>JAEOAD010002183.1:2400000-3000000 GCA_036365145.1 Orientallactaga sibirica
AAGTAGTGGAACCTTTAAGAAATGGGACTTTAGGAGAGGTCTTTTGGTCATTGGGAGTGTGGCCTTAAGGGGATTATGGGACCCAGTTTCTTCACCTTTTTTTTCTGCACCATGAGTGAGCAATTCACTTAACCATGTGCTCCCCACAATTGCAATCAGTAGTCCAAAGCAAAACTGGTCGGCTTAATCTTTAGAACTATGAGTCAAAATAAATAGGTTTGTTTTGTTTTAATGCTGAGAATAGAAGCTAGGGCCTCACACATGCTAATCAAATACTTTACCACTGAGCTACATCCTCAGCAAAATAAGCATTTCCATCAGTCATGGGGATACAAGCATATAAGCACTTGAGAGGCTCAGGCAAGAGAATTTCAAATACCCATTTCTGAGCTGGACTTGATGCACCAAATTTCCTGGGCAACAAAATGAATAACAAAAACGAAGATACATATTGTTATTTATAAGCTAGTTATATCAGGTATTTTATTATAGTAACACTTCCCTAGCCAAAGTAATGTTTATTTTACTTACATTTGAATCTTTTTGTCTCCCTGTTACCTAGTGTGGGAGTTTGAATGTATGTCCCCATAGACTCAGGTGTTTTAGTAAGATTGAGTTTGCAGCTTCAGCCCCTAGCAAACAGACTCCTGCTAGAGGGGGCATCACACTGGCAGATCAGATCTAAAGTTATGCAGAGAGGTCTTGAGCTCTGGCTGCACTTGCTTGTGGCTCTTTGATGGTGTCTCTCTGCTTGGATTGATGAATGGGAGCCAGCTCCTTCCACCATTTGATGGCACTTCCCCTGGATCTGTAAGCTTGAAATAAATCCCTCCCTCCCCTAACCTGTGTCATCCCAGCAATGTGAAGCTGACTACAGCACTTCGATCATGAATACACATGTATTTCTCTTCCCTCCTACACTTGTCTATAAGCTCTGTGAAGCCAGGAGGAATGTTTCTTCCTTCATTTGTGCCCACGGAATTTGACATGATTCAGTAATGTGATGTTTAATCTTGATCATCAACTTGACTTTATTTAGAGTCACCTAGGAGAAACACTCACCTATGAGGGTGTTTCCAGAGAGACTTAACTGAGCAGCACTCATGTTCCCTACCCCTGCTCTTGACTCTAGACACAACGTGACTGGCCACATATGCTCCCACCACCACACCTTCAAACCACGATGGACTGTGCCCTCTCAAACCATGAGCCAAAACGAACCTTCCCTTCCTTAAGTTGCTTCTGTCAGTATTTTGCCACATCTTTGAGGCAAAGTAAACAACACAGTAGACACTAAATATCCCTTAATTAAGTTTGTCTTCTAACACCAGGGTGACAACTACATGAAGCAACTCTCTTGTTTTCAGTGGCTCTAATTATATGTGGAGAGTGACAAAGTTAAAGCTTAAGCATTTGTAACTATGAAAAAAGTGATTGCTTATTATGTGTGTGTACGCAAGTGTGTATGTACGTGTGTATACACACGTATGTGGAAGTCAGAGGACAAACTCGGGTGCTATCCTCAGGAACCTTCTCCACCTCCTTTTGAGAGAGAATCTCTCATTGGCCGGGAGATTACCAATTAAGCTAGACTACCTAGCCAGTGACCCCAGGGATCATCATGTCTCTTCCTCCCCAGTGCCGGGATTACAGGTACTTGTCACGACACCTGGAATTTGTACATGGGTACTAGGGATCTGAACTCAGGTACTTGTGCTTGTGAGGCAGGCTCTTCACTGACTTGTGCCATCTCCCCAGCCCTCACTTATGACATTCCTCATCACAACCAACGCCTTGTTTTTTTTTCATTTGCATGATAATACCAACTAAAAAGTCACTGGGAGCAGTGATCAATAGAAATCACTCAAAATATGTTTAAACTCTTCTTAAATAACTAAAGCTTATAAGCACTCCCACCGACTACAAAAACCTGCAACAGGCAGGTGTGCTGGTGCATGTCTGTAAACCTAACACTTAGACAGCTGAGGCAGGAGGATTGCTGTGTGTTTGAGGACAGCTTGGGCTACACAGTGAGTTCAAAGCCAACCTGGCCTACAAAATGAGATCCTATCTCAAAAAAGAAAAGGAAATACAGATTTATTTTTATTGAGGTATAATTTGTACACACACAAAGTGTTCAGGTCTCTAGGGTTGAGGTGGATGAGTTTGTACAATAGCCAGTGCCCTTGGTAAATATTTCTTGTAAGTCTACATCTGTGTAGAGAGTAAGGTCTACGTGGGGTAAGAAAAGGAGCAGGGACAGCAAGAAAACAGAGCTCAACCCAGAAAGAGAGTGTCAAGAGCGACGTGTGGAAAGGATAAGGCATTAGCTACCAATCCTGGCATGGTGAGCTGTCACAGAAGTGACAAAATAAATGGCAAACCACCTAAATAATTTCCTCAGGAAAAGAGGTTAAGGACTGGGGATGACTCAGCAGTGTGTGGGTGGGGAGGAAAGGCTGATGTTTCTGAGTTCCAAAGCAAGACCCTTCCATGGACAGCTGCCCAGGAGCACCAAGACACCTCAGCTCTTCTGAAGACAAACGCAAACCATTGACAGGCTGAAAGCAATTAATTAAAAAGGAAAGAACTGGGACTGGGGAGATGGCTCAGCAGGTAAGAGCTTGTTGCGCAGGCATCAGGACCTGAGTTCCATCCTCAGAACCCACGTCAAAAGCTGAGTATTGCCTTGCTTCCTCATAACCCCAGTGCTGAGGTGGGTGGTGAGAAGGGGGTCCCTGGGGCCAGTCAGCCAGTATAACCAAAAAACAGGAAGTTCCATAAGAGACCATATGTAAGGGAATAAGGAAAAAGAACAATTGAAAAGAAACCCCAGAATCCTCCTCTGATCTCTACACCCATGTGCATGGGGCATGTGCACTACACTCTTGCCTCTCTCTCTCCCTCTCTGTCTCGGTCTCTCTGTCCTCTCTCTCTCTCACACACACACACACACACACACACACACACACACACACACACAAAGGAAAGAACATCACAATGTCCTCAGGAGTAACCCTTGAGTTCCACAGGCTGACATCACATGGCAGACATGATGGGACACAGCCTGAACTACTTCCACATTCATGGGTAGAAGAACTTGTGGCTTTGTTTAAGCACTTGGATTTTAAACGCATACAACTTTTTAGCTTCTAATTCAACTGAAAAAGTTGCATGTGTAAGCCATATTTGTATATTCCATCTCTCATATCCCCAGTAACCAGACTGAGTAACTGAGGTGTCAGTTGTAAGGAATATTCTAGCAACGCTGGCCATGGATTATATTATAGGATCTAAAAGTGTTTTGTGATTATGTACTTTCTTATCTTATCTGGACTGCTCATTCCCTGGGCTGCAATGGCTTCCTGTCATTGAGATAGTCCTCGTACCACCGGCTCATTGATCCCTAGTTAATAAAAGCAGCATGTATGGAATGGGATGAGTCTCTGAAGCATTTGAACAGAATGCCGTTGGACCAACTCAAAGCTGCGAGTCAAACTGGTGTTTTCTCCACAGCTACTCCTGCCAGGCAAGGCTCCAGAGTCAGTGGGCCTGGGTTTGAATTCTTGGTCCTCCACACCACTGGCAGAGTGACTTCAAGTAACTTACTGAACCTGCCTGTGCCAGTTTGCTCATCTGCAAAATATAGATGATAGAGGCTGTTTCCTAAGGATGTTGTGAGGATTAAATATTAAATTAAATGTGTTGTGGTCCCCCCTAAGGCCAGCCCAGGAGGGACAGCAGGGTCTCTTCCGAGTTGAGGGTGAGCAGGCAGAATCACCACACAGACTCCAGGAGTTGGGTGGAAACAGCAGAGAGCGAGCTGCTGCAAAACTCATTTATTGAGGAAGTACAGGGGGTTTTAAGGGGCTTGCCTGGACAATCATTGTATGGGGTGGTCCCCTTTTTGTGACCAATGACAGCCTGTCTCTGGACAGGTCGTCTCGTAGCAGGTTTCTCGTGAACATGGGACTGTAGCTGTTGTCACGCCAGGCCTGCGCAGAACGCCATGTTCACAGAAGCCACTTCCTGGTTTCTTCTCCCATGCGGTCTGGCTAGGGCCAGATCTGCATTGTGCCATACATCTATGTTCATCTGACAACTTTATATTACTTGAACACAGTATTTTCAGCTGTGGGGAAAGGAGCACTTGACGAACAAGAAGCTGCCCTCATGGAGGTTACATTCTTTTTTTTTTTTTTTTTTTTTTTTTTTTTTTGTAGATTGAGAGTTGTACAGTTTAATGTTGCGTTGGAACTTTGTTGTTCAAGTCAGGAGGTAAGGTTATGCCCAAACATACCTCCCCTTCTCAGGAGATCTTTCATTATTTAAGTGAAACCTTACCAAGTATTCCTCAATCACTTAATTCACTTTCTCCTACCTCATAGAGTTTATTTCAGTATTCTGAAACCAGGTTACTAGCTACTCTTACTCTTTTTTATGTAACATAAGTGGTAGATTTTATTTATTTATTTATTTATTTATTTATTTATTTATTTATTATCCTCTTTGCTCTCGTTCCTGTCCTCATTCCACTGGGGGGCCTCTTCAGTGGGATGGAAAGTATCCCCATGGGATTGTGGGTTACATTGTGGGAGCAGCAGTCAGTGCTTCTGGGCATGATGTCTCAGCCTGTGGGTCTTACAATCTTTTGTTTTGTTTTGTTTTGTTTTGTTTTGTTTTGTTTTGTTTTGTTTTTTTTCAGGTAGGGCCTTGCTCACCTGGAATTCACTATTTCAGGGTGGCCTTGAACTCATGGCGATCCTCCTACCTCTGCCTCTCAAAAATGCTGGGTGGGTGTGTTTTAAGTCTACTTCAGTGATGAGCTCTTAGGAGCCGCTGGATCTCTGCTTTGGTAAGTGTTGAGTATCCTCCAGGTCTGTCTCCTTCACCTTGATACTGATTGTCAGGTTCATCATGGAAGCAGCACTCTTGCTCATCTCCCCAATTCCTCTGTGGTTTCAGCTGTGGCCGGGCTGAAGTACGAGGGGTAGTTTATCTTCTCTGGTCTTGCTACCTTCTGAAAAAGAAAAACAGATTCTCCAACGGAGAGGGGAGTCAGCATAGTTTAAATGGGATAAGAATTACTAATTTAGTGAGAATTTGATATATGTAACCCCTCTTTTAGCCAAAGACTAGTGTGAGCTTGACACTGGAGAACATAATCTTTGTCTCCATAGGATTCTGATCTGGTTTCTAATTCCAGACATGGATTTCTTTACACTGAGCAGATCTCTTAGCCAATCAGAAAGCTTTTGGTCACCCACCAAGTTTGTGTGCCACTATTGCTCTGGCATGTACATCCTGTCAGCATGATTGCTTCTGAGTAGCTTAGATCTCTGCTTGCTCAGACCATCGTTGGCCACTTTCTCCCAGTAACTCATGTAGCACTTTCCAGCACTAGATGGGCTAACTGTCTGGGGACTGGCTCACAGAGGTTATGTCCTAATCAGGAAGTCCAACAATAGACACATCAATAGGACACTTCAAATGTCAGATGTTGGTAAGAGAAAATAAAAGGCCGAGAAAGGAGCTGGGAGTTGGGGAGCTACTATTTAGAGTATGCAGGAACTAAAGTGAGGATCGTGACATTTGACACTTGGAATAGTGCCTGACACATAAATAAGCATTTAACTCGTTTTAGTGTTGTCATAGTGATTGCTATTGGTAACTCAGACTGACCAAATTTGCTGATGGAAACTCCCAAGAGCCACTGAAGAAGTTAACTTCTTCCAGAGATACTCTGACCACTACACCATACAACCCCACCCATCATGTTCTCCTTGACTCCTTCTGGAGGATGTCTTCTCCTCCTTCCATCCATTCCTGTCATCCCCTCCACATTTTTCATCTCTGCATAGATAACTTGTGATGTACTGTACCCCATTGGTCCCCAGCATGGGATGTTAGCAGGTGATGCCCAGGGCAGGGGTTAGTGGATCATTGGATTGCTGCCTTAGAAGGGGATTAAGGTACTTCTCATGGGGCTCTGTTTAGTTCTCAAGGAAAGGTTTTTATAAATGAATAAGAATCCTGGTTCCAACCTGTGACTTCTTCCTACAACACTTGCTGCCCCATTGAAACACCATCTATCAAGAGGTGACACAGCCAAGGCCCTTGCTAGAAGTAGCACGATGCTATTCAAACTTCTGCCTTCCAGAACTGGGAGCAAAAACTTCTTCATAAATTACCCAGACTCAGGTATTGTGTTACAGTAACAGTGGACAGTTTAATATATCTTCACAGCACCTGCTGTCTTCTTCCTAGCATTTCTTGTTCATGTAATTATGGTCTAATTTATCATTTTAAATTCTATTCTCTTACCAGACTGTGTCTCCCATGAAGGCTGCTTTCCCCCAATCTGCAAACCCTCTTATCTGGCATGGGAAAGGGTTAGTGGTTAGAGGTCTGCATTCACCTGTGCCTGTGGTTAGGGAGGAGTTGCCGAGCACTGTGTCTGCATCTCCATTGTGCACCTCCTCTTCTATTTCCAGTCAACATACTTCAAGCTTTTCATTATTTGAACTGAAGACAAAGAACAAAGCCAGTCTATGCAACAGTCTTTGAAGAAACAGAGAATAACCAGCCCAGGTAAGAGCTGAGTCCACGAGCCCAGCAAAGCAGAGGAAAAGCCCCAGGGGAAATGGTGGTCTCTTTGCCACAGCTGGTCTTTTGACCTTCTTGACATGATCTGATGTGGAATATTATTCATAAACTACAACAGACTCTTAACTTATGACCTATGGAGAAAGGAGATGGCTCAGATTTAAGGGAACAAGAGAAGACATCATTATGATAGGAATTTGGCACATCAGATGTGTGAGTGTGTGTGCACACCTAGGAATTGGCTCAGGGCAAAACTGAAGCCAATGAGAAAACAAGTCAGAGGGGAAAGCAAAGTGTGTGTGTGTGTGTGCTGACTTTTCTCTGCCAAGTTGACAAGTTGCTAAGGAGAAATAACAAGCATACCACTGCCTAGTGGGGCACCACAACAAGTGCACCACAAGAGTGATAAGAACGTTCCTCCTGCCTCTGCTCTCTTAGGCTCTCAAATTTGAGATCTGGAGCACATCCAGAGCCGGATGATTCCACAGGGCCAGGAAATGAGTAAAACATGATGCAGCCAAGGGGTCAGGGGAAAGACTGCTGCCTCTTTTGTCTTCATTTTCCCTCTGCCTGCATCTTATTGTTGTTGTAATGAGTGAGCCAATGCATTTATTGGGTTAGTTACAGGAGTAGGAGCAACTCAGAGGCAGTGACACAAGCAGGGTTGGGGGAGGTTCTCTGGGTGACTCACCAGCAGCAATACCATGGAGAAGTCCCACCAATCAACTGTTTACTTCTTTTTTATTGAGAATGTTCACACATGAACATACTGTAATTTGGTCATGATTTTGTCTGTCCTCCCCAACCCTTGTTCCATTAAACCTCCTCCTCCTCTTCCATCTGGTAGCTCTTCTATTTTGACTGTTAGGGTTCAAGAATCACTGAAGAAAGACCCAGAGTCAAATAGTATGTAAAAACAAAGAGCGTTTATTCTGTAGAATCAACCAGCATGCGGGGGACAACCATCCATACAGAATGGCGACCCCAGGAGGAGCTCACAGGCTCCTTTTAAGCACAACTATAAAGGAATTTTGGTGAGCTTTTAGTCTTAACATGATTGGGTAATTCGAGTAGTAACTATACTTGTGGGGGTTTTCTTTTTTTTCTTTCTTTTTTTTTTTTTTTGCTTGGTCTTAGGGTTTTGGTGGCTAGATCTAGGGGAATCCTAAGCAGGTGAGGTAATCTCCTAATGTGATTGGCTAAGCAAGCGGCAATTACATTTGTTCAACTTTGATTGACTGGGGTGAAAGGGACAAGTCTGGTGACTTTACAGGAACTGACTCAGCCTTTTTCTGGTCAGAGCAGCCATTGATTAATGGCCCTTTGTTTCAGGTTCCCCAGGAATCTTGCCTGTCCCTCCAGGATATTGAAATTTAGGCCTAGCTAGAGTGGTGTCTGATTGAAGCCTGTCGTGGCGTCAGTTTTGTCCTTTCATTGACGTGCCCTTCTTTCAACCCTCCTCCAGCCTGCATCTTCCTAATAGAAGCCTTGATCAGTCTCCATCCATGAACACTTCATCTGCCTTGTTAGGGCAAGACCACGGACTGGGTAGATATACAGTGGAAGTTTGTTGGGCTCAAGGTTGCAGAAACTGGGAAAGCCAGTATCATCAAGTTGGCATCTGGGAAGACCTCCTCACTGCATCAGTAACAAGGTGGAAAATACCACATGGAGATTGAACATAACCAACAAAGAGAGTAGAGCTGAACCGGCCCTGTTGTAATCAACCCACTCCCTCACAATTACCCCACTCCAAGACAATAGCCTCCATCCACCCATGAGAGTCACACCGACCATGATGTCATCACTCTTCAAGGACCCAACTCTTAACCCATTATGTTGGAGATTAAGCTTCCAGCATATGAATTTGGGGGGACACATTCATGTCAGAGTTGGGGAAAGCAACATAAATACCACAATATTTGGTGTCAACTGTTACTCCCAAGTGTGAGATGGAGGTTATTAGCTTATTTATTGCTTTAGGTACAGATTTGACTTTTCTTGGATATTTTTGCCTCATCCTGGTCCTACCCTCCAATACAATGGATCAACGGCGGCAGCAACAAACCATCACAGTCTCCTCTTTTGCTACTCTAAGGCTTCTAGGGGAGAAGGAGGGCGTGGCTTGGGGAACTAGAAGCAAGTCTCTTTTAGAGAAACACCACACTGGAGGGTGGAAAGGTGAGGAGGAGCCTGGGGCTCAGAAACTGACTCTCTGGGCAATTAGCATATGTGAATTCCAGGGACTGGTGCTTGCTGGGGTGGGTTGGCACCAGGGAAGAGAATCACTGTTTATGGTTTCTTCATGGAGAGTCATGGAGAAGCACAGAGCAAGCTGCCAATCAAAGGGAGCATGCTCTGGAGGAGGGTCAGTGTGAAACTGTGGGGTGCAGAACTGGGTGCATTGGGAGAGGGAGTCAAGGGAGAAAGAGTCAAGTCATTGACTACATGTCTGGAGTAGGATGAACTGTGTGCTCTCCATGCCATGGGATCCCCAGCTATGACATGATTGATGTCATACCCTGGAAAGGAACATTTATGAAGAAGCCTAGCTGGTTTTGAGGCTCTGCTCTGGCTGACTGCATACCTTTAGCTATTTTTTTTTTCCCTGTGAGGCAATTACATTAAGTGCTTAACATACATCCAGAAGGAAGAAACTGAAGGCTGGCAACTTTTGCTGGGAGGATTTGGCAAGGAAAGGCAGGGGTGAGGGCAACTGAACCATGTCCCTGCCATTTACAAACACTGCATAAGAGATCCTGAGATCTGATTCTTCTGACAAAAGAACACAGGAAGGCTCAAGAACATGCAGAATGAGTAGTGTCAACAGTGGCCTATGACAAATGCCGCAGGTGAGTGAAACTTGCCAAGTGTTAATGGAACTGTTGGAAATGAAGCCAACAGGGCCCTGCTGTAGCGGCTGCCTGGCTGACCCCGCTTCAGCTGGGGCCCTAGCGAGCTGTCTTGATCTTTTCTTCTCTGTTGGGTCAAAAGTAAAGCTTGCTCCTAAGTGTGTTTTAGAAGCTGGCTTCACCCCAGAGCAATTCCCCAATGTCTGAAGGGATGCCAGGGAAGAAAATGTCACTTGCAGATGCAAATGATCCAGGAGCTTCCTGAACTCTCCAAGTTCTCCTCAGAGGAGTTTGTTCCATTGGGTGTCACCATAAGAATGTCACAGAACAATCAAGAAATGAGAGTCCCCAAACTCTGTGAAACTGTGGAAAAGGCTGAATGTGAAGGAAGAAGGGGCTCAGCTCCCACTGTCTCCTTTGGGGCCACACCTCTCTTGTCGTGTGGCCTCCCAGTAGACCTGACCTCTTTTTTAAGTCAGTCATTTCATACACATGTATCTAATGTATTTTGCACATATTTACCCAGTTTTCCTCTCTTATTGCCTTCCCACTAAGCCTTCTGCCTAACAGGTCCCCCTCCCACCTTTATGTTTTGCTCTACCTTTCCTTGTGCATATGTTTTCCTGAGTTTAGCTGCGCTGTTTGCACGAGCATGGTGGCTACTCACTAGAACACGGGCGATTCACCAGTGAACCGCTGAAGAGAATGTTGTCCCTACGCCAACCACTAACTGCCCATAGTTCTTTTGGGAAGAGTGGATCTCATCAGCACCTCCTCCTTCCATGACAGAATGCTGACAGGCAAAGTCACAGAGTCACTGTGGGTCCACAAGTGTGATGCTCGTGTTATGTTCAAGAGACAGCGTCCCCTGGCATTTCTCCACATTCTCCTGTTCTTACATTCTTTCCAGACCCTCTTGCATAGTGTCCCCTGAGCCTTGGAGGAGTGATACAGCTGTCTCGTTTAGGCCTGAGCATACAATAGTTACTTACTCTCACACTTTGACCAGATGTCCTGCCCTCTGACAAAACAAGCATGCCTAATCCAGACAGAGAGCAGCACTGCTCTGCGGGCATAAACATAAATATTTAGAAGGCAGCTTGACAGCCTGCTCATTTAACATAATACTAGTAAATTTCCTCCTATGACCTCCTCAGCTATGGGCTTTTGACCAGGTTTACAGTACCATGCATCCATTTCTTTCTCTGGAGGGGGCCTGAATTCTGTTCAGAAATCTCTCGGTTACACCCATAACAGTCATGCCACTACTGTTCCAGTGGGCACATGTTGCCAGGCAGATCAGTCATGCAACATGCAGGGTTAACAGCTGGATGGAACTGTTGATGACTTTTCACCCCAGCAGTCTGCACAGCAGTGAGGAAGCTTGATTTTTCTATGTCCTGCAACAAAAGGATCTTTACAACCAGAATGACTCCATCTTTGGACTCTGACTGCCATCTCATTTGTTTCCCAAAAGTGATCCAACCACCCCTCCCCATTATCACCTTCCTGGAATGGCCCCAGTCACCTGTCTGATTATTACCTCCCTGAAGAGACTCAAGCCCCGAGGCAAGGTGGACTGCCCAGCAACCAAGGAATTCCAATGCCCCCACTTCCTGAACAAGTATCCCTCGTGTGTAAGAGAGGTGCCTGCTCAGAGCTCTCCTCGGGCGTCCCCCAGTAAAGCCCCTCTTGATTGTCGAGCAGAATCTCCCCTCGTTTCTTTGCCTGCTTTCCCTAACAAGTGTGTGTTGTCTTCAGCAATGGGAACTTGCATGAGTTTCATTGAGCAACCAAGAGCAATGGCAATAGGCTGCACTGTGTGAGGGCCTCTGAGGCTCTCACACCTGCAGGCCCTACCTCTCAAAGCTTGTGTCACTTCCCAGGAGCACCAATTTGGAGACTAAGCTTTTAACACATAGACCTTTAGAGAACTTTTAGGATCTAAACTATGAGATCCATAAATATTTCAGAATATATTTATAAGAGACTTTGATTTACATTTTTGACAGGAATTTCTATCTGAAACATAGAAGAATTAGAGAAAAAGTCAAAGGAGAAAAAGGTTTTAGGGAGGCAGTACCTGAGAGCTGCAATTTCTGGTCCTACCTACCTAAATCTCCTCTGCCCTGTCACCTAGAATCCTGCACAGCTCTGTGGTGCAAAGCACCATACTTTGTGTGACTTCCCCAGCACTCTGTGATTTTCCCCCCTGGAAGCTCTGCGAGCCTACCCTTCTGGCCTGAGGGGTTGTTCCAAAAGTAGCGACTTTAGGTGAAGGTGACCAGTGAGATTTTCTGCTTGGAATTTGAACTTAGAAACAGAAAGACATAGTTAGGCAAAATTCTAGACTGGAAGAGAAAGTCTCTCCTCATGTCCCCTGAGATCCTAGAAGCTTACTTAACTTTACAATTTGGGGAAGCTTGCAAAGTTTGCTGTCACACTTTCTCAAGAATGTTTGTGGGCTCTTTGAGTAAGTTCTAGGCAGAACTGAGATTCAACATTGTTGACAAAAAAATTTTTAACTATTACTACTACTGTTGACAGGGCCATCAATAGTGGTGCTAGTCCTGTCATGGTGAGCTTCATTTCCAGCTTGTGGAATCAGTTGAACATTGACCTCCCAGCTGGTGGACCTCAATGGGACAAGTCCTATTATCTTACTGGAAACATGGGTTTGGCTCTGACTGTGCCACTTCTTCTCTGTGACTGAGTCCCTTGGCCTCTTTGGACCTCAGCGTCTTCCTTTGTGAGTTAGGGATAATAAAGTCAGCTCAATGAGGTCATGCTAAATGAAAGTGCTTTGTAAAGTATAAATCACTTGTGAGTGAAAGGTACTATTGTCTTTTCTAGCTGGGAATCCCATTCTGCCTCGCTCAGCGTTTGGCCTGAGCAGTCTGTGGGGCAACATGGAAGGATGACGCGGCCTCCCTGATTAGGTTTTATTTGTCTATTTACATTCAGGCTACTTCTTTCAGCAGACTACTTTGGAGACTCATGAGCTATAAGATGCCTGAGAACCAAACTAATTCTTTTTCTGGAATCTATCTTCTCCAGTTGGTTCATTGTATACTCAAGATGACTAGAGATGTATGTTGACCAGGGTGCACACAGCCCTCTGATAGTCACTCGCATGGAGGCAACAGCCCGGTCTATTCATACTCCCCTGGGAAGACTCACTCGCCCTGCTGGGTAAGGCTCTGGGGAAGGAAAGGAGCAAGACACATGCCGAACATCAGCGGCAGCGCAGCTTGCGGGCTCAGCCAGCCCGCTTGTGAGACCACCGGGTTGGCAAGGAGCAAGTGGCTGTCCTGGGGGCTGAGTTATGACACAGCTGGCTTCTCATCCTGTGCACATGCCAGCACTTGCACAGCGTTGCTGTGTTGTTCTGTGCCCTTAGGCTTCCCAGGCCTGTCCCTAGCCAGTAGCTGTGCTGATTGGACTGGACCCAGAGCCGCTCTTCTTGCTGAAAGCACTGGGACATCAGCTCGTGGTGTTACCACCAAGAAACAGGAGCAGAGCAGGGGAGGAAGGGATTACATCATCACCACTGTTGTTATTCACTTATCAGATGATTATTAATTATACTTCAATTAAAGGCTTGCGCTCTTTATGAGCATGAGCTCATCAGCTCTCACAATGCCCAAAGGAGGTCAAGAACCACAAAGTGCCAGGAATGAGCTGACTTAAGGTTAGGAAGGCCTGGTGCCCTCTCTCTCTCACTCATTCTCATGCTCTCTCTCTTCCCTCCCTTCCTCTCTCACACTCATTCTCATTCTCTCTCTTCCTCCCTCTCTCCCCTCCCTCTTCCCTCCCTCCCTCTCTCATTCTCATGCTCTCTCTCTTCCCTCCCTACCCTCTCTCCTCCCCTCCCATCCTCCCTTTCTCTCTCTTTTTCATTCTCTCTCTCTCACCCTCCCTCCTTCCCTCCCTCCTCTCTTTCTCATCACTGGCTACTTTCCTTTTATTTGGGGGGGGGGTCGAGAATTTATAGCACTGATACCTGGAGTTTGCAAACATGCTAACAATAGAATTTTCCCTTCTCAATCCTTCCTTGGTTTTAAAAAGAAAGAAAAGAAGCAGTTAATAACTAGGAACTATGCTGTAGCCAGTTCACCTTCTAGATAAATATACTCAGGGAGGGAGCTTCATGGGAATCCAAGGAGCAACAGTTGGTACAGGAATTTTAATGACGTCCTATGCAGCTCTTGATTGAATTTCTGACAAGCAGAGACTGTGAGGTGTGGCTTGGGCAATCAGGAAGTCATTTTGCTGCTGGAGGTCGAAGAGCAGGACAGCAGTGCAGAGGGTCAGCGTGAGCCAAGCAGAGCTGCTATAAGCATGTTCAGCAAAGACCACATAAGGCAACCCAGAGAACGAAGAGGCAAGGGATAAGGTGGCCAGAGGCTTATTGCCTTTTGGCAATGCACGTCCAGCTCTCTGCAACAGCATCCTGGCTGTCCCCACTCCTCCTCCCTAAGGCACTCATACCACAGTCTCAGAACACTGTCTACACGCAGCCAAACTACATATGCACTCTGGAGGAGAGGTGTCCCTTTAAAATAAGGATCAGATACAACCACTCCAGAGTGGCCTTGCTTTCCTTCCTTCCTTTCTTCCTTTTTTCCTCCCTTCCTTCTTCCTTCCTTCTTTCCTTTCTTTTTCAGAGGGGGCAAAATGGGGATAGGATGAATTCTGTTCATGGAGGAAGAAGACCCCAAGGCCCTTAGTGAGCGTGATGACCCCTGACCCCATGGCAGTGCTCACCAACCCGGCTACAAAGTCAGTACAACCTGAAGGCCATAGGAAAAAAGGGGAGAAGCAGAAACCAGAGGCAGTAAGCACTTTATCTTGAAAGAAATCAGAGTTTTAGTTAGTGGAAAGGGTTGCCAATTAAAAGGCTATGGAAAGAGGGTAAATACACAAATCCCCAGTTACCCACTGGTGGGTCAGGAGGAACGTCCTGGGGCTTTGTTCTATCCAGGGTCTGGTTTTTGCAGTAAAGAGCGTTAGGGCTTCCACCTCCCACCTCTTCCACCCTTCTTACTCAATGAGGCTTGTAGAGATCTAATCTTGGAGAGATATAGCCCATTCACAAGGCAATAATTAAAGCTCCCAGGATCCAACCAGCACTGTGGTCAAAAGGAGGACAAGGACAAACTCATATTTCTCAATGCCATTCTGAAAGCACCTCTTGTTGGAATTTAACCCGGTGCAATTAGCAACCTCACCATCCACGTCTTTCTGGATTCAGCTAAACTATGACAGCACATGGCCACCTGGCTATGACCTCACTCCACCCATCACAAGCCCAGGCACACCATTCAGTGAGCAAGATTCATAATGCACACCAAGGCTAAGGAAGGGGTGTGCTTCCACATAGAAGTGGGGTGACTTCTTTAGCTACAAATCACACACAACATCAATCTGACATTGTTACCCTCAGTTGTATAGAGCAAGGCATCTTTTCTGGGTTATGTGGAAATGCTGTAATATTGTCTACATGTTTTGAGATGTGGTAAGAGAGAAAACAACAAAGCAAAATAAAACAGAAAATAAAGAATGTGGGTGGCCATGCTTTCCATCAGAGGTGTAGCGTGGTGAGAGGTGGAGTAGGGATGGAGTAGGGATGGAGTAGGGATAGTGGCTCCACTAAGAACACACAGGCTGTGCCATGTGGATGAGACACAGGTCATCTGCATGGAACAGAAAGAGCAGCTGTGGGCATTTAGTGGTTTGCTTCTTCTCTGTAGCAGGCCATGTTATGAACCCTTCCTAGTATCCCTGGGGAGACGGGCCCATGCTGAGACATCAGTGGTTCCAGTATTTGAAGATAAACACTGGACGGTCTTTTTGTATATGTGAGTGGGTTGTAAGACACCATTTCACTATGTAGCCCAGGCTAGCCTTTAATTGGCAATCCTCCTGCCTTAATCTTGCCAGTGCTGGGGTTATAGTGCCAACCTGCTTAACTTGGAAGTTACCTTTTAAATGAAAATTTTCATATACTTTACATATATAAAACATGTAAATATGATATTTTACTAGCATGAATTTACTTTGAATATTTTTATTTGAAATATTCACTTATCAATCAATACAAACAGCAAGATAACTTTGAACATAAACATATGGAATTAGGTGACAATTCAGTCTTACCTCATATAATCTCTGCTTCCAAATTATTTCCGTTACCATTTGTTATGCTTTGACTTTAAAATTTTTGTTTATTTGCGCCGGGTGTGGTGGTGCACGCCTTTAATCCCAGCAATCGGGAGGCAGAGGTAGGAGGATCACCATGTGTTTGAGGCCACCCTGAGACTATATAGTGAATTTCAGGTCAGCCTGAGCTACAGTGAGACCCTCCTCCGAAAAACAAGAAAAAAAATTTTTGGTGTTGTTTATTTGGGTGTCTGGGAATATGGATCAATGGTTAAGGGCACTTACTTGCAAAGCCTGCTGGTTCAATTCCAGGTTCAATTCCCAAGCAACCCATGTAAACTGTACACCAAAAGTGGCACAAGCATGTGGTGTTTATAGCAGCCAGAGGACCCTGGTGTGCATGCATGCAAACACACACACACACACACACACACACACAAATAACATAAATAATGTTTTAAAGTTTTTGTTTGTTCCAAAGTAACTAGAAAATCCTAATTCACATAAGTAAATGCAAATAAGAAGTCTTATTTTGTAATGCATTCCAGCAATGATCATGCACCCACCTCTAAACACTTCAACAAGAAGTTTAAGAAATTTTTACTGTCAAAATTTAATTGCAATAAGAGTGAACAATGGCTTATATTTCTCATCAGGAGATAAAAGTCAGTAACAAACACCAACCTTATTAAGTCCTAAAATATTTGGAGCGAAAGACGATGCCTCGGTATGTGGCGATGATTGGGCCACAGGTCTTAGCCTTGTTTGATGTTCTTTTTATTAACTGCTGTTTTTGATCTTCATAGTAATGACTACACATTTTCTACTCCAGTAGGTCAATAGTGGCTTAGCTTCTAAGGGGGAAAGGCGTGAACAAAACTACCAACTTCTCAAATCAATGGCACATTTGAATGAACTCCATGTGTGTCGTCAGAAGCTGCATGCTGAGAAATTCACTTCACAACCCAAATTAATGCACTGATGGTTCTCAGCATACAGAAGTGCAGTATATTACATGCTAACTTCTTATAGTTGTTTGAATAATTAAAATATATTTAGAACACAGAAATGATTTCTTTTTCACTCCCTCTAGCCCAGGCTGACCTGGAACTCACTCTAGTCCCAGGCTGGCCTCAAACTCAGACTCACAGTGGTCCTCCAACTTCGCCTCTCAAGTACTGGGATTAAAGGCGTGTGCACCACCATGCCTGGCATAACACAAATTTGAATCAGTCATTTGTAGAACTTCTAAAGAGCTATCCTGGAGATCTACAGTCCCAGAGTGAACGAAGTTTGGAACTGAGATGCAGGACAATGAGGAAAGCCATTTGAACAGTTAAAAAAGAAAGAATGAAACCATAAAGTTCCATACATATGATGCTAAGGACTTGCACTGGATTTTGAGACTCAGGAGAAAGGAATGACATCATCAGGTCTGCATTTCCAAGATACCGCAGGACAAGTAATGTGGATAGGGATAGAGGGAGGACAAGAAGGGAGACAGACTGATGGATATGAGATGATGGTGGCCAGAACTCAAGCCACACCTCTGAAGCAGGAAAAACAGAGGTGAAATGCAAGAGCTTACTGAGGAGGCAGCGCAGACAGGCAAAAATTCAAGAAGGAAATGTTAGAGGAGAGTGTAGGAAGCAGATACATTGAGTTTGAGGCTCAAGTTTCTAATTATTCACTGAATCCTTGCAAGGAAGTTCAAGTCAAGAAGTAGCCACTGAGTCCTTACAAACATGTTGCAAATCAGAATCCAACACACAGAAACAAATGAACAATAGGTCTATCCTTCCCAGAGCTTTTAACACTTAATCAACAGTCAGCCAATTATAAAGCGGGGTGATCAGTGCTTTAGGGGAGCTATGTGTTTGAGAAAAATAAGCAAGGGTGTTTGATAAGGACTCATAGTTCATAATAGGTGAGAGTGCATGGTTTGGGAGCTGTGAAAGGAGGGAAGCAACGCAGCCAGATCTGGAAAAGAAGAAAAGGATTTGGCGCATGGGCTGAAATTATTCTTTGTTTGGCTCAGGGAAAAATTAGCAATAGGAAGATGGAGAGGCAGTCCAGGACAGATCAGAGGACACCGAAGTATCTTTTTTTTTTTTCCCCCTGAGGTAGGATCTCACTCTAGCTCAGGCTGACCTTTAACTCACTCTGTATTCTCAGGCTGGCCTTGAACTCACAGTGATCCTCCCACCTCAGCCTCCTAAGTGCTGGGATTAAAGGTGTGCACCACCACACCCGGCAACGTTGTGGTGGTATCTTGTTGCAGAACTATTCTATGTACACAGAAGCCAAGGAGAGGCTTTGACAGGAAGAAGTATGAGGTCATGGGAACCAACACCTGAGAAAGAGTTTGATTCCTTCACATCTGAGGACAAGGACTCTGACTGCAGGGGCTGCTGGGAAAGCATATAGTCTACCTCCATCCTTCTCTCCAGGTAGACTTCACTGGGACTACAAAGGGAAATGCCAGTGCCAGCGGAAAACCACAGTAGTGAGGCCATGTGGGTGAAGTCATTCGGCCTGAGTCACCTCGAGGCTGCTCTTTGACTTTGACATCTTTGGTTTGTGGTGTGGGGGTGGATGCCCTGGCAGAAATTCTGGAAGTAGCCATTATCCCATCTTGTGTGAGACACTTGTGAGAACTCTTCTTTTACTGTTGGGTTTCTGTCTCATTCATACACTTTTTCCAGAATGATCCTGATGTAATGAGGTGAAGCGCACATCCTATCAAGCGTGCCAGCAAAATGGTTTTGTCATCAGGATACAGACACTGAGCTTCTTTCTTCCCTTAGGACACAAGGCAGGCCGTGGTTTGATAAATACAGCAAATGTGGCACTTGGAAAAAGAAAAAATAACAACCATTTGGTTCAGGCAACTATTAATGCCATCTTGATTCTAACCACTGCTAATGGAAAAACCATGAAAAACAAGTCTACAAAGGCCAAGATTTTCCCAATCAAGAGGCTTCTCCAGGCTTTTTGTTTTGTTTCTTTTCTGGCTGGCTATGTCAGACTATGGCCTGCCTGGCATGTATATCTGTGCTCAGTTTAATCAGGTACACACACTGCATGCTGGGAAGTTAACAAGAAAGTTTTTTCAAAGTCATGCTTGGAAACTGTTTAAATATGCTTTAAATATTTTAGATGATAAATGGTTCTATTCTATTTGAATCTTTCCTGAAATGTTTGGAAATTTGCATGGGCTACTAAACAATTCAAAGTTAGTAGGTCTAACCAAATGTGTACACAGGAGAGAAAGATGCCAATGCTGAGGAGAAAACATCAGAGACACCCGATTAGAAATGACACCGTTGACACAGTTGTCATAGAGAAGTAGAGGACCAGATGGTCTCCTTCCGGCTAAGCCAAAGTAGATGGAGCAATTGGTAGGAATTGTTATTATATGACAAAAGATTTCATATAGAAATGATAGGGGGGAAAACCAATCCCCCAAAGATCTATAAATTCATTGTCTCCAAGCTACACACCATCACTCAAGCTTATTAACCTGCTATGGAGGGATTGAATGCTTTATTTAACTGTTCTGTAGTTCCAAAGTGCTAAACAAAAGATTGATGTTTATGGCCAAAGATATCTGACTGGAATAAAAATTTAGGTAAGCTAAGAAGCTTAAGTCTTACAGAAAGCCAAAGTTAGATTAAGCCATGATAATTAGCTAGAGATGTTAAGTGCTGAAGGTAGCATGTTGTACTTAGTTTTTATTTATATTTATATCTTGCTCTAAATTGAATTCTATCTTTCTTCTTTTTGTACAAGTTAGCAATTAGTTAGCTTCCTGGTGGCAGCTTCCTGAACTGGAATAATTCTTGGAAAGTAAATAAGATCTGAAAAATTATTGATAAAACTGAAACAAATAAAATTGGCCACAAACATTGCCTGGCTATTTGGAAATTTTTGCCTGAATTGCACAGTTTGAGCCTACATCCTATGAGTGAGACCTCATGTTTTATTTAGCCATAAACATGATAAATCAGTCACCAAAATTATTTTGGCACGTATGTATATGGGTGCACATGTGTGAGCATGCATGTGGAGGCCAGAAGTCAATGTGGGCATCTTCCTCAGTCACTCTTCCCCTTGTTTTTTGAGCTAGGGTCTCACGCTGAACCTAGAGCTCTTCTTTTGGGCTAGATTAGTCAACTAGCAAGCCCTAGGGTTGCTCCTATCTCTGACCACCCCCCTACTATGATAACAAGCATACACCGCCATGCTTGACGTTTTTCCATGGGTACTGAAGATCTTAACTCTGGTCTTTTTTGTTTATTATTATTTTATTTTGAGGGAGAAACAGAGAGAGAGAGAATGGGCGTCCCAGGGCCTTTCAGCCACTGTGAACGAACTCCAGATGTGTAAGCCCTCTTGTGTGCATATGCAACATTGCAAGCTTGTGCCACTTTGCATCTGGCTACGTGGGACTTGGAGATTTGAATATGCATTCTTAGGCTTCACAGGCAAGTGCCTTAACTGCTAAGCCATCTCTCAGCCCCTGAACTCAGGTCTTTATGCTTACATAGCCAGCATTCTAGCCACTGGACCATCTGCCCACTCCCCAAATTATTTTCAACTTACATTTGTTTCTTTTGTAACCTTACATTACCAATATCTTAAAAAATTAATTCTGGGTTGGAGTGATGGATCAGAGGTTAAGGTGCATGCCTACAAAGCCTAATGATCTGGATTCAATTCCCCAGTACCCACAAAAAGCTGCATGTACAAAGTTAAGTTCCTTTGTAGCAGCTAGAGGTCCTGGCATGCTCTCTCTCTGCTTGTAAATAAATAAATAAAAGTATATTAAAATTACTTCCAAGAACTTTCTAAAAAATTAAAATTTGATTTATTGGCATACACGTGTGTGCACATGCAAGCATGTATGTGGACATCATATGACAACTTTCAGGTCAAAGTCTTTGCCTTTACCTCACTTAAGGTTCACCACTCCATTTATGAGCTTTCAGGAAATTCTGCCTCTGTCAACCTTTTTGTCACCTGCTCACTGGGATTATAGAAGCCTGCTACAGCTTCTAGCTTTTTCCATGGGGTTTGGGGATTTGGACTCAGGTTCTCAGCTTGCACAGAAAACACTTTATCCACTGAGCCATCTCTCCAACCTGCGTCTTACTTTGTATTATTCTTAAGGACATTAATATGATGGCATTACATATTTTAATTCCACTGACATTAGGTCAGTGAGTGAAAAAACAGATTATTACATACTCATTTGATTTTAAATTTTAAGGGACAGTGCAATGATCATTTCTATTCTGGTTTCAATATGAAATGTATCCCATAAGCACATGTGAAATGCTTGGTCCTATGTGTTAGTATTTGTTTGAGAGTTCTTGGAAAGTAAGACCGAGATGAAGGAAGCAGGTCATTGGAGGTGGGTCTTTAGTGGTGTCTGTACCCAGACTCTTCCCACCTCTCTCTGCTTCCTGCCACCATGAGGTGAGTAGCCTCATCCTCTACATGCTCCCTCTGCAGTGCTTTGATGTTCTGCCTCATTGAGGCCCAGAGGCAATCTCTGAAACCATCCAGCAGAATAAATCCTTCCCCTTTTAGGTTGTTTATATTTTCAGAGCAATGAGAAGAGTAGTTAATACAATGCCTTACCAAGAAAAATAGTGTCTAGTATGTAGACAACAGTGAACCACAGAAAAGTTGTCTTTTTTCACCAATCCTATTTTTCTTTCATCGGGGAGCTCAAATCCTACTACCTTCTTGAAAGATTCTCCAACTCGAGCTAAATTCCTGTGTAATAATCAAGAATGGGGAATTTGCTAAACATATTTAGCATACACATGACACATGGCAGGAATTCAATAAATACTAATCAGTTACTACTACAACTTTTTTTTTGAGGCAGGGTCTTACTCTAGCTCAGGTTGGCCTATAATTCACAGCTATCTTTCTACCTCAGCCTCCTGAGTGCTGGGATTAAAGGCCTTGGCCACCACACCCAGCAGTAGTAACATTTGATACCATTACTTTTCAGACAGTGTATTATAAATTGTAAACGTTCTATGTATCAAGAATTGCAAACAATGACCTGTAGGCCAAACTGAGTGTAACACCCCTAGGATTTCCTGATGCATACATGTTCATTGTGTTTAAGCCTAATATTGGTTATTTTGCAACCACACCTCGTTACTTCTTATGGCTTCATACATGTGCATTACTTGCCTGGTATGCTTCAGTATTTGACTTTTTAAAATATTTATTTTTTAAAACTTATTGATTTATTTGAGAGTGACACAGAGAAAGAGAGAGC
This sequence comes from Orientallactaga sibirica, assembly GCA_036365145.1. Lineage (NCBI taxonomy): Eukaryota > Metazoa > Chordata > Mammalia > Rodentia > Dipodidae > Orientallactaga > Orientallactaga sibirica. The sequence continues at coordinate 2,421,925 of JAEOAD010002183.1, forward strand.
GAGAGGGAGAGAATGGATGTACTAGGCCCTTCAGCCACTGCAAATGAACTCCAGATACATGTGCCTCCTTGTGCATCTGGCTTACATGGGTCCTGGGGAATTGAACCTGGGTCCTTTGGCTTTGCAGGCAAGTGCCTTAACTGCTAAGCCATCTCTCCAGCCCCAGCATTTAACTTTTTACTGCTGATCTAAGTGTTTGATCTTGTGTCCTAAAAATTCAAAAGGAGAGGGAAGAAGGCAACAAAGAAAGGCTGAGCACTCTTCAGAAGCCATCATCAGGAAAGGAAACAGGAGAGTAGAAAAACTTGGCTGTGTTGATTCATGCCTAGGACGCAAGAGCATCTCTCTGCTCCAGTGATTAACTCCCTAACCACTGACTAACTTGACGATTATCTGTGCATTCATGTTGATTTGTACAATCCCCTTGAGCACAGAAATCACATTGTGTAATTTTTTGAAAGAAATAATCGCAGAACACTTCACTCCTTTCCATAGTAATAGCTCAGTTAATGACACTATATATCAATGTAGGGCCATCAGTTCTAAAAAGTGCACAATTCTGATAGGGGATGTTGATAACGTACAGGGCAGCATTGTACCTTCCCTCCAACTTCGCTGTGAACTACTCTGAAGAAAAGTCTAAAGCTTTCTTTAAAATACTACATAGCATTTATACTATACCAACCATACTCTATCCCAAGGGCCTTGACGCCCTTGTCCCATTTAATCTATACAATAATGAAGGAGGCAGATGATATGTGAACTATTTGTTAAGTGAGAAAACTGCAACTTACAAAGATTCTAAAACTTGCCTAAGATGACATAGCTGCAAAAGGTCAAAGCCAGCACTGAAAACCTACAGATGGTTCATCTCACTGCTTTTGGATATTTTTCCCGTATGAATAAATCAACAAAAAATTCTAGATTGTCTAACTGTTCAAATATTGGACATATGGGAAGTTTCTTTAAGCTCCATTTGTTATTTCTAGACCACGTGACGGCAATTTCACAATCTTTATCATAGATGTTGGAATTTGAGTCTTAATAAGTGAGCAGAAACGTTTTACTAAACATGTGCCTCATGGATTGATGAATGTTACAGTGTTGTAGAACACACAATTATAGAACCATGTAATCATGCTTTGATGGCCATCTGAACGAGTGCTGTGGAAACACAGATGATAAAGTCCTTGTAAAACAGTTCAACATATAGCCAGCATTTCTGTAATTCCTGTAAAGCATCCAACATTGTGCTAAACAAACCACAAACATTGCTTCAACTCTCACCTACTCCATGAAGTAAGCTTTGTTGTCCATATTTGCAATTAATAGGCAGAGCCACAACAACAAAGTAAATAAGTGAATCAACTGAGCCTAATAAGTTTTGAAACTAAAATTTAATCTCAACACACCAAAGTCCATAGATGTTCCAGCTTTCTAGGCTGGTGTAACCTAACATTTCCTCTGGTCCTTTGCATGATCAGAAAACACCAAGGAAAATGGTGCTGTATAAACAAGGCTTCAGAGCTGTCTCTTTACGTTTCCTCCAGCAAGTGGCACGTACCACTAGGGTTTCCTGGCTGATCATAACCTGGCTTGAGAACCAGGTTACTTAGATATTTTGCTTCTTTCTTTGTTTTCTCAGTGAGGATATGTGTTTCTTAATGTTCCTAAAGAAGTGGCACTAGTGTTAATGCTTGCCACTCTTGTTTAATGGCTTCTTGTATCCTTTCTGACCTTATCACCTAATCTTACAGTTAATGTACATTTTTTGCAAACAATCTTTGGGCATCTGTATTTTTTTTTTCTGATTTCGTTTCAGATCAAACAAGAGTTAGCTGGATTTTAACTTAAAATTTTCATGATGAAGGTTCTAGAATCTAGATTAAAGCCAAAGATAATCAACACTACTTAGGCCCTGGTATAGGCAAGGAAGTAAATTGTGCAGATGTAGAACATTTTCAGTGGCCTCTGCAGGAGAGGCTCTGGGACTGGACTACATCTGGGTAAATTCTAGAGCCTGGCTTATATGCCCTCAATGACTACTTAGGAAACACAGGAGGGGCCTAAGACTGTTTATCAAAGGGGACAGAAAAAGGCTGTGACCAGTGGAGAACATTTTGGCAACAAGGAATTATAAACCTTAAATACAAACCTGCCTTGGCTCAACAGTTTCATTTCCAGGAATCTACTCTGAAAATAGAGTTAGAGTTGTGGATAGAGATTCACATATTTGTAATACAAAAAAGTAAATAACTTAACAATCTAACCCTGGAAAATTACATCGATCAATTATGAAATAACCATACAATGGAATGATAAATTATAAACTTCATGTTGTACAAAAATATTTAATGACCTGGAAAAATGTTCGCCATGTATTTTAATATTTTGGTGGTGGAATGCTTCCAGCCTATGCAAAGTAGTGAAACACATAACAAACCCACATACAGCTTGAGCAATCATCTATTCATGGCCAATCTTGTTTCATTCACAATCACATCTACTTTGAGCTCCTCCCTTCCCATCAAATTGAAGCAAATCCCAGAGCTCATATCACTGTTGTCATTAATATTTCATTATTATCTTCAAGCAATAAAGATCTTTTAAAATACAAAACCACAACACCATTAACACACCTAAAAAACTGACAATAATGCCTGAAGATTACTATCTAGCAGTATTTAAATTTCTTCAATTATCTCATAATGTTTTGCCTTTGGAGTTGGTTTATCACACTTAAGACCTGTTTTACCCTATTCTATGGTGCTATAGCTGAATGCCATAGACTGGATAATTTATAAAGAACAGAGATATATTTATATCAGGAAGTCCAGGAGCATGGTACTGGCATCTGGCACATCAGAATATGTCAGAGCGAAAGAGGGAAAGCCAAGTGATCTTTCTTTCATAACAAAGCAACTCCAACAGGACCCGTCGGTCCACTAATCCATGAATTTATAAAAGGATGAATCCAGAGTTCCCATCACTCAAGCACCCTGAGCACATGACTGGAGATTTGTTGAAATTAGGAGGTCATAGTTCAATCATAGCAAGACGCATATCCAGTCCACAACTTGAATTTAGTCCCCAGATCTCTTTTAGTATATGTCCACTTCCCTTTATTTTTCTTGCTGTTGCTATTAGTGTGTGTGTAGGTCAGTGAGTGTCACAGTACATCTGTGGAGGTTGGAGGGCAACTTTGGATGACAGTCCTCACCACCACCCACCTTGTTTGAAGCAGGGTCCTTGTTATAGTTTGCCACTGCCTTTCACCACATTAGCCTCCCATGGGTTTCCAATCCTCCTGTCTCCGCCTCCCATCTTGCTCTGGAAGTACTGGATTGCACACATGTGTCACTGTATCCAATTTTACATGGGTGCTGGGCACCCAAACACCACTCCTCACACTTGCACAGCAAACACTTTATCCACTGAGCGATCTCTCCAACCCTTCTTATTGTAGTCTTTTTGAGAAACCAATGTATTTGTCTGTAGTTATAGCATCTCTTAGACTTTGCTCGTGCTTATTCCATGATTCTTTTTTTAAATAATTTATTTTTTATTTATATTATTCTAATTTTACATTCATAATTATGACTCCATTATCCTCCTCCCTGTCCTCCCTCTTCCAAAGGGACCCTCATCAATGGGGAATGTGGGTCATGCATTGTGGGGGTAGTCAAGAGTTATGGGGGATTGGCCAAGTCTCTATGGTTACTTTGTGTCCTCGATTTCTTTGGCTTGTAATTTACTTTTGGTAAAACCACTTTCTGAGTTGTTATAGACCAACTGGCTTCCCTCTGTATTCCATATATTTAAGTTCTAACCTACCATACCTCAGGATGTGACTACATTTGAAAGAGGTCATTAGGTTAAGATGGGTCATTAGGATGGACCCTGATCCTACTGTTATCTCTATAAAAAGAGATTAGGACACAGGTCCAGAGAGAACAGTCATCTGTCAACCAAGTAGTGAGATCCTAGAAGAAACCAACTCTACCTGTATTTTGATCTTGAATTTCTAACTTCCAAATTGAGAGAAAATAAATCTCTGTTATTTAAACTGCTCAGCCTATGATACTTTATTACCACAGCCTTAGCAAACTAAGATACAGGTGATATTGAATTCCTTGTTCATACGTAGTTCATATGTAGTCTTGTGGTATGGTGTGCGTGGTGTATGCATGTGTGTGTGTTACGCACTCACACAGAGGCCAGAGGAGAACATCTGTTATGACCCCCTCATCACTCATCCATATGCTTACTCAAGATCGAATCCCTTACTCATCCCTGAGCTTGCTGTTTTTGAGAGCCTCTGTGATTCTCCAGCCTCTGCTCCTCATAGAACGTGGGTTACAGACATTCTGATTATGTCCAGCTGTTTATGTGAGGGCTAGGGAATTTGTCTCAGGCCCTTGTGCTTGCACAGGAAGTGCTCTTAAGCCAACTTTCTCATTCAGAGCACTGAATTCTTTAGTATTATACAAACAATACTTATTAAAAATTATATGAGGCTAGAGAGATTACTCAGTGGTTGAAGGTATTCTCTTCAAAAGCCTGCCAACTAAAGTTTGGATTCCCAGCATCCACATAAAGCTAGATACAATGTGACACATATGTTGGTGGTCCAGCACACCTATGTCAATGGGAGGTGAAGTCAGGAGACTCCTGAAGTTCTTGGGCAGCTAGTCTAGCCTTCCCAGCAGTAAACAACAAGAGAGACTCTGCTGTCTCAAAACAAGGCAAAAGTTAAGATCAACACTCTGACCTCCACATGCATGCCATGGCATATTTGTGCCCATACTAAGATCCACACATATACACACAAAATTTTTTAAATTAAAAAATATTAATGGCTACATTTTGGACCACATTATATACCAGGCACTAATTCTAAACACATCACATTCATTATATTACTACATCCACACATCAGCCTGCAAGGCAGATATTGCTGCCATTATAGAGAATGAGACTAATTCAGAGAGTAGATGTCAACCACAGGACACAGAACTAGTTCAGGGTGAAGCTGGAACTCCAAAGCAGCTAGCTTTTGTGTCATGCATTTGATCACTGAAAGTTTGGATGATATCAACTACACTGGAGATCAGCCAAAATTATCAAGCCCAGAAGCATGCAGATAAGGGAGTGAGTGCTCTCCCAGTGAGAAATGAGGAACATTTTTCCATGTATGATGCACCTGAGGTCCTGACCCTGGTTTTCAGAGTTCACACTGCCATCACTAGCAGCTGTCTGGTAGTGACTAACATAGCCACAGCAGGACTCCTCTGGGATCATCAGGGAATCATCATGCCCAATCTTTCCTGGCCCTCTTCCTTCAGTGCCCTATATCCTGAAACAACTGTACACTTCATGTTCACATTCACCATGGTTTCCACGACTTCCATTTACAGGGCTGAGGTTAAAAGTACAGCCTTTGTAATAAAACAAGCCTAGATTATTATAGTCCTTGTTGAAGTTATTTTCTTGTTTCTGGGCCAAACACTTGACCAGAAGCAGCTTATGAGAGAAGAAGGCTTATTTCAGGCTTACAGAATCAGGGGAAGTTCCATCAGGGCAGAAGAAACTGGCTCACTTCCATAGATCCATAGCAGAGAGAATCCACCAAGCAGCCAGCAAACACAAATAGCCAGAGCTCAAACTGCTCCTTACATACCTTGGAGCTAGACTAAAAGACCTACCACCAGTGACACCTTCTCCAGTGGGCTGCTTGAGATTAAGTAGGAAGCTTAACTTTAATCAATAATCCCTGAGGCTGCTGGGCATGGTGGCCTTTAATCCCAGCATTCAGGAGGCAGAGGTAGGAGGATCACCATGAGCTCAAGGCCACCCTGAGAATACAGAGGGAATTCCAGGTAAGCCTGGACTATAGTGAGATCCTGCCTCAAAAAAAAAAAAAAAAAATCCCTGAGGCTATAGGGGTTATACCTTCATGTTCAGACTATCACATTCCACCCCTAGCACCCATAGACTCATGACCATCTCATCATGAGAATTGCAGTCCCCAGTCTTTACCAACTTTAACATTGTTCAAAAGTCTCAAGTCTCAACTGAGATTTAAGATTGTCACTTAGCTGTGAGTCCTGTAAAATCAAAACAAGTTACATAGTTCTCATACATAATGGCACAAAGTAAACATTTCCATTGCAAAGGGCATAACAAGGAAAGACGGGACTGATGCAAAGTCCATTAGGCAGACATCAAACACTTGCAGTTTGAGTCCATCATCCACCAGTAACCAGTGACAAAAGTCTCTGGATTCCAATTCTACCCCTTCAGCTGGGCTGAGGCATATGAAAAATTCCATCCCAGGCAACAGCTCTCCATGGTAGCTGTTCCATAGTCCTGGTACATCCAAATATCTTCAGGTCTATACTGCAAACAAATTCACCTTTATAGTTCAATACAATGGTCTTACTCAGCTTCAACACTGGGATTTCAATCTCGCTTCACATACAGCATCTCAGAGCCTTGGGAACTAGTTCACCTTCATACAATGTCCTTACTGGTCCTCCACACTGGGATTTCAACCCTGCTTCACATACTGTATCTCAGCAGCCTCTGGAACTGGTTCACCTTCATACAATGTCCTTACTAGGCCTCCACACAGGGATTTCAACTCTGCTTCACTTAGCCCAGAGGCCATTTCCAAAAACAAAAACATGTACTTTGTGGAAGTTTGAATGCATGTTCCCTATTGACTTGGGTGTTAAAATTAAACTTGCAAATTGCATCTCTAGCCAGCTGGCTGGATGAGGTGTCACTGGGGCAGATCCTGGAGTGCAAACCCATGGTGTCACTGGGGGCAGATCTGAATTCTAGCCCAAAGGTGTAAGAGAGCAGTCTGAGTTCTGGTGGTTTTTTTGTGCTTGCTTTTTTTTGGTGTTTGCTGGCTGGTAGTGGTTTCTCTTTGCTTGGATCCATGAAAGAGGACCAGTTTATGGGAGGAAAGAGTTTATTTCAGGCTTACAAATTCAGAAAAGGTTCCATCAGGGCTCAAGAAACTGGCTCATTTCCATAGAGCTACAGCAGAGAGACACTACCAAACAGCCATCAATGGAACGTACCCTGGGTCCAGAAGCATGAAATAAATCCCTTCTTTCTATAAAACTGTGTTTGCATGAATGTTTGTCCCAACAACATGGAAGTTGTCTACTACACACTTCATGACACTTTCTTTCTAGCATTTGCCATGCTTCCAAAACCAGCACCAGGTCTGAGGCATAGACAAATTTGTAAATCCAAAGGGGAATAAATCTTGACCTTGAAGAGCAGGATACTCTTTCTTTAGTCTTTCTTTAAGCCACCTCCTTTCAATGTCTCACCCTCAGGGCATCATTTTTGTTGTTTCAATGCAAAGCAGTTGGCCCATCCTTAATGGTGGTAATTAACTTAACAATTGTAGCTTCAGTAGTCTAAAACTTCCTTTATGCCAGTAACTTCAAACTTGCTCAAATTTTTCCTATGATAAAATATGCATCTTTTTTTATCTTTCTTCTCTATACCTTCAGCCAAGTACACCACTCCATTACTCTGAAATTCAACCTTGATCAAACTTCTGAGCATGGGAAAAAGAACTCAGCCATCCTTTATGCCACTAGCCCATGTCCAACTATTTTTTTCTTTCCCCTTTGAAAGTTCATAAGCCAAGCCTTCATAGTCCAGAATTCTCTCTGCATTTAGTATTTTCAAACTCTCACCAGAACATCAAGCTCTGTTTATAGCACAGCAAGGCTGCTTCAGTCTAAAATACCAAATCTTTCCACATTTCCTGGAAATAAGTTCCAAAACACCAAAACCCATTACATCAGATTCAGTGCAGTAACAGTCTCACTTCTTGGTACCAATTTTCTGTTGCAGTTACTTTCTCATTGTTGTGACAAACACCTGACCAGGAGCAGTTTATGGGAGGAAAGGGTTTATTTCAGGCTTACAGATTCAGAAAAAGTTCCATCAGGGCTGAAGAAGTTGGCTTACTTCCATAGATCTATAGCAGAGACATCACCAAATAGCTAAAAAACATAAACAGCCAGAGCTCAAGCTACTCTTTACACACCTTAGGGTTGGACTAAAAGAGCCACCTCCAGTGACACCTCCTCCAGCAGGCTGCTAAAGACTAAGTAGAAGCTTAATGCATTTACATTGAACCCAGCAGAGTCCTTGTCCTGTCCCATTAACAGGGTGTGGTAGTTTGAATATATGTCGTCCTTAAACTCGGGTTTTTCATTAAAGCTTTGTAACTTGGGTCTCTAGCTGCCTAGTTGGAGGAGGTATCACTGGGGATCTTTTTTATCTTTCTTCTCTATACCTTCAGCCAAGCACACCACTCCATTACTCTGAAATTCAACCTTGATCAAACTTCTGAGCATGGGAAAAAGAACTCAGCCATCCTTTATGCCACTAGCCCATGTCCAACTATTTTTTTTTCTTTCCCCTTTGAAAGTTCATAAGCCAAGCCTTCATAGTCCAGAATTCTCTCTGCATTTAGTATTTTCAAACTCTCACCAGAACATCAAGCTCTGTTTATAGCACAGCAAGGCTGCTTCAGTCTAAAATACCAAATCTTTCCACATTTCCTGGAAATAAGTTCCAAAACACCAAAACCCATTACATCAGATTCAGTGCAGTAAGTCTCACTTCTTGGTACCAATTTTCTGTTGCAGTAACTTTCTCATTGTTGTGACAAACACCTGACCAGGAGCAGTTTATGGGAGGAAAGGGTTTATTTCAGGCTTACAGATTCAGAAAAAGTTCCATCAGGGCTGAAGAAGTTGGCTTACTTCCATAGATCTATAGCAGAGACATCACCAAATAGCTAAAAAACATAAACAGCCAGAGCTCAAGCTACTCTTTACACACCTTAGGGTTGGACTAAAAGAGCCACCTCCAGTGACACCTCCTCCAGCAGGCTGCTAAAGACTAAGTAGAAGCTTAACTTTAAGCAAAAATCCCTGAGGCTATGGGAGACATGCATTTACATTGAACCCAGCAGAGTCCTTGTCCTGTCCCATTAACAGGGTGTGGTAGTTTGAATATATGTCGTCCTTAAACTCGGGTTTTTCATTAAAGCTTTGTAACTTGGGTCTCTAGCTGCTTAGTTGGAGGAGGTATCACTGGGGGAGGATCCTGGGGTCCAGCCCAAAAGTGTGTTTGGAGGCAGATCTGGATTCCAGCCCAGAGGTGTAGGAGAGCAGTCTGAGTTCTGTGGGGGTCGCTGCTTGCTGCTTTTGGTTTCTACTGAATGTTTAGTTTTTCTCTCTGCTTGGATCTGGGAAAAGGAGCCAGCTTCTTCTGCCATAGATGGACCTTTTCCTGAATCTATAAGCTTGAAATAAACCCCATCCTCCCATAAACTGACTGGTTTCCATGCTCATTCCAGCAACATGAAGCTATCTACAACAGGGAAACTTTGGTGAGGACTATTTCCTATTGTCCTTAACAATGGACACTGGAAAATTCAAGTTTGGCCAGACAGGCCCAATGACCAAATGGGTGCAATAGTGGCATGGCTGCTCTTGGGGAAAACAACTGCTCCCTAATTGGACTGAAGGCCCTCTCTATGGGAAGGAATACATGCCTGGTACTGAAAAACTAATCAAAAGTCTATGGCAGGGGAGGTCATGAGCCTTAGGGGTATAAAGTCTGCTCTTGTCTGGCTAAATGTATATATTATTCCCACCAAACTGCTCTGAAAGCACTACATTTAATGTTCATAGTCACATATTAATGCTACTCTCACTTCTGGTTAGAGAAGCTTCTCTTTTCAGATGATGATGACCACTGGGATGATCTAAAAGGCAACATAGTGCTGAGAAGAAGGGACAGAGGAGTATCTAGCACTGAAACACCTCTGTCACACCCTCCAAGGCTCAGGGTCCATTGCAGAAGAGGGAGCAGAAAGAATGTAAGAGCCAAAGGAAGGGTACAACTCCTTACAAAGCAACTGTCCAGACAGAAATTGGCCTTGATATCCATGACCTTGCAGTGCCTAGAAATACCTTCACAAGACCCTCATAATAGGAGAAAAAGGTGATAACATCAAATTAAGAGAGAGACTAATGGAGAGAGGGAGGGGATATGATGGAGAATGGAGTTCTGAAGGGGAATGGGAGGAGGGGAGGGAAATATCATGGTTTTTGTCTGTAAGTATAGAAGTTGTCAATAAAAAAATTTAAAAAATAAAATAGAGTTAATTATATAATTATAGTACTCACTTTACAGGGCAGCTGTGATGACTAGATAGATAGATAGATAGATAGATAGATAGATAGATATAGATATATATAAAATTTCCCCCCTCAGGGTCTGCATTTAATTAGGCAGCTTCAAGATGTTTCAAAAGAAAAAAAATTATAGAAGAGAGAAGAAATAGATGGCACAGACTCAGGAGAATGCATTTGCCACACATGCATGAGTGCCTGAGTTTAGATCCCCAGAACCCACCTAAAAGCTGGACACCACCAGATATCTGTAAGGCCAGCATGCCTAACATGAGATGGGAGGCAGAGACAAGAAACCTTCCAGAAGCTCATAGGACAGCCAGCCTGGAAAATGTAGTGGTGACTAATGAAAACAATGAAGCATCAAGCAAGGTGGAAAACAAGGGTATTCTGAGGGTGTCCTCTGACCTTCCCATGCAAGTCATGGCATGTGTGTGCCCCCCACATACACTGAAAGAAAGAAAGAAGAAAGAAAGAAAGAAAGAAAGAAAAAAGAAAGAAAGAAAGAAAGAAGAAAGAGAAAGAAGAAAGAAAAAGAAAGAAGACATGAGTAGATAGCAGTATGACTCAGTATGCTCTGTGTATTCAGGGTGTGAAGTCTACCAGGAAAAGGGCAGATCAAATGACTCCAGGTGACTCTGTTATTGGCAGTATTTGATCAGAAAGTTCCAGACACTTATGTCTTCCCTGGCCCCAGACCACATTTACTGTTTTTTCCAGTGACTTTTTCACAATCTTATCATTCAATCAGCTCTGAACAAATGGCATTAACTTTGGAAGTTACAATCTGGGTGTAGTTAACTAAATAGCAATGAACCTATGAAAGACAGCCTAGAGCAAGTTTCCTCCTGAAATTGCTGGACACTGGCTTTGAACAGCAATGAGAAATTCCAACTCTGGTAAACATGTTCAACTTTACCTGCTATGTCTCCCTTCACTGAGGTTATCACCCTTGTTATCCATTGGCAATGTGTCTGGTACAGGCCATCTGTGTTGACATCACATTTGTGATAGCACCCAGAGGGATGTAGGAGGACTCATCTAACATCTTTTCTCAGAACACATCAGTTGCCATCAGCCTTATCCTATCTTGCTGTTCTGACTATTGGCTCAATCACATTTGGCAATGTCAGCATGGTTTTGTCTTCTAGCTTCTTCCCAATGCAGTCCATGATTGGTAAAAGGAGCATGATGCTGATCTGGTGATCAAACATGTTCTCATAAGGATGCTGTGCTACCCTGGCCCTAGAATGCCTGGAATCTTGGGATCTGGAACAGTCTCCTGGTGTCTTCCTTGGATGTATGTGGGTCAGTGCAACCTTCTCGGTTTCCATGGCTTCACTGTGCTGAGGGTAAGGGGTGGAAACTAAGCACAGAATTATAGCTTTCTCTTATTCTCTCTTTTTTTTTTTTTTTAGATTGAGAAGAGTTTGAAATAGCCACTTCCAGAAAAGAGAACTATGTTGTTTCATCTGATGCCTCTCAAATGCCATCAAATGCAGCCATCATTTCTGCTATGCCTTGCTGTTCACAGCTTGGAAAACACAAATCAGATTTAGGAGGGTAGTAGTGGATTTTCTTCTATGTGTAATTTTTTTTCTATTTTTTCTACTTTTTATCTACCCAAAGAAAGTAACTCATCTATTTTTGGGATTGGTATATTTGAGGGTTGTCTTCCAAGTAAAATGTTAAGAAAGAGTGGCAGTCATATTTTAGCCTTTGAAAAATAATTCACAAGAAATTTATACCAGGTTAGATGTTTGAGTTCACAGAAATTCCCTGCCCAGTTTTCTTGAAGCGATGAACAGAGCATTGATGGTTTGACATTTGAGTTGAGTCTGTCAACAGCAATACTTCAGATGTGCCTGACTCCTATCCAAAAATCCCAAGCACATGGCATTGACTGCCCAGCAAAATAAAATAAATCCTTCACTCCTCTATTTGGAAGCTAAGTTACAAAAACTGAAGAAATGTGTCTAGTAACAGCCAGTTCAGTGAGACTGAGAATGGAGAAAATCAAAAGATATGTAGGTTCAACTCTATGAAATTAGTTTAAAAACAAACAAACAAGAAGACGTAGGGGATTTCTGGAAACATGGACTGTGACCTACATTGAACCCTTATGATTAATATTAGCCAATGTTGCCATTGTTAGTCTTTTTTCAAGATGCAGATTCATATACTATAGCTGGTATAGTCTGTCCATTTTTGTCCTCTTCAAAATTTATGTTATAAGTTTTCCCAGGCTGGAGAAATGGCTCAGTAGTTAAGACTAGTTGATGCACAAGGAGGCTTGAGACTGCCCAAGTACGATTCCCTGGCACCTACATAAACAGCTGGATGTGGCCATGCACAACTTTCCCCCCAGGCCTGCAGCAAGCAAAGACTGCAGAATCATTGGGGCTTGTTGGCAAAGAAAAAAAAAACATGGTGAAAATAGCAGCTATGAGTTGAGTGAGACTTGTCTCAGGAAACAGGCAGATGAGTTAAAAGATGAGGATATCCGATTCCTCCTCTGCCCTCTGCATGTGTGTACACAAGGTGGGTGCATGTGTATACACACATCACGTCACACACCACACATACTCATAAACACATGCACACACACATACATCCAATGATAAGTAAATAAACTTTATCACTACAGCAACAGAACTAAGAGGTATGGTTCTGGGAAACCACACTCAGGATTGGGTGGCCTTGCTTAAAGGAGCTCACCCCTTCTTGTGCTTCTGCCTACGTCTATGTGAGGACACAAAGCCCCTTCCGTTCGGATGACACAACACTCAAGATACCATCCTGGGAATAGAAACCAGGCCATCACCAGACAACGAACCTTTGAGAGCCTTAATCTGAACCTTACCAGCCTCTAGAACTGTGGGAAATAACTTTCTGTTCTGTGTAAATTCCCTGTCTCACGTGTTCTGTGGCACACAAACCAAGGCAGCACTCATTCTCCTCATGGGCCAAGGTTCTCCCGTCATCCTCGCTGAGCTTTGTGTTGCAGAAGTTTTTACACAGGAAAGGAGACGGTGGCCAAAAGACACTGTGCACCACTATGTGCCTGCTGCTCCAGCTGGCACTTATAAACATGATCCCACCATCTATAAAGGAGGCACTTGTGTTCCTATTACATATGAATGATCAAGTTTCAGAAAAAATACCCAAGATAATGCAACCAGTAAGATGACAAGAATTGGGTTTTGACTGCAGGATTCTCTGATTACAAAGCTCATGCTGATTTTAAAAAGAATTTTATCACTGCCTACAAATTCTTTACTTTCATATTCTCCCAGACAAGTAATCACTTGGACACAATGAAGTTCTTCTATTTAAAGTTCAAGTAAATATTTTGCAATATCACTTCCAAATTTCTGATATATACAAACAAATTGTGCAGACCTATGGGGTATCATGTGACATTTCAGTACATGTACATATTGGGTAATGTAAAAATCAAAATAAATAGGGCTGGAGAGATGCCTCAGTAGTTGAGGCACTTGCCTGCAAAGCCTAATGACCTGGGTTTGACTCCGCAGTACCCACAAAAAGCCAGATACACAAAGCAGCGCATACATCTGGAGTTCATTTGCAGTGGCAGGAGGTCCTGGTGCAACCATACACTCTCTCTCTTTTTCTCTCTCTCCCTCTGTATCTCTCTGCTTGCAAATAAATGAATTTTTAAAAAGTCAAAATAAACATATCTCTTCAAACATTTATCATGAAAACAGAAGCAAGTTGGCAACTAACATCCTCCAGCTATCGTGTGTCCACAGACACACCAAGGAGAGCAGCTATTCACACACCAAACTACTTGCACAAGGGCTAAAGAAGCCAGGTACTTAAGTTCCATGAAGAAAGCCACACCTGTGTTAAAGACTGCACAAGGCTAATTGACTGATTAGAACTTCGTGACTGTGGAGACTTGGAATGTTGCAAATCCAGGACCAAATTCTCCTGGCGATCGTTTAGTACCCTTAGTAGCCACTCATTGCCCACTTCTGTGTCTGACCTAATAACCCTGTGACTATCACGTGAAACCTTTTGGGATTTATTAACAGACCATTAGAGTCCAGCAATCTAAAAGCTAAGAATGTCATCACATGATGTGTGAGACCTATAGCAGGGATGTCCCAGGGATGTCCCTGCCTACCTGGTGTTGGTAACTTTATTCTGTAAGTGTAAAAACTTCATGAAACTGTTACCATATTGGAACATGGGTGAACTGAATCGCTGTTGTCAGGCCACAGTCACTCAATTTTGGCTGCAAAATGAACTATCTCCTATTCCCTTTGAAGTGAGACCTGTGTTTTATGTTGACACAGGCTTGAGATCATAGTGCCCCATTTTAGTAAGAAAAGCTTGCCACACAATTACAAAGACTGAGTTGGGATCCTGCACCTGAAATCCAAGCACCAGGGAAGTGGAGACAGAGCCTTAGGGCTCACTGGCTAGCTAGTCTAGCTGCATTGTTCAGAGTTAGGTTCAGCGAGTGACCTTGTTTCAAAAAGTAAGCTGGGGGGCTGGAGAGATGGCTTAGGGGTTAAGGCGCCTGCCTCCTAAGCCTAAGGACGCTGGTTCCAATCTCCAGCGGTTCCAATCTCCAGGTCCCACGTTTAGCCAGATGCAAAGTGACGTAAGGGCGCAATGCCGCACTTGACCACAAGGGGGTGCACCCATCTGGATTTTGTTGGCAGCAGCTGAGAGACTGCTGGCGCACCCATCTCTATCTGTCTTCCTCTCTCTCTCTCTCCAAAAAAAAAAAGTAAGCTGGGGTGTGATAGAAAAAGACACCCAATGTAGACCTCTGGCCTCCACACACACTCACACATGCACACACATCAGTTTACTGTTGAGAAAATATTAATCTTGGTCTGATGCCCAGTCAAGTGAGACCTGTAAATATTTGAGAAGGAAATGATTTTACAATGTTTTTAAAAGTTGCACTTTAGAATGTGCCTTGAAATGAGCTCCATGTGTGAATGAGCCTGTGTGGAGATACAAACGAGGACCATGCATGCCTTCTTGAACATCAGTCCCCTGCACAAATGAAGTCCTCAGCATTGGATGAATGGACTGAAAAAAAAATGTGCTTAGAAATACACATGCAATTAAAATATTCAGGAAATTTCTGAACTCTTTATAACTATTTGTCATCTTTTCAAAGCATTAAAGGGTTTGTTTCAAAAGGAAAAGATAAGAATGTTAACAAGATGTTATGTCCAAAAGGGAAAACACAAAATACTTCCTATCAAATAGTCCAAACTCTAAAAGCATCGTCTGCACAGAGATTTATCTTATAAGTAATGTCTTATCACCAATATTATCTATATCTGAGGTAGAAAGAGAGAGAATGAACTTGACCAGAAAGTCAGGATATCAGTTCTATTTTCCCCAAGAGTCCAGCCCTTACTGACAAAGTCTTGGATTCTTCATATCACTCACCAAGAGATCCCCTAGATAGAGTGCAAGGTCCACATAGTAGCTTGATAGACAAGCTTAGCAAGGCAGGACAGTGGAAAATTACATTAGGGTTCTCCAGAGAGATGGGATCAATAAGAGATCCTGTATACAAAAAGGCATGTATGGGGACTTATTATAAGGAGTTGTTCACATGACTATGGAGACCGGAAAATCCCAAGATCTGAAGAGTGAGTCAGCAAGCTTGAGACTCTAGGGAGCCAATGGTCTACTTCTAGTCTGGGTATGAAGGCCTGAGATCCAGGGCAGCCAAACTCTATGCAAAGGCAGGGGGGAAAAAAAAAAGCCAATGCCCCATTTGAAGGCAGCCAGGCAGGAAGTGTTCCCTCTTACTTAGAGAAAGATCAACTTTTTTTCATTCAGTTTAGACCTTTAACTCATTGGATGTAGCCTGCTCACATAGGGAGGGTATTATTATCTGAATATTTGTATCCTCCCAACATTTAGACATTGTAATACCTTGGGGTCATAGTATTAGGAGGGAAGGCATTTGGGAGGAATTAGATCATAGAGGTGGAGTTATCATAAATAAGATTAGTGCCCTTATAAAAGAATTAACATGGCTGGGGAGATTGCTCAGTGTTAAGGTATTTGCTTGCAAAGCCTAAGGACTCAGGTTCAATTCCCAAGTACCTACACAAAGCCAGATGCACAAAGTGGCACATGCATCTAGATTTCATTTGCAGCAGCAAGAAGCCCTGGTGTGCCCATTCTCCAACTCCCTCATAAATAAAATATTTGTAATGTTTTATTTATTTATTTATTTATTTAAGAAAGAGAGAAAGAGGCAGATATATAGAGAATGGGTGAGCCAAGGCCTCTAGCCACTGCAAATGAACTCCAGATGCATGTACCATCTTGTGCATCTGGCTTCGCAGGCAAGCACCTTAACTGCTAAGTCATCTCTCCAGCCCTAAAATATTGTTTTAAGAAGAGAATTTTCAGTGATTCTCTGACTGTTCTTCCTTCTGGCCATTTAAAGATAGGAGAAGTTGAAAGGCTGCAACCTGCAGTCAGAACCTGACCAGAAGCCCAACCTGCCAGCTCCCTGATCTCAGACTCCAACTTCTAGGCTTGTGAGAAATAAACTTCTGCTTGTTGCACACCCACTCCCTGATGCTTTGATATAGCATCTAGAGCTAAAATATAAAATAGCTTACTGTACTCCATCTATAGATTTCAGAGTTATTCTCATCTGAAAACAGCTCCCAGAAAGATCCAGAAAATAAATACATGACCAAATATCTGGGCACTCAGCACTCTAGGCAAACAGACACTAAGATTAACCATTACCAGAGATATTTCAAGAGCTATAGCCTCCATTTCCACTCATATTCCATCATAAAGGTGATTCACATGGCTTAACAACCTATTTTTCATGTTCCTGTATTTTCAGGGCTCTAAATTGCAAACAAAAAAATAAATAAATAAGGGGCTGGAGAGAACATAAGAATGCTGGTTCCAATCTCCAGCGGTTCCAATCTCACGTTTAGCCAGATGCAAAGTGACAGGGAGAATGAATTTCGTTCACAGCAGCTGAGAGACTGCTGGCACGCCCATCTATCTGTCTCCCTCTCTGTCTCTCTCTCTCTGTCTCTCTCCAAAAATAAAATAAATAAATAAATAAATAAATAAATAAATAAATAAATAAATAAATAGTTAAATTTGGTAAGTTGGTATTTGTCAGAAAAATGCCAAGTCACTGATAATCAGGACAGGAAGGATGGCAAAACATAAAAAACGTAGCAGAAACCTTGGGCTATAGAACCTGAACCGCCAACACTACATCCCACCACTGAACACCTCAGCCACGCAGCAGTCAGCTGTCACTGCCAGACCACTGTCAGGGCTGTGAATGAAATCTCGTCAGACACTTGTCTCTGTGTGACTCATTCAAGGGTCCAAGTCCTGGCAGAAGTGACTGTCCCAAGCAGGGCGTGCATGGGGCATCCCGATGCCAGAGGCTGGGAGAAGAAGTATCTTTTCACCCTGTATCTGCCTCCCACCTGAACTGCCACAACAGAGGATCCCACAAGCAGGAAGTGCGAGCAGATGCTGGGAAGGCAAATGGTAGCACGCATTCACTGCAGTTCTCTGAGAACTGACCCGCTGTCAAGTGACTGGTCAGTGCCTAGAAGAAAGTCAGCTCAAGGTAATGAGCCAATTAGTAAGCCTGGCACAGGGAATTATAACCAGAAACAAGACCCAACATTTGAGATGAACTCAGTGTTTGAGTCCCGAGCAGCAATTTTGGAAAGGGTCCCTTAATCTATTAGTCTCCTGAAAAGTACTCAGCATGCTTTGATTATGCGCCTAGTGTAGTTCGCAGGCACAAGAAAACAGCCTTTGCAGAATAAACAAAGCTTCAGCAGCTACATCTCCTATTCACTCACTACTCACTGAGCAGGAGACAAAAGAGGAGGCAGCTCTCACATGACCTCTTGCTCATTCTGGAGTTTGTTTCCCACTACTTCTTGGACCTGGTGGGTTTGCTTCCTGCCTGTGTCTAAGGGTTTCTGGCCCCAGTTTGGATAAAGAATGAAGCTGAGTGTGCATTGAGCCACAAACCATACTTACTAGGGGTCTCTCTGCCCTTTCCATCTTGCTCTTCCCCTCCCCGTCTTCCTCCCCCTCTCTCTCCTTCTCTTTCTCTACTCTGAGGAGCAACCCCAGGGTCTGGTACATGCTAGGCAAACACTTTCCCACTGAGCGACATCCTTGGTCCTTAGTGGTGTTTCTGTTTGAGAAGACCTTTCACTTTACCTGGGCAGAAGCAATGCCTGAATACCGAATGGGAGCTACAGTCCCCTTTCCCTGAAAAGCTCATGTCTTTTATCCAGCAACATTTCATTAAATGTAGTCCAATGATCCAAGTGGCTTTGATTTGTGATCCATGCCTGCCAGCATTTCCTCTAAACCCAGAGAGCTGCTATGCTTGGCTTTTATACAAGCAGCTGGAGCAGGCACAAACAGACACACAAAGCAGAAGGAGATGGGTTAACCCCAGGCTGCATGGATTACTTCCTTGGAAGGTGAAGCAGAGAGGACCTCCTTATCTTCTCAGCTTAAACGAACCTCTTCAGAGACTTGCCTACTACCTCCCTCCTGATGTCGCACAAGCTCAGATAAACCACTTAGTTGGTTTGGTGACATGACACTTCAGTGCAGGTGACTCCATTTTGCTCTGTTTGTTGGTGCCTACTGCAGGCCACATCAATTCTCTCCCACAACTTGATTTTGCTTTGCCCAAACACCCAACAACACTTGAGACATGGGTCAAGTGCTCAGAAACCCCAAGGAATTTAAGAAACACAGATTAATAACTCATATTCTTGGGCTAGAGAGATGCTCAGCAGTTAAGGCACCTGCCTGCTAAGTCTAAGAATGCCCGTTTGCTTCTCCAGTCCCACGTTTAGCCAGACGCAGTGACGCAAGAGCGCAATGCCGCATTTACCCACAAGGGGGCGCACGCGTCTGGAGTTCCTTCAGAGGCTGCTGGCCCGCCCATTCTCTCTCTCTCTCTGACTCTCTCTCAAAAAAATTCATATTCTAAGTTAAAAAAAAAAAAAAAACTCCTCTATCCCTATCATTGAAAACAAAGTTAAGAAAGAAGAAAAAGATACCTCCATGAGTATTCCTTCCTTTCACCTTTGAGGTCAGGACATAAACACAGAGAAAAGGCCTCCTATGCAGGGGCCTCCTGGCCCAACATTTTACTAGGCAAGAGTCCTCTCTGGTGGTATCACCATACCTAATTTCAATATATACTATAAAGCCTACTAATAAAAATATCACTGTACTAGCACAAAATAGGCACATAGCTCAGTGGACTAGAATAGAAGATCCAGGTATAAGTTCTAGTAACTATAGCTACCTGAACTTTGACAAAGGTGCCAAAAAAACAAAATAAAATAAAATAAAATAAACACTCACTGGAGAAAAGACAGGATCTTCAGCAGAGGGTGCTGGAGAAACTGGATAGCTACATGTAGAAAGAATGAATTCAGACCCTCCTCTGTCACCCTGGACAAAAATCAACTCCAAGTAGATCAAGGACTTCAATATAAGACCTGAAACTCTAAATGACTAGAAGAAAAAAATAGGTAGAACATCCCAAGATATAGGCATAGGAAAAGACTTTCTAAATGAGATCCCACTAGCCCAGGGAATTAGACAAACTCCAACCATTAGGACCTCATGAAACTAAAAAGCTATTGTGCAGATAAGCAAACCATCAACAGAGTCAATAGACAACCTACCAAATGGGAGAAAATCTTCACCAGCTATACAACCAACAGACATTTAATATCTAGAATCTACAAAGAAGTAAAAAAAAACTAAACAATAAAAATTCAAATGACCCACTTAAAAATGGTGCAGGGAATTGAACAGAGAGTTCTCAAAAAGGGAAGAAATACAAATGGCTAATAAACACCTAAAGTGATGTTCAACATCTTTAGTCATCAGGGAAACGCAAATTAAAATGACCTGAAGCTACATGCCTTTAATTCCAGGCAAAGGTAGGAGAATGATGTCAGAGTAAGTTGCCCTGCCTCAGAAAAGAGAAGAAAAGAAAAGAAAAGAAAAGAAAAGAAAAGAAAAGAAAAGAAAAGAAAAGAAAAGAAGAAAGAAAATGACTCTAAGATTTCATCTCACACCAATCAGAATGGGAATCATCAAAAAATCAAATGACAGCAAATGCTGGTGGGGTGTGGTTTCAGAGGAACCCTCATCCACTGCTGGTGGGAGTGCAAACCTGTCCAGCCCCTGTGGAAATCGGCATGGAGACTCTTCAACAAGCTGAAAACAGACTTACCACTAAGCCCAGCTTTACTATTTTTGTGCACATACCCTAAAGACCCTACTATTTACTCCAGAGACACTTACTCAACCATATTCATCACTGCTGTATTCATAATAGCTAAGAACCGGATCCACTCAGATGCCCATCAACCGAAGAATGAGTAATGAAGATGTGTACATATACACAATGGAATTCTACTCCGTGGTAAGGAAAAATAAAATAATGAAATTTTCAGGAAAAATGGATGGACTTGGAAATAAATCTAAAATGTGAGGTCACACAGGCTTGCAAAGACAAATGCCACATGTTCCCTTCTACAAGGTTCCTAACCTGAAACAGCTTGAGATGAGTGTGAGTGTAACTAACAAGCATCAGGAGTATTGACATGGAACTAGAATGAAGCTAGGAGAAAGGGAGGAAGGGGAGGAGGGACTATTGGACAAGCAAGTCAAGGGACACAGAAATAAAAGGAACAAGGAAAGAAGGGTCTCAGGAGGGGGGCAGGGTACTAGAAGGGAGGAATTACACAAAAGCAATTACAACATGAATCGGTACCACAGAAACCTTCCTCAGAGATAGTATTCTACAAGATTCCATCCTCAGTAAGGGAGTGGGAAAGGGGGAACCTGCACAGAAGAGCTCTATAGAAGGTGGAGAAAGCTTTGCCCTAAAACCAAGGGCCTGGGTAAACCCAGGGCCAGAATTGGGTTGCTCCCCACAGTGAGCTATTGGTCAGGGAGACACATGAGGTCCCTGAGATAATGCAGGCCATTGCCAAAGCACTTGATTACCTGTCAGAGCAAAAAGGTGAGACCCTACTGCTAAAGACATGACAGCCTGCAGTCACAGGACATTGAGAGACCATGCTGAAACAGAGGGGAAACCATTTCTCTCCTGACTAGCCCTCACAACACTGGGAAGTGCTATGAGAGCTTCTGAGGAATAATGGTTGCCAGCAGAGTGAATAAGCAGGAAATCCGGCCAGACACAAAATCAACCAGCTGGGCAAGAAGTACACACCTGTGCAATAGTGGCACACAGCCTATGCGAATAACCAACTGTTCTCAAATTGGACATGAGACCCACTCAATGAGGTAGAACTTATACCTGGTACTGGGAACAAGGTTATATTCCTAAGCTAGGAAACCAGTACACTCCAGAGAGAACCTCCACTGCTCTTTGGCTAAGAAGAATGAGCATACACATCAAAAAGTCTCTCCAATAACTATTCTTATTCCCTTTATCCAAGCTGCTCTCACTTTTGGTTGGAGAACCTGTCTTATCTTACAGATGGCAGAGAATACTGGGGAGATCCAGTACATATTGATACAAGAAGAAAAGATAGCTGACTATCTACCATGAGACAAGTCAACTCTGCTACATCTGCTGGTCTAGGAGTCCTTGCAGAAGAAGCAGTGACACAAGCACTTTTCTCACTACCAGCCTGACAACCAGTTCCAGGGAGATGGCAACAGACACTGTGGTCACTCAAACTTCATCCAAACAGAAGCCAGAGGTGACAGAGAACTCACCACTACATCAGAACTCTAACTTGCCTGATAAGGCTCAGGAAACACTGAAGAAGAAGATTGTAAGAGCCTCAGAACAGGTTGGATTAGCCTGAGGCACCATTCCCTTCCTCTCCCACAGAGACTATCTGAGGCCTTCAGGACACCACAATGAATACCTCACTGAGGAGAACCTTCAGTGGTGGGGGGGTAGGAGAGAAGGGATATAAGAGTATAACCTTTTGAAAAAAAAAAATGTAATTTATAAAAAATGGGCCAGGCACGGTGGCACATGCCTTTAAGCCCAGCACTTGGGAGGAAGAGGCAGGAGGATCCCTGAGAGTTCAAGGCCACCCTGAGACTACATAGTAAAGTCCAAGTCAGCATGAGCTAGAGTGAGATCCTGCCTCAAAAAACCAACACCTGAATCACAGGGCCCTGGAGAGGGCCTGATGAAGACAAACCTTAATCTTCTCCTGTTTCTCTCTCTCTCTCTCTCTCTCTCTCTCTCTCTCTCTCTCTCTCTCCTCTCTTCTCTTTCCCTTTTATATTACCTATCTTTTTCTTCCTTCTTTTCCCTTGGTGCTGCCCTGTAACTCCCAGTACCAGCATGCAGTTAACATCCACAATGAGCTGTTGATCAGAGACACCTACAAGGTTTCCCAAAAGAAGACAGATTTCTGTCAGAGTTCTTGATGACCCACCAAAGGTTAATAGTAAGACCCTACTGCCAAAGACACCATATGCTGTTGATACAGAATGTGGAGTAAACTGGCTGGAATCTGGAAGAGAATCAGTACCCAGACAGTTAGCTTGTCTAGTGCCAGAAAGTGCTACATGAGCCATTGGGGGAAAATGACCAACAACTGTGCAAGCAACTTGTGGTCTAAGCTACTCAGCAGCAAACAACCTGACGTGATGCTCACACAAGTGCAGTAGTGGCACACAGCCATGGTGGGTTACCAACTGCTCTTGATTTGGCTAATGAATCCACTCAGTGAAATGGAACTCATTGCTGGAATTGGGAAACAAGTCAGAACCATATCCAAAAAATGAGCCTGCTCTCCAATATCAAGCTCCCACCAACCGTGGGCTACAAGAGGGCCTTCAGGGGGGGAGGACAGGGAGGAGGCTAATGATGGTACCAACATGGCTGTATACACTCTATGTACATAACTAATAATAAAATAATGGTGCTGGAGAGATATCTTGGTGGTAAAGATGTGTGTCAGCAAAGCCAAAGGACCCCAGTTTGATTCCCCAGTACCCACATAAAACTGGATGCACAAGGTGGCACATGTACCTGGAGTTCATTTGCAGTGGCTAGAGGCCCTGGCATGCCCATTATCTCTCTATATAAATCACTTCTCTGTTTCTGTCTTTCAAATAAATAAATAAATAAATAAATTATTTTAAAATTGATTTATTTATTAGAGAGAGGGAGAGAGAAAGAGTGAGAATGGGTATGCCAGGGCCTCTAGCCACTGCAAACAAACTCCAGATGCATGTGCCACCATGTGCATCTGGCTTACATGGGACCTAGAGACTCAAACTGGGGTCCTTAGGCTTCACAGGCATGTGCCTTAACTGCTAAGCCATCTCTCCAGCCCTAATAAAATATTTTTTTAAACAAAAAACTCTATGTGATACTTGGAAAACAGGAATGAAGATCACCTTTCATGCTTTGAAGGTCAGAATACATCACACTTATCTCTGGCCGTCTCCAGTTCCTGCCCTCCTGCCAGGTCAATGTTCAGTGTCTCCGAGTGCAGAGCCAGCCACATGTGCAGCTCCAGGCAGAGCACACCCTTCTCAGACATGTCACCCACGTAGGCCATCAAGGCTGGAGGTGGCAAGAAACCAGTGTGAATCCAATTTGTCTGTGAGAATTTCAGTTTTCCTAGGCTCCCATTATCTCTTTCCCTTTCCCATTTACTCTCCAACTTTTATTGGTTTCAGGCAACCTGGAGATTTCAGGCCTACCATCAGACTCAGAAAAAACTTTGAAGCCTTTTGGAAATTCTCCAGCCACTCTCATGATTGTGTCGGGGATCATACCTGCTGATGGCTCTTCTCTGACCAATGCCAGGGCCCATCCCATGTCCTCCTTCATCTTCCACACTCTGACGCTCCAAGCAGTTATCCAGCTAATGACCACAGGTGAGTTAGCGTGCTCCTCTTGGGTTTCTCAGCTCTGGACTTTTCTCCTGCTGACATCTCCATAGTCATCCAAATTCCCTCCACACTACAAAGTCTAACCTCAGTCTTCCTGGTAGGTCCGCTCCACCACCTGAGCCCCTGGTGGTACTTCCCTGCCCCATTGACTTGATGGGGCTTTCCACCTTTCTTCACAAGGATACACATGAGAAATGAACTCTAAGGTTCTAGCTGAGCACCACCCACTCTTGACATCACCAGTTAAGGATTAATGTCTCTTGACACCATCAAAGATTATAATCTCAACACCATTTGCATCCAGATGGAAAATATAATGTAGACCTCTTTTTTTGTAACAAGGAGCTGAAATTAAATTATTTATAATTATCAGACTCAATGTTGCACAGTGACACTGCATAGGCCTTGGAGCAAATGAGTTCTGAAATTTTATGTCAGCCATGAGAGGACCTGGGTACAAATTACCTTGCATTTCTAAGCCTCTCTCTATATAGCTGGGAAATAAATAGCAGTGTCTACTTCACTAGGGTGCATGTGGAGAATTAATTAGATAATATGGAGCAAGCAGACAATGTCATGCTTTGAAGGTCAGAATACATCACACTTATCTCTGGCCGTCTCCAGTTCCTGCCCTCCTGCCAGGTCAATGTTCAGTGTCTCCGAGTGCAGAGCCAGCCACATGTGCAGCTCCAGGCAGAGCACACCCTTCTCAGACATGTCACCCACGTAGGCCATCAAGGCTGGAGGTGGCAAGAAACCAGTGTGAATCCAATTTGTCTGTGAGAATTTCAGTTTTCCTAGGCTCCCATTATCTCTTTCCCTTTCCCATTTACTCTCCAACTTTTATTGGTTTCAGGCAACCTGGAGATTTCAGGCCTACCATCAGACTCAGAAAAAACTTTGAAGCCTTTTGGAAATTCTCCAGCCACTCTCATGATTGTGTCGGGGATCATACCTGCTGATGGCTCTTCTCTGACCAATGCCAGGGCCCATCCCATGTCCTCCTTCATCTTCCACACTCTGACGCTCCAAGCAGTTATCCAGCTAATGACCACAGGTGAGTTAGCGTGCTCCTCTTGGGTTTCTCAGCTCTGGACTTTTCTCCTGCTGACATCTCCATAGTCATCCAAATTCCCTCCACACTACAAAGTCTAACCTCAGTCTTCCTGGTAGGTCCCCTCCACCACCTGAGCCCCTGGTGGTACTTCCTGCCCCATTGACTTGATGGGGCTTTCCACCTTTCTTCACAAGGATACACATGAGAAATGAACTCTAAGGTTCTAGCTGAGCACCACCCACTCTTGACATCACCAGTTAAGGATTAATGTCTCTTGACACCATCAAAGATTATAATCTCAACACCATTTGCATCCAGATGGAAAATATAATGTAGACCTCTTTTTTTGTAACAAGGAGCTGAAATTAAATTATTTATAATTATCAGACTCAATGTTGCACAGTGACACTGCATAGGCCTTGGAGCAAATGAGTTCTGAAATTTTATGTCAGCCATGAGAGGACCTGGGTACAAATTACCTTGCATTTCTAAGCCTCTCTCTATATAGCTGGGAAATAAATAGCAGTGTCTACTTCACTAGGGTGCATGTGGAGAATTAATTAGATAATATGGAGCAAGCAGACAATGTCTCCTCTAAGCCACTGCAAACAAACTCCAGATGCATGTGCCACCATGCACATCTTGCTTACATGGGACCTGGAGACTCAAACTAGCTCCTTAGGCTTCACAGGCATGTGCCTTAACTGCTAAGCCATCTCTCCAGCCCTAATAAAATACTTTTTAAAAATGAAGAATCCATAACACTTATCTGTATCTATGTATGGAATATTCCAACATATGAGCCATTAATAAATCATTTGTAAGAAAAATAAATATGTAACATTGCAGAACCTGTACCTTGGATTGGATGCTAGACTAAACACTTTCTATAACTTAGCTCATTTGATTTTTCCCAACAATTCCATGAGGTAGATGTTATCAAAATATTTAACTGTAAGTGCAACACTTCCATATAATTTATGTGTCTATAATAACAGTGTTTCCTAGTCACAGGCTAAGACACCCACATGCTATTTGTCTTCCATAACCTTTGGCCTTGCCCCACTCATTATCTTCATACTTACATCCTGCTGACTAGAATATAATGCAAGGTGCGGACAAGAGGACTCAGACCATGGAACATGCGTTTATTTCCTGTTTCTAATGGTAGGAAGGCTACTGATTCCTGGTATTGGTTGAAGTGGGTTCCCCAAAAAAGGTGTTAAAGCTCTAACTGCCAACACCCATGAATGTGACCTTATTTAGAAACAAGGTCTTTGCAAACAGGGAAGTTATGATGGATCATTAGGGTGGACCCTAATCCAACATGACCAGTGTTATAAAAAATGAAATTTGGGCACTGGAATGGATCTTGTATTGAGGACGGATGATTGAGGACTCAGAGACTGCCCTCTGTGGACTCAGGAACTTGTGAGTCCACCAGAAGCTGGGAGCAAGGCATGGGATAGACTGCCCCTTGCTGCCCTCAGGAGGAACCAAGCCTGCCAGTATCATAATTTCATGCTTCTAGTCTCGAGAACTGTGACACAAACATTTTTGTTGCTAAGCCATTCAGTTTGTGGTTCTTTGTTACAGACACCCCAGGACGCCAATACCATTCCCCTAGTCATCTCCTAACCCAGGACCACTCCATATTCACTAGTGCTCTTCCAGAACCCCATGCCACTATCTCAGGGGAAGGAAAGAGATTTGACCATTTCAGGACATCTATACACCCCTGTAAGGCTCAAGGAACAGCACAGAAAAGGGCGTGGGAAGAATGTAAGAGCCAGCAGATGGGGAAGCATGCTGTGCTGTGCTGTCTTCCCTTCAGGACATGATAACTGCACTCATGAACTCATAACAGCTATGGCTGTCTACACAAGACTGGGCCTGTCAACATTGCACTGTGGATGGGGGCAGTTCGTGAGACTCCACCCCACTCTGAGGAGCTACTGGCAGTTAATGATTGCTGGGGAGGGGAGGAAAGGGGAGAGGAGGAAAGGGGAGAGGAGGACATTTTCTCCAGTGGTGCTCAATTAAGTAAGCCTTCACCCATGCTCATGCAAGTCATTCTAATTAAACTCAGTGGGCCACAAAAAGGACATCAAAGTTTGAGGGAGACTAGCTGGAGAAAGGAAGGGGTATGGTGGGAGAGGAGGACATGAGAAGATAATAGAGGTTAAATATGAACAAAATATATTATATACATATGTGAATCTGTCAAAATTATTAAATTTAAATTTTACAAAAGAACTGACCATTTTGGAGGGTATCTGATTGTTTCAGTAGCTTTGAGTTCCTTGTTCCATTTAATCCGTGGTCCAAGGAAGTATTCAAATACTATCTTCATCTTACGGATGAACAAAATGGAGAAAGAAATGTTAAATCATTGTCCAGAACAAGTGTTGGAAGTGGGATTCAAACTCATATCCAGTCCAAAGCCAATGTTCTTTCCATTATTTCAATCTACCTGCTGTCCATTAACTAGCAGGTAACTCTACTTTCCAAATATCTCGGACCTCTGACCTTTCTCACCTTCTCCACGTCTCCTCTGGAGACCTTCACAGCTTTGAGAAGAAAGTAAGAGTCAGGGCAATTATTCTCTTAACAGGGCCCATCCCTACCACTTGGTGCCTAGACTTGCACACTTCCCTAGCTTACAGAGCTATTCAGGGAAAACTAAACTAATTAAATTAATTGTAGAGAATGTCAGAAAGCAATTTTTTAAAAGAGATTTACAGGAAGTCTTTCAGTGGTAATTTTATTACTTTCAAGTGCACATGAAATATAAAGTGAGCCACAGTGCTGCTGGGGGATACTCCTGGGGGGGATCTGCCTTAATGAATAAATGTGTTTTTAAAATTAGCTTCCTATTGTTCATAGTAAATCCCCATGCAATTTTCAGAGTAGCTGCTCTTTTATTCATGAAAAGAATTTCCCTCTATTGTGTAGCTTACCCTGTTGGGGGAGTGGTGGTTATTAAGAACTGCAGAGAAGTCCACTCCTGCAGCACCGGTCGGTCACAGGCAAGACCAAAGGGCCAAGGTAGATGTTGTCAGACCCTCAAGGCCTTCAGACCTAGAGAAGCTCAGATGGGTGGAGTGTCTTTGGATCCCTAGAGACTCAATCCTGAGCCCTTCCTACTCCAGTGAGGCTTCAGCTCCTGATCTAATAAGAGACTGTTCTCTGGAGACCAATGACGTCCTTGAGTTGCACTGGTAGGCTTGCTTCTAGGTTGCTCTCTTGCCACTCTAGGCTGCCTGGGCCTGGGTCCTTCCCATCTCCTACAAAAGCTCAGTTACATCTCCGGATATACTCCCTCCATGAACTCTCGCGAGCCATCACCTTTCTTCTAGGACCCTGATGGACATTACTGTTATTTCTCTTGTACCCAGTACTTGGGCAACTAGTAGGTGGCGACAAACATTTGTTGGAAATAAATGTACTGGCAGATGGAGAATAAAATTTGCTTCACCTTTGAGATCATTGTGCTATCCTTCTCTTTCTCCCTAGATCTTTTTTTTCTCTCTATCCCTTTTGTGGTGGTTTTGAGTGCAATGTTCCAATAGCCTCCTGTGTTTGTGATTAAGTTTTTGTACCGCAGAGATTCTCCTTTGGCACGTGTTATAGTCAAATCTAAACTGTCTTCCAAAGACCCATACCATATGGTAAATATTTGGTCTCCAGCCTATAACACTAGTGGAAAGTAGTGGCACCCTTAGGAGCTGGAGCCTAGTGGCAGGGAGTTAGGTCACTGGAAATGTACCCTTGGAGAGCATGTTAGGATGTTGGTTCTTTCCTCTCTGTTTCCCAAACTCCATAAGGTGAACAAACCTCCTCCGACATACACTACCACCATGATACCCACAGCTGCCCAGGCCCAAAGCTACAGGGCCAAGTGATGGTGGAACGAAACTTTTGACACTGTGAGCCCAAATAAGCCTTTCCTCTTTGTCAGTTGCTTATATTAGGTATATGTTGAGCAGCAGAAAGCTGTTAACATGCTGACTTCCTGTAATGAAGCGCAATCTCCTTCTCTGAGCCCGTAATGAAAGTCAGCTGCCTGTAGGTTAGGCCACAAACACCTGTCAGGGCACTGGGCAGTGGATGGTGATTGTACATTCATGTCAGCATCTTCGTAGGGACTGAAACAAGTCAGCGACAGGACATGCTCCACTAGAGCTTCTGGCCCATACAGGATTGATACTTGAGATATAGCAAACCAGCAAGCCCATTATTGATAGAAATCTTGACCTCCATTTTTTCATGAGTTTTATTTATTTATTTTTTGCAGATGTCCATATAAACACTCTTTAATTAAAGCAAGAACATGTTCTATGGCTCTTAAAAGAGAAACCTTGGGAGGGTGGTGAGAGGGGATTATGATCATATACAAATTGTATATGAAAGGGAGGTTGGTAATAAAAAGATTTTTTTTTGAGGTAGGGTCTCAGTCTAGTCCAGACTGACCTGGAATTTACTCTGTAGTCTCAGGGTGGTCTCGAACTCACAATGAACCTCCTATCTGAGTGCTGGGATTAAAAGCGTGTGCCACCACACCCAGCAAAAAAGATTTTTTTAAAGAACTCAGTGACCTTCCCCTTGTCCCATCTCAGTTTCCACATGACTAACACGGGGATAATCCCTACATCATAGCTTTGTTGTGAAGATTAACTCACGCTACATATGACCAGTACCTAGAATAGTCCCTGGCCCTCAGAAGACTCTCAGGAAACAGCTCTGTGAAGATGGCTGGCAGCAAGACTTCCCTGCATTGGCTGGCCACAAGGAATGTAGTCCTGGTGCATGGTGAAGTGAATCGCTTTTGTTTCCCCAGCCTGACAAAAGAGGTCCCCTGGCTCTTTCTGGGTGTGAAGCAGCCAAGGCAGAAAGAGTTCTAAGAGCCCCCTTTGTCCTGACAGGGGCCTCGCTTGTTGGACACAATGCTGTCCTGGCTGTCCTGGAAGCCTGTGCGGCTGTGACAAATCTGTTTGGGTTGGAGAGGCACCAGGTCACCCCGTGACTAGTCCAAGCTCCCAGGCTGCCCAAGCTGGCGCGCTGCTATGAATTCATTCACAGTGGCCCTGCGCATGAGGCCCTTGGAACCTCGGGCTTTAAATTCAGAAACTCAGCAATTCATTTTGATGACCTTGCGCCTCTCTGGGTGGAGGTTTCCTGGGGTGCCTGGCCTGCCAGTGCGTGACATGGCTTCTTGGGAGATGTCCTAGGCCCCAGGAACAAGCCTCGGTGTTAGAAGAGCAGGGCATTTTCTTGGAGGCTCTTCAGAGCCTGTGCCTTGTAGACCTGTGCTGGGGAACACCATAGTTTTGCTTTGTAAGTTGTTAGAGACAGGAAAAAGGGAGCTTGAACAGAACTTAATAGAGAGTTCATTATAAATGTGCCTTACTGGTCCATTCCCTCCTTGAGCGCTGACCTCTGGGCAGAGTTACAGGCCCTTCAGCATACAGCTAGGTGGTATGTAGGCCCCGACCAGGTACTTGGACTTGTCACACTCACCCTGCCACTGGAGCAAGGTAAGCCAGCCTTGGGAGCAGAACCATGAAGCTGTGAAATCACAAGGTATCTTTGAATGCTAGACTGGCTCGCTAGGATCTGCCTCCCCAGCACTGGGATTAAATGTGCATGCCCCCCAAAAGTGCATGCCACCATAACCAGCTATTTTTTATTTGAGAGAGAAAGAGGTAGAGAGAGAGAGAGAGAGAGAGAGAGAGAGAGAGAGAGAGAATGGGCATGTCAGGGCTTCCAGCCACTGCAAAAGAACTCTAGATGCATGTGCCGCCTTACGTATCTGTCTTATGTGGGTACTGGGGAATTGAACCTAGGTCCTTTGGCTTTGCAGGCAAGTGCCTTAACCACTAAGCAATCTCTCCAGCCCCATAACCAGCTATCTTTACATGGGTTCCTGGACCAAACTCAGGTCTTCATGATTGCATGGCAAGCACTTTACAGACTGAGCTATGTCTTCAGCCTTATCTTTTTTTTTAAATTTGTAGTAACATACATATATGACTCACTCATCATCTTATTTACTTCTTTTCTTTTTCTTTCCTTTTTTTCTGTTTTTGTTTTTTTAAGACAAGGTCTAGCCCAGACTATCCTGGAACTCACTATGTGGCCTAGAACCCACAGCAATCCTCTTGCCTCACTCATGTACTAGTTTATAGCTGTGAGCCACCATGTCTGGCTGCATCTTAACCACCTTCAAATGCGCTGGTCCATGATGCTTCGTACAGCCATGTTGCTGTACAAACACTCCACAGCTCTTTCTATTCCGCAAGGGGAGCTTCTGTATCTATGAAGGATACATTCCCCAGATCCCCTCTCCCAACCCCTGGCAAGCACTATTCTCCTTTCTGTCTCTATAAATCCACCCCTCTGAGCACCTCATGTGCATGGAATCATGTTTTTGTGACTGGCTTATTTCATCTAGCATAAGGTCTTCAAGACTAATCCATGTTATACCATGTGTCATGCTTTTCTTCCTCCTTAAATAACAGGATGAGAGGTCTAATTTGGAATTTTATTGGGATCTTTTGAATATGAGAGAGCAGAGTTGACCATATGGGATATAAGGTTTTCATAAAGTCTGTGGAAATATAGATTTCCATCATCCAAATTCACTGTCTACATCCAAACAGTACAAGTTTGCCAATGAATGATTTGGACCACTATAGAGAGAGCCCTGTGTTGTGCAGGCCCTTGTGCCAAATTCTGTGGGAAACTAGGCCTTGACTCCAGGAGACTGGAAGGTCCGGCCCCAACACGGCCGACTTTAATAGTGGTGAAATCCTGGGCAGTCACTGCACCATCGTGCTTCGGGGGTGACACGGGAATGGCATATTGGGACACACTTTCCCTGAGGCTGGGTGGAGACAGAATGACAGACTACATACTGAGGCATCGAGCACGGTGCCTGGTGCTCTTGTTTAGACAGTGACTTGGTTTTAGGTCCTTCCAAAAGTCTTACATGCTGGGGATTCAGTTCCCAGCTAGTGGTCCTGCTTGAGGAGTTCCGGAATCATTAGGAGGCGGGATCAGCTACAAAGTAGTAGTTACTGGAGGTGGGCCTCAAGTTCCTCTTGTTCCTTTATCCTTCCCATTTTTTTCCTCTCCGCTTCCTGTCGAACCTGCGAGGAAGAAGCTCCTCCACCGCGAACATTCGGCGCCTTCATGATCGGTCCAAATGCTCGGAGCCAAGCGAGCCTGCGCCGAGTTTCTGAAACAGCGGCCGGAAATCTCTCTTTCCTCATTTAAGTTGTTCTCTTGAGTATTTTGGTGATGGCAATGCAAAAGTAACACATACCAGGTAAAGTTCTCACAAATGAATGTTAAATGCTAGTGCAAAACAAATTAAAGATGAGATTCCTGCTCCAGGGAGATGACTCAGTGCTTAAAGGTGCTGGCTTGCAAAGTCTACCAGCCTGGGTTCAATTCCCCATATAAAGCCGGATGCACAAAGTGGCACATGTGTCTAAAGTTAATTTTCAGGAGCAAGAAGCCCTGGCATGCTCATTCTCATTTCCCCCAATTAAATAAATGAAAAAAAAATTAAAGATAAGATTTTTCTCCCTTTTCCAGCAAAGCATCCAGAAATACCAGTGGCTGTTCAACTTCTGAGTCAAAGACCCTTCTGCATTTACAATGTAATGCTGAATTTCTGTGAATTCTTCAACCTTGATATGTTTGTCCATGAATTTTAAGCACGAGATCAGGCTCCTGAGCTCTAGATGATAAAACACTCCTAGAAGATTCAGATTGTGCTTAAGAAACACTGACACAGAGAGCCTGAGGAGCCCGTGTATCCAGCCGGGAGCCTTGCTTCATGGATGTTCAGAAATTGTCCAAGAACTCAGCATTAACTTTTTTTGAGAGAGAGAGAGAGAGACAGACAGAAACAGAGAGAGAGAGAGGAAGAGGCAGACAGATGGAGAATGGGCAAGCCAGCAGCCTCTCAGCTGCGTGAAAGAACTCCAGACACATGTGCCTCCTTGTGGACAAGTGCAGCATTGCTCGCTCACCTCACTTGCCTCTGGCTAAACGTGGGACCTGGAAAATCAAATGGACGTTCTTAGGCTTGGCACCTTAACCACTAAGCCATCTCTCCAGCCCCCAGCATTAACTTTTTAGCATACCATGTATGGTTCGCCAGTCTTAAGATTTCTGGCTCACTCACCACCCTTTGAAAGCACTTATCCTTGTGGTAGCTACACAAAGTAAATACTTATTTGCGTTTGCCTTGTGGTCTGGTTTGATGCAATTGTTGAAAGAAGCTTTGTGAGTTCTCAGCTATAAGTTCTGGAGAGACTGTCTGTTGATGAACGGCTCTCCCAGGGCGCCACAAACACCAGCCCTCCCGTGCCACTGTGAGTGAAAACTACTCTGAGAGTTGTTTTAAACTCTAGAATGACCGCTTTCATGCAGTAGTGTCTTTCCTTAGCTGATTCAAAGCTTCTCAGTTTATGTCTGTGGAGGTTTGACATGATGCTGACACACATGGTCTTATGTTCCAAGGGAAAGTTTTGTTTCTTTTAAGAACTCAACTGGTTCAACTCTAAAATCCAACTACCATTCTTTCCTTCATAGAATTATCTGTCTAAAATACATCAGGGAAAACCATATGGTTTCCTGCCACCCTAGACTGCTCTTGGGCCAGCCCAGAAGAGAACAACAAAAAGCATCCTTGGGAACTCAACCCTTTGAAGAACCAGGGAAAGTTTTTATGCCACTTCTCTTGAGCATCTCCT
The DNA here is from genome assembly GCA_036365145.1 of Orientallactaga sibirica. Lineage (NCBI taxonomy): Eukaryota > Metazoa > Chordata > Mammalia > Rodentia > Dipodidae > Orientallactaga > Orientallactaga sibirica. The sequence goes on from JAEOAD010002183.1 coordinate 2,455,962, forward strand.
AAGTGCTGTACAAGCGTTGGCTTTCTTCAGGAGATACCACGTAACTGGGGTCATAGACAACATTGCTGCAGCCTCCCTTCTGCAGCCTAGTGTGAGCATTTTGCTGAATTTCAGCATTCTTTGTCATCGCTTTTCCAAGTGTAGCATGAAAGATTTGTATGGTAACAAAAAGCCTCTTGTCTAAGCAGGTAGCAGAGAAACATATAAGGAGTCTAATCTTCTAAGTGCTCAAGAGTGGCAGGTTCCCTCATTTAATGATTACAGGGCCTTTGATTTAAGTAAGTAACAAATCTACTAAATCTGATACCTTAGAACGGTTTGAGTAACTGCACTATTGTCAGCTACTTTCAAAGGGCAGTAATCTGAAGAATCCAGAGGGTGATAAGAAGCAAGGCCATTCACAGAGCCAGGACAAATAACACAACTGGCCTGGAATATGTGAAGCTTTCCCAGCCCAGAACCTTGGAGAGATAGCATCTATCAGCAAGTCACTCCTCCCTTTCCTCCAATGATCTCAATTCAGACAAAGCTAAGTCTTCTACAGTGACAAGAAAAATAAGTATATTTTGTATTTGATTTTGTTTTCAAAACAGCATTTTTCTCCTAATTAAAGAATGTATTTGTGCTTCCCCAAGAAAGCTTGGGAAACAGAAACACAACAAAGAAAGGTTCAAATAGAGATCAAGTAAAGATGAGCAATCTGCCAATACCAACATAGAAATTAAAGCAGAGTTACGAAATTCCCATCCCTTTCAGAAGCGAGTGTCCCTCTGCAGAAGGAAGGGGACACACATAGAAAAGACGCCTCTAGGTGTACTCTAGAAGAAGTGATGTGCTATGCACACTGACATACAAACTTGTAGTAGCTCTAGACAGACACGTCAGAAACAAAACGGAGGGTGACGGCTCATATCTGTTTCTTTTTCTTTCTATCCATGTTATACCTGCAGACATTTAAAGAGTGAAAATTTCACGAGGCATATGATGAAAACTAGCACTCATATGCCAACCCTGTCTCATTTTCTCCTTGCTAGAAGCAACCACTTTCAAATCTTCTTAGCTGGTTCTGTGAGCGTTTACCTCCACAATCCTAAACACTTTATTTAAGTGCATGTTTACTCAATATTTTCTTCCTTTTAATGAGTGGATCGCTGACATTATGTTTTGACTTTCTACTATAGAAGATGAGAATTTAGCTCTGTTTTTGCTACCATGAATGCATACATGTACCCTCATCAAGACATTTAATTATCTGCCGCTTTGCATGTGTGCTTGGTTTTGGTTGGCTGGTTGTTTGGTTGGTTGGGTTTTGTAAAACAGGGTGGCACTATGTAGTCCAAGCTCGCCTAGAACATGCTATTTAGCCCAGGCTGGTCTTGAGTTTATGATCCTTCTACCTCTGCCTCCCGGACGCTAGGATTGCAGGAGTGAATCACATATATACTTAGGTGTGTATTGTATAATCTTGGTTGGATCAATTACCAGTGATTACATTATAACAATATTCTCTGATCCTTTCATGCAAAACTTTGTTTCTCATAGAGTTAATTACTTTCTTTCTATAGTTTTACAAATATTTGCCCTTGAATCAACCTCAACTTCTCCACGAGTTTAGTCAAGAATTGTCACAGACCTTGCATTGTATGAGTGAAAATATTCAAATGCATCAACTATTCCACATTCAATCCTGAATCCATCTCTTTGCCATCCTGACTCCTCCACCAGATCCCTTGTCCTCCTGCCTGGGTATCCTCGTTTCATCCTCACCCACATGCCACATTGCCTCTTTCCTAAAACTTATGTCTTCTTCTTTCTTGGTTAATTCTTCCAAGAGATTTAACAACAACAAGGAAGAGTGTATAGAAATTAAGTATTTTGGGAACTAATATATATTGGATTTTGGGATAAGATGGTGGGGGAACAAACCATGCTGGAGAGAACAGAGGAGGAAATACACAGATACAGAGGCATCAGGGAGGCTCCTCTGCCCAGCTAGACTACCAGTGCAAATTCCAGACCATGTAGAACAAGAAGTACAAACCAGGCAGAAAAATCCCTAGCCTCAGACACCTTGAACCTGAACCACTGGCCACTGGGGGCCTGGCCAAGACAGAACAAAGACAGGCTAGAGAGCAAGACAGAGCAATCTCCAAGTCCCATTCCAGCACATTAGCTGACCAAAGGATCTCCACAGCTTCCCCAAGGCAGTGAAGACTTACCCCACCGCCTGCTACCAGATCAGAGATCAGCATCTGGGATCATCCAGACAGGTCTGCAATCCCTAGGATGGCTCCCAGACTAACACCAGCAGACTATATGGGGGATCCCAGTGCTTCCAATTAGCACCAGTAAGCATTCCCTTGGAGAGAAGAGCAGGTGTCCCTGAACCATGCTGCTAACTAGGCCTGGCAGGCAGTTGTCCTCAAGCCGACTGTTGTAAGGGAACACAGACCATTAGGCTACCACCAGCACCAGCAAGGCCTCCCTTGGAGAGCCCAGGGCTGTGTTGCTAAGGATGGCGGGCTCCCTGCCCCACCCTGGCAGTGTCAGTGGAACTGAGCTGCTCAAGTTACCACAGCAGGATCTGTCAGTGGAAATGTGTTGAGGTCCCCCCTAGGGCTATCCCAGGAGGGACGGCAGGGTCTCTGCTGAGTAGGGGTGAGAGGCACAGAGTCACGACCCAGACTCTGGGAGTTGGGTAGAAGCAGGCAGAGGGCAAGCTGCTGCAAACTCATTTATTCAAGGAAGTGTAGGCGGTTTAAGGGGTTTGGCTGGCCAATCATTGTATGGGGTGGTCCCCTTCTTGTGACCAATGACAGCCTGTCTCCAGGCAGATCATCTAGTAGCAGGTTTCTCATGAGCATGGGACTATAGCTGTTGTCATGCCAGGCCTGTGCTGGATGCCCTGTCCACAGAAGCCATTTCCTGGTTTCTTTTAGCCTGTGGTCTGGCTAGAGCCCTACCTGCATTGTGCCATACATATCCTCCTTTTTGTTTTTATTATTGGCAACCCTGGGAGGCATGGTTCTTTGTCAAGCCATTGTTGACCTCAGGCCCCAAGGGATCATCACATGTGAAGGTGCCTGTCTTAGGTTGCCCCATGGCTTAGCAGTTAAGGAACTGCCTGCAAAGCCAAAGGACCCAGGTTCAGTTCCCCAGGACCCACATAAGCCAGAAGCACAAGGTGGCGCATGTGTCTGGAGTTCATTTGCAGAGGCTGAAGACCCTTGCATGCCCATTCTCTTCCCACCACACCCCCATCTCTCTCTCCTTGCATCTTTCTCTCTGTCAAATAAATAAATAATAAAAACAAAATATTTTTAAAAAGAAAGTCAAAAATTAAGAGACAACAAGGCACCACAACACACCTCCAAATTCTCCACTCCCCACAATGGGGGGAACAAAAAGGAGATAGTTGAAACTCCAGAGAAAGAATTTAGAGTTCTTCTTCTAAAAGCAACCATGTACAGTCCATGTAGAGTCTTCAAATAGATGAATGACCTAAAAAACATATTCAAGATCTCCACAGGACACTCTCCAAAGAAAATGAAACAATGAGTAAGCTGGAGGAAAATATAATAAACACAGAGAGAAAATTTAGCAAAGAAATTGAAATGCTGAAAAGAATCATACAGAAATAATGGAAACGAAAGTAATGATCAATCAAAAAAAACTACATCACAATACCATACTAACAGACATAATCCTGCAGAGGAGCGTATAAGAAAGTCAAGACAAATAATACAGACTCGCATAAAGAAAAATTAAACATTTCCAAGAACTCTGGGATAAATTCAAGAGAGGAAACCTCAGAATACACAGGGTAGAAGAAAGCACTGAGATAAATACAAAAGGAATCATTCAAACTGGTTAATGAAATTATAAGAGAAAATTTCTAAAATCTAGAGAAAGAAGTTGGTATGCAAACACAAAAGGCATATAGAACTCCAAATACATTTGACCAGGAGCTGGGCGTGGTGGTGTGCGCCTTTCATCCCAACACTAAGGAGGCAGAGGTAGGAGGATCACCATGAGATTGAGGCCAGGTTAACCTGGGACTACAGAGTAAGTTCCAGGTCAGCCTGGTCTAGAGTGAGACCCTACCTAAAAAAAATATATATATACATTTGACCAGAGACAGACTTCTGCATGGTACTTCATAGTAACAATGTCAAAAATGCAAAGCAAAGACATAACACTAAAGCTGTAAGGGAAACTAGCTGACTCACAAAGGCAGGAATATCAGAATAACCTCAGACCTTTTGTCAGCAACCCCAAGAGCCATAAAAGACTGGAATGATAAATTTCAAGTTGTGAGGGTAAATAACATTCAAATAAGAATGTTATGCCTAGCAAAATTATGTTTCAAAATTGATGGAGAAATAAGGATTTCAAGACAAACACAAAGTAAGGCAATTTATGACAACTAAGCCAGCTCTACAGAAGGTTCTGAAGGGACCCCTTCACAGGTAAGACAGGAAGCCCCAGCCAGGGGAAAGAACTCAATATAAGATACACTTCATGAAAGAACAAATGAACGAAGGCAAAACGGATAAGATTCAGCTACATCTAACACAACCAAGTCAGCAAACTGTCAGTGGAAATGGAAATGGAAAGCCGGCAACCAGCCAAGCAGAACATCACCCAACCAAATACCAGGGAAGAGCAAGCATCTTTCCACAACACGTCAGTGGCCTCAACTCGCCAATAAAAAGATGCAGACTGAATGACTGCCACTGCGAAATCATCTAGCCAGCAAAGATGTTCGTAAACTGAATATCAAAGCATGGAAATTGAACTTCCAAGAAGTTGCAAACAGAAGCTGCAAACAAGCAAGAGTGGCCATTCTGATATCAGACAATGTGCACTTCAAACCAAAACTAATCAGAAAAAATAAAAAAGGACACTTCATCTTAATAACAGAACAATTCATCAATAAGATACTATGGTTGTAAATACTTATACAGCAAATCTAGGGGTTCCTAACTTCATAAACCAAACTCTGTACATACAAGAAAAGAACACATAAGTCCAGACACAGTAATAGTGGGAGACTTCAATACCCCACTCTCACACATAGATAGGTCATGCAGGCTAAAAAGCTGCTAAGAAACTTCAGAGCCCAAACACACCATGGATCAACTTTGAGTCAGTCGTCATGTTTGTAGTCTCAGCCTCGGGATCCACTGGATCTAACTGATGTATACAGAATGCCCCACTCTGTAGTAGATCTAAGTACTGCCTGAGTAGACATTGAGTCGTTTCTCATGTTTATAGTCTCGGCCTCACTTCTAACAACCTGGCACCATGGATGCCTGGGCCCTGAGCTGGGCTACTAGTCTGCTTGCCCTTTATTGGCTAAAGATTCTGTCCCATTGGGACAACCAAGTCAGCCCACTCATCCAACTGCTCACCAGTTTCCAGAATGTATTGCTGTTGTCTCCTTTTTTATTCCTGTTGGAATTAGGTCACATAAAAATATTGTCATTTTATTGACATCTCGGAAACAGAAACATCTAGTTAGGTGCACACAATTCTAGGAGCAAGAATGGTCTAAGACAGAAACAATAAGAGCAGGTGCTACCACCAAACCCCCAGGGCAATGCGCTCAGGGGCAGGTATGGTGCAAGGATGATTGTCCCAAGCTTAACGCCTCCTCTGATAGTGTGAACAAAATTAAACTGAGTGACAGAGGAAGACAGAGCCCTCACACTAAGAAAGCAGAGTGTAGAAAACTTGATTGTGGTGTGTCTTAGTCAGGGTTCAGGAACAGAAAAGAATAAATGAATATTACAAAGAGAATGTATCATATTGTCTTATAGCCTGTGTAGTCTAGGGCTGTCTGCAGGCTGGAGAGGAAGAGAGCCTGGTAGCTAGCCCCGTCCACAAGGATGGACGCCTCAGCAGTCCCAATCTGATGCTGAAGGCCTGGATGGTTCCTGGAGAGCTGCTGGTCTTCAGTCCATGTTGCAAGAATAAAAAAAGCTGAGTCCCTCCCATGTCAGCACAAGGTGGCAGCCAGAGAGGGGGTGCACTCATCAGCAAGGAGCGAGGGCAGCCAGGCCAGAGGAACCACTTCTTCCTGGAACCTGTTTCTATACAGGATGCCACCAGAATGACCACCTGCTCTGGAGCAAGGTGTTCCCTCCACAATGGATCCTTCCTAGGAGCACCCTCACAGACTTGCCCAAGAAACATGACTCTGCCTTGATTCCTGACCTGTTCAAATGGACAATCGAGATTAACCATGACATGGTGGAAAATTACATCATCTCCAACCAACAAAAATAGCTACCATTTTCAAATGGCTCCTTTCTACATACTGATACAGATAATTCTACATGAGTCTATGTGGACCTCCCGATGTATCTTTAGCTTTCAAATGAAAAGGCACAAGAAGGGAAATTGACTTATCCATAGTGACGGCAAATGACAGCATCAAGGTTTGCACTTACTCTTTATGACACTGGTATCTCTGGACCATATCTGTAATACGGCACTCACAGGCTGTACTACCTTTACTACCGTGCTTAAAATGGCACCATCGAGGTTTCCCCTACAGTTCTCTCTCACTTACTTCGCTGCCACAGAGGGCTATGTGCTTCATGTTCCTTGTGGGACTGTTTGCTTTCTTCCTTTGTTGCTATGCTTGCTTGTTTCCTTTAATGTCTTGTTCCCAAATTAGCCAAGACCCACATTCATGACAGGGTGATCAAAGTGCAGTTCGTAGTATTTTATTTATAGATAATGTAACTCAATCCTAAGAACATCTTAAGGTTGGTTCTGAGAAATTTAGCAGATTAGGAGAACCATGACTTTATCTTTGCCAAATACTAAGTAGCAAAATATAACTAAGGACAAGAAATAATTTCTTTTTTAATATTTTTATGTATTTGTGGGCAGAGAGAGAAGAGTATGTATGCACCAGGGCCTTTTGCCACTGCAAGCAACCTTTACATGCATGTGCCACTTTGTAACTTTATGTGGGTACTGGGGACTAGAACCCAGGCCAGCAGACTTTGCAATCAAGAACATTTAATTGCTGAGTCATCTTCCCAACCCCAAGAAATGACTTCTTTTTGAATTTATAAAATGTGTTTTATAATTTTTTTGTTTTATAAAATTTGTATTGTTTATAAGCTAGAAAATGACTTTTTATCTCTAAGTAAGTAGTTTTTGGTCCATGCTGAGATGAGCCAGGACTGCAGCTTTCTTGGCACTGTCTAGTCTTAATGATCTTTCTTCAGTTCTGTCTTGATGGTTTCCATTTTGCTACTCAGGTCTTCTTGCTATGCTAACACCTCTCCCCAAAACTTACACCTGCAGGTATTCATATTTGGATGTGAGCATGGGAGACGTGCTCTAGAATTAGATCAGTGAACCAAGCTGCATGTCACCATTGGTTGTGTGACTTCTCCTGAGGAGGCATGAGCAAATGTCTATTCACCCCAGATGGGGCACCAACGATATACTGAAGAAATGATTCACCCAAATCTAGCTAGGTGAACGAATGAGTTTATTGGATGTACTTACAGGAGCATGGGTGACATAAATGCAGGCATCACCAAAAAGTCCACCTCAGCATGAGTGGTAGCTTGAGAAAACTATGTCCTGGATGCTCCCTGCACCATTTGCAGGCTGCTCCACTGATGGGTCTCCTCTCCAAAGCAATTGTTTACAGCATTGATAACCCTGGGGCGAGGCCTTGGGGAGACCTTCATGGTCTTCCTGAGCCTTGACAGCTTGATTAACTCCCTGAGTCTTGTGAGACCTCCCTCCTCCTCCATGAATTCAGAGACACTAGCTGCTCAACCCCACCGAATCATGGCAATGTCCCTAGATACCACTGTGGGTTACTCTAAACCTAGGTAAAGCTTTGGTGAAGTTCTGAGTTAAGCACCCTAGTTCCTGAGTTAATCCCACCTAAGAGCTGGAGTAAGGCTCCACATGCTCAAAGAGACTCGTAGTACAAGTAAATGGGGAATCTGAAGCACAGAGCAGTTAGACTGTTCAAATTCCACACGCAGAAAACCCAGGCTGCAACTTCTTTTTGCCTTGTGTGCTTCTCTTGACTGGGAACATCCATTGAGATACATAAATTGGAAAAATTATGGGGAAGACAGAATGGAGGCCTCTGGATTCGTCTCTACTCTTGCATTGTTTTCACTCACTTCCTCTGCATGAGTGGCACATCAGTCAAACATTTTGGGATATGCTTTTGGTTTCCTGTGTCCAAAATGTGAAGGAAAGACCACACGTCTGCTCCCCCAAAGGAGCCTCTGCCATTTATTTCTTCTCCAACAGCCAACCAGGTCTCCCATAGCTCTTCTAAAGATAGGGCAGGGTAAACACTGAGGATCATGCAGAACACATCTCTAAGGCAAAGCAACGGCTTACTTGCTGAAGGCTTGGGACATATGCTCTTGGTTTTCTTCTAGGATGTTTTTGAGCATTGCAGGTATGCAACATGCAAGGGTTGACCTATGTCCTTAGAGAGTCTGAAAGTTTGTGATATAAAAGCATTTGGAATTGCTTTTGAATGCCAGGCATTTAAAGTCCCCAAAATAATGAGTTGTTAATAAAGCTCTCCATGACTCATAAATGAATGTTATTAACAAATCCTATTTAATCGGTCAATATAATCTGATTAACTGGAATAAAAGAGACGGCTAAGATCCCCAATAATTCGCTGAACTTGCACTACACTGAGGGATGTCTAAGCTGCAAACCAAAGAAAACTAGTTTTGGAATATATTTGTGTGTGAAGAATCCAACTCATACCCATACCTTTCCTGGGGCCACCGTGGCTCCTTGACTCAGCCACACTCATCAGCGGCCTCACCAGGGGCTCTGTCTGATCTACCCACATCCTGCTGACAAGTCCATCAGCTCCTCGGCCTTGTGTTCTTAAGTCACAAAGCCATGTAACCTCCTCTGCACCAGCTGAGGCAGTGAGTGCCAGCAGGAGGATATTGAAGCTGGAAGCAGCCTGTCTGAGCCACAGCACAGAGCAGCAAGGGGAGCCACCCAGGGGACCACCACCTGGGGCCACCATCTGGGATCTCCCGTCTGGAGCTACCACCAGGAGCCTCTAGAGTCAGAGCAGGTCAGGGTACCTGCTCCTGGCTCCTGGCTCCCCCAGTTTCCTTGCACTCTGCTCATTTGTCCAGCAGTTTCCTGGCGGGGAGGGGGGGGCGCGGATACAGTATGAAAAAAAAAAAAAAACACTGCATGCCATTCTCAACCCAAGTATTGGCAATCGCTAGGGGCCAGGTAGAAAAAAAAATCCGATAGATAACCTCCGGTCACATCATTTGAAGTTAACCTTTGGTCTAACTTTGGGGCCCCAGGTTTGATCTCCAGCACCACCAAAAGAAACACCCCACCTTTCCAAATTCAGAGCCCTCACCCCCTTCTCTGGGTGTATTTACCACATTCCCTGGCACTTCCTTTCACTCTTCCGGTGGCTCTGACCACTCCAGACATATCTCTGCACCTGTGCTTCTGCACCACCCCAAATCTGGAGTGGAGTGGCCTCTTCCCCAGCACAGGGATGGTTGGGGTCATTAAGGAGGGGACTGGCTGTCAATTCTTTTCATGCGCCCTTCAACATTCAGCCTGTAAATTTTTTGTTTTAATTGTTCTTGTGTATCTGTGTGTGAGAGCACACATGCAGGGCCTCTCAGTTGACCCAGAGACTTCTTCCACCCATTCAGGGCCTCTCAGTTGACCCAGTGCTTGCTACCCATTCAGCCGGTCTAGCTAACCAGCCGCTGGAGAGGGGGTGGTCCCTGTCTCCACCTGGTGAGAGCTGGGATTACAGACCACCATGCCCACCTGGCACTTAAGCTAGAGATCAGAACTCAGAACTCTGGTACTCACGCTTGCAGGACAGGTGCTTTATTCACTGAGCCATCGCCCCCAATATTTGGATTTTTTTACAGTCTCATAAATCATTATTATTATTATTATTATTATTATTATTATTATTATTGTAATATCTGCTTTAAATTGAGCCCCTCCCTGCCTTTAAAAAAAACCGAGGGCTGGGAATGTAGTCAGTGATAGAATTTTCCTAGCATATGTGGGGGCCTGGTGCCACAGGAGGGGAAAAAATAGTTCAAGGTCCTGTGTGCACTTTCCAGGATCTAAACAGTAACAGTAACATTCCTAACCACTGCCACCATGTGGTCACATGAAGCTACGACAGGAAGTGGCCCTGAATGCCGCCAAGCCTGTGCGCAGTCACCCTCACCCTTCCAACTCTGCGTCCCTTGCCCAGACACTGGGGAACCACAAGGTAAACCTCTAGGAGGGAGGCGCTGGGAGTGGTGCTCAGCATCTCTAGGTGAGAAATTCAGTCTTTTCTCTGTCAAATCGTTCTAACCATTGTACTTCCCCTTTCCCTTCGCCAGTCTTCATTTTGTAAAGAGCTGATTGTACTACCAGATGTAATCTGCTTCCTGGAATGCTTACGATGCTCTGGGGGTCAAAACTTTACCTTTTAATTTGTTGAGTGTTAACTTGGTCACTGGTCTTCCCAGACCCTCAGTCTTAACCCTGAGCCATTTGAATTAACCAGTGAGGAATCCATTGCAGGGCTGAGCCTCAGCCAGTGAGGTCACCTCAGGACCTCTTTGCATTGGGGGCTAGAAGGCAGGTGGTCTTTCTGCCCAGTGGGCTTGCTGACCAGCTTTTGGTGGCTATGCATCCTTCTGTACTGAAGTTTGCCTTGCTGAAACTCCATTCCAGTGGTGGCCTCTCTATTTGTGATGATATCACTGTCTCTTTGTAACACCTAGATGTGGTAGTGCTTAGGAAGGCAGGGTTGGGGTGGACAACAGCTCAGGCATCTCTTCAAAAAAACTTTGGGATTACCTGCACAACCATGTTTATTGCTGCTCTATTCACAATAGCTAGGAAATGGAAGCAGCCTAGATGTCCCTGCACAGATGAATGGATAATAAAGATGTGGTACATTTACACAATGGAGTTCTATTCAGCTGTAAAGAAAAATGAAATTATGAAATTTGCAGGGAAATGGATGGATCTGGAAAGGATTATACTAAGTGAGATAACCCAGGCTCAGAAAGCCAAACATCACATGTTCTCTCTCATATGTGGATCCTACCTACAACTGTATAGACTTGTGTGTGAACTGGAACCAAAAATAGGTACCAGAAACCAGTAAGCTGGTAAAAGGCTAAAAGGGAGGGAGGAAAGGGAAGGAATTAAGTGGATGGTATTGCACATATGTAAGTAGAAGAACAGATTACAGGGAGGGGAATGGCCTAAGTGAGGCCATGGGAAGAGAATGCATAAAAGAAGGGCAGGAGGATGGTCAGTCTAAATTAAAGATAGTGTGAATAAGACTGATGTAAACCTACTTTTTTGAATAATGGCACATCTAGAAGCTGTAGACTATTACTAGAAAATTCTCAGTGCCTGGGATGCGATACCTTCCAGTGAGTTGTTGGTCAAGGAGGTCCTGTTGCCTCCAAAACATTAAAGGCTTTTGCCAAAGCCCTTGTTTCCCTTGAGAAACAGATAGTAAGACCCTATTGCTGAAGACATCTCTTGCCTGAGAGGCAAGGTCACTGAGAAAGCAAGCTGGTGCTGAGCAGAAAACCTTCTCCCTGTAGACCAGCCAACTGAAAGCTGGAAAAAGCTGCACTGCATACAGCATATGGGAGACAGAAGTTATCAGCAGTGAAAACAGTGGACACTGAAAATTCAAGTTTGGCCATACAGGCCCAATGACTGATCAGATGCAATAGTGGCATGTCTGCTCTTGGGGTAACCAACTGCTCCATAATTGGACTGAAAGGCCCTCTCTATGGGAGGGAATACATGCCTGGTACTGAAAAACCTAAGCAAAAGTCTATGGCAGGTGAGGGGTATAAAGCCTGCTCTTGTCTGACTAAATGTATATATTATTCCCACCAAGCTGCCCTGGGGCACTACACTTAATGTTCATGTTCACATATTAACGCTACTCTCACTTCTGGTTAGAGAAGCTTCTCTTTTCAGATGGCGATGACCACTGGGATCACCAAAAGGCAACATAGTGCTGAGAAGAAGGGATAGAGGAGTGCCCAGCACTGAAACACCTCTGTCACACCCTCCAAGGCTCAGGGACCATTGTGGAAGAGGGGTGGATAGAATGGAAGAGCCAAAGGAAGGGTACAACTCCTTACAATGCAACTGCCCAGACAGAAATTGGCCTCAATATCCATGACCTTGCAGTGCCTAGAAATACCTTCGCAAGACCCTCATAATAAAAGTAAAAGATGATGACATCAAATTAAAAGAGAGACTAATGGAGAGAGGGAGGGGATATGATGGAGATTGGAGTAAAGGGGAATGGGGGAGGGGAGGGAAATATCATGTGTTTTTTGTAAGTATGGAAGTTGTCAATAAAAAATAATAAAAAAAAAAAAAACTCTGGGATTGAGGAAGGTTTAGAGTGCTGTTCTCCCAAGTGGTGCCTCTGTCCCAGGCCAGATTTGCAGCATTTGCTTAGAAATACCACAGATTTCCCTAAGTGTCCAGCATGCCCCTGACATCTACCTGGCAACCCCACTGCTAGGCACTCACAGTGCTGGGCATGCCTCAAAATCATGACAAACACTTCTGGATGATGGTGCTAGCTGGGGAGGAGGGGACAGGCAGCATTGTGCCTCCTGACAGTAGGTCACTGTCAACTTGGTAAGTTCCTAGAATTGAGCCTGTGCAATTGAACGTGGAGTGAAGAATGGACGCCAAGTGCTGCGGGAATGCTTGACCTAACAGTGCATGTGACAGGCAAGGACTTCCCTCAGGGTGTGGTGTCCCTCTTCAGTGAGATCCTGGGCTGGTTTAGGTAGCTGCTTAATCCAGACTCCTACGTCTGCAATGGTGTTGGGTTTCTGGTTCTGCCCTGTAGCTCATCTCCCTCACTGACAAAAGTGGAAAGGAAAATGATCAGATGTACACTTGCTTGGTCAACTTTGCAGCTTATCACATAAAGAGGTGACCATGTGACTTTGTCAGGCTCAAGTTCATTGCATGAAGCATCAGAGGACAAGGAAATAGTCTAGGCCAACATTCTCCCTGGTGATGATGGTGGCAGAAAGAACTGACATTTTCATCATTACTTATTTGTATTACGTACATACTATGAGAGAGAGAGAGAGAGAGAGAGAGAGATACTTTTGACTGGGAAATTGAGACTCAATTTAAATTAGCCAGAATGAAAAGAAGTTTTCTTATTTTTCAATGTAAGGTTTGTGTTTCTAGACTTGCATGAATCTAAGTAGGAAAGCTAAAAGGAAAACTGGTTCCCTCCTCTGACGTAGCAGTCACGCGAAGAGCCATGCCTGTGATTGGAATTCCAACATCTACTTGAGTAGCTAGCACATTTGTCCAGTAGCTGCAGGGTCACCATGCAGGTATGGAATTGCAGGAGCTTATGACCTAAACCAGCGTCTCGAGTGCAGGGCAGTCCCATCCATGCACCACAGGCCTGGCATCAGTTACCTGCTGTGGCACCTTTGCTGCAAAAGGAATAACTCCAAGCCTGGTCATCAAGAGGCCGTTATGGGAAGGAGATTTTTGAGATGAGTCTCCACACACCCCACCCCCGCCAAAAAAATTTGACATCCAACGGCCAGAATGGGGAGACACATTCCATACTGAAGGAAGGTTTGAGCGTACCCTACTCAAAGCAAAAAAAAAAAAAAAAAAATTATTTGAAGAAGAACATAATTTGGATTAGCAAGGAAGGAAATCTTGGAGGTGGAGTTAAATAGTTTGGAATGGTGTTATAAAAGCTGGTGGAAGCCAGTGTCTCAGCCAGGATTTGGTCAGAACCTACAGATCTCAAGCCAGCAAAATATGAGAAAATGTAATAAGCAGAACCACAAAGGCATTGAAAAAGCCAGCAAGGACATGATGAAGTTGTCTTGGGATTCACCATCAGGAAGCTGCTACCCCCACAGGGCCAAAGTCCCAGTGCTGTGGCAAGGCAGGGTAGAGGGGCAGGAGCAGGTGTTAGCCCTTGTAATTGTTGCCTAGCAATGGTTGGGTCCCTGGAGGAAGGCCTGTCAGGTGAGAGCTGGACTCAAAAGCAATGCTGCCTGAGTTGAGGGCAGAGAGTGAACCCTGGACTCTGCCTCCTGCCCTCCAATCTCTTGTCAGAGCACTGGCCAGCCTAGCATAAACTGGCCGGCAAGGGAGTCTTGGAAGTGCAATTTGCAAGGAAAGTGCAGGAAGCCCTGGGGCAAGGAAGTGCACTGTCAGCTTATAAGACTGGGCTGATCTCTCTGCATAGCTGGGATTGGCTAAGGAAATGTAATGAGCATAAGAGGATGAAAATAAGACTCGATTGGCTGTGTACACTGTATAAGCATGGTGGGCTACACAGACCCCCCCCACAAAGGATATCCCTGCTCTGATCCCCAAAGCATTTGCAAGTTTACCTTATTTGGCCAAAGGTCTTCATAGATGTCATTAAGTATCTCAAGATGAGATCACCCTGGGTTATCCAGATGGGACCAGTGTAATCACAGGAATCCTTATAAGGAAACCAAGGACAGGGGGGGGGTGATAACAGAAGCAGGGTTGGAATGATGTTCTTTGAAGGTGGAAGGAGAGACCATGGTCAGGAACATGGGCAGCCTCTTGACGTTGGGAAAGGAAGAAATAGATTCTCGTGCAGAACTTAGGGATGACCCAGCCATGCCGGGAGCTTGACTTTAGCCTTTTGAAGCAGACTGAATACAGTGGGTCCCCAGAAGTGCATGAGGAAAACAAAACTGTGTGGGCATATACAAGTTTGTGGTGGTTGTTGGTATACTACATCAGAGATGAGCTGGGCCAAATGAATAGACCATACTGACTACTCCTGTGCATTCTTTCCCAGGCTCACAGACCAGAAGTCTTCTGTTTCTTTTGTTTAAACATGCTGAACATGTAGACTGTCCCACATGCTTCCAGAGACACAGGGTTGCAAGGGTTGTCCTTGCTTTATTTCATTCTTATCACTAAGATCCACACAGTGTGCTTGTAGCACATGTGCTCCTGGGGTAGGCTGCTCCTCAGATGGCTTCTGTCATTCATGTCCTTGTGCAATCCCTTCCCCTGGAGTGTGGGTGCACCTGTAATGGACAAAATGAGAAAGGTGGATCTGGTATGCTAGCATACACCAGTAATCCCAGCACAGGATCCCTTAGGCAAGAGGTTCAGAAGTTCAAGGTCAGTCTGGGCTACATAGTAAGTTCAAGATCAGCCTAGACTGTACAAAAATGCAAAATCAAGAAGAAGGAGGAGGAGGAGGAGGATCAGGAGGAAGAGGAGGAGGAGGAAGAGGAGGAGGAGGAGGAGGAGGGGGAGGAAAAGGAGGAGGAGAAGAAGAAGAGGATCAATGTGGTGTCACTGACAAGATTATAAATCTACAGCTACTTCTTGTTTACCATATTAGTCAACTTCCACCACAAAAATCCTGAGACAATCAGCTTGTAAAGTGAAAAGAGGCTATTGGCTCATAGTTTCCCTTGTTCCAGTCTACAATCACATAGACCTTAATTTTAGGTCCATGGCCATGCAGCACATGATTAAAGCTTGTGCCAGGGCAAAACCACTTACCTCATGGACAGGAGGCAAAAGAGAAGAAGAAGAAGAAACCAGTATCCTGCAATCCTCTTTGAGGGTGTCCCTGGTGACCTAAATATCTCCACTAAGCTCCACTCTTAAAGGACACAACCATGAACTGGAAAGATGGCTTAGTGGTTAAAGTGCTTGTCTGTAAAGCCAAAGGACCAAGGTTCTATTCCCCAGGACCCACGTAAACCAGATGCACAAGGTAACACATGTGTCTGGAGTTCATTTGCAGTAGCTGGAAGCCTTGGTGTGCCCATTCTCTCCCTCTCTCTCTCTCTCTCTCTCTCTCTCTCTAAAATAAATAAATAATTTTTCAAAGGTGCACAGCTTCCTAATACAACCATCTTGATGACTAAGTCCTTAACACTTGTGCCTTAGGAAGACATTTCAGATCTGGTCTAAAACACACATTCTCCCTCCACTTCCCTTCCCCTCCTTCTCTTTCTTCTCATATTCATTCTTCTGTTTCTCTTACTGTCTTTCTCTCCCTCCCTCCCTCCCTCCCTCTCTCCCAGTCTGTGAGGACTCTTCTCTGTAAGGATCTATTCTCCTATGGCCTCATGCCCTGAATATTGGTCCTGTGCTTATTTGTCTTGGACTGCTGTGCTTGTGCCTGCCATTTTCTGAGGTAACTCAGAGTCTCTTAAAGCCTGTGGGAGAAGCTTGGTGGGAGCAGGCTCCAGAGACTCCCATGCAGAGCTCTGTCTCCCGGTCAGAACGCTATCATTTGTGTGGAGGCCTTGACCATGGATTATTTGTTTACACTTGAGAAATAAATATGGAAGAATGAAAAGGCCAAAACACACAGGAATTAAGATGGGGAAACTGTGGTTGGTGGGAGAAGGTCTGTGATGACATCACATGCAGGATTTCCCAGGGGATTCTGCCCTGATACCCAGAGCCTTGAGGATGGAATGCTACCTTCTCTCATGGCTGTGTGATGGTCCTCAGCCTGGCCTCTGGACTCCTCTCCTCCCTGCCATGCTGCTCTGCATGCTCCCATTGCTGCACACCTACTGAACGCCTTGCTTTGTTCTGAATGCTTCATATGCTCCTCTCATTTAATTATCACAATCCAGTGAGACAAACAACATGACGAGACCTACTTTACAAACTGGCAAACAAATACTGAGGTCACAGAGCAGCTCAGTCCAGACCCTAAAGCCAGCTCATGTCCATTTACCTTTATTGCCAGGCCATTAACCATGTGAACCACTGGGACTCACTGCCTCCCTAACAGGACTGCTGTTTGTCCTTTAGTAAGACCCTATTGCTGAAGACATCTCTTGCCTGAGAGGCAAGGTCACTGAGATAGCAAGCTGGTGCGGAGCAGAAAACCTTCTCCCTGTAGACCAGCCAACAGAAAGCTGGAAAAAGCTGCACTGCATGCAGCGTATGGGAGACAGAAGTCATCAGCAGTGAAAACAGTGGATGCTGAATATTCAAGTTTGGCCATACAGGCCCAATGACTGAACGGGTGCAAGAGTGGCATGTCTACTCTTGGGGTAACCAACTGCTCCATAATTGGACTGAAGGCCCTCTCGATGGGAGAGAATTCATACCTGGTACTGAAAAACCTAAGCAAAAGTCTCTGGCAGGTGAGGTCATGAGCCTTAGGGGTATAAAGCCTGCTCTTGTCTGATTAAATGTATATATTATTCCCACCAAGCTGCCCTGAAAATACTACACTTCATGTTCATATTCACATATTAACGCTACTCTCACATCTGGTTAGAGAACCTTCTCTTTTCAGATGGTGATGACCACTGGGATGACCCAAAAGGCAACATAGTGCTGAGAAGAAGGGATGGAGGAGTGCCCATCACTGAAACACCTCTGTCACAACCTCCAAGGCTCAGGGACCATTTCTGAAGAGGGAGCAGATAGAATGGAAGAGCCAAAGGAAGGGTATGACCTCTTACAATGCAACTGCCCAGACAGAAATTGGCCTCAATATCCATGACCTTGCAGTGCCTAGCAATACCTCCGCAAGACCCTCAAAATAGAAGAAAAAGATGATGACATCAAATTAAGAGAGAGACTAATGGAGAGAGGGAGGGGATATGATGGAGATTGGACTTCTAAAGTGGAATGGGGAGGGAGAGAAATATCAGGTGGTTTTTTTGTATGTAAGTATAAAAGTTGTCAATAAAATAATAATAATTAAAAAATACCTACTACAAACATGAAAAAATGCTTTGCTCTTTAAGTTCAACGTGATCTCATTTATCCATAGAATATTGTATAAAGCCGCCTCTACCCAGTTTTATTTTGTAAAAGATTGCTTTTTCCCACAGAAAGTCTCTCAACTAGAACTATTTGAGGTTAGATAGTTATTGGGGAGAGGGCTGTATCCTAAGCTGTCTAGCAGCAGCCTTAGCCTCTATCTACTTGATGTCAGTAGCATGCCCCCTGAAATGGTCAAAAATATCTTCAAATATTACAAGAGTCTACTAGGGAAGGGTGAAAACACCTCTAGTGGGAAAGCAGTAGGTAAGTGTAATCTCCATGGCGACTTCCAAAGGGTGGTAAATTACACAACTCCTCTCAGCTCATTCTAGAAAGCAGGTTCAACTCATCCTTATGCTACTGTGTCTTGGTAATAGGCCTTCTTTAATTAGCCCCCAGGAATGTCCAATGGTGATCTGAGGTACAGTCTATAAGGTTGATGGGCCTGACAGTCCACTAACTGGTTTGTGGCCAGCCCTACAGTTGGAGGAGAAAGATCAATGGCTGCCACTCCTTGGCCTCAGCAGCTTATCCAAGAGCAGTCATCCAGCATCAACATTTGATTGCCTGGAGTGCCAAGATTCTCCATTCTAAGAAAAAAACATGCTGTTTGTAGTTGTCATTGTCACAAGTCCGGGAGCTCTGGAAGAAGTGGATATGGGACTTACAGAGTGATGGATGAGGGTCCATCCTGAGTTGTCATTGTCACAAGTCCTGGGGCTCTGGAAGGAGTGGATATGGGATTTACAGAGTGATGGATGAGGGTCCATCCTGAGTTATCATTGTCACAAGTCCAGGATCTCTGGAAGGAGTGGATATGGGATTTGCAGAGAGATAGATGAGGGTCAGTTCCATTAAATCTGTCTAGGATCCTTCTTTTTTAACTTTATTTTTTATTAGTTATGTATATTGTGTATACAGCCATGATGGTACCATTGTTAGCCTTCTCCCTGTCCTCCCCCAATGGGGATTGTGGGTCTTGCATTGTGGGGGTAGCCATCAGTTATGGGGGAGAGGCAATGTCTCTGTGCACAATGACCCAACTCATGGCTCTAACAATCTTTCCGCCCCCTCTTCCGTGAATTTCCCTAAGCCACGGTGGGTTCATTTTAGGTCTATTTCACTGATGAGGTCTTGGGAGTCTCTGTGTCTCTGGATATCTGATTTTGTAGGGGTTGAGTGTTCTCTGTGTCTATCTCCTTTGCCTTGTGCCAATAAAGCAGCACTCTTGCTCATTCCCCAATAACTCTATGGCTTCAGCTGGTGCCTTGGTGAGGTGCAATGGGTTGATTCTCTCCTTAGGTTCTGCATCCATCTGAAAAAGAGAAGCAACTTCTCCAACAGAGAGTGAGGTCAGTGCATGATACATGGATAACCATTATTATTTTAGAGAGAATGTCATAGGTATAGGCCCTCTTACATCCCACTATTGGTGGGACCTTGATATTGGAGAGCAGGCTCATTTTTGGATATGGTTCTGACTTGTTTCCACATTCCATGTATGGGTTCCATTCCACTGAGCACATCCATTAGCTAAATCAAGAGCAGTTGGTTACCCACCATGGCTGTGTGCCACAATTGCCCTTCTGTGAGCATCATGGCAGGTTGATTGCTGCTGAGTAGCTTAGACCACGAGTTGCTTACACAGATGTTGGTCATTTTCCCCCAGTCACTCATGTAGCACCTTCTGACACTAGACAAGCTAACTGTCTGGGGACTGACTATCTTCCAGATTCCAGCCAGGTCTCTCCATGTTCTGTCCCAACAGCATATGGTGTCTTCAGCAGTAGGGTCTTACCATTAACTTTTGGTGGGTCATCAAGTACTCTGACAGAAATCTGTCTTCTTTTGGGAAATCTTGTAGGCTTCACTGATCAACATCTTGTTGTAAATGTTAACAACATGCTGGTACTGGGAGTTACAGGTCAGTTCCAAGGGAAATGAATGAAGAAAAATACAGGTAATATGAAAGAGAAAGAGAAGGAGAAAAGAGAAAGAAGAGGGAGGGAGAGAGAGAGGAGAAGACTGAGGTTAGTCTTCATCCTACCCTCTCCAGGGTCCTGTGATTCAGGTGTTCTCTCTAAGCACCTGATGAAGGTTCGACCTTTTAGTATGTCTTTCAGGATATAGGATTTTATGGTACCATATGCTCATTCTCACTGGCACAGTCAATCCTCTCTTAAGTGATGAGTTGAAAAGCTGACTCCAAAGTCCATGCTTTCCAATGACATGGATGACCTTGAGGCCCCAAACAAACCCAAAAGCATCAATATCTTAGCATCCACCTTGAGTTTCAGATCCATTGGTCCTATAACTTTCCACTGTCCCTCACCCCCTCACCCCCTTCCTTCCCTTCTCTTTATCAAATCCCACAGCCAATGGTTAAAACCCACAGCCAGAGAAAACTACCCTCTCACATGGGCTATAAACTCCCCACCACCCACCTGCACTGGTATGAACTCCAGGTTAGGAAGTAGGATCCAATAAGGTAGCACTTCCATCCCATCTTCCTGTCCATCATCTCCACCTTCCTTGAACTTGTCGTCCAGCACTCTTCAGGAGAACAGTGTGGCCATCCATTAGTACCCTGGAACTGCCTTCACCCTTGGTCCAAATCCTGTCAGCAAGTGGAGAATGGCAGCTGCTTCCCAGGTACCCTTCTGGAACCCATGAGCTGAAAGCTGTCAGTGCCACTCATCACATGAGAACAATGACTTCCAGTTCACCAGCTATGGCTCTCTCTTCATGGTAAGAACAATCAACATGTGGGAAATGGGAAGGAAGCAAAAAACAACAACAAAAAAAAAAAAAACAGAAGAGACTTCCAGTTAAGATGGCAGCATAAGAACCATGCCAAAACAAAAAAAAAAAAAAAAAAAAAAAAAAAAACAGCAAAATATGGTCTTCTACTAAAAAGTGAGGTGTATAGTAAATTATCAACCACAGCAGAGAAGTAGGAGAGATCCAGAGCATCTAGAGCCCACAGAAGCAGGCAGAAGCAGCTCCGCCTGAGCCACAGGATCTTAAAGCCAGATGAGCGGATTTTCCACTCATACCAGCCTCCTTGCAAACTCAAGAAACGTGGAAGGAGGACGGCAGAGACCAACAGAGCGGCTTGTGAGGGAGAGGATCACGTGGAAAAGCAGACGGACTTCAGCCACCATCCACAGCCTCCCCTCCCCCACCACCAGCACAAATGCCAGCAAGCACCAGAGACCTGGGGAAGAAAGCTCACCTACCCAGCATCCGGCATGGTTAAAGTAGCGACCCACAGACACAGCTGGCCTTCCTGAGACCACGACATAGCAAAGAAGGACCCAAGCAGGAGTGCAGCATAGCTTAGATCAAAGCTGTCCCAAAAGGTACTTGGATTACACCAGGTCAGTACCCACCAAATAAGCCTGGTGTATAGGCTTGCATTGGAAGGACTAATTGCACCTTCCCTGTCAGGATAAATTATGTGTTAAACCTGATGGATGGTCAGATCTGACATTCTTAAATAAGCTATATTTGGGGCTGCTCATTTGTTGCTTCCTGATTTATAGTGCCTTTGTTTCCTCTTCTGTCATTTGTTGGGGAAGGGTCTCACTTGGTCACAAGCTGACCTTGGAACCCTCTACAGAACAGAATTATTAGCCTCCCAGTTGACAGGATTAAGGGTGTGGAGCAACACACATCCTTAGGGACTGTGACTTTATTAGAGGATCTGTTTGTCATAATACCTACTTTTGCACAAGTACTCTGTGCTGTACTTCATTGAATGGGTACATTGTTTAGTTAAATCTTTAGAATTTGACTGTATTCTGTTCCATTCAGCCCACTTGAATACTCTCATAGCAGGCAAACCCAACACCTAGGGTCACTTTTCTGGTTACTCTGAGAGTCTTAAGAGCCACACCTAGCACCTTAAGCTCCTACCCTGAAGATATATAACATCAGATTGATTGATACATCTAATATTACTGCAGATAATTAGAAAACCCAAGCATTAAATTAATCCAAGATGCAAAAATCTCTATATTATAATACAAGAAGCACAAAAAATCAAGACAATATAAATCCACCAAAAACTATTAATGTATCAGAAATGACCTTCAGTGAGACTGAATTAGAGGAAATGCCTGAGAAAGATTTCAAAAGAATGATTATAAATATGTTCAAAGAACTCAAAGAGGAAATGAAAGGGTTCAAAGATCTCAAAGAGGAAATGAAAGGATTCAAAGAACACACAGGAAACCAATTTAATGAAATAAGGAGGTCAATACTAGACATAAGTAAGGAAATAGAAATAATAAAGAAAACCCAGTCAGAAATACTAGGAATAAAGAACACAGTCAGTGAAATTAAAAACTCTGTAGAAAACCTCTCTATTAGAATGGATGAAGGCGAGAACAGAATATCTAAACTACAAGACCAGGTGGCAGATCTAATACAGTCTACAAAGAGAAAGACAAAATAATAGGAAGGTATGAATGGGAATTTCAAGATATTCAGGACACTATGAAAAGATTAAACATAAGAATTCAAGGTACCTTGCAGTGCCTAGCAATATCTTCGCAAGACCCTCCAAAATAGAAGAAAAAGATGATGACATCAAATTAAAAGAGAGACTAATGGAGAGAGGGAGGGGATATGATGGAGATTGGAGTTTTAAAGTGGAATGGGGGAGGGGAGGGAAATATCATGTGTTTTTTGTATGTAAGTATAGAAGTTGTCAATAAAAAATAATAATTAATAAAAAAAGAAAATGAGTCCTGATGTGCACACCACCTAATGATGCATTCAGAAAAAGTTTCATCCAAAAATTTTCTTCAGAAATCAATAAAACTGCTGAAATGCATTTTGAAATTTAAAAAAAAAAAAAGAATTTAAGGTATAGTAGAAGGAGAAGAATATCACTCCAATGGCATAGTAGGCGTTTTCAACAAAATCATAGAAGAAAACTTCCCCCCAAATTGGGAAAGAGATGCCAATGCAGATACAGGAAGCCTTTAGAACACCAAACAGACAAAACCTGGAAAGAACCTCTCCCACCATATTATAATTAAACTACCAAAAATGCAAACCAAAGAAACTATATTGAAAGCAGCTAGAGAGAGAAAAAGCAAGTCACCTACAAAGGCAAGCCCATCAGGATCACAGCAGATTACTCAACACAAACTTTAAAAGCAAGAAGGGCTTGGAGTGAGGTATTCCAAGTTCTGAAAGATAATAACTGTCAACCAGGATTACTTTATCCTTCAAAGCTATCCATTCAAATAGATGGAGAAATAAGGACATTCCACAACAAAAGCAGGCTAAAGGAATATTTGAAGACAAGACCAGGTCTACAGAAAATACTTGAAAGGATCCTCCATGCTGAAGAGAAAGAAAAGCACACATATAAGGAACCTGGAAAAAACAAACCATACTCCAACACTAGTTAATACAAGAGAGCAAAGGTAAAACTGGAAGAATTACAAAACAAGAAAAATGGTAAAAATAAATACACACCTTTCAATAATAACTCTTAAAATCAATGGCCTGAATGCCCCAACCAAAAGAAATAGGTTTGCAGACTGGGTTAAAAAGGAGGATCCTAGCCTGGCATGGTGGCTCACACCTTTAATCCCAGCACTTGGAAGGCAAAGGTAGGAGGATCACTATGCGTTCGAGGCCACCCTGAGAATACAGAGTGAATTCCAGGTCAGCCTGAGCCTAGAGCGAGACCCTATCTTGAAAAAACAAAAAAAAAAAAAAAAGGAGGATCCTTCAATTTGTTGCCTCCAAGAAACTCACCTTTCTACAAAGGATGGACACTATCTTAGGGTGAAAGGCTGGGGAAAAAATGGGCCTAGAAAACAAGCAGGGGTTGCTATACTAATATCTGACAGGGTAGACTTCAGACCAACATTTATTAGAAAAGATAAGGAAGGTCACTTTATATTGATTAAAGGAACTCTGAAACAGGAGGACATTACAATCCTAAACATATATGCACCTAACATGGGGGCTCCCACTTTCACCAAACAAATGCTATTAGAACTAAGGTCAGAGATAACACCAAATACATTTGTAGTGGGTGACTTCAACACCCCATTCTTACCAATTGACAGGTCATCCAGGCAAAAAATAAACAGAGATGCTTCTAGATTAAATGAGGTCATAGAACAAATGGATCTAACAGATATATATAGGACATTTCATCCAAATGCTGAAGAATACACATTATTTTCAGCAGCACATGGAACATTCTCTAAAATAGACCATATATTAGGACACAAAGCAAATCTTAACAAATATAGGAAAATCAAAATAATTTCTTGCACTCTATCAGATCACAATGTGATCAAACTACAAATCAATAACAAAAAAAGCTATAAAGCATACACAAAATCATGGAAACTAAATAATACACTACTAAATGATGAATGGTTCAATGAAGAAATAAAAAAATTCATGGAGTCAAATGATAATGAGAACCCAACATTCCAAAACCTCTGTGACACAATGAAGGCAGTCCTAAGAGGGAAATTTAAGCTTTAAGTGCCTATGTTAAGAAATTAGAAAGGTCACAAGTGAAAAACTTAATGCTGCACCCTAAGGCCTTGGAAAAAGAAGAACAAGGCAAACCAAAAATTAGTAGATGGAAAGAAATAATAAAGATTAGGGCAGAATTAATGAAATAAAAAAAAAAAAAAATCCAAAGAATCAATGAAACAAAGAGTTAGTTGTTTGAAAAGATAAACATGATTGATAAACCCTTAGCAAATCT
Organism: Orientallactaga sibirica; assembly: GCA_036365145.1. NCBI lineage: Eukaryota > Metazoa > Chordata > Mammalia > Rodentia > Dipodidae > Orientallactaga > Orientallactaga sibirica. The sequence continues at coordinate 2,480,584 of JAEOAD010002183.1, forward strand.
GACCAAAAGAAAGAGAGAATAGGCACAAATTAATAAAATGAGAGATGAAAAAGCACCATTACAACAGATACCAGAGAAATTTAAAAATTCATAGATACATACTATAAGAACATATACTCCACTAAATTTGAAAATCTGAAAGAAATGGATGATTTCCTAGATTTATATGACCTACCTAAATTAAATCAAGATGAGATTAACCACTTAAATAGACCTATAACAAGTATGGAGATCCAAGCAGTTATAAAAAATCTCCCTACTGAAAAAAGTCCAGGCCCAGATGGATTCACTGCTGAATTTTACCAGGCATTCATAGAAGAACTAATACCAATGCTTCATAAACTTTTCCAAAAAATAGAAGAGGAAGGTACTAAGGATGACAGGAAGAGGGCTGGATCTTCCTCATTTTCAGGGGCTCCATCAGAGTGTCACTGAAGGCTGTAAAGAATTAACACATGAACTGATGAGTCCACTAAAAGCAAATGGTGGTGCCCATGAACTAGAATTTTACTAAACAATTTAGCTGCTACATGCTGCAACATATTTATGAAAACATTTTAAGTAAAAGGTCACATGTTCTATGATTCCACTGATGTCAAATTTCCCAAACAGTGGGGCTGTGGCTCACATTCTGCATAGCATCCCCAATGCCCTGGGTTTGATTCCAAGCTCCCAACCCCTGAAATTCATTCTGAGTAAAAATAACACAGGTGTCATGTGTCTTAGCATCTTTCTTCTAGTCTGGGAAACCTTGTCCTCTTACCTGGACGAGCTCCTCCAGGCTCAGAGTCTCGGTGGGTTCTTCCTACAGTTTGAGCTCTCCCAAGGGACTGAGGTCTTCCCACATGCCTCTGTGAAGCAAGGGATAAATGCCCTCTGGAAGAGAGAGCTCATCTGGGAATTGGGGTTTGGGCTGCCCCTTCCCTGCCTGCTTCAGCTGCGTGGACCTTTAGTTAGAGATCGAGCTTGTTACAGGAACTTGAGCCTGCTAAACCCAGACTTGGGCTGGAGAGATGGCTTAGCGGTTAAGGCTCCTGCCTCCTAAGCCTAAGAACGCCAGTTCCAATCTCTAGCGGTTCCAATCTCCAGGTCCCACGTTTAGCCAGATGCAGTGACGCAAGGGCACAATGCCGCACTTGACCACAAGGGGGCACATGCATTTTGATTTCGTTCACAGCAGCTGAGAGGCTGCTGACGTGCCCATCTCTATCTGTCTTCCTCTCCCTCTCTCTCTGTCTCTCTCTCTCTCTCTCTCTCTCTCTCTCTCAAAAAAAAAAAAAAAAAAAAAAAAACCAGACTCAAGGAAGATAACGCAAAGAGTGTGCTTTTCCAGTGAGATTTTCTTGGTGGCCTTTCAAGAGATGTCCTTATTAAGTCACTGGGACAGAACATTCTGGTCTACAACCTGCCTGTGAGGTTAACAATACTGGTCTGCAGTGTCTATTCCTGATGTAGAAGCACATCAGGGTCAGGCCTTATCTTTCAGTAAAACCTTTAATGTCATGCCTTTGGCATTTAATGCCTAGGATACCCCAAAATCTATATATGATTTCAAATACTTAAGTACTCAAAACAGTTCTTAAACTTAAATAGACTATACAAAATGGGAAAGAAGTCAACATAGCCTTGTGGGGTGTCAGCCCTCCCTGCTGCCAGGTGTTCTGTCTTCACCCCAGTTTGCCACTCGCAGCTTCCTGGGGAGAACCCAGTTCTTACTGGTGAGACACATTGCTGTAAATACCATTTAAGCAGTCTCAACCTGAGGTGAAAAGAACTAACATTTAGCACTTCCCAGCTCTGTGTAAGTGGACTGTTTCTCCATCATCAGATTTTAGCTTCACACAGCCATGGAGATGTACAGCTAATTGCCAGTTTTATAAAGGAGGTTCAGAGAAGTTGGGTAACCAGCTCAAAGCCACCCAGCTCCTATATGATTGAACAAAGATTCCTACAGATGCCTTCCAATTCTTAGATGGTGCGGTTTGAATGTAAATAAAATGTCCCCCATAGGCTCTGGTGTTTGAACTCTTGGTCCCAAGCTGGTGGCACTGTTTGGTAAAGTTATAGAACTTAAAGGAGGTGGAGCTTTTCTGGAGGAGTTGGGACACTGGGAGCCAGCTTTGAGGTTTTAGCCCCACCCCACTTCCGGTTTGTTCCTGGCTTCCTGATTGCAGAAGCAATGTGACCAGCTGCACTTCATGCCCCTGCCTCCATGCCTTCTCCACCAGGGTGAATGTATCTCCAGAAGAGCAAGTGGAATAAACAATTCCCTTCCTTAAGTTGCTTCTGGTCAAGTAGTTTGTTCCAACAATGAGTAAAGCAATTACTATTGATGGTGACCTCTAGCCATGTCCTCATTAAATGCCAAGGGAACACTACCTCTCTCTGGGGCCTTTTTGACAAGGGTTCTATCCTCATTTGCTATGGTTTAGATAAGGTTTGTCCCAAAAGTTTCATGGGTCAGAGGCTTGGAACCCCGTGTAACTGTTACAGTCAGGTTCTTGTTGGTGGCAGAACTCACCTGACCAAGAGCAGCTTGTGGGTGGGGGAAGGTTTATCTTGTTTTACAGACTCAAGGGGAAGCTCCATGATGGCAGGGGAAAATGATGGCATGAGCAGAGGGTGGATATCGCTTCCTAGCCAACATCAGATAGACAACAGCAACAGGAGAGTGTGCCAAACACTGGCAAGAGGAAGCTGGCTATAACACTGACAAGGCTGCCCCCAACAATACACTGCCCCTTTAATTCCCAAATTGCCATCAGCTGGGGACCTAGCATTCAGACCATCTAAGTTTATGGGGGACACCTGAATCAAACAGTACTGGAAGTTTATGATATCTTTAAGAGGTAAGCCGAGTCGTGATGGGGTCATGATCTCCCTTGGAAAGGATTAGTATTGGTCACAAAAAGTGGGTGGGATCTATCAGGGATGTAAGACTTCCCATGAGAGCAGGTTGTTGGAAAAGAGTGAGCCTAGCCCCACTGGTTTCCTTTCTCACCTTGTGGTCTCTTCCCTGTGATGCTAGCTAGCAAAAGTCCTGGGTGAGTGGATGCCAGGACAAGCTAAGGAAGAATGCACAAGTATGGGGAGGAACTGTGGGCATGAATATGGGAATGAACTATGGGGAAGAAGTGTGGAACTATTGCTGTGAGATGCTAAATTCCTTACTTGTAACTTGCCCTAAAGTTAATCTTACAACTATGTAATCCACCCAGTTGAGGCAACGTGACTGGGTTTCCTCTGCCTTGGTGCACCTTACATGAACAGCACAGATGAGCAATAGTGACAAGCAATGTTTGGAGATGCTGACTGATCTAAAGCTCTTTGCCCAGTTTCCTCAGTAGCCTGGTTGGACTCTCCCATTTGTTATGGTTTAGATCAGGTTTGTCCCCAGTATAACAGTACTAAAAGTTTATGAGATCTTTAAGAGGTAGGCCTACTGATGATGGGGTCAGGACCTCCCCTGGAAGGGATACATGTGTAAGGCGTGCTGACCATAGCATTACAGATAATGAGGTCAGTAACTAAGGACCCACAGATCTATTGAACACAACAGGTGGGCTTAATATGATTATATTTGTGATCACTGTGTGTGTGTGTGTGTGTGTGTGTGTGTGTTCTGGATCAGCAGAGTCCAACAGGTCAGATCCCTAAATCCCGAAGGATTATCCAAGGTCAAAAGTTCCTTATCCTTTGTGTGTACAGTGTACTACTTGTTCATGTTTTATTTATTTATTTATTTATTTATTTATTTATTTATTTATTTATTGGTTTTTCAAGGTAGGGTCTCACTCTAGCTCAGGCTGTCCTGGAATTCACTATGTAGTCTCAACTTGGCCTCAAACTCTCAGAGAACCTTCTACCTCTGCTCCCCAAGTGCTGGGATTAAATGCATGTGCCACCAGACATCACATTCTTCTCCACACCTCCACATTCTTCATTTGAAGGGAGACATGGTACATTGTCCTTTTGTGTCTGGTTTATTTCACTTAATGTGATAATCTGCACATCCATCCATTCTCTTACAAGTGATATGATTTCACTGTACTTTCTGGTTAAATTGTGTAAATATATCACATTTTCTTTTTTTAATTTTTTGGTTTTATTTATTTATCTGAGATGATAGATGGATAGATAAATGGATATATAATTGGTGCTCCAGGGCTTCCAGCCACTGCAAACGACCTCTAGATGCATGCGCCACCATGTGCATCTGGCTTATGGAGGTTCTGGGGAGTTGAATCTGAGTCCTTAAGCTTTGCAGGCAAAGGTCTTAACCACTAAGCTATTTCTCCAGCCTCCATACCACATTTTGTTATCCATTAATATGTTGAGGACATCTAGGCTTATTCTACAACATGGACATTTTAACTAGCTCAGTAATAAGAGTGGGTGTGTATGTAGCTCTTTTGCACGCTAATTTTGATTCCTCTCTGTATATGCCCAGGAGTGGTGTAGATAGTTCTAATTTTAGTTTTATTTCCACAGTGGCTATACAAGTTTATATCACATCATTTCAATTTAAATCTTTTTTAAAAATTGCTGGGTGTGGTGGCACATGCCTTTAATCCCAGCACTTGGGAGACAGAGGTAGGAGGATCACCATGAGTTTGAGGCCACCCTGAGACTACATAGTGAATTCCAGGTCAGCCTGAACTAGAGTGAGACCCTACCTCAACAAACCAAAACAAAAAAAAAAAAAATAGAGAACACCTTTAATAAACTTTGCTCCAAAACTGTTATCACATTTAAGGAAAACATTAAGCATGGACTGGGAGAAGCAGTTATCAGAAAGAATGAGAAAACTCATTCTCACTTCCCAGAGCTGCAGGTCATCTGAACAGAATTTTCCAGTAAGGAGACACGCTCTGCACTCTTAACATTCACACTGGCCCCTTGCTGACTAGCCCTCTTTTTTCTCTTCATCTGCGTCTTCGTGGCTTTCAGGCAACCTAACCAGGACCAGTGGTACCAAACATGGGATTCTGGAGAGGGCGCATAATTAGTATGAAGTCAGTCCTGGAAGAGCACTGAACTTAAATTTAACCTGTAAAAGAACAATACTAACATCTATCTTATAGCATTTTTAAAAATAATCATATTTATTTAGTTCTTTGCAAGCACAGAGAGATAGAAGAGGGACAGAGGGAATGGGTGTGATAGGGCCTCCAGCTACTGTAAACAAGCTCCAGATAAATGTGCCACTTTGTGCATCTGGCTTCACATGGGTTCTAGGGAATCAAACCCAGGTCATTAGACTTTGCAGGCAAGCTCCTTAACTGATGAGCCATCTTTCCATCCCAGGATTTTAAATAAGGACTATGTGAGTTAATACTTGCATTTTCTCCACAAATGGCAAACATCTAATAGGCCAGCTGACTCTATGAACTCCTGCTGTTACCATAGGAAAGTCTGTGGGTAGTTTATCAAAAGAGGATTAAAAGTTATGGTTTTCTAAGACATCTAAGATATTCTGTTCTGAGCCAGTCACTAAGACCTCTGGGGAAATTCTGATTGTTGGTTTGAATATCTGCATATTTGGTGCTCCATTGGAAAAGACAATAGCCAGTATTTATTTAGACTTCAGTCAATCGGGCATGCATGTTATTCAAAAGCATAAGACTATTATAATGACCATTTGGATGCCTTAGTGTCTTAAAAATAGGCCAAGTCCTAGCAAAAGACTCATGGAGCAAGGATGAAGCTAAGGATAAGCATGAGAGCAAAGATTATATTTCCAAAACCATCTGAACATTAAACACACTTTAGTCTTTGTTACTGATGAGATGAACTGATGAAAAACTTGAGTGACCATCAGCTGAAGATACTCAAAACAAGAAACTGTAGGGAGAAAATCCAAGACCTCATGAAAGGAAAAGAAAGGGAATCTAAGAACAACAGATTAAGACTAACAGGGTCAAAGAAGATAAAACAAATATTCTCTGGGACAGAAAAGCACAAGGAGAGAGAACATTGAACAAGACCCAAAGGCAGCCAACAGATAGACAGCCTGAGGATGTGCGGGGAGAGGAGGGAGGACTCTCCTTGAGACTGCTGAGCAAAATCAATGGAAGATGTAGAAAACTAAGTGTTTGTTTGTTTTGAGGCAGTGTCTCACTCTATCCCAGGCTGTCCTGGAACTCACGGTAATAGCTCCAGGCTGGCCTTGAACTCAAGCGTCCTGAATGCTGGACTAAAGGCATGCGCCACCATGCCCAGTTGTTATTGATCTTTATCTTCCTTATTACATGGAGCATTTGAGCGTGCACCATGGTAGACTTGCAGTCCCTCCGTCTCTCTTGGATTCTGCACGTGTTGTTCCTTCTACTTAACAAAGCTTCCTCAGGTCCCGCATCACCTTTTGGGTTCTGGTTCAGCAGAGACAAAAATGTCTTTCTTGACTTCTCAGGCCCCGTTAGGGATTCCTGTCAAGTACTTGGCAAGCAATCTCACCTCTCAGCATGTTGCCAACCCATGTCCCATCTCTTCACCTCTCAACTCTGGAAACTGGGATATGAGGGGAGTGTCTTGTTAACTGCTGCATCCTCAGCCTGTAACGCAGAACTCAGTGAAAGTGGACAGCCAGAAGAGCCCGAGGACAAGCTCCACTAGCCTCAGCAGTGAACTCTGGGTTCATGCGAGAGATCCTATCTCAAGAAATAAGGTGGAGAGTAATCAAGGAAGACACCTGACATCAACCTCTGGCATACACACACAGGCAAGCATGCATACACACATGTATACCACACACACACACACACACACACACACACACACATGTATACCACACATACACACACATACATGCAAAAAAAAAAAAAAAACGACACTTAGGTTCATTAAACTACAGTGAAGACTTTCCACTTAATCCTTAACCCACAAGGTAACTTGTTATGTCCCCCACTTAAGAGACTGAAAGCAAGATTCATTTATCACCTAGCTAGCAACGAGTAGGGCCGGGAATCAACAGAAAGTCTGACTTTAAACCTCCGTCTTCACTGGTCACAGTGAAGCAATGAATGGGAGAAGATTCAGCCCTCAGAAGCTTCTCTAAGAATAGTGCAGAAGGTCAGGCAAACAGAATGAAGAGCCAGAGGATGAAGAGGACAACAAAGTGATGTCACATTATAAGAGAACAGCAAAAATAAAGTCACCAAAATGGAAGGGGGTCTTATTGGAAATAAGGATTTCGGTGAAGGGGGATGGGAAAGTTGGGAGACAAAAGAATGTACTGAATAATAAAAATCGATTGTAAAAACTAAAAGAAAATTGTCAATTAAAAAAGAAAGAAGCCAGGCGTGGTGGGCGTGGTGGTAGGAGGCACACGAGAGTTTTAATCCCAGCACATAGGGAGGCAGAGGTGAGGAGGATCTACCTCGGAAAACCAAATAAATAATAAATAAAATAAATAAATAAAGGCCACCCTGAGACGACTTTAATAGTGAGGCAGAGGTTCCAGGTCAGCCTGAGTTCAGTGAGACCCTACGACTCTAGTAAACCAAAAAAAAAAAAAAAAAAAAAAAAAAGAAAGACGTTTTCCTGGACAGTGATTGTCAGCAAGGTGAAAGTGTTTCAAATCCTAGTACCAGGAAGAAAAGTACTTAAGGAATATAAAAACTGTCTTTTTTTCTGGGTGAAAAAAAAAAAAATTCTTTTTTTTAATAGTCCCAAACAGATTTGGAAACACAGCTAGGCCAGCATGGCACTATATCTGGTTTTTCATATAGGTACCGGGAATGAACTCAGCTCCTCTTGCTCCAGGGGCAATCCCTGTACCAACTGAACCAACTCCTCAGCCCAGTTTTTATGCTTAAGTATGTTTGCATGCCAGAGGAAACTGAGGAAGCCAGAGTCCTTTTCATGGGGTAGATGCATGGCAACTAAGGGCCAACTGCCCTGCACAACCTGCTAAAACTCTTACATCTTTAACTCCTAAGTAGTGTGTAATTTGTTACCTCATTACCTAAGGGAAGAGTCTTTTTCCCATCCTCCTCCTCTTCTTTTTGAGAAAGTCTTGTGATATTACCCAGGCTGGCCTCAAACTTTTTTTAAAATTTATCTTTTATTGACAACTTCCTTAATTGTAGGCAATATCCCATGATACTTCCCTCCCTCCCCCACTTTCCCCTTTGAAACTCCACTCTCCATTATTTCACACACCCCCCATCAGTCTCTCTTTTAATTATTATGGTCTTGTGTAGGTAGTTTCAGGCACTGCAAGGATATCCAGGCCATTTTGTGTCTGGAGGAGCACGTTGTAAGGAGTCCTACCCTGCCTTTGGCTCTTACATTCTTTCCGCCCCCTCTTCCACAATGAACCCTCAGCCTTGGAAAGTGTGTTTGAGATGTTTCGGTGCTGAGCACTCCTCTGTCACTTCTTCTCAGCACGATGGTGCCTTCTGAGTCATCCCAAGGTTTCCACCATCTGAGAAGAGAAGCTTCTCTAACCAAAAGTAAGAGTAGCATTAATATATGGGTATGGACATTAAGAGAAGTTCTTACTGGGCAGTTTGGTGAGCATAGTATATACATTTAACCAGACACCAGCAGATGTTATACCCCTAGGGCTCATGACTACTCCTGTTGTAGGTTTTCAGTATCAGGGATGTATTTCCTCCCATGGAGCAGGCCTCCAGTCCAATTAGAGAGTGCTTGGTTCCCCCAATAACAGACATGCCACTATTGCACCCATTGGCTCATTTGGTCTGCATGGCCAAATTTAAAGCTTGTAGTTTCCACTGTTGAGTATCTTTACTGGTGTTTTTCTCTCTCCCACTGAACTGCATGCAGTGTAGCTTTTTCCAGCTTTCTGTCAGCTGGTCCACATGGAGGAGGCTTTCAGCTCAGCTCCAGCAGGATTTTTCAGTGACCTTGCAGCCCAAGTATATGGAGTCTTAAGCAATAGGGTCTTACCAACTATTCCTGGTGGGAAACCAAGGGCCTTGGCAATGACCTGTAATGTTTGGGGGGTATCTGTAACCTCCCTGGCCAACAACTCACTGGAAGGTATCCCATCATTAGCACTGAAAATTTTCTTGTAACAATCTATGGCTTTTGAGTGTTCTATTATCCAGAAAAGTAGGTTCCATATGACTTATTTGTATCCTCTTAGATTTTGATTAGCCCTCCCTCCACCTTTCCTTTACTCAATCTCTTCCCCTGACCTCACTTAGGCCTTTTCACTCCCATCAATCTGTTCTTCTACTTACATATATACAATACCATCCTATTAAATCTCCCCCTCCCTCCCTTTCTATTCCCTTTCTAGCTTACTGGCTTCTGCTACTGAGTTTTATTCCTACTCACATAGTAGTCCAATCATTTGTAGCTAGGATCCACATATGAGAGAGAACATGTGATGTCTGGCTGGCCTCAAACTCTTGATCCTTCTGCCCTGGCCTCCCTAAGTGCTGGTATTGCAGACATGCAGCACCACACAAGCTTAAGGGAAGATTCTTTCAGCACAAAAACAGAGGTCAAATTCCGAACTTTCTAGAATAACAAAGATTTTTCATCTTTTGAAAAATGAGAAAGGAAGAACGAAAAATATTCTTAGGTAAGAACTCAAAAACATTATGAATGTTAGTTCTGGATGTGTTAACCCTATCTTTAATCTAAAACCAAAGCACTTTACAGAAAGAATGGATCAGTAAACTAGTCCATGTAGCTTCTTAAGAAATGTAACCCACCAATTAGTATGATTTTGTAAATACTGGCACATTGCAGGTATCTTTTGGGTTCTATAGAGTTTTACCACTTACACAAACATTTCTTTTAAGCAACTTTTGGTTTCTTTTTAAAAGTTGAGAGGAAAGGAGTAGGGCTATAATAAACTGAAATTTCCCATTTCCTGCCCACACGGGCTTATCTCCTGCCTGTGTCTCACCCTTGTGTTCCGTGTTGTGATATAGCGGCTTTAATGATAATGACTGCATGAGCTGGAAGAGAGAGACCCAACTCTCCCACACCCCCAGACATGGCAGGGAGGATCGTGAGTGGGTCCAGCCTGGGGTCAGCAGTAACCCAAAGACCTGTTAGACCAAGAACTAGAGAGCTCCGGGCCCACCCCTCAGAGCTCCCTCCTCTGACCACCTCCTAGCTGTGGTCCTTTCCCATGAAATAGGAAGTCCTCAGGACCAAATGGAAGAGGTTGAAGGTGCCAAGGACCCTGGGGTTCTCTGCTAAGACAGCACGGTCTGCTTCCTGGGCTTGGAGGCTCTCTGCTGGAAGGCATGGTCCTGAGGGAACACCCCATGGCAGCACTAGTCGCAGGGCCAGGGCCAGCTGAGGGCTGAGCGGGATTGATGACTCCTAGAATATGACCTTCTACTGAGCTAGGCAGCAGGAGCCAGGAGCGGGGCAAGGGAACTGGGAGGGTATGGCCTCTCCTCATTGCTACCCACTCCTACCTAAGCTTTCCAAATTTGAACCCAGCCTTCCTTGCCATTCTGAAAAGGACCATGGCCAGGCATGGTGACACACGCCTTTAATCCCAGCACTTGGGAGGCAGAAGTAGGAGGGTTGCTGTGAGTTCAAGGCTACCCTGAGACTATATAGTGAATTCCAGGTCAGCCTGAGCTACAGCGAGACCCTACCTCAGAAAACCAAAAAAAGGACCATGGTCCCATGTCCCAGGAACCGGCCTGCCCCAGCTGGGGGGGTGGGAGAGGGACGTAGTGCTGTCCAGTCAAGCATACCCCTGGCAGAACACAGCAGCAGACAAGGCCACTCTGACCAGGCTGGGATGAGATGAGAGGAAAACAAGATCACCCTGTAATCATGTGTGAGCCCAGACCTCAACAAGAACGTTGTCCACACAACAATAACCACATCCTCCATTCCTGGCTCACACTAAGCACAGCCTCTTTCCCAGCTGCAGTAGGAGCTAGAAAGTCCCTGCTTCCTGATTGTCCACCACACCCGGAGAACATCTATGACTCCTTGGACCCTCACCTAAGTCACATGGCATTAGCTTAAATCCTCAGACAGGTTCTTTCTAACTTCCTGTAACTCAGATGCCCCACCTTCCCCAAGGACCTAGTAGCCTACCTCTCTGCCCTGGCCCTTGTCCACTAGAGGTGTGCTCAGGTGGCCTTTGACTGAAGGGCATTGACTGGCATGTTTGTCAAAGTGAGAGGACAGAACAGAGAGTGCTTAACAGTACATAAGCATGCTTTACAATGTTTAAACACAAACTTCTTACACCCCTATTGGGCTCAGCCAGTCTCGACAGCATGCCAGCAGGGGCCTAATGTGACAGATGTCTCATTGTGACCGCGGGCCTGTGGAGAGCAGAGGCCCATCCAGGCAGATGCATTTGGAGGAAGACCACTGACACAGAAGATATGTGGAGAGGTGGTGAGAATAGGACAAAAGTAGAACCAGTGCCAAGGTGGACAAATCGGAAATAATGTTCCTGGGTCCTAGGAAACTTTCAAAGTCAAGTACAGTATGGCTCTAACTATGGCCTCTAGACATGTCCCCACTTGCAGATGGCTAAGGACAGCAAACGCACTAAGACAATGTGGTGCTGTGGGCCAGGCGCTCTGTGATTGCCAGCGAGGAAGCTCCCAGCTGAGTGGTGGAGTTGAGCTGTACTTCTAGGGGAGGTACCTATAGAGGCAATGCCAGTATCAACGGAGCCCCTAAACCAGCAGCCTCAGCCAGGGAAATACCCCATTCCCACCCCCAAGAGACCTTTGGCAATGTCTGAACGCGTTTGTGATGATCACAAGTTGAACTAGAAACTGCTACTGGCCTCAAGTGGAGGAAGTTCAAGGCTGTTGTCACGTACCCAACAACACCCAAACATCAGAGACCAGGCCTGAAGTCAGTGGTACCGGGGTTGAGACACTTGGCTTAGGTGGCTGTACACAACAAAACGTGTGTGTCTTGTGCCTTAGCAGTCTACGGGGCCAGTCTTCAGAAGTGCAGGGCCGCTAACTCCATTCTGAAAAGGGGACCCTATTTCAAGTGATGTTACATCATTTTCATTAAGGCTATTGTAGATGGACTTGAATAGATTCTTCCATTTGGTTACCTTGGAAACCATGAAGTAGGAAAGGCAAGCTAGCAGCCTAGGTCATGTGGATTTAAAAGAAAGAAACTTTTGAAAATATCTCACTAAAGAATTTCTGGAATGAGAAGGATAAATGATTCAAGGTGCTTATGAATTCCATTGGAAAAGCACATGTTAATCAGAAATCTGGGCTGAAGGCCAAATGTAAGCAAATAGACCCTCACTCCTTCCTGTTTTGCTTGAGCAGCTCAAAGACCTGCTTAGAACTAGAAAGAGCAGCTCCCACTCAGGCCCCAGGTCCTCCTCAGTAAGTTACTGCAAAGAGATAACGAATCCTGTGTATTTATCTCAGCTAAACATGATCTGGTTACAGGCTCCTCTCCCTAGTTTTTGCCCTCTGCTATGCTGAACATCTGTGTCTGCTAAAATACAAACCACAAAGATTGACAAAGGCTTTCTTGTCTGTTGAAGTGAAAGGGAGACCACAGGCTTCAACCCCAAACTCAAGCAGGCTTACATGTTCTTGCTCAGATAATTAACTCTCCAATTAAACCAGATCTGGAAAGCAGGACCACAAAGCCCTCTGAAATGCTAGAGCCAGGAACAAATGGACATGGCTTCACAGGCAAGAACACTGCGTTCCAGGACAGTCAAATATAGAAGCTCTCAGGGCCAGAAAACTCACCGCATCTCCAGAGTGATTTATTTTACAATTTAGACAAGTTTTAGAATAAAGATTTTTAAACTCATTTATTTTTAGGTAAGCCTCCCTCCTTTCAGAAAGAAATATTCTCTGGCCAGTGACCATAAGAGGAAGTCAAATTCCCTGTGCAGTTCCAATGGTGGTGAGCAAGACAGTGTTTCTCAAACACAGACTGCAAGATGGGTTCTGGTCCACAGCAGATAGTCTGTTTTTTAAAAATATTATTTATTTATTTATTTATTTGTTTGTTTGTTTGTTTGTTTGTTTGCAAACATAGAGATACAGAGAGAGAGAGAGAGTAAGTATAGGCTCACCAGGGCCTCTAGCCACTGCAGACGAACTCCAGATGCGTGCACCACCATGTACATGTGGCTTGCATGGGTAAGGGAGAATTGAACCTGGGTCCTTATGCTTCACAGGCAAGTGCCTTAGCCACTAAGCTTTCGGAGTCCCTCCTAGGGCCAGCCCAGGTGGGACGGCAGGAACTCTGCCGAGTTGGTTGTGAGATGCACAGAATCACGACACAGACTCCGGGAGTTGGGTGAAAGCAGGCAGAGGGCAAGCTGCAGCAAACTCATTTATTCAAGGTAGTGTAGGGAGTTTTAGAGGATTTGGCTGGCCAATCATTGTATGGGGTGGTCCCTTTCTTGTGACTAATGACAGCCTATCTCCAGGCAAATCATCTCGTAGCAGGTTTCATGCTGGCATGGGACTGTAGCTGTTGTCACGCCAGGCCTGTGCAGCATGTCATGTCCACAGAAGCCACTTCCTGGTTTCTTCTGGCATGCGGTCTGGCTAGGGCCAGACCTGCATTGTCCACACACTAAGCCATCTCTCAAGCCCAACAACAGATATTCTTTATTAACAATGGTAATCTTGATAGCAATAATCAGGACAGAGATCTGTAGTGGAAATGAGAGTTCTGTCCTGGTCTCAAGATGCAGGACAAGACTGAGCCTGTGGCTTGTGGAGGAAATGCTGGTGCTTGTACACAATGTCACCAGCTGTGTGCTCTGTAGGGATGGTGTCTTTTAACCCTGGGAATACGTGTGAGGAAGACAACATGGTTTCTACCTTCACAAAGTAAAAGTAAAACCTGGACAGTAAAGAGGGGTTTTAAGCACATGTTCATAAGTATGGTCAGTACTTGAAAGGAGTTTAGAATCTATGGGTGGATGCAGCAAGGTTGATATACTGGTTCAAGCTTTCTGGTGAGGGCTAATGGTGTAAATCTTTCCCAGCTCCACAGATAGTGACCTCTTATATTGGAAGTTCAAAATCAGACCTGGTGCCACCCCTTCCTGAGCTACTGAGTTCAAGATCAACCTGGGAAACTTAGTGTGATCCTGCACCCTCCCCACAAAAAAGTCAAAGACTACCAAGGATATAGGTAAAATGCTTTCCCAATATATACAGACCATAAGTTCAATCCCAGCTCTGAAAAAAATCAACTCTGCTAAGAGTAGTTACCAGGCTGAGAGATGGCTTCATGGTTAGGATGCTTGCTTGAAAAGCCTAAGGACCCATGTTCAACTCTCCAGATCCCACGTGTGCTAGATGCACAAGGTGATGCAAGTGTGCTAGGCACATGAACACAAGATGGTACGTGTGTCTAGAGTTCAATTGCAATGGCTGGAGAACCTGGCATGCTAATTCTCTCTCTCTCTCTCTCTCTCACTCTCTCTCATAAAAAACGTTATTTCCTTACAGAAATTAGCAAATCTACTGTTACTGAGGAAATAAAAGATATAATAGATAGTAATGTGCTTATTCCATCAAAAAATATGAGTGCGGTAATAATGATAGCAAAAGCAGTGATGCTGTACCTGTTACTCCAAATGTTTACAAATATAAACATGAAAAAAATAGAACAAGCCAGGCAAGGCAGCTCACACTTGTAATACCAACTCTCGGGAGGCTGAAGCAGGTACATTGCCATTGAGTGCAAGGCCAGCCTGGGCTACAGAGTGAGTTCAGGAAAGCCTGAGCTATAGAGTGAGAACTTGTCTCAAAAAAAAAAGTGACATGAAAAAATAAATTAAAAAGATTATTGTAGCATTGTTTTCTGGGTTTTTGTTGTTTGTTTTTGTTTTGTTTTTGTGAAGCAGGGTCTCAGTCCAGCCCAGGCTAACCTGGACTTCACTCTGGCAATCTTCCTACCTCAGCATCCTCAGTGCTGGGATTAAAGGTGTGCTCCACAACACCTGACTCTTGTTTTTTGAGGAGGGATCTAATGTAGCCCAGGTTAGCCAAGAACTCCCTATATAGCTAAGGATGACCTTGAACTCTTGATCCTCCTGCCTCCACCTCCCAAGTGTTGGGATTGCACATGTGATTGGGATCACCCAGGATCTGGTGGAAAGTATTCTACCAGCTTAGCTGAACCCCCAACCCTACTTCTGCAGTTTTATAAATCTCAAATTGGAATGATTACTGACTTAGGCTATGATTCTGTGCAATATCAGAACTTTAATTTCATTTCAAGAACATTATTGCCATCAGGATAACAGGGAACATAAGGAAGCAGACATCACAAACATGGCTTCTCCTCTGATTGTCTATGAGGTGATGTCCACAGCAGCTTCGGGGTCCTCATCCACAAAGAGAGCCAGTGAACCATACGGTAGACCATCATGAGAGTGTCCAAAGTTTGGAAGTCTTCACTTTTGGTTCTGGAAACTGAGAAGTCATCTGGTCCCACCCCTCACTTTACAGATAGAGCAAAAAAGTCTAAAAGGTTAAGGGACAGCTAGACAGAGAGTGGTACAGCCACCACCCGAATCCAAATTTGGCTCCTGTGTGTGTCCAGCCTGCTATATTGTCCGTGCATAGAATAAAAGACTGTGACGTGTTAATTAACAGTGTCTTCTGTGTGCTTGTCCCTCAATTTTTTTTCTCTGTAATCTGAAACGTATTAGCTCAAAGGTCCACCAGCACCAAACTCCAATTTCTACATATCTAATTGCTCTCAAAATAGTCAAAACAAGTAGATTTGAAGCCATTCAGATCAGATGTCGCCTGTTTTTCTTTCTTCATTCTCCTAGAAAGCTCACCCAGTGTCTGTTGGAGATAACAGACTCCCGGCTGCTTCCTACCTCCCTTGGTGCTCTCTCACCTCTGGGCTGCTGAGCAACATGACCTTCACACCCAGGCCTCCCATTCTTCTCTCCCTTAACCTACTCCCCTTCCCCATGCTGGCCCCTGGAGTCAGTGGGTGGTCTCATGTTATGAGGGTCTTACTTCCCTTCTTTTTTTATTTTTATTTATTTATTTTTTTTATTTTTATTTATTTTATTTATTTATTTTGGTTTTTCGAGGTAGGGTCTCAGTCTGGCCCAGGCTGACCTGGAATTCACCATGTAGTCTCAGGGTGGCCTTGAATTTACAGCGATCCTCCTACCTCTGCCTCCCAAGAGCTGGGATTAAAGGCCTGTGCCACCACGCCCGGCTTTACTTCCCTTCTTTCACACACTGTCCAAGCACTCCCTCTCTAACCCCAACCCCCACCAAAACAAATATGCCTATCTCTTATAGTCATATTTTTTCTTGATCAGTCAACACCCTTAATCCCTTACGTAAAATAATGCAAATGTACCTTAAAGAGATAAACTTGGACAACATTTAAGGCACCAACATGTCATGGAGATATTTAGTGTCATCCGCAAGATTAAGTTAGGGGGCCAAGGGACCCCAAATGCCAGTTTCCTGGCTCCAGGTAGATCTTGTTAACAGCATGTAGCCTGGTGACATGGCTTGGCCATGTGTAAACAAGTCCTAATAACTTGATGTGACCACATTTGGCACTGCCCTCTCGTTTACATACAGACATCAAAGAGGAGATTAAGAAGAAATGCATATACCAATTGGCCCGAATGGCCACAAAGCACAGCCTCCATCTCTTTGCTGAAACCGGTTCCAGATGAAGCAGAATTCACACAGCATGTGGCTATGGCCCAAAGGCAAAATTGCTTTAGAAAACAAGGCAAGGAATTCCAGTTTAAAACATACTCTGAAATCAAACCTCTGTGCCTCAAAATATGAATGTGCACTTTTACAAACAGTGCCATCCCATAAAACTGCTCAGAAGGCATAAGACTGCCTTCGGTACCGAGGATAGACATGGACAGCAACTCTCTGAGAACTCGTCCTCCTGTCCCTTGCTGTCCATGTGGGGGAGAGGCCACTTGGCATTTTAAAACTACTGGTTTGATTAAATCAAAGGGTGAAGTATTGCAAGTATGCTTTCTGGTTTGGGTTACTTCCCTAAAAGATAAAAAGAGATGTGAGCCCTAAATTCAATTTTCTTAGGTTTAGATATGCAGCATTTTGAGAAAAATTAACATTTTCATCCTGTGTACTTTTGTCAAAACCAATAATGATAACTCATGTAGAATGAGTCTGTGCTATGTATTATGTGGTGAGCTTTTACACATATTTACATATACCTTTACAAAAAGCTACTAATGATATTAAATTTTTATTTTTCCCATTTTACAGATGTAGAAACTGAGGCATGGGAAGCTTAAGAAACTTGTTTAAGACCAAACAGTTTCTAAGTTAACTTGATTTGTCTCTAGAGTCATCCTGCCCAATACAGCAGATACAGCCACCTAGAGCTTCCAAGATCTTAAAAGTGCCTCACCTAAATTAAGGTGTGTGTGGTGAATATAAATTTATACTATATTTTGGTGATCTGTCTAGAGAAAAATAAACGTGACTTGAACTAATAATTTTATTATTATTATTATAAATTATGAATGACATGTTAAAATAATATTTGAGGGCTGGAAAGATGGCTCAGAGGTTAAAGGTACTTGCTTGCAAAGCCCGAAGGCCTGGGTTCAATTCCCCATTACCCACATAAAGTTAGATGCACAGACATATGCATCTCGAGTTTGTTTGCAGTGGCGAGACCCCAGTGTGCCCATGTTCTCTTTCCCTCTCTCTCTCTCTCTACTTGGAAATAAATAAAAATTTTAAAAATATTTGATCTATATTAGATAAAAGTGAAGTATAATACAACAACTCATTTCACCTGAGGTGTCTGTTAGAGAAGTTAATGTTCCATGTGTGACCTGTCCTAGTGGCTCTTGTTCTATCTCTACCGGACCACATGCTCTAGAATTTGAATTTACATCTGTGTGTGGTGTATATGTGTATATGTCTAATGTGGCACCTGCAGTGGCTGGCAGAGAACACGGGGTGTCCCCCTCCATTGCTCTTGTCTCCTATTTTTCCCTGATTCCAGAGCTCTGTCATTTTTACAAGCCCAGTGGCTCTTGGGTCTTTGCTTTCCTCAGGGACTGGGGCCACAGACGTGTGTGACCATGCTCGGTGGTTTACACAGCTGCTGGGGATTTGAACTCAAGCACTCTCCGGCCCCCTCAGGCTCTTGTGTTTGGGTGGGAAGCACTCTCAATAGTTGCTTAGCCATCTCTCCAGCCTCCTAACCCTTAAGTGTTTTCACTATTTGGCCTTCCCTCTCCAAAGGAGAGAGTTTCTTATGAGAAGGTGCAGTCCCCTTTCATGGCTCATGCATCATTTGTATGTGAGGAAAGTGACGAACAAGATAGTTGAGAACAGAAGTCAAACATTAACCCTGAACCGATCTTACTGAACCAGGCTTACTGAGAACAAAAGATCACACGCTCTCCTCGGGCTGGTTGGACCTGCTCCCCAGCCTGCCCTGAAGCCACCCAGATCAAGAAGTTAACAGCTGTGTGGGGTCCAACATCTAATCAAAAGCCAGACAGCCTGTGCTTGCTCATACTTTTGCTCTTGATTTCCGCCCTGGATGGGACACAGCAGGCTGGGACAGTGCCAGTTTGTGCCGCTTTTGTCAGAGCGGTCATGGGTTTGTTTTTATAGGATTAACACCCATTATTTAGTGGTAGTCATTGGATTTCATTTATCAAGGAAAATGGACAAAACGCACACTGAGAAGCAAGTTCACTAAATGGAACAAGGCCTCTTTAAGAAAGTCTAAGGTATTCCTAATCAGGGCTCAGAGTGTATGGGGATGAATTTTTATATTTTCTCCTGCTGGTACCTAAGCAGGAAATAGCTCCTGGAATATGGGCTTTTCCACCGGTGCCACCTAGCCGGGCAGCACTTGACAGTTAAAACCATGGCCTTGCCAGGTGTGGTGGCGCACCTCTTTAATCCCAGTACCCAGGAAGCAGAGGTAGGAGGATCGCTGTAAATTCGAGGCCGCCCTGAGATTACATAGTGAATTCCAGTTCAGCCTGGGCTAGAGTGAAACCCTCGAAAAACCAAAAAAGAAAAAAAAAAAACCCATGGCCTTGCTATACTTTCTACCAAGCTCCCATGCACCCCAGCCCCCACCCATCTCTGAGCATTTAACTTCCTTGCACATTTACTCAGTGTCTGGAATACAAGACAGCTATTCTCTGTTCCTGAGTTCACCTGTGACAGGTCAATTTAAAGAGCCTTTACAGTGTCCTGAGCATTCCCACTTGTGCCTGCGGCCTGCTCTGCTTGGCCTTTCACATCTGCGCTCCCTCTGCAGCTCTCTCCCAGTAGTCCTCTAACTTCTTCCTTACAAACCTGTGAAGGAAGGGACAGTGGCCCTGAAATCTGTACTGGGGAGGTGACGGAAATGGCTCTCTTTCCCGCAGCCCCTCCTTAAGGAGGATTAAGTGTTCTTCCCTCTTGTCCCAGTGCTGCGCAGCTGTCTCCAGCTTTTTAGGATCACTAATGACACTGAAGAGAGCAGTTGGAGAGAACAGGGGGCCCTGCCTGTTTATCCATGGGACGGTCTGTGCTTTCATTGCCTCAGTCTAAATATAAACTCTACTGCCTCCTTGCCGGACCGTCACTGGACATTTTCTGTCTCGGATTCATTGTGTTTGATGTTGCCAGTGGATAGCATTCCACTGGGCCAGGTGGAAGGTGTGCAGAAAACCTGGGTGCTCAGACTGGTCCATGGTCTGCCACTTTATAGTACCTGCTTTTCCTTTCTCAGAATCTATTTCCTGTGCCTCTGACTGGGCAGAGCTCCCTCTGTAGCTCTGCTGCTTCTCCCTGAGATGCTGACTGAGCAGGTTCCCTTACCAGGTGACTGAGATTACAGCATCCAGATCAAGGACCAGGCCCAAGTTATATTATAGCTTCACAGAGGTTAAAAATAAACTGCTTTTAGCTTCAAGGGGGAGGAAAGTAATTCACAAGGTGTTCATTTCCAGGAACTGGAGTATGAATCAGATCTACACTCATTTGTATGAGAAGCTCAAGAAATTTGGGGTGAACATTTTTTGCTTAGGGATTCTTGCCTAAAGGGAAGCACTCCTCCCACCCTCTGGGCCAGAATTACTGTGGTGGTGGGGGAGCTGTTTCCAAAATATGCCTTCCTGTTTCCAGATCTCCATACTCTACCCCATTTACCACAGGGCATACAGGTCAATGTCACTAATGCCACACTCAGACTCAGTGCCTCAGTTCCTACTCACAATGTTCTAGCTCCCTTGAGGCCAGATGGATTGAGCACAACCCACTGAGGCCAGTAGGTCAACAGTACTCACAGCCTCCATGGTCCTAGGCAGTCCTTTCAACAACTGCTCCCTAAAACCCAGTGTTCAGGGCTCTCCCCACCCCCCATACCCAGCACAGCCACGAGCCTCTGTGCCCTGTCCCTGCAAAGACACTTCCCCTCACCCCCAAAATTCTCTTCACCCACTCCAGCGAAACAATGCTATCTGTTCTGTAAAACTTGTGTCAGGACACCAATTTCAAAGTGAATTTTCTCTCTTCTTCCAAACCCTAACAGGCCAGTGTGATCTGTATATATGCAAATGCAGCATCTTTTTATATAAGGAACTTTAGAATCGAGGGTTTTGATATCTGAGGAAAACACTAAGGGACAATTATTTTCCTCTTAGCATTTTTTGTTGCTAACAGTCTTACTCAATGCAGTCAGCAAGCATTTCTTTCTCACTTTGGAGAAATCAGGATGCTGCGTCCACAGAGGCTTCTCTCTACATATTGTTTTATACTCAAGCATGCAAGAATGCAAGCATCACACATATGAATAGCTTTTAGGGATTACTTTGCAAAATTTCTTTTAGTGTTAAAGTCAACTGATTTAAAGTCAACCACCAAATATGCGAGGATCACATTGCAAAGTGAGCCTAGGAATGTTGTCCTTTTCAGACACAGCTCCCACAAGGAAACTCAGAGTCTCTCCTTCCCCCCTTCCTCCCTCCTCCCTCATACACTCATTATTCACTGATTTAAACACTTGACTTCTAAAGAAATGTGGCACTCTATAAAAAACTTTAAACAGGATGGAAACACAACAGAGACTGTATAAAAAGAGAGAGAGACTGAGGAGGAAGAGGACAGTGGCACAAAGAGTACAAAGAACAGCTGGTACCAAGCTCCACTCAGAGCAGATCTCACACAGCAGTGTGAAGTGAGGGGGCGTCCCATGAGTCACCTGGATTGCCAAAGCATCTGAGGGCTTACCTGGAAATCAGTCTTGAGAGATCTCGTTTGTATGATGGAGATATAGTAATTTATTTGATTCTCATTGAATACAGGTTGTGCATATCTAAACAGAAAATCCAAAATGCCCCCAAAAGCCAAAACTTTAAAAAATATTTTTGTTTATTTATTTATAAGAGAGAAAGAGACTGAGAGTATGGGTGTACCAGGGCCTCCTGTCACTGCAAACAAACTCCAGACACATGTGCCACTTTGTGCATCACGCTTTACTTGAACACTGGAGAATTGAAACATTGCTGGCATGCTTTCAACTGCTGAACCATCTCCCCAGCCCAGCCAAACTTTTTGAGCATTGACATGACACCACAAGTGAAAAATTCCACACCATGAACTTTATCTCATGCTCAAAATTATTTTAAAACAATGTAAAAATTTACTTTTACAGTATGTGTACATGTTGAATGTAAAATATAAATGAACTACATTTATATTTGGGTCCCATCTCCAACATACATAATTATATATACCAGATATTCCAAAACCACTAAAAGTCCAAAACCCAAAACAATCCTGATTCAAAGCATTTTGGATAATATATGCTCTGCCTGTATTTTCATGAACATGTGGGATCTCTCTCCATTGTTTCATGGGAAAAGTAAGGGTGACCGAGCTGAGAGAAACAAATGAACAGTCCCTAGATCTCTCAAATAACCTGTGGACCCTGGGCTAAACTCCTGAGAACACGCATGCTTAAAAACCTACAGTTTATATCCTTACTTCATGCTTTCACTATCTTATTGTAGCCCAAGAAAGAACAATAGTTCTCTCATCCTCCCTCCCTCTATCTTTCTATCCAAACCTCTCTCCCTCCTTCTCCTTCCCACCCTCCCTCAATAGGCCAATGATAGATAAGTTTGCTCCAAGCTGGGTGTATTCCTTGCCAACTACCCTAATTAGGTCCTTGCCACAGATACAAGGATGCTAACTGAACTCTTCCTACAGCACATCCTATCTGACTCTATTCCAGTCCTGTGGCTCCTCTCTAGGAGTCTATTTATCCAACAATATCTGACATCTGAATAGGGAAGAGAAAGGTCTCACAGAGCCTCACTTAACCCAGCCCTGGCAACTACTCGGCCTAAATTTATAATGATTTCAATAGGATTGGGGGAAGGGTTCCACCCAGCCAAGCCTGTCTTATTACTTTTAATTGTATTCTGAAAGTTAAAAACTTCCCTTGGGTTAGAGAGATGGCTTAGCAGTTAAAGTGCTTGTCTGTGAAGCCTAAGAACTCATGTTCAAATCTCCAGGTCCCATGTAAGTCAGACACAGAGATACAAGCGTGCAATATTGCACATGTGCACAAGGGAGCACACACGTCTGGAGTTCATTTGCAGCAGCTGAAGGCCCTGGCATACCCATTCTCTCTCTCTCAAATAAATAAAAAGAATAGGGGCTGGAGAGATGGCTTAGCGATTAAGGCGCATGCCTGCGAAACCTAAGGACCCACGGTTTGATTCTCCAGGTCCCCACATAAGCCAGATGCACAAGGTGGCGCATGCATCTGGAGTTCATTTGCAGTGGCTAGAGGCCCTGGTGCTCCTATCCTCACTCTCTCCCCCGTCTCTGTCTCTAATAAATAAGTAATAAAGAAAAAAATAGAATAAAATAAAATAAAAACTTGCCTTGACCTGAGGAGATGGATCAGCGGGTTAAAGGCACTTGTTTGCAAAGTTTACTGGTCTGGGTTCAATTCCTCAGTACCTATGTATAGCCAGATGCACAAAGTGGCACATATATCTGGAGTTCATTTACAGCAGCAAGAGGGCTTGGTGCACCCATACTCTCTCATTCATTTATTCTCTCTCTCTCTCTCTCAGACATACACACTCAAAAGAAGAAATAAATTTTAAACATGCTTTGAAAAAATTGGAAATTTATTTTTGTTGTTTTGTTTTGTTTTGTTTTGTTTTGTTTTGTTTGTTTTTCAAGGCAGGGTCTCAATTTAGCTGAACTGGAACTCACTCTGTATGTAGCTCCAGGCTAGTTTCAAACTCATAGTAATCCTTTTACCTCTGCTTCCAGAGTGCTGGGATTAAAGGTGTGTACCACCATGCCTGACAAAATTGGAAATTTAAGTAAGAGCATCCAAGGCAGCAACTATAAACGGAACCTCACTTTTAAGTCTAAAATGTTCCACCCAAGTTGGAATTTCCTGTCAAGTTTCCTCTTGGAATATTTTTTCTTATAGTTACATGATTTCCAATTGATTTTTATATTTAGTAGTGATTCCCAGAAGTCTTAAGACAATAGACATTTTACCAGAAAAATAAAAAGATGGCTACATGAATCCTCACACCACAGGAATTATAGCAGTGGGCAGTTGTGATTCGGAAGGTAACCTGATCATCAGATGAAGATTGACCTAAGACTGGCTCCTTCTACAGAGTGACTGAGTCACAAGTCAGCATTCATTAGAGAGCAAGGGGGAAAAATCCAACTCAAACAGCTTGTGCGAAATACCTGGTGCTACCTTATTTTTATGACATATGGATGACTGGACCCAGACTTCAGACAGTCTGGACGCATATGTTGAAACACAGCAGTTCTGATCTTCACACTTCAAACCCCTCACACTCATGATCTCCATCGCTGGGCTGAGCTCTCCTCTGAGTTTGTTTCCATTCTCTCTGGTGTAGGCAGGCTTTCTTTAGCAGCTGGGGGTAAACGGCTATTATCTGTTCCAGACTATCAGTGGTGAGGGGACTGACATGGCTCTAAATTGTCACCCTCAACAGATTTTAAGAATTATAACTCAGGTACACTCAGGATTTATGGCTTCAACATGGAAAGGAACTTCAGGAAGAGCTGATATGATGCAGAGTTGGAAATTTTTATTAAAGATATTATAATATAGACTTAAATATAAGGGCTAAAAGAAATAAAGATGTTCAGAAAGAAAGACACACCTGAGTGTAAGACATACCCACGAGTGGGTAAGGCTCCTCGAGGGAAAGTGGCTCTTAACATTAGCCATATGTATATAATTTTGGTGGCTGTCAAATTGCACCCAAAAAATTGCTTTAAAAAACCTTTTCTTCTTCCTCTTCTTCCTCCTTCCCTTCTCCCCTCCCCCTCCCTTCTCCTCCTTCTCCTTCTTTCTCTTTTAATAAATAAGATTACAGAAGGCTCTGGAGATGCCTTGAATGGAATTATAATCTGATAAAATCAAACCAGAAGCTACTAGAGTTTCACAAAGGATGTAGTATATGACCTTTCCCTGTAAATGGGGCTTCTGGTGTGATTTCTAGAAAATTGCAGGTTTACATCTGGGAGGGAGAAAGGCCTTAAGTAGTTGTTAACTGTCCTGGAATTCTTACTTCACTGTGGGGAGAAGTTCCATTCAGACTCCTGGACCAAGGGCTCCTTTTCCTTCTCATGTCCCCATAATTTTCCCTGTCTTCCCTATCCTACCACAAGATGACATATTTTGACTTTGAAATCCTAGTGAGAACAGTATATCTCTATCCTAAAATATAAATAAGCCAATCCTCAGAAGGATGCTCATTGGCTCTGAGTTGTGTCACATGTCCTCCACTGCAATAAGCATCTCTCTCCCATGGGAAAAAGCTACTAAGATGAGCCAGAATGAATCACGTGTGTGAATGTGTGGTGCGGAGAGGTATTTATAAGAAGGAGAATAAAGGATAAAGAACCTAGTGGCTACACTAAAGAATGGCTTACAGGGCTGGAGAGATGGTTTAGCAGTTAAGGCGCCTGCCTGCTAAGCCTAAGAACGCTGGTTCTAATCTCCAGTGGTTCCAATCTCCAGGTCCCGCGTTTAGCCAGATGCAAAGTGACGCAAGGGCGCAATGCCGCACTTGACCAAAAGGGGGCGCACCCATCTGGATTTCGTTCACAGCAGCTGAGAGACTGCTGGCGTACCCATCTCTATCTGTCTCCCTCTCCCTCTCTGTCTGTCTCTCTCTGTGTCTCTCTCCAAAAATAAATAAAATAAAAAATAAAAAAAAGAATGGCTTGCAGGAATAGCAATTACTTTCTAATATTTAATTTAAAATATAGTTAGTTCCTAAACATCTAAACTGTGCTGGGTAGTGACCAAATATTAAAATACCTGAGAGCATACAGTTTATATACAATTAAATATCTCATCATGACTGAAAAGCATAATAACTAAGCTCAAAGTGTGGCCCTTCATGGAAATAAACTCTAAAAATTATATCTAAAATTTTATCCTTGAATATAATTGGGAGAAATTTGGATATGGACTATATATTGTAATCCCACATCGCTATTAACTTCTTGGAGCATATTTACACTATTTTATACTGGTGATAGAAAGCCTAGGTGGTACTCTAAAATATATATTTCTCTATAATTTAAAAAAAACCTAGATGAGGCTATAATAATTACTCAGTGGTTAAGGCAGTTGCTTGCAAAGCCTGACAACCCAAGTTCACTTCCCCAGTAAAGCGAGGTGCAAAGTGACACATTCATCTGGAGTTCATTTGTAGTGGCAAGAGGCCCCAGCATGCCTATTCTCTCTCTCTTCTTTCTCTCCCTTTTCTTACAAATAAATAACATATTTTAAGAAGATAAAAGGAAGGCCTAGATGTTATGAAAAGTCAAAGAATTACAAGTACTGGCAAGGAAGAATGTGAAGAAAAGGGAGCTCTTGCTCACTGTTGGTAGGCACATAAATTATAGTATCCATTATTGAAAACAATATGGAGATGTCACAGAAATTCAAATTAGAACTACCATACTATCCAGCAATCCCATAACTGGGTATGTATCCAAAAGACATGAAATCAGTACATAAGAAATGCCTGCTCCCATGGTTACTCCAGTACTATTCACAATTGCCAAAAAATGGATCAAATGATGAGCAAATAAACTAAAAATGTGGCATATAGGGCTGGAGAGATGGCTTAGCAGTAAAGGTGCCTGCCTGCTAAGCCTAAGAACCCGGTTCCAATCTCCAGGTCCCACATATAGCCAGATGCAAAGTGACACAAGGGTGCAATGCCACGCTTGACCACAAGGGGGGCACACATCTGGATTTCGTTCTCAGCAGCTGAGAGACTGCTGGCGCGCCCCATCTCTGTCTGTCTCCCTCTCCTCTCTGTCTGTCTTTCTGTGTCTCTCTCCAAAATAAATAAAATAATTAAAAAAATTTTTAAAATGTGGCATACAGTCACAGTGAAATACTATTGAGCCATAACAAGGATGAAATCACACCCTTTGCAACATGAGTGCAACTAAACATTATTATGTTAAGTAAAAGAAGGCAGGCACAGAGAAATAAATACACATGAAAAGTTGATCTTATAAAAGCTGAGAATAGAATGGTGATTTCTAGAAATTGGGATGGTAGGAAGAAGAGAGGGATGAGAAAGGGTGGACACTGGGTACTGAGTCATAAAACTTGCCTTGACCTGAGGAGATGGATCAGCGGGTTAAAGGCACTTGTTTGCAAAGTTTACTGGTCTGGGTTCAATTCCTCAGTACCTATGTATAGCCAGATGCACAAAGTGGCACATATATCTGGAGTTCATTTACAGCAGCAAGAGGGCTTGTGCACCCATACTCTCTCATTCATTTATTCTCTCTCTCTCTCTCTCTCTCTCTCTCTCTCTCAGACATACACACTCAAAAGAAGAAATAAATTTTAAACATGCTTTGAAAAAATTGGAAATTTATTTTTGTTGTTTTGTTTTGTTTTGTTTTGTTTTGTTTTGTTTGTTTTTCAAGGCAGGGTCTCAATTTAGCTGAACTGGAACTCACTCTGTATGTAGCTCCAGGCTAGTTTCAAACTCATAGTAATCCTTTTACCTCTGCTTCCAGAGTGCTGGGATTAAAGGTGTGTACCACCATGCCTGACAAAATTGGAAATTTAAGTAAGAGCATCCAAGGCAGCAACTATAAACGGAACCTCACTTTTAAGTCTAAAACGTTCCACCCAAGTTGGAATTTCCTGTCAAGTTTCCTCTTGGAATATTTTTTCTTATAGTTACATGATTTCCAATTGATTTTTATATTTAGTAGTGATTCCCAGAAGTCTTAAGACAATAGACATTTTACCAGAAAAATAAAAAGATGGCTACATGAATCCTCACACCACAGGAATTATAGCAGTGGGCAGTTGTGATTTGGAAGGTAACCTGATCATCAGATGAAGATTGACCTAAGACTGGCTCCTTCTACAGAGTGACTGAGTCACAAGTCAGCATTCATTAGAGAGCAAGGGGGAAAAATCCAACTCAAACAGCTTGTTTACCTGGTGCTGCCTTATTTTTATGACATATGGATGACTGGACCCAGACTTCAGACAGTCTGGATGCATATGTTGAAACACAGCAGTTCTGATCTTCACACTTCAAACCCCTCACACTCATGATCTCCATCGCTGGGCTGAGCTCTCCTCTGAGTTTGTTTCCATTCTCTCTGATGTAGGCAGGCTTTCTTTAGCAGCTGGGGGTAAACGGCTATTATCTGTTCCAGACTATCAGTGGTGAGGGGACTGACATGGCTCTAAATTGTCACCCTCAACAGATTTTAAGAATTATAACTCAGGTACACTTAGGATTTATGGCTTCAACATGGAAAGGAACTTCAGGAAGAGCTGATATGATGCAGAGTTAGAAATTTTTATTAAAGATATTGTAATATAGACTTAAATATAAGGGCTAAAAGAAATAAAGATGTTCAGAAAGAACGACACACCTGAGTGTAAGACATACCCACGAGTGGGTAAGGCTCCTCGAGGGAAAGTGGCTCTTAACATTAGCCATATGTATATAATTTTGGTGGCTGTCAAATTGCACCCAAAAAATTGCTTTAAAAAACCTTTTCTTCTTCCTCCTTCCCTTCTCCCCTCCCCTCCCTTCTCCTCCTTCTCCTTCTTTCTCTTTTAATAAATAAGATTACAGAAGGCTCTGGAGATGCCTTGAATGGAATTATAATCTGATAAAATCAAACCAGAAGCTACTAGAGTTTCACAAAGGATGTAGTATATGACCTTTCCCTGTAAATGGGGCTTCTGGTGTGATTTCTAGAAAATTGCAGGTTTACATCTGGGAGGGGAGAAAGGCCTTAAGTAGTTGTTAACTGTCCTGGAATTCTTACTTCACTGTGGGGGAGAAGTTCCATTCAGACTCCTGGACCAAGGGCTCCTTTTCCTTCTCATGTCCCCATAATTTTCCCTGTCTTCCCTATCCTACCACAAGATGACATATTTTGACTTTGAAATCCCAGTGAGAACAGTATATCTCTATCCTAAAATATAAATAAGCCAATCCTCAGAAGGATGCTCATTGGCTCTGAGTTGTGTCACATGTCCTCCACTGCAATAAGCATCTCTCTCCCATGGGAAAAACCTACTAGGATGAGCCAGAATGAATCACGTGTGTGAATGTGTGGTGCGGAGAGGTATTTATAAGAAGGAGAATGAAGGATAAAGAACCTAGTGGCCACACTAAAGAATGGCTTGCAGGGCTGGAGAGATGGCTTAGCAGTTAAGGTGCCTGCCTGCTAAGCCGAAGAACCCGGTTCCAATCTCCAGCGGTTCCAATCTCCAGGTCCCACGTTTAGCCAGATGCAAAGTGACGCAAGGGCGCAATGCCGCACTTGACCACAAGGGGGCGCACCCATCTGGATTTCATTCACAGCAGCTGAGAGACTGCTGGCGTGCCCATCTCTATCTGTCTCCCTCTCCCTCTCTGTCTGTCTCTCTCTGTGTCTCTCTCCAAAAATAAATAAAAAATAAAAAAAAGAATGGCTTGCAGGAATAGCAATTACTTTCTAATATTTAATTTAAAATATAGTTAGTTCCTAAACATCTAAACTGTGCTGGGTAGTGACCAAATATTAAAATACCTGAGAGCATACAGTTTATACACAATTAAATATCTCATCATGACTGAAAAGCATAATAACTAAGCTCAAAGTGTGGCCCTTCATGGAAATAAACTCTAAAAATTATATCTAAAATTTTATCCTTGAATATAATTGGGAGAAATTTGGATATGGACTATATATTGTAATCCCACATCGCTATTAACTTCTTGGAGCATATTTACCCTATTTTATACTGGTGATAGAAAGCCTAGGTAGTACTCTAAAATATATATTTCTCTATAATCTAAAAAAACCTAGATGAGGCTATAATAATTACTCAGTGGTTAAGGCAGTTGCTTGCAAAGCCTGACAACCCAAGTTCACTTCCCCAGTAAAGTGAGGTGCAAAATGACACATTCATCTGGAGTTCATTTGTAGTGGCAAGAGCCCCAGCATGCCTATTCTCTCTCTCTTCTTTCTCTCCCTTTTCTTACAAATAAATAACATATTTTAAGAAGAAAAAAGGAAGGCCTAGATGTTATGAAAAGTCAAAGAATTACAAGTACTGGCAAGGAAGAATGTGAAGAAAAGGGAGCTCTTGCTCACTGTTGGTAGGCACATAAATTATAGTATCCATTATTGAAAACAACATGGAGATGCCACAGAAATTCAAATTAGAACTACCATACTATCCAGCAATCCCATAACTGGGTATGTATCCAAAAGACATGAAATCAGTACATAAGAAATGCCTGCTCCCATGGTTACTCCAGTACTATTCACAATTGCCAAAAAATGGATCAAATGATGAGCAAATAAACTAAAAATGTGGCATATAGGGCTGGAGAGATGGCTTAGCGGTAAAGGTGCCTTCCTGCTAAGCCTAAGAACCCGGTTCCAATCTCCAGGTCCCACATATAGCCAGATGCAAAGTGACACAAGGGCACAATGCCACGCTTGACCACAAGGGGGCGCACACATCTGGATTTCGTTCTCAGCAGCTGAGAGACTGCTGGCGCGCCCATCTCTGTCTGTCTCCCTCTCCCTCTCTGTCTGTCTTTCTGTGTCTCTCTCCAAAAATAAATAAAATAATTAAAAAAAAATTTTTTAATGTGGCATACAGTCACAGTGAAATACTATTGAGCCATAACAAGGATGAAATCACACCCTTTGCAACATGAGTGCAACTAAACATTATTGTGTTAAGTAAAAGAAGGCAGGCACAGAGAAATAAATACACATGAAAAGTTGATCTTATAAAAGCTGAGAATAGAATGATGATTTCTAGAAATTGGGATGGTAGGAAGAAGAGAGGGATGAGGAAAGGGTGGACACTGGGTACTGAGTCATAGTTACAGAGGAGAAAATTTTCTGGTGCTTTATTGCATAGCAAGGTGACTATAGATAAGGATAGTGTATTTTAAAAGCTATCAAGTACTGGAGAGATGGCTTAGTAGTTAAGGTTCCTGCCTGCAAAGCCACAGGGCACAGGTTCAGTTCCCCAGGATCCATGTAAGCCAGATGCACAAGGTGGTGCATGTATCTGGAATTCATTTGCTGCAGCAGCTGAAGGCCCTGGTGTACCCATTCTCTCTCTCCTCTCTCTCTCTCTCTCTCTCTCTCTCTCTCTCTCTCTCTCTCTCTCTCTCTGAACTAAGTAAATAAACAATTAAGTTTTTTTAAAGATATAAAAGGGCTAGAGAGATGATTCAGCAGTTGAAACAAAGCCTGATGGCCTAGGTTCGATTCTCCAGTACCCACATAGAGCCAAATGCACTAGGTGACACATGCATCTGGAGTTTGTTTGCAGCAGCCAAAGGCCCTGGTGCACCCATTCCCTCCCTGTGTCTCTCCCTCCTTCCAAATAAATTAATGTGTAAATAAATAAATATTTTAAAAGCTATCAAAAGCACTTTGAATGTTTTCACCACGAAGTATAATCATCAGTGCTTTGTGGGGTAGATAAGTTTACCCTAATCTAAACATTGCACAATATTTCATACATCAAAACATAGTCCTCCACAAATATGTGTAATTTCATGTGTGAAAAATCAAAAGTTTTAAAATGCAAAAAGACACAGGCCAATGGATTTAGGAATAAAGTGTCATGAAACCTACAACCAATTCTAATTGTTTAACAGAAAATAAAATATGGTGAGGATTCCTATGTAGCTCAGTTGGTAGAATGCTTGGCTATATCTCCAGTATCTAATAAAACCCAGCACCTCAAAACCAGGTGTGGTAGTGCATACCTCTAATCACAGCTTGGTGTTCATGGACACCCTGGAACCCCACCATGTACTACATAGAAGTATTGGAATGAAGTCATTTCTCCCATTAAATCAAATCCTAATTATCAATAAGCACATCCACATCTGCTTTTTTGCATTGTCCCAGGCTCAACACTGAGGACAGAACACATGCCTCTTCCTTCTTGGATGGCTCCACTCTCCTCCAGCAACAGCTCTCTGATCATACTATGTCCAAAAGGCTGCAGCATCTCTATATTAGTTTCTTATTGATGTTATAACAAATTCCCAAACCAGATTTACATGGTTACAGTTCTGGAAGCTAGAAGTCAAAAACCAAAGTTTTTCTGGGTAAGATAGTGGCATAGGAGCCATGCCAAACCAGCCTAGGGAGGGAAATAAGCAGAAAGACAGACAAATATGCTCTTCTACCAAAAAAAATGAAGGTGTGTAAGTTCTTATCAACCACAGCAGAGGAGCAGGAGGGACTAAGATCTTCCAGAAAGGAGGAAACCTGCTGGAATCCCACCAAGGCACCAGCAGCCACCACCCGTGCAGTGGCACACCTGTCTGGCCAGCCAGCACAGAACTACAGGAGCAGAAACCAGGTGGCGGGATTTTCCACTCACAACAGCCTCCTAGAAAAGTCAAGAAACCTGAATGAGAAGACAGCGGGGACCAGTTGAGCAGCTCCAGTACAACTCCAGGCATCTTGCAAAGCTTCCCAACCCCCAACTGTGAACCTCCAGAAAACTCATTCACCCCTGGCTGCATGGCATCCAGCACAGCAGATCAGAACATCAGATCCACAGTACAACAGAGAGGGATCGAGGTGGGCATTCAGCATTGGTGAGATTGGAAGCCATCACAAAAGGTAACAAGGGCTACTTACATGACAGCAGGTGCATACGCTGGAAGTGCTAATCTCTTTCCAGGTCAGGGTAGGTTATGTGTTGGCATTACCATTCTCAAATAAGCTGTATTTTGGTGTTGACTACTGTTGCCTTTGATGTTTCCAGATTCATAGGGCCTTTGTCTTTTTCTTCTGTCATTATTGGGGGCAGGGTCTGACTCAGCCCTGGACTGACCTGGAACCCATTTCAGACCAGAAATCTCAACCTCCCAGTTGATAGGATTAAGGGTGTAAGGCAACACACACCCTTAGGGACTTTGGCTTCATTAGATTATATGTTTGTTTTAATCCCCACTCCTGCATAAATACTCTGTGCTGGTTTGTATTGAATGTGTATATTGCTCAGTTGAATTTTAGAATTTGCCAGTAAATTGCTCTACCCAGTATACTAGAATACTTGAAAAGATGGTGAACTCAACTCACAAGGTCACTCCTGCTGTTTTCTTGGAGTATAAGAGCTACACTTGACACCTTAAAACCCTACCCTGAACATATATTAAGTTGGATTTGCATGGCTAAGAACACTGCAGATAATTCAAAAATCCAAGCATCAAATTAACACAAGATGCAAAAATCTCTACATTATAATACAAGAAACAGAAAATCAAGACACTGCAATCCCACCCAAAATTACAAATTCATCAGAAATGACCCCCAGTGAAAATGTTTTAGATGAAAAGCCTGACAAAGATTTCAAAAAAAAAAAAATGCTTATATCTATAATCAAAGAAATCAAAGAAGAAAACAAAGGAATCAAAGAAGAAAATAAACTCATGAAGGAGAACAAAGGAAACCAACTTAGTGAAATAAGGAGGTCAATACAAGACATGAGTAAGAAAATAGAAATAATAAAAAAGATATCAGCCAGAAATATTAGAAATGAAAAACAGAGTAAACCAAATAGAAAACTCTGTAGAAAGTCTCACCAGTAGATAGAATGGAACAAGGAGAAGACAGAATATCTAACCTAGAAGACCAGATGGCAGATCTAATAAAAGCCAACAAAGAGAAAGACAAACTAATAGGAAGGCAGGAATGGGAATTTCAAGGTATTTAGGACACTATGAAGAGATCAAATGTAAGAATTCAGGGAATAGCAGAAGAAGAAATATTTCACTCCAAAGGCATAACCAGTATTTTCAACAAAATCATAGAAGAAAACTTCCCCCAAATAGGGAAAGTGATGTCAATACAGATACAGAAAGCCTTTAGAATGCCAAATAGACAAAATCAGGAAAGAACCTCTCACCATCATATTATAATTAGACTACAAAACACACACACCAAAGAAAATATATTGAAAGCAGTTAGAGAAAAATAAAGTCACACACAAAGGCAAGCCCATTAGGATAACACGAAATTACTCTACACAAACTTTAAAAGCCAGAAGGGCTTGGAATGATGTATTCCAAGTTCTGAAAGATAACAACTATAAACCAAGATTACTTCACCCTGCAAAGCTATCCATCCAAACAGATGGAGAAATAAGGACATTCCACAACAAAAACAGGCTAAAGGAATATATGATCACTAAACCAGCTCTACAGAAAATACTTGAAAGGATCCATCATGCTGAAGAGAAAGAAAAGCACACACATAAGGGACCAGGAAAAAATAAACCATACAAGGTAATACAAGAAGAACTGCAAAACAAGAAAAATGGCAAAAATAAATACACACCTTTCAATAATAACTCTTAATATCAATGGCCTGAGTGTCCCAATCAAAAGACATAGGTTTGCAGACTGGGCTAAAAAGCAGGATCCTTCAATATGTTGCCTCCAAGAAACTCACCTTTCTACAAAGGATGGACACTATCTTAGGGTAAAAGGTTGCAAAACAGTGTTTCAAGCAGATGGGCCTAGAAAACAAGAAGGGGTCGCTATCCTAATATCTGACAGGGTAGACTTCAGAGCAACATTAGATAGGAAAGATAAGGAAGGTCACTTTATATTGATTAAAGGAATGCTCCAACAGGAGGATGTTACAATCCTAAACATATATGCACCTAACACGGGGGCTCCCAATTTCATCAAACAAGCGCTATTAGAACTAAGGTCACAGATAACACCAAACACAGTTGTAGTGGGTGACTTCAACACTCCACTCTCACCAATTGACAGGTCATCCTGGCAAAAAATAAACACAGAAGCATCTGGATTGAATGAGGTCATAGAACAAATGGACCTAACAGATATCTACAGAACATTTCACCAAAATGTTACACAATACACATTCCTTTCAATAGCACATGGAACATTCTCTAAAATAGACCATATATTAGGACACAAAGCAAACCTTAACAAACAGGAAAATTGAAATAATTCCTTGAATTCTATCTGATCACAATGGGAACAAACTACAAATCAACAGCAAGAAAAGCTATAGGGCATACACAAAATCATGGAAACTAAACAATACACTACTAAATGATGAATGGGTTAATGAATAAATCAAGAAGGCAATCAAAAAATTATAGAATCAGGGCTGGAGAGATGGCTTAGCAGTTAAAATGCCTGCCTGCAAAGCCTAAGAATGTCCACTCAAATCTCCAGGTACCATAATTAGCCAGATGCAAAAGTGACGCAAGAGCACAATGCTGCACATGTATCTGGAGTTCATTCACAGCAGCTGAGAGGCCCTGGCACACCCATTCTCTATCTGTCTCTCTCGTGTTCCATCTCTCTCAAAGAAAAAAATTATAGAATCAAATGACAATGAGAACCCAACATACCAAAACTTTTGGGACACAATGAAGGAGTCCTAAGAGGGAAATTTATAGTTTTAAGCCTATATTAAGATATTAGATAGGCTGTAGGGATGGCTTAGTGGTTAAGGCATTTGCCTGCAAAGCCAAAGGACCCAGGTTTGATTCCCCAGGACCTATGTTAGCCAGATGCACAGGGTGGCACATGTGTCTGGAGGTCATTTGCAGAGGTCCTGGCATGCCCATTTTCTCTCACTCGCTCTCTCTCTCTCCTTCTATCAAATAAATTTTAAAAATATTTTTTTAAATGCTTAAAAAAAGAAATTAGAAAAGTCACAAGTAAACAACTTAGTGCTTCATCTTAAGGCCTTGGAAAAAGAAGAGCAAGAGAAACCAAAAATCAGTAGATGGGAAAAACAATAAAGATTAGGGCAAAAATTAATGAAATAGCAACAACAAAAAAAAGAATCAAAGAAACCAAGAGTTGTGTCTTTGAAAGGACAATCAAGATTGATAAACCCTTGGTAAATCTGACCAAAAGAAAGAGAGAAAAAACACAAATTAATAAAATTAGAGATGAAAAAGGAACCATTATAACAGATACCAAAGAAATTCAGAAAAGCATAAGGACATATTTTAAGAACATATACTCCACAAATTTTGAAAGTATGGAAGAAATGGATGATTTCATTGATTTATATGACCTACTAAAATTAAATCAAAATGACATTAACCATTTAAATAGACCTATAAAAAGTACAGAGATCCAAGCAGTTATATTAAAAAAAAAAAAACTCCCAATTAAAAGAAGTCCAGGTCCAGATGGATTCACTGGTGAATTTTACCAGACCTTCATGGAAAAACTATCATATTCTTAAACTTTTCCATGAAATAGAAATGGAAGGAACTATACCAAACTCCCTCTACAAATCCAGCATCACCATGACATGAAAACCAGACAAAGAATAAGAAAAGAAAATTACAGACCAATCTCCTTCATGAACACAGATGCAAAAATTCTCAACAAAATATTGGCAAACAGAATACAAGAATATATCAGAAAAATCATTCACCCTGACCAAGTAGGCTTTATCCCAGAGATGCAGGGATGGTTCAATATATGCAAATCAATAAATGTAATACACTACATAAATGGACTGAAGGACAAAAATCACATGATCAGAAAAGTAGAAAAGGCATTTGACAAACTCTAACAACCCTTCATGATAAAAGCCCTACAGAAACTGGGAAAAGAAGGAACATATCTCAAAATAATAAAGGCTATTTATGAAAAACTTACAGCCAACATAATACTAAATGGGGAAAAACTTGAAACTTTTCCACTAAAATCAGGAATAAGACAAGGGTGTCCACTGTCCCCACTTTTAATATTTTATTTTTTATTTATTTTTATTTATTTATTTGAGAGAGAGATACAGAAATAGGCAGGTAGAGAGAGAGAATGGGCACTCAAACGAACTCCAGATGCATATGCCCCCTTGTGCATCTGGCTTACGTGGGTCCTGGAGAATAGAGCCTTGAACCAGGGTCCTTAGACTTCACAGGCAAGCGTTTAACCAATAAGCCATCTCTCCAGCCCTGTCCCCACTTTTATTTAATATAGTATTGGAAGCCTTAGCTATAGCAATAAGGCAAGAGACACTCATAAAAAGGATACAAATTGGAAAGGAAGAGATCAAACTATCATTATTTGCAGATGATGTGATTCTATACATAAAGGACCCTAAAGACTCTACCAGCAAACTGTTAGAGCTGACAAACACTTTTAACAACATAGCAAGATACAAAATAAAGACACAGAAATCAGCATACTAACAACAAAATATATACTAACAACAAAAATAATGAGAATGAAATCAGGCAATCACTCCCATTCACAATTGCCTCAAAAAAAATAAAATTTCTAGGTTAAATTAATTGGTTCATATTTGTATTGTTTTCAAGACTGATAATAGGTCTGCTGAATTTATAAGTATTAGATATTTAAAGGGTAAAATGTGCCTAATTTCTATGCCTCAGATATGGCCTATGCTGCCACAGGACAACCAAAATTTAAAAGGTTGAACAAAATGCCTTTAAGCTCTTGTGCCATTTAACTAAATCCATTTCAGTAATCAAATGTGCTCTCTATGCACATACATCCAGGTTGGTGTAACTTCCTTTCTAAGTGTATTAATCACCTGTGTAGAAGCCAAAGCCAATTGGAATCATGGGAGCAGCAAGATCAATATTTTGGTCTGTGCTCCCAGGTCATGGGGCCACTGGAGATGATGGGGCACTTCTACACTGGCCCCCCTGGTAAGTCACCTGTCTTCCTGATCAGGGAGGATACAGAGACCCAAACACAAAATCAGCGTACAGTCTGAAACAGGAGAGTCACAATTGAGGAGCAATCAGTCCTCCTGGCTTCCCAGAGAAGACAAAACGACTTGGCCAGCATGGCCCTGACGCATCCAAACAGACAGAAAACACCAGGAAGCTATAGTGCTACTCCTGGGTCCCTAAAGTCTCCTTTGGAGAGACATTAGTGACCTCAAAAATTAATCCTTGATTAAATTTTGGCTATCTGCTTGGTCTTAAACATTCAGAGAGTAATGTATAATCAAAGATAAAGGGATACCTCAAATATATGAATGGCTTATTAAGTAATACAAGAGCTGTCTGAAAGGGGAAACAAGCAAGGCCTTAAGACATGTTGTCCCCAGATCTAATAGTTCTAATTCTAGAATAAGGAAAAACAATCATAGATGTCAAAAGGGTTATTTTCAAATCTGGAACATATATATTCTGACCAAAGGTTGCTTAATTCAGAAGATTTCCCTATACTAGGAACAATGGTGAATCTCTTCTAACTTGTGCCAGGACATCCCTAAACAAGTCCTGAGACCAAATATATATTTGTACAGCCTTTAATGGCACCCAATGGCTCTATGGTAACAACCTTTGACCCTGGATACCCCCAGGACAAATTTAAAAAGGTACACTCTGGAAGGCTATTATACAAAATATGGTATCAAAATTAAATATTATGTACATGTTTCTGATAACTGGCTAATATCTCAACTGTTTTACAAGCCATATATGTAAGGTTTGAGAGTGACAAAGACCACACAAACCACTCTGAGGCAAAGATGAAAGCTTTTATTTGGGAAAAGAATGAGCTGCCAGAGCTGACTATGGAGAGTGGAGCACAGCCAAACTGAGTTTTTCAGGTAGTGGGCTTTATAGGGCTTCTTCAGCTGGGGGAAGATGAGGAAGGGAAAACTTGAATAAAAGAGGTTTCTTTTTAAGATAGCCAGGGTGTGAGACAAGAACAGTGACCAGGCAACTTATGAGATAGGGGGCAGGAAGCCATGACCTGGGGCATTGTTAGGCAAGGAAGGAATAATGGCTGGGTGGTTTCTTGAGGAATGTGGATAATTCACTTCCTATGTCTCTGTCACCGTTTTATGCTGTCCTTGGTGACTCCATTTTGGGAGCTGGTCCCAACCTTACAATACAGAAACAGATTCAGACTATGTCAGACACTACTGTGCCATTCAATGAACAGTTTTAGAAAAAATCTCAGCCAGCTCATGTTCAGATGGTCCTGAGACAATCCAACTCCATCTACCTGGTTCCCTCAAATGCTCTCCAAGGCCTAGAAATCCACAAGAAGGATAACCCTGAAGGTGACCAGATTGCTGTGTGCTCACCTCATATTATTAACTCCTTACTTGGATTCTTTCTCCCCAACATTCTCTTCCAAGACTATTTTCCTGCATTGTATCAATACACTTTCCTGGTCCTTTAGCATAGTTTCCCTCTCTGGGAGACTCTATAACTGCCACAACTTTGTGTCCCATTCAGCAGGAAATAGCAAATGATCTGACATCATTGCCCCCTTGTCTTCTGACAGTAGTTAGAGTGTCTTCTCATGAGAGGGGGAAATAAAGGGGGTAGAATTAGGGTGACTGAACCCCTAAAGGTAAAAGGGGCAAGAAAGTTTTTCTTATCTCTTGCCTAGCTTCAAATAATTGTTTTTCCACAAATAGTCAGGACCCCTCCTGGGAGGGAGGTCTTTCATAGGATTTAAACATTGTAGTTGGTCAAGTTCAGTCCCTGGAACTGTGTGCCAGAGCTAATCTCTTCCTTAGACAGACCCTAGTCCTAACCAATCAGCTGTCCCTCTGGTGCACCTGGGCCAAAAGACACCACCCTAAGGTTATAAATACCTTTGCCAGGTGTGGTGGTGCACACCTTTAATCCTAGCACTCGGGAGGCAGAGGTAGGAGGATTGCTCAGAGTTCGAGGCCACCCTGAGACTACATAGTGAATTCCAGGTCAGCCTGGACCAGAGTGAGATCCTACCTTGAAATACACACACACACACACACACACACACACACACACACACACACCTTTGCAAGGGGAGGGCAGGCTCTCTGGCTCTCTGGTCACTTGGGAACTTCCAGCTATGGGTGAGTTTTGTTTTGTTTGTTTGTTTTGTTTTCCTCACCATGGGTTCTTTATCTCCTCCAGCTCCCCACATGGCAGGATGTCCCTGAATTTTCTTTTCTTTTCTTTCCATGCTCTTTTCCCAGACCCGTATCTGGTCACACAGAGTCCTGAGCTACATGTGGCCCACCTGGGATTTTGGGCTCCACCTGGTGTACTTCTCCTCTCCCCACTTTGTTTCCCCTTACCTCTCAGCCTTCGCCTTTCCACACTCCTTTGTAAAATCTGAATAAAATGTGGTATTTTAAAGATAAAAAATAATAATAAAGTACCTTGGAATAAACCTAACCAAGAAAGTGAAGGATCTGTACAATGAAAACTTTAAAACACTCAGGACAGAAATTGCAGAAGACACTAGGAAATGGAAAGACAGCCCATGTTCTTGGATTGGAAGAATCAATATTGTGAAAATGGCAACCCTACCAAAAGCAATCTACACATTTAATGCAAACCCCCTCAAAATGATGGTGGCATTCTTCATAGAAATAGAAAAAACAATCCTAAAATTCATTTTTATGCACAGAAAACCTCAAATATCCAAAACAAGTTTGAGCAACAAAAAATAAGTCTCGTGGTATCTCCATACCTAACTTTAACCTATATTATACAGCCATAGTAACAAAAACAGCATGGGTCTACACCTTGCATCCCAGCATTTGGGAGGCAGAGGTAGGAGGATTGCCATGAATTTGAGGCTACCCTGAGAATACATAGTGAATTCTAGGTCAGCCTGAGCTTGAGTGACACTCTGCCTCAAAAAACAAAAACAAACAAACAAACAAAACCCAGCATGTACTGGCACAGAAACAGACATGTAGATAAA
The DNA here is from genome assembly GCA_036365145.1 of Orientallactaga sibirica. Taxonomy (NCBI): domain Eukaryota; kingdom Metazoa; phylum Chordata; class Mammalia; order Rodentia; family Dipodidae; genus Orientallactaga; species Orientallactaga sibirica. The sequence goes on from JAEOAD010002183.1 coordinate 2,520,842, forward strand.
TGGAACAGAAGAGAGGACCCAGATGTAAGTCCAGACAGCTTCAGCCACCTAATCTTTGATAAAAATGCTAAAAATACTAATTGGAGAAAAGACAGTGTCTTTAACAAATGGTGCTGGGAACACTGGATATCTATCTGTATAGAAGGATGAAAATAGATCTTTATCTCTCTCCATGCACAAGAATTTGAAATGGATCAAAGACCTTCATATCAGACCTGAAACTCTGAAACTGCTAGAGGAAAAAGTAGGGGAAACACTTCAACATATTGGGATAGGCAAGGACTTTCTGAATATAACCCCAATTGCTCAGGAAACAAAATCACTAATCAACCCCTGGGATCTCATGAAATTACAAAGCTTTTGTACAGCAAAGGACACTGTGAATAGAGCAAAGACACAACCTACAGAATGAGAGAAAATCTTTGACAGCTATACATCTTATATCCAGGATATACAAAGAACTCTAAAAACTAAATAAGAAATCAAACAACCCAATTAAAAAAATGGGCTGTGCAGAAAGCCAAAAGTCACATGTTCTCTCTCATATGTGGATCATAGCAACAATTGACTGCACTTCTATGTGAGTAGGAATAAAACTCAATAGCAGGGCTGGAGAGATAGCTTAGCGGTTAAGGCGCCTGCCTGCTAAGCCTAAGAACCCGGTTCCAATCTCCAGGTCCCACATTTAGCCAGATGCAAAGTAACGCAAGGGTGCAATGCCACACTTGACCACAAGGGGGCACACGCATCTGGATTTCGTTCACAGCAGCTGAGAGACTGCTGGCGCGCCCATCTCTAAACCTGTCTCCCTCTCCCTCTCTGTCTGTCTCTCTCTGTGTCTCTCTCCAAAAATAAATAAAATAATAAAAAAAAATTTAACTCAATAGCAGAAGCCAGTAACCTAGAAAGATGATATAAAGGGAATAGAAAGGGAGGGGGAACTTAATAGGATGGTATTGTATATATGTAAGTAGAAGAACAGATTAATGAGAGTGAAAAGGCCTAAGTGAGGTCAGGGGAAGAGATTGAATAAAGGAAGGTGGAGGGAGGGCTAATCAAAGTCTAAGAAGATATAGATATGTCATATGGAAACCTACTTTTCTGCACAGAAGCCATAGATGGTTACTAGAAAATTTTCAGTGCAAGGGATGGGATACCTTCCAGTGAGTTGTTGGCCAGAGAGGTCACAGATACCCCCAAAACATTATAGGCCATTGCCAAGGCCCTTGGTTTCCCACCAGGAATAGATGGTAAGACCCGATTGCTGAAGACTCTACATACTTGGGCTGCAAGGTTACTGAGAAATCCTGCTGGAGCTGAGCTGAAAGCCTCCTCCATGTGGACCAGCCAACAGAAATCTGGAAAAAGCTACACTGCATGCAGTTCAATGGGAGAGAAATCACCAGTGAAGATTCCCAGCAGTGGACACTGCAAGTCTTAAATTTAGCCAGCCAGGTCAAATGAGCCAATGGGTGCAATAGTGGCACGTCTGTTAGGGGGGAAACCAACCACTTACTAATTGGACTAGAGGCCTGATCCACAGGAGGGAATATGTGCCTGATACTGAAAACTGACAACAGGGGAATTCATGAGCCCTAGGGTGTAATACCTGCTGGTGTCTGCCTAAATGTACATATTATGCTCACTAAACTGCCTGGTAAGCACTTCTCATAATGTTCATATCCATGTATTAATGCTGCTCTCACTTCTGGGTAGTGAAGCTTCTCTTTTCAGATGGTGGGGACCCTGGGATGACTCATAAGGCACCATGGTACTGAGAAAAAATGACAGATGAGTGTTCAGCACTGAAACATCTCTATCACACCTTCCAAGGCTCAGAGTCCATTGCGGAAGAGGTGGTGGAAAGAATGTAAGAGCCAAAAGAAGGGTAGGACTCCTTATAATACACTTTTCCAGACACAAAATGACCTGACTATCCATGACCTAGCAGTGCCTGACACTACCTACAAAAGACCATCATAATAGGAGGAAAAGATGACGGCATCAAAAATAAAAGAGAGTCTGATGAGAGGGGGAGGGGATACAATGGAGAGTGGAGTTGTGAAGGGGAAAGTGAGGGAGGGAATTACCCTGGTTTATTGTCTATAATTATGGAAGTTGTCAATAAAAAAAATTTTTTTAAAACCAAAGTGTTGCTGGGTTGCCTTCTTTCTGGAGGCTGTAAGGGTGAATGTGCCCTTGCTTCTGCCATTAGACTGTGGAAATAAACATGTAATTACCATCAATCTTTTGCATCTCCCCAAGAAAGGACAAATCCACACAACACAGATCAATGATCCTGAAATCAGTGGCTGACACATTGGAGATTCTGCAGCTTGTGAGAGAAAGTCAAACAAGCATCCCCTAAGCCAGAGGGCCAACTTTACTGTCCCGAGAAGCAGGAGTCTCTTATGTGAGACAGAACAACAGGAAGCATACAGCACCACCTATGAAGAATTGAAGCCAAAACATCACATGAATCTAGTCAAGCTTCTAATCTACTTACCAAGTTACAGGAAATGCAGAGAATAGAGACTCTTGTTAAATAAAACCTCAAGGTTACATCCAACCAAATCCAGCACATAGGAAATTCCATAGGACAAATGACTTACTTTCATGAACAATTGTCATAAAAAAGAAATAAGAAGAAAGGATAGTTTTAATTAAAAGAGATTTAAAGTCCATACCATCCAAAGCTATGTGTACCCTTATCTGGATCCTTATTGAAACAAAGCAGTTGCCAAAGAAAAGCTTTTAAGATAACTAGAGAGAATTGAAAATGGACTGCTTACTATGATAATTAAGGGATTTACTAATTTTGTTAGTATTTTGGATTTTTTTAAATTCCTTATCTTTTAGAGAAACATACTGAAGTACTTACAAGTATTTATAATATGGTATATGAGATTTTCATTTTTAAACATTTTATTGACAACTTCCATAAATACAGCCAATATATCATGATTCCCCTCCACCAAATCCCTTCTTCTTTCCAATTAGTCTGTCTTCTATTTTTAAATATTTTATTTTTACTTATTTATTAGAGAGAGAGAGAATGGGCATACCAGGGCCACTGCAAAGGAACTCCAGACACACATGCCACCATGTTCATCTGGCTCATATGGGATCTGGAGAATCATAAAAGGGTAGGTGGGAAGGGTTTATGATCATGGTATATTGTCTATATTTATGGAAGTTGTCAATATAAAGTTTTTAAAAGGAAAATCTCAGCCGGGCGTGGTGGCGCATGCCTTTAATCCCAGCACTCAGGAAGGCAGAGGAAGGAGGATCGCCGAGAGTTTGAGGCCACCCTGAGACTACACAATTAATTCCAGGTCAGCCTGGACCAGAGTGAGACCCTACCTTGCAAAAAAAAAAAAAAAAAAAAAAAAAAAAAGGAAAATCTCAGTGAATTAAATAAAACACAATAGAAAGTGTCACCAATACTCTAGACCGAGTAGAAGAAAGTTTATCAAGAATGGAAGATATGACCAAGAAGTACTGCATTCAGACACCAAGAAAGAAATCAGAAAATAATTGAGCATGACCACAACTTCCAAGAACTCTGAAATATGATCAAGTTACTTACCTTCCATGCCATGAAAAACCTGCTAAGTTGTAAGCTAATTAAACAAAATAAGTTTAGGTGCTGGAGAGATGGCTTAGCAGTTAAGGTGCTTGCCAGCAAAGCCAAAGGATCCAGATTCAATTCCCCAGTACCCACATAAGCCAGATGCACAAGGTGACACATGCATCTGGAGTTTTTTTGCAGTGATTAGAGGCCCTGGCACACCCATTCTCTCACTCTCTGTCTCTCTCTTTCTCTCATTTAAAAAAATAAATAAAATCTGATTTTAAAAAGAAAAAAAGGATACCAAACTTCAGAATCCATAGAGAAGGAGCTGAGATAAAAACAAAAGGCAGACTTCCGGTTAAGATGGCGACATAGGAACCTCGCCAAAAGAGGGAAGCGAACAAAAGCAAAACAAACCCCAGCAAAATACACTTTTCTACTAAAAAGTGAGATACATAGTAAACTTTCAAGCCCAGCAGAGAAGTAGGAGAGTTCCAGAGCGTCTGGAGCCCACAGAAGCGGCTCCACAGCAGCCACAGCTGCCTGGCGGCGCAAGGCGCCGCCTGAGACAGCTGATCCGCAGAACTTTTAAAGACAGGTGAGGAGAATTTTCCACTCACACCGCCTCCTCACAATCTCAAGAAGCGTGGAAGGAGGACAGTAGAGACGAACAGAGAGGCTTGTGAGGAAGAGGATCGCGTAGAGGAACAGACGGACTTCAGCCGCCACTCACAGCCTCCCCTCCCCACCAACAGTACAGAGACTTGGGAAAGAGCTCGCCAGCAGCATCGGGCGCAGGGAAAGCAGAGACCCACAAACGCAGCTGACCTCCTGAATCCACGTCACAGCAAAGGAACCAAGCAGCCAGGCAGCATAGCTGTTATCAAACCCGTTCCAAAAGGTAATTTGGTTTTATTCATTGGGGAAGGGTCTCTCTTGATCACAAGCTGACCTTGGAACTCTCTACAGATCAGAAATCTTAGCCTCCCAGCTGACAGGATTAAGGGCGTGGGCTAACACATATCCTTAGGAACTGTGACTTTGTCATAATACCTGCTTTTGCACAAATACTCTGTGCTGTATTTCATTGAAGGGGTACATTGTTGAGTTAAATTTTTGGATCTTGACTGTATTCTGTTCCATTCACCCCACTTGATAATCTCATAGCAGGCAAGGGTCACTTCTGTGATTACTTTGAGAGCCCTAAGAACCACACTTAACACCTTAAACTCCTACACTGAAGACATATAATATCAGATTGATTGATACATCTAACATTACTGCAGATATTTAGAAAACCCAAGCATTAAATTAATTCAAGATGCAAAGATCTCTACATTACAATACAAGAAACACAAAACATCCAGACAATATAAATCCACCAAAAAGTATTAATATATCTGAAATGACCTTCAGTGAGGCTGACTTAGAGGACATCCCGAGAAAGATTTCAAAAGAATGATTATAATTATGTTCAAAGAACTCAAAGAGGAAATGAAAGGGTTCAAAGACCTCAAAGAAGAAATCAAAGGATTCAAAGAAAACACAGAAAACCAATTTAATGAAATAAGGAGGTCAATACTAGACATAAATACGGAAATAGAAAGAATAAAGAAAACCCACTCAGAAATGTTAGCAATAAAGAACACAGTCAGTGAAATTAAAACCTCTGTAGAAAATCTCTCTAGTAGAATGGATGAAGGAGAGAACAGGATAAAGCTAGAAGACCAAGTAGCTGATCTAATACAGTCCAACAGAGAGAAAGACAAAATAATAGGAAGGTATGAATGGGAATTACAGGATATTCGGGACACTATGAAAAGATCAAACATAAGAATTCAAGGGATAGTAGAAGGAGAAGAATTTCACTCCAAAGGCATAGTAGGTGTTTTCAACAAAATCATAGAGGAAAACTTCCCCAAATTGGGAAAGAGATGCCAATGCAGATACAGGAAGCCTTTAGAACACCAAACAGACAAAACCTGGAAAGAACCTCTCCCGCCATATTATAATTAAACTACCAAACATACAAACCAAAGAAAATATATTGAAAGCAGCTAGAGAGAAAAAGCAAGTGACCTACAAAGGGAAGCCCATCAGACTCACAGCAGATTACTCAACACAAACTTTAAAGGCCAGAAGGGCCTGGAGTAATGTATTCCAAGTTCTGAAAGATAAAAACTGTCAACCGAGATTACTTTATCCTGCAAAACTATCTATCCAAATAGATGGAGAAATAAGGACATTCCACAACAAAGACAGGCTAAAGGAATTTTTGGCAACTAAACCAGCTCTACAGAAAATACTTGCAGGAATCATTCATGCTGAGGAGAAAGCAAAGCACACACATCAGGAAATAGGAAAAAATAAACCATACTCAAATAACAGTTAAAACAAGTGAGTAAAGAGAAAACAGGAAAAACTAAAAATAAGAAGAATGGTGAGAATAAACACATATATGTCAATAATAACTCTTAATATCAATGGTCTCAATGCCCCTATCAAAAGACACAGACTTGCAGACTGGATTAAAAAGCAGGATCCTACCATCTGTTGCCTCCAGGAAACTCATCTCTCAATAAAAAAATAGAAACCTTCTTAGGGTGAAAGGTTGGAAAAAGGTATTTCAAGCAAATGGGCCTAGAAAACAGGCAGGGGTTGCTATTTTAATTTCTGACAAGATAGACTTCAATCCAACATTTGTGAGGAAAGATAAAGAAGGTCACTTTATACTGATTAAAGGAACCCTCCAACAGGAGGACATTACAATCCTAAACATATATGCCCCTAACATGGGGCTCCCAATTTCATCAAACAAACACTATTAGAATTAAGGTCAGAGATATCTCCTAACACAATAGTAGTGGGGACTTCAATACCCCACTCTCATCACTTGACAGGTCTACCCAGCAAAAAATAAACAGAGAGACATCTGCATTAAATGATACCATGGAACAAATGGACCTAACAGATATTTACAGAACATTCCATCCAAATGCTGCAAATATACATTTTTCTCAGCAGCACATGGGACATTTTCTAAAATAGACCATATACTAGGACACAAATCAAATCTTAACAAATACAGGAAAATTGAAATAATCCCTTGTACATTGTCTGACCACAATGGGATTAAACTGCAAATCAGCAACAAGAAAATATACAGAGCATACAGAAACTCATGGAGACTAAACAGCACTTTATTGAATGATGTATGGGTCATTGAAGAAATTAAAAAGGAAATCAAGAAATTCGTAGAATCAAATGATGATGAGAATACAACATACCAAAACCTTTGGGACACAATGAAGGCAGTCCTACGAGGGAAATTTATAGCCCTAAGTGCATATATTAAGAAATTGGAGAGTTCACAACTAAACAATTTAATGCTTCACCTTAAGGCCTTGGAAAAAGAAGAACAAGGCAAACCAAAAATTAGTAGACGGGAAGAAATAATAAAGGTTAGGGCAGAAATTAATGAAATGGAAACCAAAAAACAATCAAAAGATCAATGAAACAAAGAGTTGGTTCTTTGAAAGGATAAACAAGATTGACAAACCCTTAGCAAATCTGACCAAAAGAAAGAGAGAAGAGACAAAAATTGATAAAATTAGAGATGAAAAAGGCAACATCACAACAGATACCAAAGAAATTCAGAAAATCATACGGACATACTTTAAGAATATATATGCCTCTAAGTTTGAAAACCTGAAAGAAATGGATGAATTCCTTGATTCATATGACCTACCAAAATTAAATCAAGAAGAGATAAACCATTTAAATAGAACTATAACAACCACAGAGATTCAAGCAGTTATAAAAAGTCTCCCAACTAAAAAAGCCCAGGCCCAGATGGATTCACTGCTGAATTTTACCAGACATTCCTGGAGGATCTAACGCCAATGCTTCTCAAACTTTTCCATAAAATAGAAAAGGAAGGAACTCTACCAAAATCCTTCTATGAAGCCAGCATCACCCTGATACCCAAACCGGACAAAGACAGATCAAAAAAAGAAAATTATAGACCAATCTCTCCTCATGAACATGGATGCAAAAATTCTCAACAAAATACTGGCAAACAGAATACAAGAATTTATCAGAAAGATTATTCACCCTGACCAAGTAGGCTTTATCCCAGAGATGCAGGGATGGTTCAACATACGCAAATCCATAAATGTAATACACCATATAAATGGTCTGAAGGACAAAAATCATATGGTCATCTCAATAGATGCAGAAAAGGCATTTGACAAAATCCAACACCCCTTCATGGTGAAAGTATTACAGAAACTGGGAATAGAAGGAGCATATCTCAACATAATAAAAGCTATTTATGACAAACCTACAGCCAACATAATACTAAATGGGGAAAAACTTGAAGCTTTTCCTCTAAATTCAGGAACAAGACAAGGGTGTCCACTTTCCCCACTACTATTTAATATAGTACTGGAAGTCTTAGCCACAGCAATAAGGCAAGAGACACTCATAAAGGGATACAAATCGGAAGGGAAGAGATCAAATTATCATTATTTGCAGACGATATGATTCTATACCTAACAGACCCTAAAGTCTCTACCTGCAAACTGTTAGAGCTGATAAACACTTTTAGCAATGTAGCAGGATACAAACTAAACACACAGAAATCAGTAGCTTTTCTATATACTAACAACAAACGTGCAGAGGATGAAATCAGGGAATCTCTCCCATTCACAATTGCCTCAAAAAAATAAAATACCTTGGAATAAACTTAACCAAGGAAGTGAAGGATCTCTACAATGAGAACTTTAAAAAACTCGAGCGACAAATTACAGAAGACACAAGGAAATGGAAAGACATCCCATGCTCCTGGATTGGAAGAATCAATATTGTGAAAATGTCAATCTTACCAAAAGCAATCTATACATTTAATGCGATCCCTATTAAAATCCCAATAGCTTTCTTCACGGAAATAGAAAAAACAATCCTAAAATTCATCTGGAAACACAAAAAACCTCGAATAGCCAAAACAATTTTGCGAAACAAAAATCAGGCAGGTGGTATAACCATACCCGATTTTAAGTTATATTACAAAGCCATAGTAACAAAAACAGCATGGTACTGGCACAAGGACAGACAGGTAGATCAATGGAACAGAATAGAAGACCCAAATATTAATCCAAGCAGCTACAGCCACCTGATTTTTGACAAAAATGCCAAAAATATTAATTGGAGAAAAGATAGTCTCTTTAACAAGTGGTGTTGGGAAAACTGGACATCGGTATGTAAAAGGATAAACATAGATCCTTGTCTTTCTCCATGCACAAGAGTCAAATCCAAATGGATCAGGGACCTTGATATCAGACCTGAAACTCTGAACCTGCTAGAGGAAAAAGTAGGGGAAACCCTTCAACATATTGGCATAGGTAAGGACTTTCTGAATATAACCCCAATTGCTCAGCGAATAAAATCACTAATCAACCAATGGGACCTTATGAAATTACAAAGCTTTTGTACAGCAAAGGACACTGTGAGTAGAGCAAAAGACAACCTACAGAATGGGAGAAAATCTTTGCCAGCTATACATCTGACAGAGGATTAATATCCAGAATATACAAAGAACTCAAAAACAGAATAATAAGAATTCAAACAACCCAGTTAAAAAAATGGGCTATGGAACTAAATAGAGAATTCACAGAAGATGAAATTCAGATGGCATATAAACATCTGAAAAAATGCTCCACATCCTTAGCCATCAGGGAAATGCAAATTAAAACCACTTTGAGATTCCATTTCACTCCTGTCAGAATGGCTTCCATCAAGAAAACAAAGGACAATAAGTGTTGGCGTGGATGCGAAAAAAAGAGGAACACTTCTACACTGTTGGTGGGAATGTAACCTAGTCCAACCATTGTGGAAATCAGTGTGGAGGTTTTGAGACAGCTAGAAATAGATTTACCATATGATCCAGCTATAGCACTCCTAGGCATATATCCAGAAGACTCTTCTCACTTCCTTAGAGATACTTGCAAAACCATGTTTATTGCCGCTCTATTCACAATAGCTAGAAATGGAAGCAGCCTAGATGTCCCACCACAAATGAATGGATAATAAAGATGTGGTACATTTACACAATGGAGTTCTACTCAGCAGTAAAGAAAAATGAAATTATGAAATTTGCAGGGAAATGGATGGATCTGGAAAGGATTATACTAAGTGAGGTAACCCAGGCTCAGAAAGCCAAACGTCACATGTTCTCTCTCATATGTGGATCCTAGCTACAAATAGACAGACTTGTGTGTGAACTGGAACCAAAAATTGGTGCCAGAAACCAGTAAGCTGGTAAAAGGCTATAAGGGACGGAGGAAAGGGAAGGACTGAAGTGTATGGTATTGCACATATGTAAGTGGAAGGACTGATTACAAGGAGGGGAATGGCCTAACCAAGGCCATGGGTAGAGAATGCATAAAAGAAGGGCAAGGGGAGGGTCAATCTAATTTCAAAAGATTGTGAATAAGACTTATGTAAAACTACTTTTTTGAATAATGGTACATCTAGAAGCTGTAGACTGTTACTAGAAAATTTTCAGTACCTGGGATGGGATACCTTCCAGTGAGTTGTTGGCCAAGGAGGTCCCGGTAGCCTCCAAAACATTAAAGGCTTTTGCCAAAGCCCTTGGTTTTCCCTGAGAAACAGATAGTAAGACCCTATTGCTGAAGACATCTCTTGCCTGAGAGGCAAGGTCACTGAGAAAGCAAGCTGGTGCTGAGCAGAAAACCTTCTCCCTGTAGACCAGCCAACTGAAAGCTGGAAAAGCTGCACTGCATGCAGAGTATGGGAGACAGAAGTCATCAGCAGTGAAAACAGTGGACGCTGAATATTCAAATTTGGCCAGACAGGCCCAAAGACTGAACGGGTGCAATAGTGGCATGTCTACTCGTGGGGTAACCAACTGCTCTATAATTGACTAAAGGCCCTCTCACGGAGGGAATACATACCTGGTACTGAAAAAACTAAGTAAAGTCTATGGTAGGTAAGGTCATAAGCCTTAGGGGTATAAAGCATGCCCTTATCTAAATGTATATACTATTCCCACCAAGCTGCCCGGAAAATACTACACTTAATGCTCATATTCACATATTAATGCTACTCTCACTTCTGGTTAGAGAAGCTTCTCTTTCAGATGGCGATGACCACTGGGATGATCCAAAAGGCAACATAGTGCTGAGAAGAAGGGATGGAGAAGTGCCCAGCACTGAAACATCTCTGTCACACCTCCAAGGCTCAGGGATCATTGCGGAAGAGGGGCTGATAGAATGGAAGAGCCAAAGGAAGGGTACGACTCCCTACAATGCAACTGCCCAGACAGAAATTGGCCTTGATATCCATGACCTTGCTGTGCCTAACAATACCTCCGCAAGACCTCATAGTAGAAGTAAAAGAGGATGACATCATATTAAAAAAGAGACTAATGGAGAGAGGGAGGGGATATGATGGAGAGTGGAGTTCTAAAGGGGAAGGGGGAGGGGAGGGAAAATACGCACCTTTGGTATGTAATATGTTTTGTTGATTAAATAGGTGCCTTTAGGACACTTGGGAGGCAGAAGGAAGTTGAAAAACTAGTGCTGAAGGAACTCTTGCCATGAAGAAGAAAGAGAGGCAGAAAGAAAAATCTATTCATTTAAATAATAGCAGAAAATTTCCCAAATCTAGGGAAGAAATGGACATCCAAGCACAAATGACATTTAACTCCCCAAATAGACATGACCAGAGAAGAATCTCCTCTGTACCACACATTATAGTCAAGGTGTCAAGTTTCTAAAACAAAGAAACAATGTTAAAAGCTGTAAGAGAAAGCAGAGCACGATGGCTCACACATGGGCACTTGGAAGGTGGAGGTAGGAGAAGCTGCAATTCATTCAAGGTAAGCTTGGGTTACACAGTAAGTTTAAAGTCAGCATAGGCCTCACAACTCCCTGTGTCAAACAATAAAACAAAATAAAATGTGTAAGAGAAAAATATCCACTTATTTACAAAGGCAAACACATCAGAATAACATCAGATCGCACAGAAACCCTAAAAGACAAGAAAGCATGCAACGATACATTTCAAACCCTGAAAATGAACAACTGGTCATTAAGATTTCTGTATCCAGCAAAGTTATCTTTTAAAATGGATGAAGAAATAAGGACATTTCAAGATAAGCACACTATCAGTAGCCTGTAGCAGCCAAAAAGCACAAGGGAATGCTTTGTTGCCCAAGCCCCCAGAGGGAATGAAGATTTATGACACCTTGGTTCTAGCCTCCAGAGAGCCACTTTGTCTCCTTCTCTCTCTCCAGAACTATAAGGGAATAAAATTGTGTTGTTTTATGCCTCAGTGCTTGTGATAATTTGTGACCGCCACCACAGGACATCAATAGAGGGAAGCTAAAGTCTAGAGGCCTTGGAGCGCCCTGGTCATAGATTCGGACACGCAGGACCTTGTAACTGCCATGCAGATCAGACCAACAACGATGTGGAGGACACAGCTCCCTTGCTCACTTCCCCATCTCCCCCAGGTCATGGGATCCTAGCCCAGTCCCCAACCAATGCTTCAGACAAAGCCTTAAAGAGGAGCTAGGAGGCAAATATTGGTAGAAAAAAGTCTTCCTTAAATAGACTGAGCATTTATCTATAACGATAGTTTCAATTATTAAGCTGAATTAAGTTTCTGCATTCAAATAAAGTGTAAGGGCCAGCTAATAATTTATAAAAGGGAAGAAAGAAAAGAAAGAAAGAAAGAAAGAAAGAGAGAGAGAGAAAGAGAAAGGGAGGGAGGGAGGGAGGGAGGGAGGGAGGGAGGGAGGGAGGGAGGAAAGAAAGACATTTTCACTGCAAATTTGACTGTGGTGTGAGTAAATATGGAGAAACCATTATGATTCCAACCAGAGGTAGGTAACATTATAGGTGTATGTTGGTTTGAATGTTAAATTTTCCCCATAGACTCATGTGTTGAATGCTTAATCCACAGTTGTTGGCACTGTTTGGGAAGCTTGTGGAGCCTTTGGGAGGTGATGCCTTGCTCGAGCAGGTATGTTGTTGGGGGTGGGCCTTAAAGTGCTATATTCCAGCCCCACTGGATGCTTTTGTACCTTTACTTCTTCCCTGCTAATGTGAAGATGTGATGCTGGCTGTCTCTCTTGCCATGCTTTTCCTGCTATAATAGAAACTTCCCCTCAAAACTGTAGGCAGAAACAAACCCTTCCTTGCATGAGATGCTCTGCTCAGGTGTTTTGTCCCAGCAGCAGGAACGTAACTGGAAGCTGGGTGTGGTGGCACACGCCTTGAATCCCAGCACTCAGGAGGCAGAGATAGGAGGATTTCCATGAGTTCAAGGCCACCCTGAGACTACACAGTGAATTCCAGGTCAGCCTAAGGCTAGAGTAAGACCCTACTTTGGAAAGAAAGAAAGAAAGAAAGAAAGAAAGAAAGAAAGAAAGAAAGAAAGAAAGAAAGAAAGAAAGAAAGAAAGAAGGAAGGAAGGAAGGAAGGAAGGAAGGAAGGAAGGAAGGAAGGAAGGAAGGAAGGAAGGAAGGAAAGAGGTATAAGGCATCTCCTACAGTGGCACACTTACTTACAGGTTCCAGAGATGAGGATGTGGGTATCTTTGGGAGACCAAAATCCTACCTATCGTGACTTCCAAATGCCCCCTTAATGGTTGCATGGGGAACACACTGAGGCATGGAGGCAGAATGCTGGGTCTCCTCCTGCCTCCACCCCACTGCCATATCTTCACTGCAGTAAGGTCTTAGGTGCCCCAGGCAACCTGCAGCCTCTGCTTCACTGCCTCTGTCCCTGCATCCTCAGGCCCTCTGAGTAACTGTTACTTCTACAGGCCTCTTCCACCCCAACCCCAAAATGTGCCTGCAGCAAGGGAAGAAACAAGAATCCAAGTGATCTGCAGGACCTTCATCTCTCCGCCTGACCTCCCCTTCACAGGCCTGAACAAGAAGTGGGCTGCTCTTCCCCACAGCCCACCTCCTTCATGGTCGAGGGCACAGTAGCCTCTTGTGTAATCCATCAGAGGCTACTGAGAACCTTCACAGTATTCTGGGGTGAAAAATCCTTCTGATCATTTAAGTTCTCTCAGGCAGAATTCTATTTTCTTTTTCTTCCATTTTTTTCAGTCAGGGTCTTGTTGTGTCACCCAGGCTAGCCTAGAATCACAATGCTCCTGCCTCAGCCTCCCCAGTCCTCGTACTGTAAGTGCATGCCGCCATGTCTGGCTTCAGGCATAGTTCTTGATATGGTAAATTAATTCAGAAATTTCTTCTTCTCTCCATCTCTCCTTTCCTCATTACTCCAGACCTGCAGTTTGGTTAGAAACTAGCTAAAAAATACATTTTAACCAGCAAAACTGATGGTCTTTGGTGTTCTCGTGGCTTTCTGCCTTTCACCTGCAGCTCCCTAACTTAACAGACTTACAGACAACGGAAACACATTCAGAAACAAACATTTCTCTACATGCTCCAGTCTTACTAACATAGAAATGGGTATGAACTAAGGAGGGAGAAAAAAGGTTAAGCCACAATCTAATCTGAAAAACGGATGAGACTATTTCTATAAATTCCCAAGCAGAAAAGAGACACCTTCTCTTTGGCACATTACATGACTTTTGCCACAGTCACTGGTGGACAAGGATGACATGCCCTTAGGTGTAGACTGTGAGAACCTAACAGTGCTAGAAACTATTAGTCCTCATGTCTTACTCCTATTGACATTTACAAATGGTCTAAAGCTCCCCCGCCCCCACCCACAACACACTCTATTGCCAAATTATTCAGGTTCTAAATGCCTTTGGCTGAATGCTCTGTGTACTTGAATTGGAAAGCAAGGGAGTTTTCCTTTGAGACACTGTAAGGTCACAGGATTTGATCCATTATTAAAAACCCATTTCAAAGTCCCATCACTCAGGGGACAAATGATCTTGTGCTAAAGGACTTTCCATAGAGTTTGGTATGTTATAATTATGGGAGGATGAGCCAAGGGCTTGGCACCCCAACTTCTACAAAAATACCCAGTAAAGGAGGAGCCTCAGAGTACAGAGAGCCAAAGATTTGCAAACAGGAAGAAAGCACACAAGAGTAGATATGCACGCTTCCTTGAGAGAACCGTAGGATGTGGGAATGTTTAAGGAAGAAAAGTCAGTTCCTAAGCTTCAACAGTAACTCTGGGTTCAGTTTCTGCAGACTGAGCTGCCTGGAGTCTTGTAGGGGTAGATCTCCAGAGCAGCGCCCACAAGTTAGCCCCTCACAAGTGTGCTCCATCTATTGCCTTTCTAATACAATGTGGAATGTGTCACACAGTACGTTTTGAAAGCCCACTAAGCAATGCTGGAAGGATATGCCCACAACATAATAGTAAATGGAAAAAGTACACACACACACACACACACACACACATAATTTTTTTTTACTTAAAGCTTATGCTTTAAGTATGTGTAGGTAGGTAGGTAGGTAGATAGATAGATAGATAGATAGATAGATAGATAGATAGATATAGATAGATAGATATAGATATAGATATATATAGATAGATATAGATAGATATAGATATAGATATAGATATAGATATAGATATAGATATAGATATAGATATAGATATATGTGTGCTTTATATATATATGACTGTGATGTTAGAAGGAAATACACAAAAATCTTAAAGTATAAAACTCATGCATTTTTTTCCTTTTTTTAAAGTAGAAAGTTGTTAGATACATCATATGTTAGTACCATCATTTCCATCCTCCCTGCCCCCATTCCACTGAAGGCCCTACTCAGTGGGATTGCTGGTATCCCCCTTGGTTTGTGGGGTATAGATGTGAGAGCATCAGTCAGTCGTTGTAAGAGGGGGTGGGCAGTGCCTCTGGACACTCCCTGCCACAATGTGGCTCTGACATACTTTCATCGGCCTCTTCCACAAAATTCCCTGAGCCACTGTGGATGTGTTATAAGACTACTTTAGTGTTGTGCTTTCAGAAGCTTCTGGATTTGTTCTTTGGTGCATTTTGAGCATCCTCTGTGCCTGTCTCCATAACCCTGGTGCTGGTTGACAGGCTTGCTATTGAAGCAGTGCTCTGCTCATCACGCCAATTCCTCTGTGGTTTCAGCTGGGCCCTGGCTGATGAGCAAGTGGTGGTTTATCTCCTCGTTCTAGCTGCCTATGCAAAAAGACAAACATTCTCCAAAGGAGATTGAGGTCAGCATGGGTTCAAGGGGATAAGCACTATTAAAAGATATTTAGGTGGATGTAGCCATTCTTTTGGTGAAAGACTAGTGGGAGTTTCTTGTTGGAGTCCATGGTTTTGGTCTCCATAGGATTCTGACTCAGTTTCCAGTTCCAGCTAAAGGTTCCTTTCCACTGACTGGATCTCTTAACCAATCAGAGAGCCACTGGTTACTCACCGAGGCTGGGTGCCACTATTGCACAGGTCATGCATTATTTTGAAACTTTATTTCCACATATTTTTCTGTACTTTCTATTTTTTCTACAATAAATATATGTTGCTTTTGTTATCCTAAAAACAAAGATTAAAGCAAGACATTGTTTAGTTTTCTTGCTAGGAAGACCAAAGTTTAAGTTTGATCTCCTATGCCTCTGGCCTGATTATTAAAACTCAATGAAGTCGAAAACATAGGGACAAGGGTTCATGGGTAAACTCTAGGCAGTGGTAACCAAAGAGTGAGTGTGTCCATACTGAGCAGATCCTATGGGTGTGGAGCGGGGCAGGCCACCATTTTACTGAGCAGTTCCTCTTTGGGTTGTGGGCAGCACTCCTCCACACTTCTTTACTGGGCAGAGTAGCCATTGTTATCAAGGTCTGGATGACTCACGAATGCTGACCACAGGACTGTAGACAGCCAAACCATGGCCTGTTTGCCCAGTGCAGCCAGTTCTGTCTGTCAGAGCCCAGTGGGGGACAGAATGTTCACAGCTTCCAAGAACACAGCAAGCCAGTCCCGCCAGGTGGCTTGAACAGCTATTTCCTTCCAAGCACAATACCTTGCCCAACCTGAGGATTTCCTGAAGGCTGCCCACCACTTCAGGTGTGTTGTGATTAGAACACACCCAAGTCATATGAGTCTTCTAAACATTTACCTTGTAGCTGTATGTTCTGGTTAGCGCTTCACTTCCTTTGTCTTTGTAAAACCTACGATCACATATTAACAATTTCATTGAATTGTGAGCTTCCAATAAGAACCTGTACATTAAAGATGTTTTATAATTATAAATAGATGGGAGCCTATCCTTTTGCACCCCTTTTTCCTATCAAGGCAGAACCTGACTAGACAAGTCATAGCTGTAAGCCACCTGCCTAAGGAATCCTATGGCCACCTTCACATCTCATCTGCCACCTTACCAACCCATGCCACCTTACAGCATCTACCCATTCCTAGTCCATGGCTGACAATGTGGGTGAGGTTAAAGTTTCCACTTTTTTGAAATAAAACACTGAGACATCAGATCATAGACAGTGAGCTTAGCCATGAGACACCAGCCTGGAGCCTTGGCAAAAAGTGAACATCCCGGGACTATCAGGACACTCACTGCCAACCCCTGTAGATAGTATGGAAGAGCTGTGACAAGAGGAGGCTAGAAAGTATCACTTGTGGTTTCAATCCCAGCCGTCCTTGTAGAGGAAGGCCAGAGGTTGGGCCCCCCCCTTTAACCTCCAACGGTTCCAATCTCCAGGTCCCATGTTTAGCCAGATGCAATGTGACACAAGGGCGCAATGCTGCACTTGACCACAAGGGGGCGCATGCATCTGGATTTAGTTCGCAGCAGCTGAGAGGCTCCTGGCTCACCCATCTCTATCTGTCTTCCTCTCCTCTCCCCCTCTCTCTGTCTCTCTCAAAAAAAAAAAAAAAAGAGCAGAGCTTTAAGGAGATCATTTGAAGATGTGTGTGATGAACTTGTTCCAGTTTTGGGGCTAGAAATGGGGAAACTTGTGTCTGTACTCACATGGGAAGCCTAAAGAGTGAAGGCCACTTGGTGGTGCTGACAAGCCTGGGGAGAGGAGCCAGCATTGGGAAAGACTTGCCCTCCTAGAGTGGGCGGGGCACCGTGCGTCTGGAGGATCCTCAGGTGCTGGGCAGATGGGCATGAGGAACTGGGTGGAGTGTTGAACTGCTGTACACCAAAAGCTAGGGGCTGGCTGACCATCCAACAGGGTCTACAAAGGGTAGACCGCCACTGCTTTCTCCAGCCTCCTTCCCCGCCCACAGCCAGCCCCACTGGACAGAGTCAGGGGACTAAAGTGTTGACAGATGAGTGGGTATGAGTCTTGGATGTGAGCCATCTCATTTCTGAACAGGAGTATAACTACGCAATTTTGCATTTCCACTGTAGTGCGCTCTTAGAACTTTGTGTTGCCGCCGCCTCCATTCTGAGTGTGGGCGTCACTTAGCTCCCCTTTGACAGCCTCTAGTCCTCCACCTCCTCCCAGTTCCTCAGGGTGGTCCACCCAGATATCTGCTTTACACAACCACCTCCTTGTGAAGTGGCAGGTACAGACTCCTTGACTCTCCCCACTGACCCCCACTTTCTACATGTGGACTGTGCAGATCAGCTGCAGGGGCCACCTGTGCAGTGACATGTGACAGTGTCACCCCACAGCTCTTAAACCTGCCTGCCTTCCACAGTCCTTCCCACAGAAACCTCCCTGGACCCCATAAAGGCTTCAGCTCACAAGCTTCTCTCTCTTGCTCCCCATGTACTGGCTGAGTGGACATCCCTAGGTGGCTCCCCTGCCCCTGCCTAGTCCCCACAGCCCCCCTCCTGGAATCTGCTTCTGCTATTCATGTGGTTTATTGTGCTGCCCCCTCTGTGTCTCTTCTGACCCATGGCCAAGCTAAAGTCTTTCCTGGTCAGGGTTCTCCTAGAGCATGGGACCATCTGGGTAGGAACAAACTATACTCTGGTCACACAAGAGTCCCAAGGTGTCAGCTGCCATCAGCTAGCTTTCTGTGTGTATGTGTGGGGGGGGGGGCTGTGGTCATGAGTAGGAAACTTGGGCCTAAGGTTGTCTACCAGATTAAAGAAGATCCCTGAAAAACCACATTATAACCTCCCCACACACCCCATAATCACCTTCTCTGCAGCCGTATCAGGACAGGGCCAGAGCTCAGAGGACTCCCCTGAGGCTGACCTCAAGATCATACTGGTAGAAAATACAACACCCTGAGAGACCAGAGAAGTCCCAAGACGTTATCCACTTGCACCAGGAAGAGAGAGAAAAGCCAAGACACTTTGTGATTACGTCTCAGGACTGTGCTTATCAGCTGCATCAATGCACACATCACATTGATGGGCCCTGTGGCAAGCCCTGTTCCAAGTACCTTATTTAAAACCACTGAACCTTTACCACAACCACATGATGAGGTATTCCTGTGTTAATAATGAGAAAACTGAGACACAGAGAAATTAAGTCACTTGTCCCAGATTCACATAGGTAGAAAGCAACAAGGATTGAGTTTAAAGTCCGCTCTGTGCTTCAAGTCTTCATTTTCCTCTCTGCTGGTCTTCCACCTCTCCGCGGTGTGGTAGCAATTCACTTAATTGCAAGTTTCATGTCAAGTTGCAACCAGTCCTGAAATGTCCAATTAAACGATAGTCTTCAGGACAAGGGCTAAAGTTCAATCAGTTTTGAGGGTCAGAAGTTCACACTGGGGCTGGAGTGATGGCTTAGTGGTTAAGGCACTTGCCTGGGAAGCCTAAAGGAGCCAGGTTCAATTTCCCAGGACCCATGTAAGCCAAATGCACAAGGTGGCACATGTATCTGGAGTTTGTTTGCAATGGCTGGAAGCCCTGGTGTGTTCATTTTCTTTCTTCTCTCTGTCTCTCAAATAAATAAATAAAATATTTTTTTAAAAAGAAGACATTTACACTGAGCAGGACATACCTATAATTCAAGCACTTAGGAAAATAAAGCAGAGAACTATAAGTTCCAGGCCAGCCTGGGATACATTAAATTTAAAAAGCTTCTGCATAGCAAAGAAAACAAGTTGAAGAGACTGTATGCAGAATGGGAGAAAAATTTTTGCTAGCTATACATCTGGCAGAAAATTAATATTAGCCCATGTGAAGAACTAAAAAAATATAATTAAATAATAAGCCATTAAGCAAACCAATCAATAAATGGGCTAATGAAATGAACAGGCAGTTCTCAAAGGATGAAGCACAAATGGCAAATAAAGATCTGAAAAATTTGACATACATGGTGGCATACACCTTTAATCCCAGCACTCAGGAGGAGGATGGCTGTGAGTTAGAGGTCAGCCTGGAACTATAGAATTCCAGGTCAGCCTGGGCTAGAGTGAGATCCTACCTCAAAAAAAGAAAAGAGTAGCAGTTTAAAATATCTGAAAAAATGTTCAACATCAGAAAAACACAGATTCAAACATTGAACTTCCCTCTCACTCCAGTCAGAGTGGCACTGACTAAGAGAACAAGTCATAACAGATGCTGGCGAGGATGTGGACAGAAGGAAGCCCTTATACACTGCTGTGAGAATATAAACTAACCTAGCCACTGTGGAAATTAGTACGGAGTTTCTTTACCTCTCCTGGGTATTTATCCAAGAAACTCCAGGTCCATGTATCAGAAATAATTACACAGCAATGACTACATATGGCACCAATGCAGGTGTCCTCCAATGGAAAACTAGATAAAGAAAATGTGGTGTACATGCACAACAGAACTTTTTCGGCCATAATGGAGAATGAAGTAAGGACTTCAAGAAAATTGATGTACCTTCAGATAATTATATTAAGCAAATTAAGCCAGTATCAGAAAAACAAATATCAGATGTTCTCTTTCATTTGTTGGTGCTAGATTTTATATGAACAGACAAAATCATAAATGTACAGGTGACATGGAAGTAGAACAAAGCTGTCTCAGAAACAAGATTTTTTTGAAGAAGACACTTTAGCTCACACCCGTCCTCTCTCCACTAAAAGCCCTCACTCTGTGATCTCACTTGGCCCACCCAGCCAGCTCTCTGACCTCTGTGATGGAGAACTAGGAGCTGGATCTGAAGCCAAGCATAAGAGACATGGTCCTGGGGCAATTTGGAGGGAGCGTGGGAGAAGGATGGCACAACTGTGAGAAAGAGAAGTGGACTGTTTCAAGAGAGACCAGAATCCTCCTTAGGGGCTCTGAATGCCACTGGTTGGAGTTTGCTGGAAATTACATCCATGGTGGCTGAGCTATGGTGGCCATTTTTCTTTCCACTGGGCTCTGAGACTTCACTGTGTCTTGGCTTCAGCCCTGTTATGTCTACAGTCCCAGAAGTACATGCATACACCTTGCTACCAGTAAGTAATGCAACCTACTTCATGCTGAATTGAGCTGGCAAGACAGCCTGGAATTAAACATTAAAAGTGACACCTTTGGGTATATGTTGACCCAGTGACAAACCTATATAGTTCACAGTTGTGATAAGGCGAACTGACAAGAACCTGGGCTAGCACTCAAAATCTCAGAATGAGGGCAGAATGGCACCCCAAGCCCACTCCTCAAAATGGTCTATCTATTCCCGCCTTGGGTATTTTATGAAAGGAACATTCTTTCCACTGATGCCACCCTGCTGGGTGTAGACATTTGCTAGAGATGCCAGCTCTGAAATGTCCAAGTGACAGATAATTCAAGACCAGTGTTGAGTTTTCTCCCATTTCCTGGGAGGATTTTTCAAATACACAGAAGTGGACCCGGGGTTTAGTTCTAGGTATTACCACTGTCAGCATTGAGTATAAGGCCAAAATAGACAGTCTCTCAGCTTATCTGGAACAGCTCTGCCATCAAGAACAAGCATGTGTGTTAGCCAGAAATCTGACAAGAATAAGAACTCACATCTTCAGACCCCTTCCATATTGGGAGTCTCCAACATAGCTTTCAAGATAATTCCTGAAAAGCTTCAGGCCACCCAAATGTCACCAACTCTAAAAAAAATAAAAAGTCACTTCTCACATTACTAGTACCAAGAAAAGACAAATAAGATGAAGCAGCTGGAGAGACATCTCAGTGGTTAAAGGTGCTTGCTTGCAAAGCTGGTGCTGAGCAGAAAACCTTCTCCCTGCAGACCAGCCAACTGAAAGCTGGAAAAAGCTGCACTGGATGCAGCTGTATGGGAGACAGAAGTCATCAGCAGTGAAAACAGTGGACACTGAATATTCAAGTTTGGCCATACAGGCCAAATGACTGAATGGGTACAATAGTGGCATGTCTGCTCTTGGGGTAACCAACTGCTCCATAATTGGACTGAAGGCCCTCTCTATGGGAGGGAATACATACCTGGTACTGAAAAACCCAAGTAAAAGTCTATGGCAGGGGAGGTCATGAGCCTTAGGGGTATAAAGCCTGCTCTTGTCTGGATAAATGTATATATTATTCCCACCAAGCAGCACTGAAAGCACTATGCCTAATGTTCATATTCACATATTAACGCTATTCTCACTTCTGGTTAGAGAAGCTTCTCTTTTCAGATGGCAATGACCACTGGGATGACCCAAAAGGCAACATAGTGCTGAGAAGAAGGGATGGAGGAGTGCCCAGCACTGAAACACCTCTGTCACACCCTCCAAGGCTCAGGGACCATTGCAGAAGAGGAGGCGGATAGAATGGAAGAGCCAAAGGAAGGGTATGACTTCTTACAATGCAACCACCCAGACAGAATTGGCCTCGATATCCATGACCTTGCATTGCCTAGCAATACCATCGCAAGATCCTCAAAATAGAAGAAAAAGATGATGTCATCAAATTAAAAGAAAGACTAATGGAGAGAGGGAGGGGATATGATGGAGAATGAAGTTCTAAAGTGGAATGGGGGAGGGGAGGGAAATATCATGTGTTTTTTGTATGTAAGTATAGAAGTTGTCAATAAAAAAATAATAATAATAAAAGGTGCTTGCTTGCAAAGCCTGATGGCCTGGGTTTGATTCCTCAGTACCCACGTAAGCCATGCATACAAAGTGGCACATGCGTCTGGGAGTTCATTTGCCATGGCAAGAAGACATGGTGCTCCCATTCTCTTTCTTTCTTTATTTCTCTCTTTCTCTCTCTCCTTTCAACTAATAAATAAAATATTTTTAAAAGATGAACCAGAGAAGGACATGAGACCTCAAACTTTCACTGCCACTTAAGGACATGTTCTTCTCTCCTGCACCATTGTAGGACTTCCAGGACAGTCCCCTTATAGTCTGGCAAAGGAATTTTTACATACACAGATGGCAGAGAAATACTGTCATGAAGACACAGCTTGCTAACCTTGGTCAACATGGTTTTAATGCTAGATAGCAGTGATTGAAAAAAAATAGGCCTTGGTTGTTCTACCTGATGCAGCAAGAGGTTTGTCTCTACTTTTCCAGTTAATGTGGTTGTTCTTAGCACAGCATGGTACGTGTTGAGGTAGAAATTAGTATTTGAGACAGGGAAAGATATTTCTATATTAGGGCAGCATCCCATGCCTGGGAAGGCTCAGGGTCACCTTAGGGGAGTCATCACCTCCTGAGTGTCCTCTCCAGGCCTCTTCTCAGTTATGGAATGTAGACATATGTAATAAAGGGCAATGCAGCCCAGACAGGAGGAGACCACTAGTGAGACCGTGGATAGCCAGTCACATACAAGGCCCTAAACAATCAGCGTCTCAGTGTGCTAATCAGTTTTCCATCTCTGTGACAAAATGCCTCAGATAGACATCCTGTAAGGAAGAAAGATTTGTTTGGGCTCTTGGTTCCCAGAGGTTAAGTCCATGGTCATTTAGGCCCATTGCCTTTGGGCCTGTGAGGAGGCAGAACATACATCATGGCAGAACTGCTCCCCTCAGGGCAACTAGGAAGAAAAGGAGAAGCCAGTTGGGACCAGGGCCCCACATCCCCTCAAGAGTACTTACCAGGCCCTACATCTGAAAGGTTTCACCACAGGCTGGGGACCAAGCATTTAACAGATGGGCCTTTGGGGGACACTTCCACACCACAGCACGCTGGGTGGCCCAGCAGTTCTCTAGAAACAGATGAGCCAATTTTCACATTTCAAAACAGTGTAGCATCTGGCAATGTGGCACACACTCCAAATGAGGTTCCACAGAAAATCCAAGGAAGGCAGAGTAAGGACGGGTGCTCAGCACAACAACAGAAAGGTGAGCAGGTCTGGCTGTGTGGTGGTTTGATTCAGGTGTCCCCCATAAATTTAGGTGTTCTGAGTGCTAGGTTCCCAGCTGATGGAGATTTGGGAATTAACACCTCCTGAAGGCAGTGTATTGTTGGGGGTGGGCTTATGGGTGTTATAGCCAGCTTCCCCTTGCCAGTGTTTGGCACACTCTCCTGTTACAAGTATCTGTCTGATGTTGGCCAGGAAGTGATGTCCACCCTCTGCTTATGTCATCATTTTCCTCTGCCATCATGGAGTGTCCCCTCGAGTCTGTAAGTCAAAATAAACCCCCTTTGCCCACAAGCTGCTCTTGGTTGGGTGTTTTCTGCCAGCAACGCGAACCTGACTGCAACAGGCTAGCATTAGCATCAGGGGACATGAGTGAGCATGAAAGAGTCTAGGCAGCCTATGGGGCATGCCTTGGCGAAGCCTGACACTGAAGGAGTGAGGCTGTCTTCTTTGAGTTGCCTGCTGAGCCCTGGGCAGTGTCTAGAGCAGTGGGAGAACAACCCTGGTAGAGGACAGAGCTGTGCCCATGTCTCCCTTGGCAACACTGAGTGGCTGCTGGGAGTAGCTACAGGAAGGTCTAGTCAGGTTCCTTCCTACTCAGCCCACAGAAATAAGAATGAATCCCTTCCCTAAGGAAGGCATTTGTGCAGCAGCTCAACCAGAGTTAGGTTCATTTCCAACTTTCACAGTTGGCTGTGCATAAGTATGTGAATGGCTTTTAGCTGTATTGATTGACTCAGTAAACTCTGGGCTAACCCTCAGTCAGCCCCATTCATAGACAGAGCCTTGGGGAAGTTTCTGTGAGGTAGCCATAGCAACCATACGCACACTGCTGGAAAAGCAGCTCCTCTCCTGATGGTGACAAAAAAACCCAATGTCCCCAGGGACTGACTGACTACTGAATAACCTTAGACCCTACCACCTGTTCTGCCCCAGGTGGTGAAAGCAAACTGTGACTCCGCACTCCACACCCAGCGCAGGGGTGCTCCTTCCCTTCCCAGTTCTCAGGACTGTGGGTCCCATTACAGCTTTCTCGTGTCTTCCTCCTAGGCTGGAAGTTTGACTTCCTACACAGAGTGCGAGACACTCGTGGGTTCCCCCTAGGACATCACCGTTCCACTCAGGTGTCCGTCAGATAAACATAAAGACAAATGTCACATACATATCCTTCTCTAAAGTAGAACAAAGTGTCCCCAAAAGAGCCTGAGTCAGCTGGGCTAACCTTTAGCATGGAGATGCCTTGGACTTCCATGGCTTCATCAGATAGGGAAGCAACTTAAAGGTCAGCTGTAAATGGGGAGAAGAAAATGGGTCCGTGGAAGTTAAATACACAACGATTTGAAGTAAGGATCACCAACCCACACTGTCCGCATTGCCAGTGTATCTTGGCCTTAACTCAAATATGCAAAGTACCTGTTGGTGCCAGATGTGGCTGTCTTAGAAGACCAAGGATACTATAGCATTACTCAGACCTCCCCATGTGTCTTCACCTGGATTCCCCAGAAAGTTTCATCTGAGGCAGGGTTCCCACAGTTTGACTCGATGGGACATTATCTCCCTAACAAACAGTAGCAGGAAATGGAAGGAAAGAGAATCAACTTAAAGAGGCCAGTCCTTGAACGGCCTGACACTTCTAAGTGCCAGTGATGTACCTACTTGGAAACTCATTCGAAACGTTTTGACCAAATGCTCACTAAATCCCAGATATTATACAAACACTACAGAGCTTGCCCTGCCCTCACAGAACAAGCATGGGAATGACGTCTAAATTTGACCTGTGCGAGAAGAGGGAAGACAGAATCCCCCTTGGGCTCTGGTGTCCACTGGTCACAGGGTCACTCAGAAGACATAACCTGCACACAGCTCCAGCTGCATGTGTATGGGCACCAGGCTGATCTCAAAGAGGTCATGACAGGGGTTTTCTGAAAGGGCAAGAGACAAGCAGCACCTAGGCAAACCTTGTTCTCCCCGGGGGGTGGGAGCAACTAGAGCACATGTCACTGCACCTGGGACAGGAAGCTGGTGGGGCCAGAGCCTCTGAAGCACCACCCACAGGAAACGTTAGGACAGGGCTGCGGCAAATTCTGTGCCTGCACCGGAATGGGGAGCCATGGGTCTTGGTGACTGGCTGGCCAGTATAGAAGGTCTATCCCTGCCCCCTGTGACAACAAGCACGTGCTAAGCTGGGCAGAGAATGGGATTTTTAAGTCCTCTGTGGTCTTCTAACAACATTCTGTGCTCAGAGTCACGCGCCATGTTCTCATTCTCGAACCTTGCAAATCCCAACTCCTCTACTGGAGAGCCAGTCACCAATGCTATCAGCCTGTGTTCAAGTCTCAAGTCTGCCCCACTGGCTTTGTCACCCACTTTGCAAGACTCCTGAACTCCTGGAAGCTCAGTGTCATTATCTATAAAACGGGAAAGTGTGATGTTGTCACACAAGGACACTGACTGTAACATTTAGCCTCTCATCTGGAACCCAAAACTTCTCAATAAATGGAAGATTTATGAGAATTATTCCTGAAAACCGCATGTGACTCCGTGAGCACCATGCTTCTGTGAGGTACATTAGACTTCTATGATACTCTAAGAGGGCTCTAGACTCATCATTAGCTGCTTCTATTTGAACACCCCCTTATGAGCATATAGAAAACCGTGGTAGGGCTGGAGAGATGGCTTAGCGGTTAAGGCACCTGCCTGCTAAGCCTAAGAACCCGGTTCCAATCTCCAGGTCCCACGTTTAGCCAGATGCAAAGTGACTCAAGGGCACAATGCCGCACTTGCCCACAAGGGGGCGCACACATCTGGATTTCGTTCACAGCAGCTGAGAGACTGCTGGCGCACCCAGTCTCTGTCTCCCTCTCCCTCTCTCTCTGTCTGTCTCTCTCTGTGTCTCTCTCCAAAAATAAAAAAAAGAAAAAATTAAAAAAAAAAACAGTGGTAGCAAAATGGCCTGATCTGGTTGGAACATTAGTATCTCATGTTTCCTCCTCTGCTCTGGCACTCAAGTGATCAGCCAGGAGTGAGTGAGCTCTGGCTGAAGGAAATGATCCTAAAAGAGCTCTGGTACAAATTGCTCCACTGCTCAGTGAGACTCAGTGGTTCACCCCAAGCAGGGTGCTAGACAGGAACACCATCAGCCTGTGAAAATGGTCTCACAGGCTTTGGGTTTCATCAGCAGACAGTCCATGACCCATGCTGCTTTGCTTCTTGAGTACTTAAAACACAGCTTGATTTCTTGTGTGTGTGTGTGTGTGTGTGTGTGTGTGTGTGTGTGTGTGTGTTTGTAATAGTCCAGGCTCCTGCCTCAGCCTCCCAAGCGCTAGGATTACAGATGCATGCCACAATACCAGGCCTCAGCTTTTATATTTCTTTTGGTTATTTGATGGTTTCATGAGCCCTGTAAACATTTATGGAGCCCTGAACTTGCCCTGCACTGAACCTGGGGAAGGGGAGCTGAGCCTGAAAGGAAAAACTGCTTAGAAGAGACACCTATCCCAAGACAGGTAACACAGAGGTTCAGGCATCTGCTCAACCAACACTTACTGCGTGCATGTCAAGTCCAAGCACAGGGCCAAAGGCAAGGGTTTAGTGCTGCCTTCAGCAAGCATGCTATCTAGTGGAATACACTGGTAAGCAGGTGAGAATGATGCACTTGGGCTAAGAGGGCAGGAAGGACATGCCAAGTCCAGAAATGCCTTGGTGAAACCCACTCTGGAGCTGAGCCTCCGCTTTCAGTTCCCACACCCTGCAATGTTCCAGGTTCTGACTGTGGGATCAGACCATTGTTCACATTCAAGCAAATGTGCAAATTTTATGATAATATTTTATATAATTATATTTCATATTTTTTGATTATCAACCAAACCTAAGTTTTAAAGAGGATTGAGAAGCACTTTCTATATAATGGTTTTCTGCCCAGGTCAGAACCACCAATCTGGTTTGCCAAAATATCTCAGGGCCTATGGGCATAAGGCTTAGAGAGAGAGAATTTCCTCTTGTGCAATAAATAGGCTGTTTAGCAATTTCTTCTTTTCATCCCCCAAACTGCCCCTTCCCAGGTGATCAGGTTGGGAAATGCCATATTTGTACCAGGCAAAAGCAATATTTCTTTAAGAGAATTCATTCATCCATATATTATGATTTGTATAATTTTCTGTGTGTGTATATAATATGTGTGTGTGTGTGTATAATATGTCAATATTTTTCATTGAATAAAGAGAGGAGCTATTCATTCTTTTGATAATTCTAATACATTTCCCATCTATTACGTGAGGATAGCTCACCCTGCTCTAGCAGGGCAGAGTCTCTACTCACAGGATGGATTTTCCCACGATGGTCATGTGGTACCCTATGGTTCTCTTAAGGTTCACACGGAGTAATTTACTCCACCAACTTTGTCAGGATCAACTTGGTGCAAGATACTGTGTGGGGAGCTGAATCCATCAGAGACAACTGATTGGCCACCAAATCTTCTCTTCCCTCTCCTAAAGTCTTACAGCAGTTTACGTGGACCAGTTCACCAGTAAGTCTAACGTTCTGCAGAACTATCAGAACCAGTTCAAGCTATCCTGGAACTTTTCCTGAAAGACTGAGAGACTGAGACTGTCCCTTTTTTGGTTGAACTACCAAGGATATATTGGCAGTAATCTTGGCTTTATCAGGGGACAAAATACTGAAAGAAGAATGAATGAGGCAATTAGGAAAAAAGGGTCCACACAGAGCTAGTCTATTATCCATCCCCCCTCCCAGTTATCAAGGAGATCCCTAGGGGAAGGAAGCCAAGTGATCTAGTGTAATCTCTTAAAATATGATAACTGATCTCCTAACAATTGGTTGGCAAAGTCTGAAAAGGAAGGAAGTCCTTGTCTGTGGAATGTTCTTTGCAAGATAACCTTGGTTTAAGATTGCTTATGATAAATGAATAGAACCCATGTTTCTATAAAGCATGGCTCCCTTGAGAGTGCAACATAAGCTCAGTGTACTGGTTACTTCCATGTCACTGTAACCAATTACCTGACTGAAAAAAACTCAAGAGAGGAAGGGTTTACTTTGGCTTCTGATTCCAGAAAGTGCCATCCACCCTTGTGAGGACGGCATACCGAAATTGCTCAGCCCACATCCATGAGAGTGTGTGGAAATGGTTTGTTCATACAGAAGCCAACGACCAAGCTGAGAACGCACGCTGGAAACATGGGTGGAAATAACCTTTAAAAGCCCAACCCAAGCCACCTCCTTCCACCAGCCAGGCTGTAGCTCCCAAAGGCTCCTCAGTCTTCCAAAAAGTACCACAAGCATTCAAAATATGAACCTGACGGGGACATTTCAAACTATAACACTCAGTGACAATCCTGCAAGAATGTGGAAGTGTCTCAGAACAGAAACACTCCGTACTGTGTAAAAGGAGCACAAATGTTTCTCCAGTCATTACTCTAGGCCAGCAAGCATGTGTCATGCAGAAGGAAGGACCTGAGGAGACACAGGAGATGCCCCACACGTCTCTGTATTCTGTAACCATCATAAATTAATGGTTAAACAACATGATTTTATTCTCTCCCATGTACTCTGTGGACAAGAATCCATATAGCTCACAGCAGTCTTTGTTCCATATGTCTGAGTCCATAAAGGAGAAAAATGGCCAGAACTATGAGGTTAAAACCATAAGGGATGTTCGTCCAGGTAAAATAGTATGGCCTATATTATGTAAGTTTTAATATAATTTCTGTACCTTGCTATCTCTGCCTGCCTAAAATCATTTTAAGAATCATGGCCGTACCTACGTTTCTTGAGGGCAGGGACATTTTTCACTTTGGTACCTTTGAATGGCCAAGCTAGTAATTTGCACCACGGGGACAGAGTCTAGGCATCAGTGTGGTTTCTTTTGTCAGCAGCTCTCTTAGCATATCAGGTCACTCAGTCAAATGTGTGAGGCTGAATCTCCTCCTATCCTGTCAAGCTAAGCGAAGTGGGCCTGTGTATCGCTGAGCCTGAATGCACCTCCTGGAGGAAGATGATGCTCTCTTCTCTCTGATCCCTGGTATTCCTTTGCACATTGCGTTCTCACAGGACTGTTTTCATTCCAAAGTTGGAATTAAGGTTTCCAGTGTCAATAAGCAGAGCACGTAACACAGCCAAGCCCCAAACAAACCAGTTCTGGTGAGATGTGAAATGCAGCACAGAGCACAGTCAGGCGAGACCTACAGGATGGCCGTGATGCTGTGAGTCCAGTCTGGACCCCTCCCTCTCTATATAAGTGAAAACAAAGAACCAGAGAATTTCCAAACACTGTCCAAGCTAGTTAATGGCAGTGCTGGAATTTGAACCTAAATCCAGATTCCCAGGCCTTGGATCCTTACACACACCCTGAGTTTCATCTCAAACTAAGTTCATCTGTCAGCAGTAGACGGACAGAGACACGGCTCCATGCTGTCACCATCAGCAGCCTGAGGAATTCGCTAAGCTAGGATCTGTGGCTTTGACACAGAAAAGGACTTCAGGACCAGACGGTATAGAATAGAGTGAAAATTTCATAACCTATCGTTTATGAAACTCACTAAAAAGCTCACTCATTAAGAAACTCACTAAGAAGAGAATGAACACTCACCTGAAAACATGGATGTGGGCTTCTCTGAGAGTCACTGAAAGGAATTTTCAGTATGAGCTCCTCAAGGGACAGTCTTAGCATTAGCCATATATAACATTTTGGTGGCTCTCAAGTTATATCTCAGAAGGCTGGTAAGGAACTTGTGTGTGGGGTGTGTGTGTGTGTGTGTGTGCCCTTTATCTCTTGATAAGTGAAATCACAGAGTGGCTCTGGAGATGCCTTGGGTAGAATTATAATCTGATAAGGTAAAACCAGAAGCCACTAAGGTTGCACAAGGGGTTAGCACATTTCCTTTCCCTGTAAATGGGGTTTCTGGAGAGAGTCCCAGAAAATTTCAGGTTTACAGCTGAGAAGAAAAAATAAAGAAAGAAAGAAAGAAATGACATTAAGCAGGTTTTTTGTTTTTGTTTTTGTTTTTGAGGTAGGGTCTCACTCTGGCTGACCTGGAATTCATTATGTAGTCTCAGGGTGGCCTTGAACTCTCAGTAATCCTCCTACCTCTGCCTCCCAAGTGCTGGGATTAAAGGTGTGCGCTACCAAGCCCGGCTTAAGCAGTTTTTAATTATACTGAATTCTTGCTTCCCTGCTCTCTGGAGTTTTGGTTTTGTTGTTTTTTAAAACGTTTTTATTGATAACTTCCTTAAATATAAACAATATAAGCATGATCATAATTCCTTCCTACCACTCTTCCTTTTGCCCTCCCAATTCCCCCTCCACTGAATCCCTTCTTCTTTCTAACAAGTCTCTCTTCTATTTTGATGTCATCATTTTTTTCCTCCTATTATGCAGGTCTTGCATAGGTAACATCAGCCACCTGAGGTCATGACTATCAAGGCCTCTTTGTGTCTGGAAGACAGTATTACAAAGCATTTTCTCCCTTTCCTTTGCCTCTTCCATTCTTTCTGCCACCTCTTCTGCAGTGGTCTCTGAGCTTTGTAGGGTGTGATAGAGGTGTCTTGTTAGTGCTGAACGCTCCACTGTCACTTCTCAGCACATGGATGAGTTTTTACTCACCCAAGTGGGCACCCTGGCAGGAGGTTCCAATCAGACTTCTAGGTAAGGGCTCTTTTTCCTTCCATATCCCATAATTTCCCCTATCATTCTATCCTGCCTCACAACTATAAGCCAAGTGTGACTTGCCCTAGGCTATTCATCATTTGAATCAAGATGCAGAAAGTCAGGACAGGAGCAAGTGGATGAATAAATAATCTCTATGCATTGTCATAGGGGGGGATTGGAGTCAGGAGTAGGGGCACCCACTGAGATTTCCAGGTTCTTGTGTCCCAGGGCTAAGAATTATACCCCGAGCACATGGTTAATAATAGAAACAGAGAAAGTCTATTTTAAAAATGGCCTCCTGGCTGGAGAGATGGCTTAGAGGTTAAGGCGCCTGCCTGCTAAACCTAAGAACCTGGTTCCAATCTCCAGGTCCCACATTTAGCCAGATGCAGTGATGCAAGGGTGCAATGCTGCACTTGCCCACAAGCGGGCGCACGTATCAGGATTTCGTTCACAGCAGCTGAGAGACTGCTGGCGCGCCCATTCTCTATCTGTCCCCCTCTCCCTCTCTGTCTGTCTCTCTCTGTGTCTCTCTCCAAAAATAAAAAAAAAATAAATTTTTAAAAAGCTCTTTTATAGGTCTTTTACTTAGCATGTGTCTTCTCTACACTCCTACACTGAGGATTTTAAAAGATTTTTTAATGCATTTATTTATTATTTATTTGCAAGGAGAAAGAGAGAAAGGGATTGAGAGAGTATACATGGGCACAACAGGGCCTCCTGCCACTGCAAATGAACTCCAGACACAAGCGCTATTTTGTGCATCTGGCTTTACATGGGTACTGGGAAATCAAACCCAGGCCATCAGGCTTTGCAAACTAGCACCTCTAACCACTGAGCAATCTCTCCAGTCCCCCACCCCTTTTGAGTATGCATATGTTGAATACAGGCCTGGTGAGGAAAGGTTTCCAGTTCTCAGCCAACTGGCCTTTTTCATACATTAGGCCTGATGCTGTCCTTCCCATTACAACACCTCATTTTGTCTAATATTTCCCTTCCTTACATGCTGATGCTCTTAATTGACATTCATAATGGCATACACATAAGGCGCTCCAGACTCAGGCCTTACACTCTGTGCAGGACCTGAAAACCAGTCTTTCCTTAGGTCTGTCACTTAAATGGCAGGACAAAGAATAATATCAACTAAGACCAGGCATAGTGGCATGCACCGTCAATCCCAGCACTCTCAAGGCTGAGGTAGGATGATCATTGTGAGTTCAAGGCCAGCCTGGGACTACACAGTGAATTCCAGATCAGCCTGGGCTACACTGAGACCCTATCTCAAAAAAAAAAAAAAGAAAAAGAAAATAAATTTGAAACAAATAAACAAACAAAACAAAAAACAACCCCAAACCAAAAAAAAAAAAAAAAAAGTTTTTTAAACAGCAACTTTAAACTGGCTCTGGTTCACAGCTCACCTGAAAGTCTTAATCCTTTTGTGACATTATAATCCTCTCCTGTGGCAACTAAATCTAATGTCACAAACAAAGGATTATTATTGTAGCGAAGGAATAAACAGTGAAAGGAGAGGAAAGATCCTGTTTCTATAAAAGTGCTTCTCTTCTAGAAATTTTTTTAAGGACACACACAATAGAAAATTCATTTATTCTCACATTTAGTAATAATAATAAGAATGTCTAACATCTCTAAAGACCTTTCAGAGAGCTTTTGCACATATGTGATTCCAGTTAATATTTGCAGCAACCCTTCAAAAGAGGATTATTCACAATTTTAAAAGTGGAAAAGCAATTTTAGAAAGGTTAAGTAAATTGCCCTTTGTTACAGGTGTGACAAAACCAAAATTTCCAGAGTGAGCTGAAGGACAAAATGGGATATAACCTATGAAAGAAGACATGGATAAAACGCAGCCAGGCTCTGGAGACTGATACAGGAGGATCACCATGAGTCCCAGGCCAGACTGGGCTACAGAATGAGTTCCAGCTCAGCTTGGGTAAGAGTAACACCGTGCGTCCAAACAAAACAAGACACAAAAGATAGGGAAGAAATCCAGTGACTCTTAAGACCTTAAAGAAACCACAAGTAGTATAAAAACCTCAGAATTCATTCTCAGCCTTGTCTGGCAGCTCAAGCCTCTAATTTCAGCTACTCTAAAGGCTGCGGCAGGAGGATCTGAGGACTGAACATTGAGAGACTGAATTTCTTTCATTGTTTAAGAAAATGTGTTTTTCACTTACTTAATACTGAGTTTCAAATTTCTACCATTTGATCCATTTCTTACAAATTATATTATAGAAGAAAATGACAACCACCGGGTAAGAACCAGGTCCATTGTAGTTAGTTAGCAGTGGGATACGAAAAGAAGTGGCTACATGGGCCACTCCTAGCCTATGTCTGCTGAGCATGGATGAGCCCTTGTCCTTTTTATTGCCTGGATGTTGACAACACAGAGACAACTGAACTTCAGCTATGTGGGAAAGGGCAACACCCT
This sequence comes from Orientallactaga sibirica, assembly GCA_036365145.1. Classification (NCBI taxonomy): domain Eukaryota; kingdom Metazoa; phylum Chordata; class Mammalia; order Rodentia; family Dipodidae; genus Orientallactaga; species Orientallactaga sibirica. The sequence goes on from JAEOAD010002183.1 coordinate 2,554,699, forward strand.
ACAGAGAGGTGGTGGACATGTCCAATAGAAGGAACCTACATTGAGAGTGACTCTTTGGAGCAGGCCCACTTGCCAGCTCAGAGCACTGACCTTGTGTTAGTGTCTGAGAAAAAAAAAAAGAAAGTTAATTCCCCTTCAAGATACCAAATTGTTGAGCTATAGTTTTAAGCCACTGAGTTATATCATGGTGTAGCAACAGGCTGTTGATACAGCTAAAACACTGACCATCTTGCACTAGTCTTTTCCATGCTTCTCAACAATAAGTGAGCAGCTAATTCAAAGAAAATGATTTCAACTTCTGGTTAAGATGGTGGCGTAGGAACCATGCCAAAGCAGCCTAGGGGAGAAAAAGCAAAAAAGGCCTAGCAAAATACACTCTTCCACTAAAAAGTGAAGGTGTATACTAAATCATCCTCCACAGCAGAGAAGTCGGAGAGATCCAGAGTATCCAGAACCCACAGAAGCAGCAGGCAGAAGCAGTTTGAGCAGCGGTGGTACCAGGTCTGAGCAGCTGTCAGACTTGGCCTGAGCCACAGGAAAAGCCAGGAGAGAGGATTTTCCACTCACACCAGCCTCCTTGCAAACTCAAGAAACATGAAGGGGAGGACGGCAGGGACAAACAGTGGCTCCTGAGGAAGAGGATCATGAGGACCAGCAGGAGAACTCCAGCAACCATCCACTGCCTCCCTTCCCCCCACTGCCAGTGCAAGCACCAGAGACCTGAGGAAAGGAATTCATCTGCACAGCACCTGGCACAGGCAGCCTACCTGAGCCCATAGTGCAACAAAGAGGGACCCAAGCAGGAGTGCAACATAACTGAGACCAAAGCAATCCCAAAAGGTAACTGGGATTACACCAGGTCAGTACCCCCAAATAAGCCTGGTTTATAGGCTTGCTTCATAAGTGCTAATTGCACCTCCCATGTCAGGGTAAATTATATGTTAAATCTGATGGATGGTCAGATTTGACATTCTTAAATAAGCAATATTTTGGGCTTGTCATTTGTTGCTTCCTGATTTATAGTGTCTTTGTTTCCTTATTTATTTATTATTGACAACTTCTTTAATTGTAGGCAATATCCCATGGTACTTCCTTCCCTCCCCCCACTTCCCCTTTGAAACTCCACTCTCCATCATATCCCCTCCCCTTCTCAATCAGTCTCTCTTTTCATTTTGATGTCATCATCTTTTCCTCCTATTATGATGGTCTTGTGTAGGTAGTGTCAGACACTGTGAGGTCATGGATATCCAGGCCATTTTGTGTCTGGAGGAGCACGTTGTAAGGAGTCCTACTCTTCCTTTGGCTCTTACATTCTTTCCGTCCCTCTTCCACAATGGACCCTGAGCCTTGGAAGGTGTGTTTGAGATGTTTCAGTGCTGAGCACTCCTCTGTCCCTTTTTCTCAGCACCATGGTGCCTTCTGAGTCATCCCAAGGTCACCACCATCTGAAAAGAGAAGCTTCTCTAACCAAAAGTGAGAGTAGCATTAATATATGGGTGTGGACATTAAGAGAGTGCTTACTGGGAAGTTTGATGAGCATAGAATATACATTTAGCGATACACCAGCAGACATTACAATCTTAGGGCTCATGACTACCCCTGTCATAGGTTTTCAGTATCAGGGATGTATTCCCTCCAATGGAGCAGGCCTCCAGTCCAATTAGAGAGCAGTTGGTTTCCCCCATAACAGACATGCTACTATTACACCCATTGGCTCATTTGGCCTGGCTGGACAAATTTAAAGAATGCAGTGTTCACTGTTGAGTACCTTCACTGGTGTTTTCTCTCTCCCATTGAACTGCATGCAGTGTAGCTTTTTCCAACTTTCTGTCAGCTGGTCCACATGGAGGATTTCAGCTCAGTTCCAGCAGGATTTCTCAGTGAACTTACCACCCAAGTATGTGGAATATTCAGCAATAGGGTCTTACCATCTATTCCTGGTGGGAAACCAAGGGCCTTGGCAATGGCCTATAATGTTTTGGAGGTATCTGTGACCTCCCTGGCCAACAACTCACTGGAAGGTATCCCCTCCCTGACACTGAAAATTTTCTAGTAACAATCTATGGCTTCTTAGTCCAGAAAAGTAGGTTTCCATATGACTTATTTATATCCTCTTAGATTTTGATTAGCCCTCCCTCCACCTTTCCTTTACTCAATCCCTTCCCCTGACCTCTCTTAGGCTTTTTTCACCCTCATTAATCTGTTCTTCTACCTACATATATACAATACCATCCTATTAAGACCCCTTTCCTTCCCTTTCTATCCCTTTATATCCCCTTTCTAGCTTACTTGCTTCTGCTACTGAGTTTTTTTTTTTTTCTCACATAAAGTCCAATCATTTGGAGCTAGGATCCAAATATGAGAGAGAACATGTGACGTTTGGCATTCTGAGCCTGGGTTACCTCACTAAGTATAATCCCTTCCAGATCCATCCATTTTCCAGCAAATTTCATAACATCATTTTTCTTTACTGCTGAGTAGAACTACATTGTGTAAATGTGCCACATCTTCATTATCCACTTATCAGTTGAGTGACATCTAGGCTGGTTGCATTTCCTAGCTATTGTGAATAGAGCAGTAATAAACATGGTTGAGCAAGTATCTCTAAGGTAGTGAGATGAGTCCTTAGGATATATGCCGAGGAGTGGTATAGCTGGGTCATATGGTAGATCTATATTTAGCTGTCTCAGGAAACTCCACACTTATTTCCACAATGGCTGGACCAGATTGCATTCCCACCAACAGTGTAGAAGGGTTCCTCTTTTTCTGCATCCTTGCCAGCATTTATAATCATTTGTTTTCATGATGGTAGCCAATCTGACAGGAGTGGCATGGAATCTCAAAGTAGTTTTAATCTCCATTTCCCTGATGGCTAGGGATGCAGAACATTTTTTTAGATTTTATATGCCATTTGCATTTCTTCTTCTGAGAACTCTCCATTTAGTTCCATAGCCCATTTTGTAAGTGGATTGTTTGATTTCTTATTATTTAATTTTTTGAGTTATTTGTATATCCCAGATATTAACCCTCTGTCAGATGTATAGCTGGCAAAGATTTTCTCCCATTCTGTAGATTTCCTCTTTGCTCTATTCACAGTATCCTTAGCTGTACAAAAGCTTTGTAATTTCAGGAGGCCCCAGCGTTTGATCTGTGGTTTTATTTCCTGAACAATTGGGGTTATATTCAAAAAGTCTTTGCCAAGACCAATATGTTGAAGGGTTTCCCCTACTTTTTCCTCTAGCAATTTCAGAGTTTCAGGTCTGATATTAAGGTCTTTGATCCATTTAGACTTGATTTTTGTGCATGGAGAGAGATGAGGATCTATTTTCATCCTTCTACAGATTCATCTCCAGTTTTCCCAGCACCATTTGCTAAAGAGGCTGTCTTTTCTCCAATGAGTATTATTGGAATTTTTATCAAAGATCAAGTGGCTATAGCTACCTGGACTTACATCAGGGTCCTCTATTCTGTTCCATTGATCTACATGTCTGTTTTTGTGCCAGTACCATGCTGTTTTTGTTACTATGGCTCTGTAATATAGGTTAAAATCAGGTATGGTGATACCACCAGCCTTATTTTTGTTGCTTAAAATTGTTTTAGATATCTGAGGTTTTTTATGCATCCAAATGAATTTTGGGGTTGTTTTTTCTATTTCTGTGAAGAATGCCATTGGAATTTTGATGGGGATTGCATTAAATGTGTAGATTGCTTTTGGTAGGATTGCCATTTTCACAATATTGATTCTTCCAATCCAAGAACAAGGGATGTTTTTCCATTTCCTAGTATCTTCTGCAATTTCTCGCTTGAGTGTTTTAAAGTTCTCCTTGTAGAGATCCTTCACTTCCTTGGTTAGGTTTATCTCAAGGTACTTTATTTTATTTTATTTTTTGATACAATTGTGAATGGTAGTGATTCTCTGATTTCATCCTCTGTGTGTTTGTTGTTAGCATATAGGAAGGCTACTGATTTCAGTGTGTTTATTTTGTATCCTGCTACATGGCTATAGGTGATTATCAGCTCTAACAGTTTGCTGGTAGTGTCTTTAGGGTCCTTTATATATAGAATCATATCATCTGCAAATAATGATAACTTGATCTCTTCTTTTCCAATTTGTATCTCTTTTATGTGTGTCTCTTGCCTTGTTGCTATGGCTAAGACTTCCACTACTATATTAAATAAAAGTGGGACAGTGGACACCCTTGTGTTGTTCCTGACTTTAGTAGAAAAAAGTTTTTTTCTCCATTTCAAGCTCAGTTTTTCTCCATTTAGTATTATGTTGGCTGTGGGTTTGTCATCAGGCAAAAGAGATTTTAGAATTTTTATTATGTTGAGATATGTTCCTTCTATTCCCAGTCTCTGTGGGACTTTTATCATGAAGGGATGTTGGATCTTGTCAAATGTATTTTATGCATCTAATGAGATGATCATGTGATTTTTGTCCTTCAGTCCATTTATATAATATATTATATTTATCAATTTGTGTATGTTGAACCATCCCTGCATCTCTGGCTTTTTCCTATAAAGCCTGGATTGGTCTGGTTGGTGAGACCAGGCGGGACAATCTTTCTGATATATTCTTGTATTCTGTTTGCCAATATTTTGTTGAGAAATTTTGCATCTATGTTCATGAGGGAGATTGGTCTGTATTTTCCCTTTTTGTTCTATCCTGTTGGATTTAGGAATCAGGGTGATGCTGGCTTCATAGAAGGAGTTTGGTAGGGTTCCTTCCTCTTCTATTTTATGGAAAAGTGTAAGAAGCATTGGTGTTAGTTCTTTCATGAAGGTCTGGTAAAGTTCAGCAGTGAATGCATCTGGGCCTGGACTTTTTTTAGTTGGGATATTTTTTATAACTGCTTGGAACTCCATACTTGTTATAGGTCGTTAATCCCATCTTGATTTAATTTGGGTAGGTTATATAAATCAAGGAAATCATCCATTTCTTTCAGATTTTCAAACTTAGTGGAGTATATGTTCGTAGAGTATGTCTCTATGAATTTTTAAATTTCTCTGGTATCTGTTGTTATGGTGCCTTTTCATTCTCATTTTATTAATTTGTGCCTGTTCTCTCTTTCTTTTGGTCAGATTTGCTAAGGGTTTATCAATCTTGTTCATCCTTTCAAAGAACCAACTCTTTGTTTCATTGATTCTTTGGATTGTTTTTTGGTTTCTATTTCATTAATTTCTGCCCTAATCTTTATTATTTCTTCCTGTCTACTGATTTTTGGTTTGCCTTGTTTTCTTTTTCCAAGGCCTTAAGGTGAAGTATTAAGTTGTTTACTTGCAACCTTTCTAATTTCTTAACATAGGCACTTAAAGCTATAAATTTCCCTCTTAGGACTGCTTTCATTGTGTCCCAAAGGTTTTGGTATGTTGTGTTCTCATTATCATTTGACTCCATGAATTTTTTGATTTTCTTTTTGATTTCTTCATTGACCCATTCATCATTTAGTTTCCATGATTTTGTGTATGCTCTATAACTTTTCTTCTTATTGATTTCTAGTTTGATCCCATTGTGATCCAATAGAGTGCAAGAAATTATTTCAATTTTCCTATATTTGTTAAGATTTGCTTTGTGTCCTAATATATGGTCCATTTTAGAGAATGTTCCATTTGCTGCTGAAAAGAATGTGTATTCTTCACCATTTGGATGAAAGGTCCTGTATATATCTGTTAGGTCCATTTGTTCTATGACCTCATTTAATCCAGAAGCATCTCTGTTTATTTTTTGCCAGGATGACCTGTCAATTGGTGAGAGTGGAGTATTGAACTCACCCACTACAAGTATGTTTGGTGTTATCTGTGACCTTAGTTCTAATACTGTTTGTTTGATGAAATTGGGAGCCCCATGGTAGGCACATATATGTTTAGGATTGTAATGTCCTCCTGTTGGAGCGTTCCTTTAATTAATATAAAGTGACCTTCTTTATCTTTCCTAACTAATGTTGCTCTGAAGTCTACCCTGTCAGATATAAGGATAGTGACCCCTGCTTGTTTTCTAGGCCCATCTGCTTGAAACACCATTTTCTAACCTTTCACCCTAAGATAGTGTCCATCCTTTGTAGAACAGTGAGTTTCTTGGAGGCAACAAATTGAAGGATCCTACTTTTTAGCCCAGTCTGCAAACCTATGTCTTTTGATTGGGGCATTCAGGCCATTGATATTAAGAGTTATTATTGAAAGTTGTGTATTTATTTTTGTCATTTTTCTTGTTTTGTAGTTCTGGTTTTACCTTTGCTGTCTTGTATTAACTACTATTGGAGTATGGTTTGTTTTTTCCAGGTTCCTTACATGTGTGTTTTCCTTTCTCTTCAGCATGGAGGATTCTTTCAAGTATTTTCTGTAGAGCTAGTTTTGTCTTCAAATATTCTTTTAGCCTGCTTTTGTTGTGGAATGTCCTTATTTCTCCCTCTATTTGAATGGATAGTTTTTCAGGACAAATTAACCTTGATTGACAGTTGTAATCTTTCAGAACTTGGAATACATCATTCCAAGCCCTTCTGGCTTTTCAAGTTTGTGTTGAGTAATCTGCTGTGATTTTGATGGGCTTGCCTTCGTAGGTGACTTGCTTTTTCTCTCTAGCTGCTTTCAATATATTTTCTTTGGTTTGTATCTTTGGTAGTTTAATTACAATATGGCTGGGAGAGGTTCTTTCCAGGTTTTGTTGGTTTGGTGTTCTAAAGGCTTCCTGTATCTGCATTGGCATCTCTTTCCCAAACTGAGGGAAGTTTTTTTGTATGATTTTGTTGACAATACCTACTATGCCTTTGAAGTGAAATTCTTCTCCTTCTACTATACCCTGAATTCTTTTCTTTTTTTGAGAGAGAGACACAGACAGAGAGAGACAGAGAGAGGGAGAGGGAGACAGATAGAGATGGGCACGCCAGCAGTCTCTCAGCTGCTGCGAACAAACTCAAGATGTGTGTGCGCCCTTGTGTCACTTTGTATCTTGCTAAACATGGGACCTGGAGATTGGAACCAGCATTCTTAGGCTTAGGAGGCAGGCGCCTTAACCGCTAAGCCATCTCTCCAGCCCTATACCCTGAATTCTTATGTTTAATCTTTTCATAGTGTCCCGAATATCTTGAAATTCCCATTCATGCCTTCCTATTACTTTGTCTTTCTCTTTGTTGGACTGTATTAGATCTGCCACTTGGTCTTCTACTTTAGATATTCTGTTCTCTCCTTCATCCATTCTACTAGAGAGGTTTTCTACAGAGTTTTTTATTTCACTGACTATGTTCTTTATTGCTAGTTTTCTGACTGGTTTTTCTTTATTATTTCTATTTCCTTATTTATGTCTAGTAGTGTCCTCATTATTTCACTCAATTGGTTTCCTGTGTGTTCTGTGATTCCTTAGCTTTCCTCTTTGAGATCTTTAAACCCTTTGATTTCCTCTTTGAGTTCTTTGAACATATTTATAATCATTCTTTTGAAATCTTTCTCAGGCATTTCCTCTAAGTCAGTCTCACTGAAGGTCATTTCTGATGCATTAATACTGGATTTATATTGTCTTGATTTTGTTGTGCTTCTTGTATTATAATGTAGAGATTTTTGCATCTTGGATTAATTTAATGCTTGGGTTTTCTAATTATCTGCAGTAATATTAGATGTATCAATCCATCTGATGTTATGTATCTTCAGGGTAGGTGCTTAAGGTGCTAGTTGTGGCTCTTAAGACTCTCAGAGTAACTAGAAAAGTGACTCTAGGTGTTGGGTTTGCCTGATATGAGAGTATTCAAGTGGGCTGAATGGAACAGAATACACACAAATTTTAAAAACTTAACCAAACAATGTACTCATTCAATGAAAAACAGCACAGAGTATTTGTGCAGAAGTAGTTATTATGACAAACAGATCCTCTAATAAAGTCACAGTCCCTAAGGATGTGTGTTGCCCCACACCCTTAATCCTGTCAACTGGGAGGCTAAGATTTCTGGTCTGTAGAGGGTTCCAAGATCAGCTTGTCACCAAGTGAAACCCTTCCCCAATGAATGACAGAAGAGGAAACAAAGGCACTATAAATCAGGAAGCAACAAATGAGAAATCCATAATATAGCTTATTTAGGAATGTCAAATCTGACCACCCATCAGGTTTAACACATAATTTACCTTGACATGGATGGTGCAATTAGCCCTTCCATTGCAAGCCTATATACCAAGCATATTTAGCAGGTACTGACCTGATGAAATCCTAGTTACCTTTTGGGACAGCTTTGATCTCAGCTATGCTGCACAGCTGCTTGGGTCCTTCTTTGCTGTGTTGTGGGCATTAATACTTTTTGGTGGATTTATATTGTCTTGATTTTTTGTGTTTCTTGTATTACAATGTAGAGATTTTTGCATCTTGGATTAATTTAATGCTTGGGTATTCTAATTATCTGCAGTAGTATTAGATGTATCAATCAATCTGATATTATATATCTTCAGGGTAGAAGCCAGCTGGGTCAGTGGGTCACTGCTCTGTTCACGCTGGGTACTGTGTACGTGAGCTCCTTTCACCAGGTCTCTGGTGCTTGCTGGTGCTTGTGCTGGTGGTGGGGGAGGGGAGGCAGTGGATGGTGGCTGAAGTCCACCTGCTGATCCATGTGATCCTCTTCCTCACAAGCCACTCGGTTGGTCTCTTCCACGTTTCTTGAGTTTGTGAGAAGGCCGGTGTGATTGGAAAATCCCCTCACCTGGTTTCAAAATCCTGTGGCTCCAGCAGCGTGGAACTTGCCACTGTTGCTGGAGCTGCTTCTGCCTGCTTCTGTGGGCTTTAGACATTCTGGATCTCTCCTACTTCTCTGCTGTGGTTGATAATTTACTACACACCTCACTTTTTAGTAGAACAGTGTATTTTGCTGGTGTTTTTGTTTTGTTTTGTTTTGTCTTGTTTTGTTTTTTTTGTTTTTTGTTTGTTTGTTTGTTTGTTTTGCTTTTTCTCCCTAGGCTGGTTTGGCATGGTTCCTATGCTGCCATCTTAACCAGAAGTCCTGTTTCCTTTTCTGTTGTTCATCAGGAAAGGGTCTCACTCGGTCACAAGCTGTCCTTGGAACCCTCCACAGACCACAAATCTCAGCCTCCCAGTTGAAGAAGTAAGGGTGTGGGGCAATACATATCCTTAGGGACTGGGCCTTTTTCAAGGATCTGTTTGTCATAATACCTAGTCTTACATAAACAATCTGTGCTGTTTTCCATTGAATGTGTATATTATTTAGTTAAATTTTAGAATGTGCCTGTATTTTGTTCCACCCAGCCTACAAGAATATTTTCATAGCAGGCAAACCCAACACCTAGGGTCACTTTTGTGGTTACTATGAGAGTCTTAAGAGCCACAAATAGCACCTTAAGCTCCTACCTTGAGGATATATAACATCAGATTGATTGATACATCTAATAATTCTGCAGATAATTTAAAAAGTTAAGTATTAAATTAATCCAAGATGAAAATTTTCTACATTATAATACAAGAAGCACAAAAAAATCAAGACAATATAAATCCACCAAAAAGTGTTAATGCATCAGAAATGACCTTCAGTGAAACTGACTTAGAGGAAATGCCTGAGAAAGATTTCCAAAGAGTGATTATAAATATGCTCAAAGAAATCAAGGGAATCAAAGAAGACACAGGAAACCAATTTAATAAAATAAGGAAGTCAATACAAGACATGAATAAGGAAATAGAAATAATAAAGAAAAACCACTCAGAAATACCAGCAATGAAAAACACAGTCAAAAAAAAAAAAAACTAGAAAATCTCACCAGTAGCTGGGTGTAGTGGCACACGCCTTTAATCCCAACACTTGGGAGGCAGAGGTAGGAGTATCTCCATGAGTTCAAGGGCACCCTGAGACTTCATAGTGAATTCCAGGTCAGCCTGGGCTAGAGTGAGACTCTACCTCTAAAAAGAAGAAGGAGGAGGAGGAGGAGAAAAAGAAGGAGGAAGAAGAGGAGGAAGAGGGGAAGGGGAAAGGGAAGGGGAAGGAGAAGGAGGAGGAGGAGAAGAAGAAGAGGAAGAAGAAGAAGGAGGAGGAGGAAACATAAAAAAGAATGCTAGAAAAGAAAAAGAAAAAGAAAAAGAAAATCTCACCAATACAATGGAAAAAGGAGAGAACAGAATATCAAAACTAGAAGACCAGGTGGCAGATGTAATACAGTCTAACAAAGAGAAAGACAAACTAATAGGAAGGTATGAAGGGGGAATTTCAAGATACTCAGGACACTATGAAAAGATGGAGCATAAGAATTCAGGGTATAGTAGAAGAAGAAGAATTTCTCTCCAAAGGCATAGTTGTTTTCAACAAAATCATAGAAGAAAACTTCCCCCAAAGTGGGAAAGAGATACTAATGCAGACACAGGAAGCCTTTAGGACACCAAACAGACAAAACCTAGAAAGAACCTCTCCTTGCCATATTATAATTAAACTATGAAACACACAAACCAAAGAAAATATATTGAAAGCAGTTAGAGAGAAAAATCAAGTCACATACAAATGCAAGCCCATCAGGATAACAGCAGCTTACTCAACACAAACTTGAAAAGCCAGAATGCCTTGGAATGATGTATTCCAAGTTCTGAAAGATAACAACTGTCAACCAAGATTACTTTATCCTGCAAAGCTATCTATCCAAATAGATGGAGAAATAAGGACATTCCACAACAAAATCAGGCTAAAGGAATATTTGAAGACAAAACCAGCTGTACAGAAAGCATCCTCCATGTTGAAGAGAAAGAAAAGCACACATATAAGGAAACTGGAAAACACAAACCATACTCCAATACTAGTTAATACAAGAGAGCAAAGGTAAAAACCAAAAGAACTACAAAACAAGAAAAATGGCAAAAATAAATGTACAACTTTCAATAATAACTCAATATCAGTGGCCTCAATGCCCCAACCAAAAGACACAGGTTTGCAGACTGTGTTAAAAGGCAAGACCCTTCAATTTCTTGCCTCCAAGAAACTCACCTTTCTACAAAGGATGGACACTATCTTAGGTGAAAGGTTGGAAAACGGTGTTTCAAACAGATGGGCCTAGAAAACAAGCAGGGGTCATTATCTTAATAGCTGACAGTGTAGACTTCAGAACAACATTAGTTAGGAAAGATAAGGAAGGTCACTTTATATTGATTGAAGGAACACTCCAACAGGAGGACATTACAATCCTAAACATATATGCACCTAGCACGGGGCTCCCAATTTCATCAAGCAAACTCTATTAGAACTAAGGTCACCAAACACAGTTGTAGTGGGTGACTTCAACACACCATTCTCATCAACTGACAGGTCATCTTGGCAAGAAATAAACAGTGATACATCTGAATTAAATGAGGTCATAGAACAAATGGACCTAAAAGATATATATAGGACATTTCATCCAAATACTGCAGAATACACATTCTTTTCAGCAGCACATGGAACATTTTCTAAAATAGATCATATATTAGGACACAAAGCAAATCTTAACAAATATAGGAAAATTGAAATCAAAGAAAATGATCTCTACACTTTTATTTTTACTTTATATTTTTTGGAGTGCAGAGGATATAATCTAGGGAGGGCCCTGCAGATACTACACAAGTGTTCCACCACTGTATGTGTACAGCAGCCCCTAGAAAGTGATTCCTAGAAAGGATGGAATTAAGGGGAAGCCTCAGGCTGTGGAGATGGCTCAGTGGTTTAACAATTCATACACACACTCACACATGTTTAAAGGAGCTTACTTTCAAAGTCTGCAAGCCTGGGTTCGATTCCTCAGTACTACGTAATGTCAGATGTACAAAGTGGTACATGTTTCTGGAGTTCATTTGTAGTGGCAAGAAGCCCGTGTGTGTGTGTGTGTGTGTGTGTGTGTGTGTGTGTGTGTGTGTGTGTGTGACATACATTTCATAGAATCTTTTTTAAAAGGGGGGAGGGAAGCCTGGAAAAGCAAGGACAAACAAAAAGTGAAGTAATCTAGGCTTGTGCCCCAAAATACACCATCAGGAATCTTGGAGAGACCATCTTTGTGGATACCACAGGACTCTGTGCTGACTGGACAGCAGAGGCCATTGTGGGAACAGGGTACACTGAGTCCCACCGTTGCCAATTGCACCTGAATTGCACTCTTACGACTGCTATTGTTAGAACACATGTGATCAGTTTAAGAAGGTCTACTGCCTAAGGATCAAGGCCTAGTGAGAAAGCAAGATGAAACCCAAAGTTAACTAGATTATGGGCTTGGGTCCCATCTAGCGCCTCTGTGGCTCCTAGCACTTAAGTCTGGTCACATGAAATGGAACTTTCTCTTTACCCCAGAAACCCATGAAATGAGACACCTACCTTTGTTTTCTCAGAGAACCCTGCCATACTCTTTTATGGCACACTAACAATCCTCTAATGAAATTTTCCCTCCAAAGAAATCAGGATTCAGCATTTCTCTATACCAAACCATCCATTTTATTCAATCTTTGCTTCAGTACTTTTATAGCCAAAATAAATTCCCTACTCTCTGTGTTTCCTTGCCTCTATTGTTCCAGATTGTTTTTTTTTTTTTTTTTTAATGTATACTCACAATGTAGTCCAAACTGGCCTTAGGTGCTGGGATTCCATGTCTGTACCATTACACCCAGGCCAAAGGGTCTAACTTCTCCTGCACAAAGGGAGAGAACTCATATCTGGTACTGGAAACCAAATTAGAATCCCAGACTTCACTACTCTTTGGAGAAGAAGAGTGGGCTTGCATAAAAAAAAATTTCAAATAGGACTGGAGAGATGGCTCAGCAGTTAAGGCACTTGCCTATAAAGCCTAAGGACCCAGGTTCAATTCCCCAGGACCCACATGGTGGCATATGCATCTGGAGTTCATAGTGGCTAGAGGCCCTGGTGTACCTACTCATTCATTCTCTCTCTCTCTCTCTCTCTCTCTCTGTTTCTAATAAATAAAATATTTTATTTTATTTTTTATTCGAAAGAGAGAGAGAATGAGAACTGGCATGCCAGGGCTTCTAGCCACTGCAATCAAACTCCAGATGCATGCATCCCCTTGTGCACATGTGTGACATTGCATGCTTGTGTCACTGTGCATCTGGCTATCATGGGACCTGGAGATTTGAACATGAGTTCCTATGCTTCACAGGCAAGCTCCTTAACCACTAAGTCATCTCTCTTAAAATATTTTTAAAAAATCTTTCAAATAACTTTGCATAACCTCTGTAACCCAAGCCGCTCTCACTCTTATTTGGAGAATCTATTTCATTTTACAGATAGCAGAGAAAATGGAGGAGAGCCAAGAGCCATCAATCAGACAAGAAGATAGCCAGCTGTCACCATGAGACTTGCCCTACCACATCTGCAGGGCCCAGGAGAAATTGCAAAGGAAGCAGTGACATGAATTCTGCTCTTACTGTTAGCTGACAACCAGCTGCAGGGTGCTGGTGACAGACACAGTGACCAATCAATACCTGTCAAAGCAGAAATCCAGAGGCCACAGAGATCTCAACACTAAATCAGACTGCAACAGGCTGTGGGTTCCTGGGGATTGTTGGCCACTGACATCCCGGGCACAGGAGGAGTTGGGGGGAAGCAGGGTCCTGGAGCAGGTGAGTGCGACAGGCAATGAACCACCCAGGAGGCCATCTGATAGATAGCATGTTCTCATTTATTCAAAAGGGGAGTGGGTTTATAAACACTTGAGAAAGGTTGAGAAGGCACATACAGACTTTATGGCGATTGGATACATAGGTTTATGGGTTGCTATCTAATTGGTTGGTGTTGGAAGGCAGAAGTCGTGAGGGAGAAGCTGCAAGGGAGATAGTGGTGGGAAAACCTACGTGACTTCAGAGTTGCGAGGGAGGAGCTGCAAGGGAGATAACAGAAGTGGCAGGAAACGCTACATGACTTCAGCCACATATTGGGTGGCTAAAGCTGAAGGGAGACCCCCACAGTCCAAGGTCCCCGGCCATGTCCAACAGCCCAGGCCAGCTTCCTCACAGTCCTAGCCCATGTTTAGCAATGCCCAACAACAGGCCTGCCGTGGCTCAGGGATCATTGTGGAAGAGGGGACAGAAAGATTGTAAGGAACACAGAGTGGGTAGGAATACCCTGAGGCATGCTACCTCCACCATCCCATAGGGATTTACTGAGGCCTTCATGACCCCACAGTGTACCATAACCCCACTGATGAGGGCCCCCAGGGTAAGTAAGAGGAGATGGGGTGAAGGGATAAAAGAGTATAACGTGTGTGTGTGTGTGTGTGTGTGTGTGTGTGTGTGTGTGTGTGTGTAGACAAAAAAAGTGCAATTTATCCTTCAGGAGAAAAATGCCTCCAGGTCCAGTTCTATGAAGATTCTCAGGTGTCAAAGGTGCTCTCCATGGCTATTGCTTCCACTAAGCCTGATGTGTTCAATTCTTGGTTTTGTCTTCCTGCGGCAGAAAATGTAACTCAGTGTTGCCTGGAAACCCCCTCACCCTCCTACCTCACATCTCTAGAGCCCCTAGGCACATACAGCAGTATCTTGCCTTGACAGCCGTAGGAAAGAATAGGAGGACCAGGATGCAACTATGATTAAACAGTCAGACAAGATGCACTTGAGAGAGTGGAGTATGGGTGTCAGCTGAGGAAACCACAGAAGGGCTTGGCCGTAGCTGTCCATATGAAGATATGAAGCTGCTAAGCTTTGATATTAGGAAACTAGCCAGGCGTGGTGGTGCATGCCTTTAATCCCAGTTCTTGGGAGGCACAGGTATAAGGATTGCCAAAAGTTCAAGGCCACCCTGAGACTACATAGTGAATTCCAGGTCAGCCTGAGCTAGAGTGAGACCCAACCTCAAAAAGAAAAAAATAGATATTAGGAAACTGAGTTTAGATAGTAGAGAAAGACCGTGCTGGAATACTTCAGTTTTTTATCCACAGAATTCTGTCCCTGAAAGGAACACTTCTTTCAGTTAATTGTGTTGGCTTGAAGGTAGAGAAAGGAGTGCTGCAGAGATAAAACACAGATCAAAGAGATCCTTACAGCATAGATCAAAGGAGGTTGGACACAGGACACAGTTCATTAGGTATTTCTACAGTCTTGTTGGCAAAGTTCCTCAGAAAGGGGAGTACAGTTCTTTTGCAGGTGGTCTGATAAGTTATATTGAAATTCCTGGATATTAGCCAGAAGAAGATGGAAATCAGAACCAGAAGAATGGACTAGTTTTTGTTTTGCTTTTGGTTTACTTTTTATTTCTTTATTTTTACTTTTTTGAGGCAGTGTCACCTGTAATCCAGGCTGACCCTAGAATTCTGGTCCACTTGCTCCCCATCCATCTCCCAAGTGCTGGGATTCCAAGTGCTACCACTCCCACCTTAATCAGGAATCTTTAAGTTACAATTGGTAGAAACTTAATCAAAATTATTATATTTTAAAAAGACGGTTCATGCAGGGCGTGGTGGCGCACGCCTTTAATCCTAGCATGTGTGAGGCAGAGGTAGGCGGATCACCATGAGTTTGAGGCCACCCTGAGACTACATAGTGAATTCCAGGTCAGCCTGAACTAGAGTGAAAAAATAAAAAATAAAAAGAGGGTTCAGGCAGATGGCTCATATGTAAGAGTACTTGCTGCATAAGCATAAGGGCCTGACTTGCCCTGAGTCTGACTCCAGCACTCATGTAAGCAGCTAGGCATGACCAGGCAAGCTGGTCCTGTTCTGAACAGGCCATCTGCTCCCTCTCTGTAAATAAAAATAAATAAGTAAAGTTTTTGAAAGTGGGGTACTGGGGAGATAGCTCAGTTGGTAAAGTGCTTGCCTTGCAAGCTGGAAGACTTGAGTTCGTTCCCCAGAATACAAATAAAAAGCCATGTGCAGTGACAAGTGTTTTTAATTCCAGTGCTAAAGAAGCAGAGACACTGGTGTGCGCTGGCCAGCCAGCCTAGCCCAGGTGAATTCCGGTCAGTGAGATATCCTGTCTTAAAAAAAGGTAAATGGCATTCCTAAGGCACTATACCCAAGGTTGTCCTCTGACCTCCACATGCATGCACACCTGCACACACATGCACCCACACTCACATGAACATGTTTGTATGCACAGACACACACATACACAACAAAAGGAAAGTGAGCTATTAGTTCAAATATGGGAAGGTCTGAATTCAAGACTCAGTCATTCCTCTGCTCTACTTCCCCCCAGGCCTCGCCATGCTCTCCTGTGCATCTTCTCCTGTCAGTTCACCCAAACAGAAGGGAGATTCTGCCAGCAGTTCACACAAGTACCCAGCCAGCACGTCTCAGCTGACTCCATATGCCCACTGCTGAACTCAGCCCCTGGGCAGGCCCACTTTGCGGTCAGCTCCACACACACTTAAGGGCAGTGAGTAAGGACAGCATGTTCTCAAGGAAACTTGGGGTGCTGCTGTGAAACGGAAAGGGAAAGGAAGCTGGGAAGGAAAAAACAAAAAAGAGAGAGAGAGAGACTGATCAGTGAAAAGGGTCAGATCAGTAGGCTGGCCGGGCACTGAAGCAAAGGCTTAAAGGAAGCCATCACTCCATACAAAACAAAGACTGGTGCATCAAGAAGTCAGCAGTCTCTGCCCCCCACCTTCTGGGACGCGTGGCCTCTGGGAAGCAGCCACCATGCAGGCCTGAATGTTGGTTTGATTTCGAGCAGGGTATGTCACCTTTGCCCTATTGACATCTGTGTCTGAAGCAGTCTTTGCTGCGCACAGGGCCATCTGCCCTGCACATGATAAGGTGTTCAGTAGCCTTGGTCAGTAGCCACTAGAGGCTACCACCATGTCCACTTACAACCCAGCTATGAAACCAGAAAGTCATCCGACCTGTCCAAAAGTCCCCGGGGGAATGACAACCACCCCAGCTGACAGGATGAGGGCAGAAACAAAATGTTCTGACCAAGAAGGAAAAACCCAAATCACCAGCCCGGTTGGGTCTTTTTGTAACTTTGGGCTCTACGTGGCTGAAGTCCTGGGCAAGAAAACTGAGTTTCTGGCATTGTCACAGGTCTCCCAGCCCTGCTCAAAACTTTCTTAGAGCCCAACTTCAAGAACACCCAGGACCTCCCCTGTAATTAAGTTTAAGTTTAATTTAACTTTAATTCAAGTCCTGACACCAAGTGCCCAGGGTATAAGGCCCACAGCCCCTGCCTACATGCACTCTCTTAGTCATCATGTCAACACTGCTGTGTGACTGCTAGCTTCATTGTCTTCGTTGTATGAAGGTGGGCCGTTCGCTCTCACAAATCAAGTAACTGCCCCTAGCACGATGCTGAAACTGGTGTCTCTTCACCCCCAGGGCCCTCTCTGCATTTCCACTTCTGGAGGAATTTCCAACCACGTTCCCATGACTTATTTCTCTCTCTCTCTTGTTGTTGTTGTTGTTTTTGAAGCAGGGTCTCACTCTGGCCCAGGCTGACCTGGAATTGCTATGTAGTCTCAAGGTGGCCTCGAACTCATAGCGCTCCTCCTATGTCTGCCTCTCCAGTGCTGGGATTAAAGGCATGTGCCACCACGCCCGGCCCATGACTTATTTCTATCCCAAGTTGTCCTTTCTTTGAATTCTTATTGCATATTTTCACTCATTCTTCCCCCTGTACTCTATGGAGTCTGGTTTAAGTTTAATTCCTTTATATCTATGTGCCAAACAATAGGAAAGGGTCCTCGCATCAGAAATGATGACTCTTATTCATCTCTAATGAATGACCCTCCACCATTTTCCATTTTAGATTTGTTTCACACATCAATTTAGAAGTAGGAGATTTAAGTAAAATTGGGAAGACTAGAGAAGAATAAGAGGGCTTGCAGCTGGGTATGAGAGAAGCAAGCTGGCCAGATATGAGATGAGATATGAGGAAGGACAGGGCTCTAAGAAAAACACAAAGCCAGTCTTGGCAGGCTCCGGCAGCCTAAATAAAGCCCTTTACCCCATGTGTTTTTTCCTTGATTATGTTGTTTCTCCCTTGCAAAGCTTCCAGGTGGGTGCTAAACTATCTCCCTGCCCAGCACCAAGAAAACATATCTAGATCTAAAGTTATCGTTTTAAAAGTTTCATGAGGCAATGGAGGAGCATATGCCCGAGACTCAGAGGCCTGGCGCTTCGTTCTGGAACTGCCAGACTTGCTGCGCAGCCTTGGAGAAATGATTCAACATCTCTGAGTCTCATTTTTCCAATTATAAAATTAGGGACCTGGACTTCTTACGGTACAAGGACTCTTAGCCATTTGATGAAGGCATTCAGCTTAGAATTAATCCTATGACCATTTAAAAGGGCTTTGAAATATTGAGAATCAATCTCAAATGAATATCTAGTGGTGCTTTGCAGGGAAGTAGCTGGAATAACAGCTGCAGCTGACTTTAGCTGGACAGGAAGGGGGCAGGGCTGTGTCACCTGAGCCTACAAATGTAAATTAAAATTGCATGCCAGGCTGAAGGAGGACACCTAGTGAATTAGTGATGGCCCTCAGTATCTCTATGACAGGAGAGAGGCGGGGATCTGGACAGGAGACAGGAGATGTGAGGGAGGAAGAGAGGCCACAGTGAGGAGAAGCTGTGTACACAGAGATCCTGAGAAGTCTGTCCACACTTGACCGTGAGGCACAGCAACCTGCCACAGTGTGAGGCAAGCATGTTTCATTCAGCACAACTAGAGACAGATACTGTGTATCTCACACTACCAGAGCACATGGAGACCAAGCCTTGACCTTCTGCCTCAAAGCGTGCTGGCTCCCGCAGCAAAAGAGACAGGATGGTCAATCCCAGCAGAGCCACAGCAGAAGTAGGAGGGGCTTATCCTGCAGGGACGGTAATGCCCATTACCCTGCAAGGAGCCAGGGAACTCTGAAGCAGAAATGAGTATGTGAAATGGATTTTTAATCAATCTCTCTCTCCCTCCCTTCCTCACTCCATCAATGTCTTGTCTCTTTCTCCCTCTCCGCTCATTCCTGCCTCAGCTGTTATCAAACTGTTTTTATTGTCTTACTTTTCTAGGAGGTCTCTAATGGAACCCAAACTTTCAGACCTAGAAGCACCACTAAGCCAGAGGCCCCCAGTGAGCATCCAAGACAATGGCTGGAGAAGAAAATTCCTGGTGAAAAGCCTAAGAAAGGATTCTCTTCCCTTTCCAGCCCTGCCACATGCCATTTCACTTCTTCCTGCCCTGTCCATGTCTATTCCCCTTCCTGCCTTGACATGTACATGACCCTTCTTCTTCCTGTCCTGCCATGTGTCTTCCCCTTTCTGCCCTGCCATATGTCATTTCTCTTCTCCTCTTGCCCCTGTCCACAGACCCCATGTGAAGATGTGATCCCCAATTCCCCCTTTGCTCCTGGGAAAAAAATCAATATATACCAAAATACAGGCTTCCGTCCTGTTCATATTGATACTCAGCCCTGAGCAGTGGAGAGAGGAGAGTATTCAGGAGATGATTTGACTTGAGGAGAGACATATCAGATGGCTCTAAGCTGGGCAAGGTGGCTGATGGCATCCACCGGTAAGTGGACTGGAGTTCAGTGACCATGGGTTGGGACAATATTGCAAGAGGTAGCAGAAATTTTAAAGGTGGATGAGTCTGTGTAGCCAGAGTGCTGGCTGAGTGGATATACAACAAAAACATCACTGTGCAATCTCTCTTGTTCAGATACTGTGTTCCTGTACCCAGTCACTTTCTACTTATTGGGAATCACAAAAAGAATGGCTACCACATACGCAGATTGCAAAAGCTTTAAGATCACAGTTAAAAGAAAATCCAGCAGATCACCCCTCAGCATCTTCAAAACTGTTAAGTGCCAAGAAAGCTTCTTCAACTACTCCAGGCCCAATGAACCATCTTCCACCCAGGCCGTCTGTTCCTCATCTGCTACATTGAGAAGGTGGGGTCTCCATCCACCTTGCTTCTCTTTGCACTAGAATATTTTCTGGCACATGAAAGAGATTCAGCAACCATTTGGTGAGTGAATGAACTGTGTAGTGAATGAGTTCATCATCAGTCTTCCTATTTAACAGTAGATCCTTTAAAAACTTACTTCCAGGGCTAGAGAGATGGCTTAGCAGTTAAGAAGCTTGCCTGCAAAGCCAAAGGACCCAGGTTCAATACCCCAGGGCTCACGTAAGCCAGATGAATCTGGAGTTCGTTTACAATGGCTAAAGGCCCTGGTGCACCCATTTTCTCTCTCTCTTCTCTTCTGTCTATTTCTCTCTTTCTCTCTCTCTCTCTCTCAAAAAAAAAAAAAAAACTTATTTCCATATCCTTCCTACCACAATTAGGTACTGAATAAACATTTATTTGTGTGTATGAGCATATTTGTACTTATGTATGTGTTAGTGTGCACATGTGTGTTCATGCCTCCAGATTTCCCTCTATTCCTCTTCACCTTATTTTCTGTTTTTGTTTTTTTCAAGGTAGGGTCTCATTCTAGTCCAGGCTGATCTGAATTTCACTCTACAGTCCCAGGCTGACTTGAACTTATGGCAATCCTCCTACCTCTGCATCCCAAGTAATGGGATTAAAGGCATGCTTCACCACACTGGCTTTCCACCTTATGTTTCAAGATAGGGCTTCTCACTGAACGAAGAGCACACTGAATCAGCTAGACTATCTACCAGTGGAACCCAGGGATCATCCTGTCTATCTCCTCAGCACTGGGATCACAGGCACACACTCCCACATTTGACATTTACGTAGATCTGAACTCAGGTCCTCATGCTTGCAGAGCAAGCACTTCACCCGTTCCCTGATCCCTGACTATGCATTTCTTGAATAAAGCAAATGTCTCTAGCAGCAACAGCAGCAGCAGGCAGGCAGTTTGCTCTCGGCTGCCCTAGAGTTCATTTGCTCTAACTGAGCACCCGCCTCTAAAATCTAGATGAAGTTCTCAGTTGTTCTCTTGACAAGCAATACATTCACTTCTTTCTCCTCCAAAATCATGTGTGCAAATCATTTGTTTTGGCTAAAGATCATGCCAGGAAAATGTCTAGGCCCCTCCAACAGCAGAAAAATAAACACAGGAGGTAGGAAGGACATGGATTAAAGAAGAAGACCATGTCAACCTCTTCCAGTTAATCTGAGGAGCTTATTTTAGAAGAAACAGTGTTTACAGGACCATAATGAGAACGTCCAGACCTCCCAGGCTCCCCTGCTAACCCTCGAGAGGACATGGCTCCCAGGACAGCACCTCCACCGCCATGTCTACATAATGGACATAATGACTATTGTTAGGGTGAACGACAGCAGCACTGTCATTAAGAATGTTGCATAAGCTTATTTTCCTGTTTTTGCCCATAGTAAATTAAGGTCATTTCTACATCATCTTGAAAAGATTCAGCTGTCAGCTTCTCTTTCTCCTCCCACCACCCTCTTCCCTTCACTCCCTTCATCTCCCCACCCCATTGTCCTCCTATTCCCACACTCATGATCTATTGAGTCTCAATATTTTTCTCTAGGATCTAATCAAAACTTTCCTCCTTGCCCTTTTAATTTTGGTTTACATCTAAGACATGGTCATCATGATCCTTTATTTAGGAGACTGGGGGACCCATTACTCGTCTCCATTCACCTCAGAGAAAGCCCTACTTTCTTGCCTAGTTTTGACATGGCTGCCTTCTCTGGGCTTTCTCAATAAATAGTAGGTCTGGATTCCTCAACCCCAAGGTCTGCCCCCAGAAATCTATCTCCTACAGCACAAGTCTACCTCCCAAAGACTCTATCAGTTGGGGACTAAACAGGAAGCTTAATGAAAACTACCTGAGACTATGGCATTCACATTCAAACACCCTGGTTCCTTCTCAACACTTAAAAGAAAATGTCAGCTGGAGAGATGGCTTAGCAGTTAAGGCGCATGCCTGTGAAGCCTAAGGACACCGGTTCAATTCTCCAGGTCCCACATAAGCCAGATGCACATGGTGGTGCATGCATCTGGAATTCGTTTGCCTTGGCTAGAGGCCCTGGTGCACCCATTTTCACTCTCTCTCTCTAATAAATAAATAATTTTTTTTTAATTTTTTAAAAGAAAATGTCAGTTCTATGTCTACAGAATCCTAACAAAAGGAGACAAGCCCATTCTTGAAATATTTCAGGCCTAAAAAACCTGTATTTAAAAGACAAAAACATAAAAGTAAGCGATTTTTTAAACCCACTGGTTTTCAACTAAAATCACTTTTGTCTTTAAGGCAACATTGGGAAATATCTGGAGACACTTTGAGTGGTCTTGATTGGGCGCATGCTGCTGGCATCTGGAGACAGGAATGCTATTGAACATCTAACAGTACCCAGGACAGTCCTCACAATGGAGACATTTCCAGATCAAACATGAACACTGCCAAGGTCAAGAAATTCTGAGCTAGCATAGAGAAAATCTCCTTAAAACCACACTTTGATCATGTTTCTCTCCTGCTCAAATGGCAGCACATTATCTTTAAGAACTTGAGCTCTTTGACCCTTTTAGACCTTCTAGATTCTAGAACTTTCCCCAAGCATCCTTTTCCAGCCTTCTCTCTTACTATTTCCCAACATAAACCTCCCTACCCAGAACACTGGGCCTTCACATACACTGCTCAAGGCCTCCACAGCTCATTGAAGTTTAAAATGTTTCCTTCGAGCCTGATCTCTCAACCTGAAGCCGTACCGTCCCTCAAGCCCAAGCTTCACCTTCTTCTAAAAACTCTCTGGGAACAGGCTTCTCAGACCTGCCACATTCCTCTTGGCCTCACTCAGTGCATTCTAGCCACCCAAGTTTCCTTATTGCCCACTCATGAACACAACTCTAAGACATGGTGTGTGTCACACATTAGTGTGACAGGACCTCAGAGGTTTCAGCGTAAATGCCATTGTCTCCGAAAGGCCCTCATGATCTCCTCCCTCCCCTGCTTCTCTGTCAGCAGTCTACTTTGTCCTTTATTAACCACCACAGAGCATCTGTTCATAGGCTTCACTTACTTCCTTCTTGCCTTTGTCCTCACATTAGACTATTATGCTAGATGGAAACTTATCCATCAATATACCCTATCTCCTGCCTAGCCATACGTCTGGCTCAAAATATTAGCTCAATAAATGTTAAATGAATGAATGAATAACTATTTTAGCTCACGTGCCAGTATTTTGTTGCCATAATGTTGGGGTACATCTCTCATTGTCAAGAGCAAAACCGCCCTGACTCTAACCATGATATATTGGGTGGTTGTGGCTATTAATCTCTATCGTCAGCTTGATAGTGTCAGGAATCAAATAAAGTCCTCTCAGGCAGATTTGTGAGGGTGTTTTGAGGAAGGATAAATTGAGAGCTCGGGGGCTCTCCCAGGCACGGAGGATGACATCTGTGCACAGACATGGAGGGAAGAGGATGCAGGGATCCCATTTTAGCTGGAAGCATACAAGCAACGATAAAAGGAGGAGCAGAGGAAGGAAATGAAGGAAGAGAGAACAAAAGAAAAATTAAGCCACTGCTGACTGTGAAGGGTATGTTACAAAGAAAACACCATCCTCCCCAGCCTGGGAGGACCCTCCCAGAGATGCTGACTGCACTGAGCCTCTGCTGATGCAAAGCTGGCCCTGAGGATGATGCCCTGGGGAAGAGATCAGCAGTGCCAATGTCCTGGGGCAATGTGCAGAGGGACAAGCAGGAGACACGTGGCTACAGTGACATAATGTTGGGGAAGAGTCGTGAGCCAGCTTCAGCTCATGCTCCTCCCACACTTTCAAATCTATACCTAGGCTTGGAGAAGTCAAGAAAAGAATTCACGGGCTGGAGAAATGGCTTAGTGTTTAAGGTGTTTGTCTGCAAAGCCAAAGGACCCAGGTTCCCCAGGACCCACATAAGCCAGATAGATGCACAAGGTGGTGCATGCATCTGGAGTTCATTTGCAGTAGCTGGAGGCCCTGGCATGCCCATTCTCTCTCTATCTCTCTCTTTCTATATGTCAAATAAATAAATAAAAAATAAATTCTATTTAATAAAAGAAAGGTTTATTTAAAAAGAAAACAAAAGAAAAGAATTCATCAGAAGTCCAGGTTTAACTAGTGTTCTTCTCAACAAGAAGAGAGGAACGTACAAATCTCTGGAAATCCAGGTTCAAGCCTGACTCCCCATCAGCTCTGAGCCCTTCAGTCAGCACTCTGCCATGAAACTTGCGCACGCAGATGTGATAATGACGGTAAGTACAGCTCAGCTTCCAGGTTCAGTGTGTCCTCCCACAGTTCTCCTGGATGCAGTCCTTCCAGTACATGTAGAGTGCCACGCTGCTTCCTTTATTAAGCCCAAATGCTTAATGGAAGGAAGAACTCATCCAAAACAGCGGGGCTGAGTGTTTGAAGAAGAAAGATGCGCCCTGGAATCCCCCTTTCTCAGCACTTAGTGACGTCTCAGCCCAGAAGGCCCATCTCAGCGTGGAGCAATTCAAGTGTTCCAGTCAGGTTTCTGGCATGGATAGGATGTGTTTATGGGACTCACTTTGCATTTTGGGGGTTTCAGATTTACATTTGAAATGAACATAATTGTCTCAGAGACTAATGTCCACTAAGTGGCACAGAGATTCTAGAACCTACCTTTCTTCCTCTTTTGTAGATCATGATAACTTGCATTGTCTCTGGCACATGTCCCGTTCACCATCATTTCACAGCAGTTATCTCTGGCAGGTCCCTGGTCGGTTAACTTATTCATTGCCTGTTCTGTCAATGGGGATGCCATGGAGGACGAGGACAGGCCATGTTCCCTCCTTTGAAGAATATTAAGGGGTTGGAGGGATGGCTTAGCACTTAAGGCACTTGCCTGCAAAGCCAAAGGACCCAGGTTCGAATCCTCAGGACCCACGTAAGCCAGATGCACAAGGGAGCACATGCGTCTGGAGTTTGTTTACAGCAGCTAGAGGCCCTGGTGTGCCCATTCTCTCCCTCTGTCTCTCTCTTCTCTCTGTCACTCTCTCTCTCTCTCTCAAATAAATATAATAAATAAATTTATTAATTAAAGTTTTAAAAAGAGAGAAGGGTTTTCCAATTTTGAGCTGATAACTTCAGTTTTCTCAGCTGAAGGAAGGATGAGTGTTTTTTAAAAAAGAAGAAGATTAAAGCTAGTGAGGAATACAGATATCAAGCAAGTGATTCTGGGTGATAAGAGCTATGGACAAGAAAGTCAGGTCCCTTTGGAAACAGCCATCTCTGCCAAGCTCTGAATCTGGGAGCTCTACTCTCCTCAAAGCACTCACCCACCTGCAGAAATATGTTTCATCCTTTGAAGATATTTTTGCTTCATGATACACATTGAAAAAATATGGGAGCAAAGAAAGAGGGGGGCGTTTTGCTTTCTGTCACCTGCCTCTTCTCCACTATCTCTCCGAGCATGGCTTCCCTCATCTCCCTTCATGCAAACAGATTCAACAGTCCTTTTGAGCAGTGTAACATAGAACATGATGTGGGATGGTGGGAAGAGCTCAGCATTTGGCCTGAGATGATCTGGGCTCAGGTCCCAGCTCTGCCCCTGGGAAGTCCCTGCACACTAGGAAGAGAATGCCTCCCATCCCCACTCACAGGGTTATTGTGAGAATCCATGTGATCATTTACATGAAAATGCTTTGCAAACTAAACTGCATTATTCTCACGTCAGCTGCTGCTCTACAAGTCATAGTGTATTCTGGGCATGAGGTTTGCCTGACACTAATATACAGATTCCTGCATTCCTCTGTGACACCCTGCATGATGTGCCCTCCTTCCATCTTTTGTTTGTGTTCATTGAAAACCACAGCTATCTTAGCTTTCCCTTATGGCCACACAGCTGCCTTTAACTGTCCTTCCTTCATGGGCTTCTCTGTAACGGTACAGATTACCATCTTATCTGAAGCTTCACCACCTTCTGAGTCCTGTCAGAGTCACACAAAAACCCAAATCTCTTCCTTTTCCCATTTTCACCAACTGGGAAAATCAGAAAGTTCCTTTAAATCCAGATCAAGTTTGTCTCTCTCAGGCTGGAGCCAAAGGCCAGCCTAGCCCTCAGCTTTTCCATGGATTCTAACCCATTTGGTGGTAGCATTAGAGAATCCCTCTGGGAGCCATGGAGTCAGGATTCTTTCAAAGACCTGACACAGGGCTTCAGAGCCTCAGCAGCAATTGATGTGGAGACTCTCATCTCAGCGCTCCCACCAGAAAGCAGGCCTCCTCACACTAAGATGTCTTGCTCAGGTGCCCTGGCAGCCATTTCTATTCACTGTTCCCACCAGGAAGAACTGTAGCCCAGGCTGGCCTTGAACTTGTAGCGAAATGTTAGGGGTTCAGAAAGGTCCTTGAAAAAAAGAAAGAAAAGTCCTTGAACCCTAAACCCTAGGTATGTGTCTACTTTTAAAGAAAAAATTGAATAAAAAGACTGAGAAAGATAATCATTAAATTTTTATATTTATTGAGGGAAGTACAGAGCCAAGGAAAGGCACCCACACGGTTAGAGATCCCATGTGGAGGGCCTGGAAAAACTGTGGAGGGAAAAGAGGATAGTTCAAAGAGCTCCTGCCCACGGGGAGCTAGAGAGGGTAAAAAGCCCATGTGGAGAGTAAGGGCTGTGGGCTCTCACTCTTGGCTCAGTCAGACTGGGTCTGGGCCAAGCTGAGGGGAAACTCACCAGCAACTGGAGGTTCCCACGTGGTCAGACAGCTCAGAGACCATGCCCTCCCCTCGCAAACATATTCGTAACCTTATGGCAGTGGACCCTACCTTCCAGCTCAGGTTAACCACAGTGAAGGACAGCTGATTGGTTTGGGCTAGAGGCTATCTCAGGAAGAGGCTAGCCAAGTTCTGGGCTCTAAGTGTAACCAACCACAATATTGGAAATAAATTTAAATCCTAGGAAAGATCTCCTGCCCAGGAGGAGCCTAGGTTGTTTGCGTGAATAAAACAGGTCTAGGGAACTACTCAAGAGATAAAAAGTCAGATCTAGCAAGTGCAGACTTTCCTGCTTTTTTACTTTCAGGGGCCTAGTCACCCTAACTGCCTACTCCCTCTCAACTCACAGGGATCCTCCTACCTCAGCCTCCCAAGTGCTGATATTAAAGGCATGTGCCACCATGCCCAGCTTTTCTTTCCTTTTTTAAGCCTTGTTGTTTTTTTTTTTTAATTTTTATTTATGAATTTATTAGAGACAGAGAGAGGGAAAGAGAGAGAGGGGGAGAGTGAGATGGGCGTGCCAGGGCCTCTAGCCACTGCAAATGAACTCCAGATGCATGCCCCACCCCCGGTGCATCTGGCTTATGTGGGACCTGGAGAATCTAACCGAGATCCTTAGGCTTCACAGGCATGAGCCTGAACAGGCTAAGCCATCTCTCCAGCCATTTTTAGCCTTCTTAATTTAATCTACCCATCTTCCATAGTCATCACCAAATGTCACCAAATCTCTGGTGTCAGACAGAAAAACTATTATTTGCTTGAAACACAGATTTGTTTATATACTGGAACAGGACACATCTTACCAATGGCAAATCAAGATGCATTCTGACAAATAAGCTCTGGCAAGAGAAAAAAATGTAATTTTATATTGTCCAAAACATCAATGAGGAAACACCGTCATCTTCACTTGCTACAGTAAGAGTTGTCACTGGACCTCATCTTTCTAGTTCTGAACAATGGTTTAGAATGTGCATCCCTTCAGGTTCTGGCAAGGAAATCCTGGAGGTTTTGTTATTTTTGTCATTATTTTGCAACTATTTAAGATTTCTTTGTAGTTATCTAAGAAAGTGTGCCTCTTTCCTTCTCTGTCTCTCTCTCTCTCTCCTTCTCGCTTTCTTTTCTGTTTTATGCAAATGTTGACCCATCAGGATTTACTTAAATCCTCCTTTGGTTGTGGGCCTCCAATGACAAAGCCATATCCATGGCAACCACAGGCCGCCCAGCAGAAGAGGGAGACACATCCAGACACGGAGCATAATAGCTCTGTTTACTGATGACTAAGATCTTGAAAGCTCTACTGTACATTCCAACTCACAGCTCGGGCCAGGAGCCAGGCTGTCCTCATCTTTGAGGTCCAGCCTCTATAACCACAGGCACAGAAAGAGAAAGAAGCCTTTTCCTAGCCCTATTCCTTGGGGGAATGAGAGATGTACCACTTGCTCCCAAGGCCTTGGGATTATCCTGCATAAACTAGGCTACACGGAGAAGGGAGCTGTATTAGGGTAGTTCTGGGTTCAGCCGGAGCTCTCAGCTCCTGAGACTTTCCCTGCCCAGCTCCACCTGGGAGCCGCTGCCCTCTGAGGCAATCTCTGCTGTAGAGATGGGGCCTAGGGCCTGAAAGGTACCACCCGCCAGAGCACACCCTGCTAAAGTTCATGTCCAAGTGTTTTGTGATTTCCCAAGACTTTTTTAACCAGTGTGCCTCATTCTATCATCTTTCCCATGTGACAATAAAGCCTGATAAACATACAAACCCAAGATGAAGGCTGTGCACACCAAGTAGCAGGGCGCCTAATGACACACAGGCAGGAAACACACTCAGTTCATCATATACTCTCATCAAATAGCTATCGTAACATGTTGGACTCACATTTGGCTGAATTGATATGTGGTAATTGATTCAAAAACACTATCAATTTCCTTTTACTGTACGTGCCAGGACAATTTTCTGTTAACTATTATGATGTTGACTTGTGATTTAGCATAAATATGGAGGGATAAATCAGATGGATACATGTGAGAGCAAATCCAGTTGATCCTAGTTTTTTACAATTATTTTTATTTATTTATTTATTTGAGAGAGGGGTACGGGGGGGGGGGGAGAAAATGGGCACACCAGGGCTTCTAGCCACTACAAGCAAACTCCAGACACAAGCATCATGTGCATCTGGCCTACGTGAGATCTGGGGAATCAAACCTGGTTCCTTTGATTTTGCAGGCAAGCGCCTTAACCTCTAAGCCATCTGTGCAGCCCCCAACTTTTTTTTCTGACATGAGCCATACAATGTGGGAGTCTGAGTGGTGGCAAAAGTCCCAGCATGTGCCCCCAGCTATCGCCAGGCACTGGGGTATGTTAGTCACCAGCCTACTGTTGGCTTTCTTCTGTTGCTCTCACCATTAGACTTGGAGGACCAAACAGATCCTTTATAGGCAAAGAAGGGACAAGACGACAGACAGTTACCCACACTCCTTTCCTCCATCCAGGGGCAGATGGGCAGCTCATCTCTCAGTCTGCAACAAACCATGACTGCCTGGGCCTTGTGCAGAAAAAGGCATTTTAGTGGTAAATGACTTTTTTTTTTTTTTTTTTTTTTTTTTTTTTTTTACTTAAACAACATTTGTCCACCTTCACGCATGCTCTAGATTTTGAAAATCTTTTAGTGTACAACCTGGACCCCATGTAAATATTGTTGCCTAGGTAACAACTCTGTGTCGTAGCTATCATTCTTCACTGATCTTTGGCAACCTGTGTTTGTTTGTTGTTTGAATCTTGTGAGGAGACATTCTGATCTGCTCTTCCTCAGCTATGTTTGGAAGGCCCTGGGGAGCTTTATGAAAGGAGCTTCTAGAGGCTGGGAGACGGCTCAGTGAATAAAGGTGCTTGTTTCACAAGCCTGCTGACTGGAGTTCCTCGGATTGGAGTTCAGATCCCTAGAACCCACATAAGGTCGGACACAAAAGTAATCCCAATGCACCTAGGGGTATGGGAGGCAGCGCCAGGAGAATCCTGAAGCGCGTGGAGCCAGCTAGCGTGGCCTCCTCGCTGCAAAACAAGAGAGACGGTGCCTTAAACAAGGTGGAAAGTCCACTCCCCCCAAAGTTGTCCTCTATTCTCCATACATGCACCAAGACATGCACATGCCCAGATATACATACACCACCATACACATGTGCAGGCAACATGCATATACACATAAATTTAAAAAGAAAGTGCATTTCTACATAGAGAATCACAATCACTTGAGCTCTTAATGGTTAGTAGAGACAATTATGGCTTCTACAGACCAGCAAGAGACCAATGTCAGATAAGAAAATGAAACCATAAACAGGGAAAATGAAATTCATTCCATATTGACTCGGCAATCATAAAAGCGTAATGAAAAGCTTAGATTCTTGGAGACAGCTCTCCACCTTTTAAACATGATCTTCTGAGGTCAAGATAATGTAAATGCATGTAATCATTCTGCTTCCAAGAAGGGCAGACCCAACAGCGCATCAATGTCTAGTCTTCTCCTTGATTCAGTCCCTCTTTAATTCAAGTTGTCTCTCCCATCAAGCAGACCTACAGGAAAGGACACAGCTCTCTCAGGTAAAGTAGTGCAAGAGGTATTTGGCAACATCATTAACTTTATAATAATTTCAAAGCCCAAAGCTAAGTGACAATGATAGATATGAGTAACCTACTGTCTGTGTAGATCCACAGTGACCCAACAATTTGCTAGTGTACCTGAGGGTGTGATACAAAGGTACAGTTAGCTCAGAGGTGAAAGAAGGCAACTGGCTTGGGAGGAGAAGGCAGTGAGGCTGCAGCGTGTCTGGAAGAGAGGCTCAGACTTCCATGATTCCATGATCCCATAAAGTTACTTCCTTTTTGTTCACTATTCAACACCCAGGTGCCCTCTGGCATTGAGTATAGATTCCAGTGGAGACTGCCTGGCTCCCTGTCCCTTTCCTCGCCTCAGATTGCTGCCTTCTTTCTCCCTGGGCTAAGTTGGATGAAACAAATACAATAACTCTTGGGATGTTCTGAGGGATCAAGTGTGCAGCCAATGCTAGTTGCTTTTGCAAGTTCATGTCTTGGATTCACTCTCCACCTTCTGCTCAGTCTGTAAAGCCACTGAATTGAATAAAATGAGCTCCATGACCAGAGGCTAAGCAGAAGGCATTGCACTCAGGACATTGTTACTGGCCTGATTCTGTCTGCCCTGAACACTCCAGCTAAATCCAACTTCTCTGGCAAGATTCCCAACCAGCTAAAACTTTTTAGAAAGCAAGCAAGTCCAGTCGAAGCCCTTGGCTGTTTCCACTGGGTTTTTACTAGCACAAAAATGGGTCCTCATTGTGAGCAGTTGCCCTGTGCACGGCTCTGAATGAGTCCTTTGCAAATCCTTTTCCCTTGGCCTGGTAACTGGAGCTCAACACTCCCTTTCTGGCAAGGACTCTGTGGAAAATTTCCTTCCATAGAGAGCTGCCTGCTTTTCTTAGTAATTGTACCAAGTTCTCTCCCTGTAATGGTAAAAAAAAAAAAAAAAAAAAGAATAAAATAAAATAATGGAGCAACCTAACCATTTAGAGCAATCAGGCATCAAGGATAAGAAACAAGCACCCCTTTTCAGCTGGGAGTTTTCCTGAGCATTTACAATCAATCTGCCCAAGTCACAGTGACAGCTTCAATCTGAAGCTTGTGTTACCTCTTTTTGTGTCACCATTATTATCGTCTGTAATTATGGGCAAACAGTTAGTGGTTCTAGAGAAATAATAAGTCAGTGATGAAGCATCTAATAGCGTGCAAGCAGATTCACATGAACCTTTGGATGATATTGTCCATGTGTGACTGTGACCTTGGGAGAAGTTCTACATTTCAAATCCCAGTTTCATCACCCAAAGGAGAAGGGGAATTAGAGGGGAGGAGGAAGAGAGGCCCCCTCCCCATGACAAACGCCTGCCTCCTCGACAAAGTCATTGTGGGGATGATTCAATGAATCAGCATATGTAGCCAGCTTGCTTCTCAGCAGGCACTCCAGTGTTCTTAGCCTCCCTTCTTCCCCTCTCTCCTTCTTCTCTTCTCATCCTCTTCTCCTGTCTTGAACTGTGATTTTCAAACTAACAATTAGAACTTTTTAAAAAATTCAAATAAACATGTATGGAGAAGCCAGACCTAGACAGTATAAAAAAAAACCCAAGTGGGGCTGGTGAAATGGCTTAGCAGTTAAGGCGTTTGCCTGTGAAGCCTAAGGACCCAGGTTCGATTCCCCAGGACCCATGTAAGCCAGATGCACAAGGGGGGGCGTGGATGCATCTGGAGTTCATTTGCAGTGGCTGCCCATTCTCTCTTTCTCTCTGCCTCTTCTTCTCTCTTAAATAAATAAATAAATAAATAAATAAAACATTTTTTACAAAAAGAAAAGAAAAACCCAAGTGGCTACAAACAGCATGAAGTGTGTTCCTCTCCCTCTCCTTGGTGGTGGCTTTCAGAACCAAACAGATGGCTTTTCTCATTCACTGGGAAGTCCTTGGGGTACAGACCCATGGCTGCCTCATCTACCATTGCCCTGCCTTCCAGACCTAGGCTAATGAACCCTTCTCAGAAAGGACTCTGGTGTATTTAAGGTTTAAGCAAAGGCCCTTCGGATAAAAGTTCTTTTCATTCGGCATTTTCTTTTCTTTTTGGTGGGAGTTAATTTGGGGGTTTGGTGTGTGTGTGTGTGTGTGTGTGTGTGTGTGTGTGTAGTGTATGCAAATGTGTGGAAATGTGCATTCTGTCCACACACAAGCAGAGGCCAGAGAAGGAAGTCATGTGTTCTCTATTATTCTTCTACTTTATTTCCCTGAGACAGAATCTCTCTGTGAACCTGGAGCTGCTATTTTCCCATTAGACTTGCTGGCCAGGGAACCCCAGCAATCCTATTGTCTCCATCTCCCTTGGCACTGATTACTAGCATGCAAGCTCTTTCATGGCCATTGGGGATCCAACGTGGATCCCTGTGCCTCACTGAGCCACCTCCTCACTTCCCAAAAGGCTTTTTGTTTTGTGTTGTTTTGTTTTGTTTTCTTTATTTTCAATATTTATTTATTTATCTATTTATTTGAGAGAGAGTGAGAGAGAGGCAGATATATAAAGAGAATGGGTGTGCCAGGGCTTCCAGCCACTGCAAACAAACTCCAGACGTATGTGCCACCATGTGTATCTGGCTTATGTGGGTCTTAGGGAACTGAACCTGGGTCCTTTGGCTTTGCAGGCAAGTGCCCTAACTACCAAGCCATCTCTCCAGGAAACCAGCCCAGGATAACCTGGAATTCACTATGTAGTCTCAAGGTAGCCCCAAATGCATGGCTATCCTACCTCTGCCTCCCAAGTGCTGGGATTAAAGGTGTGTGCCATCGTGCTGGCTTCAAAAGGACTTTAAGCACAAGGGTTAAGAGAAAAAGAAATACTTAAAAGGAAAACAAGACACACCCCAGAACATGGGTGTGGGCTTCTCTGAGAGACACTTGCCATTCTGGCATTTTCTCTGATGAACTCACTTTTCCAAGGGCTAGCAGCCCAAGAGTTCTCCCCAGGCTCCAGATGTGAGCAGTTGTATCACTGGAACAATTTGTCTCATGGATTCAGCTGAAAACTGTATCACCAGACACTTGCACTAAAACATGAACATAACATAGTTATATATGCATTTCCTCAAAATTAGAAAATTAAAATAAGTATAAGGGAAAATATATCATTTGTAATTCTACCATCTAGAAATTACCACTGTTGGCATTTTGGGAAATTTCCTTCCTGTTTTATAGATGTGAATTACTTATATAAACCCATCAATAGGTAATACAAAGTTGAACTCTAATTATGGGTATAGTTTGGGACACTGCTTTTCCCGTGGTATTAAATAATCTTGAGTATAAATAATATTGGCCATAGAATAGCCCATCTTATAAAGGTGCCATTTGTTCATTCATTCTGGTGCACGTCCTTTTATCACTTTGAATTTTATTTTTTCGAGGTAGGGTCTCAGTGCAGCCTGGGCTGACCTGCATTTCACCCTGTAATCTCAGGGCGGCCTCGAACTCATAGCAGTCCTCCTACCTCTGCCTACTGAGTGCTGGGATTAAAAGGTGTGTGCCACCATGCCAGGCTTAATGACTTTGTCACTCTTACCACTGCAAACAAATGCCTATCCAGCTTTGTTTTTTATTAATTAGGAATGTTATTGTATGGACATATCCCATGTTGATCCCATTCCCTTGTATTATACTATTAGATTCCCTCTTCCCCACTCCCATTCCAGTGAGAGCCCTCCTCAGTGGGGTTACTGGTATTTACTATGGAGTTATAGATTATAAATGTAGCAGTCAGTCACATGGGGGGAAGGAAATGCCTCAGAATACTCCTTCCCACCCTGTGGATCTTACAATCTTTCCGCCCCTCTTCAGCAATGTTTCCTGACCAGTTAGCTTTATGTGGTAACTAGAGAATTGAATCCTGACTGGCAGGCTTTGCAAGCAAGTGCCTTTAACTGCTGAGTCATCTTCTAGCCCCCATTTTGAATATTTTTAAAAATATTTTTGTTTACTTGCAAGCAGATAGATAAAGGGCTTGCCAGAGCCTCTAGCCACTGAAAATGAACTCCAGATGTATATGCTACTTTGGGCATCTGTCTTTACATGGGTACTGAGGAGATGAACTCAGGTCATTAGGCTTTGCAGGCAAGCACCTTAACTGCTGAGCTATCTATCTCTCCAGCCCCCTTTATTTTTTTTTTTCGAGGTAGGGTCTTGCTCTAGTCCAGGCTGACCTGGAATTCATTCTGTAATCTCAGGATGGCCTCAAATTCATAGAGTCTCCTACTTCGTCCTCCCGAGTGCTGGGATTAAAGGCATGCACCACCACACCTGGCTCCCCCTTGAATAAGTTTTTTAATTTTTTGCTTTATTTTTATTTATTTATTTATTTGAGAGCAAGAAAGAGAGAGAATGGGGCCACCAGGGCCTCCAGCCACTGCAAATGAACTCCAGATACATGCGCCACCTTGTGCATCTGGCTTACATGGGTACTGGGGAATCGAGCCTTGAACCGGGGTCCTTAGGTTTCACAAGCAAGTGCTTAACCACTAAGCCATTTCTCCAGCCACCCTTTAATCTTTTTAACTGAAATGATGCCATAAAAGAAAAATATCTTAATCACAACTCTATTATTTTTACCCTCCTTAGATACTTGATATATCAAAGATGTAGAATTCTAGAAGCACATGAGGGCAAGAGCACATGAGGGGTAACATAGGTTAAATGGTAGGGAAACTTGTGTGCACCTTCTCAGTGTGTTTGCTGACTCATATGGCACTTTTGCACAAATTACCAAAACTCACACCTTCCTCAGGATTCTTCACTGCCTATAAACATTCATAATAGAGATGAGGAGCTGGAGAGACAGCTCAGCACTTAAGTGTGTGTCCTGTGCAAGCATAAGGGCCTGAGGGGCCCAAACCTGCCCAAGTTCGAATTTTCAGACCTCACATAAACAGCTGGGCATAACCACAGTCCTGTAACTTCAGTCCAGTGAAGAGGAGCAAAGACCAAGGAATCGCCCAGGCTCATGGAACAAGGCAAGCTTGGGTAACAGTAAGAGACTGTGGCTCAAACAAGAATGGCCAGAAGATGGGCTGGGAAGATGGCTTAGCAGTTAAGACCAGGTTCACCTCCCCAGAACCCACAGAAGCCAAAAGCCCAAGGTGGTGCACACGTGTCTGGAGTTCGTTTGCAGTGGCTAGAGGACCTAGTGTGCCAATTCTCTCTGTGTTTCATAAAAAAAGAATGGGGGGGGGGTGCTGGAGAGATGGCTTAGCAGTTAAACACTTGCCTGTGAAGCCTAAGGACCCTGGTTCGGTGCTCGATTCTCCAGGACCCACGTAAGCCAGATGCACAAGGGGGCACACACATCTGGAGTTTGGTTGCAGTGGCTGGAGGCCCTGGTGTGCCCGTTCTCTATCTACCTGCCTATTTCTGTTTTTCCTCTCTCTCTCAAATAAATAAATAAAAATAAAATATATATTTAAAAAGAAGAATGGGCAAAAGAACAGTTGAAAGAGTGATGAAGCTGGAACACCCAATGTTAGGCTTTGACCACTGCAGGTGAATACTGCCCTCCCCTGTCCCCTCAGGCAAGCCCATGAGACACTGCAAGGGTACATGCACACAGCTCACCACACACACACACACACACACACACACACACACACACAAATACTCACACAAAAATAAAGATGAGCCCTGGAGGGAATGTTTGGTTCTCTAAGATTTCTACCATGGCGGGTGATGTCACTGGTCAGAACCGCTCCCACCTGCCTTTGCACAGACTCAGCCCCCCTCCACCCTCTACACCCACTGTTCAAAACAGCCATTACTTTTCAGTCGGAAAACCTCTAAGCCTCCCATTTGCCTGGTGACTACCACCAGCCCTTGGGTGTCTGCTTTCTCACGTGTCCCAGCCAGTATTTCCTGTTCTCTCGGTTGCTCCATTTAGACAATCCAGTGGTGCCTCTGACTTGTCAGAGGAGACAAATCTCATTCGCTCTGTCCCACTTCTCTGTCTCCCTGGGGATGCTTAGCACTGTGAGGTTGTCAACATTCATGCCTTCCTTTCACACCCCACCACCCAGCTGTTGCCAACTTCTGATTATTCCTTCTGCACTTCCCTCTGTGCTCTGCTCTCTCTGCCTCCCTTGAATCCATTAACCCCAATCAGGACATTGACAAGCACAGGTTATGGAAAATTACTCCAGCTTCTGATAACTATTCCTGCCTTGGGCTCTGTGGATGCATTTGATGCATACAAAATCGATGTTCTACACTCCCACTGCCCGTACTAGAGCTTAGAATGGGAAATAGCACTGGATGGAGTGGCTTCAAGTGGCTAGAGATGGGTGCTGGGTGCTTGTGCACAGCGAGAGTCAGTGCAAAAGGGGCTGCAACTGGACCAGCTGTCAGAGATGGGCCAGCATAGCTAACCCTGATAATTAAGGAGCTCCCTGATAATGAGGCAAGATCTGCTTTGTTGTCAGGCACCACAAGAACCAGACCAAAGCCTGAACAGACCCATTTGATACTCATACCAATTCAGCAACTTTATTTTTAATTTTCCAGTAAACTGTGATCCCTTAAACTGACTTGTAGTTCTGAGGAAGCAAAAAAATCACTACATCAACGATACATGCACACGCACATGCATGCACGCACACGCGTGCACACACACACACACACACACACACATCCTGTTTCCATTTTAAGATTCAGGTATGTCATTGTTAGACAGCCAGGCATATGACAAGGGCCTCAGGGGGAAGGAAAACTTACTATTGTTTTCAGCTCCTCTTCACCTTTCTTTCTGGGACTTCCCCTTACTAAGTCTGGAGAAAAGATGGGATGCCAGAACCAGCGTGCCCTGGGCTTCCACTAAGCTGCTGTCCTGAACACTTGTTTACCTATAGGCAAATGGCTTGTGGCCAAGACCAATCCTCTGTCGCCATGTTCATTGAGAAGAAATCAGAAGAAATGGTTGATAAATAACTTGGCCTTTCCTCCATGTGGACCAGCTGACAGAAAGCTAGAAAAAGCTCCACTGCATACAGTTCAATGGGAAAGAGAGAAAACACCAGTGAAGATACTCAACAGTGAACACTGCAAGCTTTAAATTTGGCCAGCCAGGCCAAATGAGCCAACGGGTTCAATAGTGGTATGTTTTTTATGGGGGAAACCAACTGCTCTCTAATTGGACTGGAGGCCCGCTCCGTGGGAAGGAATACATCCCTGATACTGAAAACCTACAACAGGGGTAGTCATGAGCCCTAAGGGTGTAATGTCTGCTGGTAACTCACTAAATGTATATACTATGCTCACTAGACTGCCCAGTAAGCACTTCTCTTAATGTCCATACCCATATATTAATGCTACGCTCACTTTTGGTTAGAGAAGCTTCTCTTTTCAGATGGTGGTGACCTTGGGATGACTCAGAAGGCACCATGGTGCTGAGAAGAAGGGACAGAGGAGTGCTCAGCACTGATACATCTCTATCACATCTTCCAAGACTCAGGGTCCATTGTGGAAGAGGAGCGGAAAGAATGTAAGAGCCAAAGGAAGGGTAGGACTCCTTGCAACATGCTCCTCCAGACACAAAATGGCCTGGATATCCATGACCTCACAGTGCCTGACACTACCTACATAAGTCCATCATAATAGGAGGAAAAGATCATGACATCAAAATGAAAAGAGAGACTGATTGAGAGGGAGAGGGGATATGATGGAGACTGGGGTGTCAAAGTGGAAAGTTGGGGGAGGGAGGAAAGTACCATGGGATATTGTCTACAATTAAGGAAGTTGTCAATAAAAAAGCAGTAAATAACTAATTTTAAAAAGAAAAAGAAATCCTAACTAGTGTGATAATTTTTTAAGGTAAATAATTGAAGAACTGTCTTGAAAGCTTTAAAATTGGTCTTTCTGTTCCATATGTGGCATACAGGTGAGTCATGTTCAAGGACACTGAGTCTTGTGTCTTGTACTTCATATCTGATGCTACCAGCAATGTGTTATGGATTCTGCATTTAACACTTTCTAGTGGTTTGAGCTCTCAGGACTGCACCACAGTAAACACAGCCTTTCACAAGTGGTATCTTGTTTAATTTGTGGTTGGGGACAAAGTTTGATGTTTTTATCTAAGTGGTCAATATTCATCTTATACAATCACTTGCTATTTATTGTGACCTGCGCAATAAAACAGAATTATACATTAAAAAAAAAAAAAAGGAACTTGGCCTTTTCCTTAAAGAGAAGTCTAGCTTCTGCCCTTGTTTTCTGGAAGGTAATCTAGTTTTATCTCAAAGGAACTAGGCATCTTTGTTTAAGTCAGGGCTTGAACACACCTCATTCTAAGGTAGGACTGATCATACCTGATAGTTTCAGGATGGGAGGCGGCCATGGCAGAAAGATCATGCATACAACATTGCGGGGAGGGGGTCATGTAATAGAAATAAACTTAAATATTGGGTTCTATAACATGAATAATCCATTAGCCTAGCCTATATAATGAAATGCCAATAAAAACTATGGGCTGCCGGGGGTGGTGGTGCACGCCTTTAATCCCAGCACTCGGGAGGCAGAGGTGGGAGGATCGCCATGAGTTCAAGGCCACCCTGAGACTACATAGTGAATTCCAGGTCAGCCCAGGCTAGAGTGAGACCCTACCTCGAAAAACAAACAACAACAACAACAAAAAAAAAAAAAAACTATGGGCTGACAAAGGACCCAGATTCAATTCCCCAGGACCCACATAAGCCAGATACACAGGTGGCCCATGCATCTGGAGTTTGTTTGCAGTGGCTAGAGGCCCTGGTACACCCTCTCTCTCTCTCTATCTGCCTCTTTATCTCTTTCTCTCTTTCAAATAAGTAAAATATTTTAAAAGAATGAGATTCTGTCAGTGTCAGGAACATAGAATCAGAAGATGTTATGTTTTAAGCCGGGCATGGTGGCATACACCTTTAATCACAGCACTAGGGAGGCAGAGGTAGGAAAATCACCATGAGTTCAAGGCCACCCTGAGACTACATAGTGAATTCCAGATCACCCTGAGCTAGAGTGAGACCCTACCTCGTAAAAAAAAAAAAAAAAAATTCAAAATAGAAGCGCTAAAGGGGGCTGAAGGGAAGCAGGGAGAGGTTTCAAGGGTGGGTAGGCATGGTCAATGCATGATGTATTCCTGAACTGAAATTCACTGATTATATTTGTATAATTGTTACAATATATAATGAATGTGATGAAATAAAAAATAAAAACTATGGGCTGAGGACATAGCTCAGTGGATAGAGTGTTTGCATAGCATGCATGAAGTCCTGGGTTTGATACCCAGCACTGCATAAACTGAGTGTAGTAGTACACACTTGTAAAACCAGCACTTCTAGCACTGGGGAGGTGGAGGCAAGGAGATGAGAAGTTCAACGTCCTCTGAGGCCAACCTCGGATATACGAGACCCTGGACATCTGTTACAAGGTAAACTCTCAAAGATCCAGCCTCAAGAGCTATCAGGCCACCCATACAGGTTTAAAAAAAAAAAAAGAAAAAAAATGTATTGTATAGATGAAATAGAAGAACAGATTATAGGCAGGGGAAAGGCCTAAACAAGGCCAGGGAAAGAGAATGTGTAAAAGAAGGGCAGGGGGAGGGTCAATCAAAATTCAAGATATTCTGAATAAGACTTATGTAAACCTACTTTTTTTAAAAATGGCACATCCGGAAGCTATAGATTGTTAACAGAAAATTTTCAGTGCCTGGGATGGGATACCTTCCAGTGAGTTGTTGTCCAGGGAAGTCCCTGTTGCCTTCAAAATATTACAGGCTATTGCTAAGGCCCTTGGTTTCCCTTGAGAAACAGATGGTAAGACCCTATTGCTGAAGACATCACTTGCCTGAGTGGCAAGGTCACTGAGAAATCAAGCTGGTGCTGAGCAGAAAACCTTCTCCCTGTAGACCAGCCAAGTGAAAGCTGGAAAAAGCTGCACTGCATGCAGCCCTATGGGAGACAGAAGTCATCAGCAGTGAAAACAGTGGACACTGGAAACCTCAAGTTTGGCCAGACAGGCCCAATGACCAAATGGGTGTAATAGTGGCATGTCTGCTCTTGGAGAAACCAGCTGCTCCCTAATTTGACTGAAGGCTCACTCTATGGGAGGGAATACATGCCTGGTACTGAAAAAACTAATCAAAAGTCTATGG
The DNA here is from genome assembly GCA_036365145.1 of Orientallactaga sibirica. Classification (NCBI taxonomy): domain Eukaryota; kingdom Metazoa; phylum Chordata; class Mammalia; order Rodentia; family Dipodidae; genus Orientallactaga; species Orientallactaga sibirica. The sequence continues at coordinate 2,595,041 of JAEOAD010002183.1, forward strand.
CAGGGGAGGTCATGAGCCTTAGGGGTATAAAGTCTGCTCTTATCTGGCTAAATATGTATATTATTCCCACCAAACTGCCCTGAAAGCACTACACTTAATGTTTATACTCATATATTAATGCTACTCTCACTTCTGGTTAGAGAAGCTTCTCTTTTTAGATGGCGATGACCACTGGGATGACCCAAAAGGCAACATAGTGCTGATAAGAAGGGACAGAGGAGTGTCCAGAACTGAAACATCTCTATCACACCCTCCAAGGCTCAGGGTCCATTGTGGAAGAGGGGGTGGAAAGAATGTAAGAATTAAAGGAAGAGTATGACTCCTTACAATGCAATTGTCCAGAAAGAAATTGGCCTCGATATCCATGACCTGGCAGTGCCTAGCAATACCTTCATAAGACCCTCATAATAGGAGAAAAAGATGATGACATCAAATTAAAAGAGAGACTAATAGAGAGGGGGAGGGGATATGACGGAGAGTGGAGTTCTGAAGGGGAATGGGGGAGGGGAGGGAAATATCATGGTTTATTGTCTGTAAATATAGAAGTTGTCAATAAAATAAATAAATAGATAGAAAAAAAGATTGCATTCTCAAAAAAAAAGGTCTTATCTCCCCCCCCCATTCTTTTCTCCCAAGGACCACCCCATCCCTCACCCTATATATCTACTGTCTGCCACATTCAAACTCAGCACTGGTAGTTTCATCCTGAAAAGCTGCCGTCCCTCCAACAAAGAACAGTCTGTGCTGGCATTTTCTTGTATTTCTCACATCACCCTAGTCAATCCCAAATTCTAACAAGGATGGGCTTGGACGACTTGCTCTCAGACTCTGTAGGTGGACTAATGCTGGACAAGTGGACTTAGAGCAGAGAACAAGACATAGGTTAATCCCCAAGGAAAACTTCCTTTTGTGACAAACTTGCCAATTCTGAGCATGCGGTTATGGAATGCTTCTCAACAGACCTGTTACAACAATCTCATCTTCCATCAAAGACTGACCTGTGCTGACCACAGCACAGGACCTGCCGGCAGAGGCTAAAGACTTCTGAGTGCTGGGTGGTCTCTTCTGGACTGGCACTGTCCCCACACTTGTTCCTCTCCAGTTTTCCCACAACATTTTGTATAAAATCCAAACTTAATGCCATGTTTATGCTTTTGTGCATATGCAGTTTCCTGTGCCTATGTCAATCTAGATCAGTGTCAAATGAAGTAAGTACACGATAAATGTTAGCTGAGTAAATGAATAGCCAAACATGGAACTAGAAATGCTCATATCTTTCCAGCCCAGTTATTCTAACTTAATTTTTCCATTTTTATTGAGATATATTAACATACCATAAAATCTGCTCTTAGAATTCAGAGACTTTTAGTGCAACCTTATGAATATGCTAAGTTCACCAGCATCTATATTAAATATCCATTTAATTTCTCTGGCTTATTTCTCTTTAATTTCTCTTTAATTCTAGTTTCTTTTGCATATCCACCATGTGGTTCTTTTTTAAACTTTATTTATTGACAACTTCCATAATTATAGATAATAAGCCATGATAATTAACAACCCTTGCCCACTATCCCCTTCACAATCCACTCTCCATCATATCCCCTCCCCCTCTCAAGTAGTCTCTCTTTTATTTTGATATGATCATCTTTTCCTCCTATTATGAGGCTACTGTATAGGTAGTACCAGGCCATTTTGTGTCTGGAAGAATGTATTGTAACCATTCCTAGCCTTCCTTGTGCTCTTCTATTCTTTCCACCATCTCTTCCACAATGGACTCTGATCCTTGGAGGGTGTGATAGAGATGTTTCTGTGCTAAACATGCTTCTATCACTTCCTCTCAGCACTATGGTGCTTTCTGAGTCATCCCAGAGGTCACCATCCTCTTCTAATCCAAAAGTGACAGTAGCATTAATATATGAGTATGAACATTAAGAGAAGCACTTACCAGGAAGTTTGGAGAGCATAGTATACACATTTAGCCAGACACCAGCAGACATTACACCCCTAGGGTTCATGATCCTCCCTTCATAGGTTTTCAGTATCAGGCATATATTCCCTCCCGTGGAGTGGGCCTCCAGTCCAATTAATGAGCAGTTGGTTTTCCCCATAACAGACATGCCACTAATACACCTGTTGGCTTACTTGGCCTGGCTGGCCAGACTAAAGGCTTGTAGTGTCCATTGTTGTTTATCTCCACTGATGACTTCTCTCTCTCCCATAGGGCTGCATGTAGCATAGCTTTTCCCAGACTTCTGTCAACTGGTCTACAGGGAGGTTTTCAGTTCAACTCTAGCAGGATTTCTCAGTGACCTTTCAGCCCAAGCATGGGAGTTTTCAGCAATAGGGTCTTACCATCTATTCCTGGTGTGAAACCAAGAGCCTCAATAATGGCCTGTAATGATTTGGGGGTATCAGGGACCATCCTGGCCAACAACTCACTGGAAGTTATCCCATCCCTGACACTGAAATTTTTCTAGTAACAATCTAGTTTCTGGTAACACCATTGTCCAAAAAAGTAGGTTTCCATATGACTTATTCATAGCCTCTTAGATTTTGATTAATCCTCCCCCCACCCTTCCTTTACTCAATCTCTTCCCCTGACCTCACTTAGACCATTCCACCCTAAGTAATTTGTTCTTCCATATATATATATAAAACCACCCTCTTAAATCTTCCTCCCTCATCTCTTCATTATAACCCCTGTAGTGATTTGACTCAGGTGTCCCCCATAACCTCATGTGTTTTGAATGCCAGGTTCCCAGCTAATGGAGATTTGGGAATTAATACCATCTGGAGGCAGTGCATTATTGAGGATGGGTATAATAGCCAGTGTCTTCTTGCCAGTGTTTGGCACACTCTCCTGTTGCTATTGTCCACCTTATGTTGGCCAGGGAGTGATGTCCACCCTCTACTCATGCCATCCTTTTCCCCTGCCATCATGGAGCTTCCCCTTGAGTCTGTAAGCCAAAATAAACCCCCCCCTTTTTTTTTTACACAAGCTGCTCTTGGTTGGGTGATTTCTGCCAGCAATGTGAACCTGACTGCAAAAGTAAAGTTGGTACCAAGAGTGGCATTGCTGCTAGACACCTGATTGTGTGGCTTTGGCCTTTTGGAGCTGATTTTCAAGAGGAATGTGGAAGGATTTGAAACTTTGGCCCAAGAGACACCTTGCAGTGCTGTAAGTACAGCTTGATGGACTATTCTATAGTCAGAGTTGAAGGACCTGAATGCAGTAAGAACTATGGACTGTGAGGTTTGGCTTATGAGTGTGAGAAAGAGCTTTGCCTGGGCTGGGCTAGAAGCAGTTTGTGTGAGAGGCTTGCTGTTATGCCCATGTCCTGAGAACCTGTGCAGAGTTGCTTTGGAAACTTCTTCCTGTTCAGCTGTGATTGTGTCCTCATACAACCATTGAGATTGAGATTGGACCAGCTGACCTGCATTGGGATGACAGAAAAAAAAAATGCAGATTCTTTTGAAAGAGCCTGAATGCTAAAGGAGTGTCCTGTTCTTCAAAGTCTGTTTTATTCCACCCTGAATTAACAAATTGGCACCCCCACCTGGTATTATGGTGTATAACAAATGCAGGAAAGAGAAGGTCATTGAATTTGCACCACGGTCTTGTGTTTTGGAAACAGCCATGGGCAGTGTGAAGCAGGCTTGCTGGATGCCTATGTGGAGACACGAGGGAGCCATGAGGATGAACTGCAGGTTGCAGTAGAGACCCAGTAGAGATGCCAGGACCATGAAATTGCTGCTAAGGAGAGCTGTGTGTCCCAGATGAAGTTTTCCAGGACTGTGAGTAGCCTAACTGGAAAGGTGGAATTGGAACTCCAGGGACTTATTGCTGGTTAGAAGTATTAGACTTGGAAACTTGTTACTGACTAGAATCTTGTATTTGTTGATTATTTCTTTGCTATGCCCAATGCTGTCTTTTGCAGTTGAAATCTTTATTCTGTGACATTATGGGTTTGGGGGGGGATTTTTTTTTTTTTTTTTTTTTTTTTTTTTTTTTTTTTTTTTTTGTATTATGGCTCAGTTAAAAGACCTTGTATTGAGCCGAGCTTGGTGGCACATGCCTTTAATCCCAGCACTTGGGAGGCAGAGGTAGGAGGATCCCTGTGAGTTTGAGGCCACCCTGAGACTACAGAGTGAGTTACAGGTCAGCCTGGGCTGGAGTGAGACTCTACATTGAAAAAACAAAACAAAACAAAAGACCTTGTATTATGGAGATGTTTAAACATCATTAGGACTGATAAAAAATATGACAACTTTTAAAGATGGACTGAATGCATTACATTTTACATCATGGATGGTTATCAGTTTATGGGGGCCAGGGGCAGAATGTGGTGGTTTGATTCAGGTGTCCCCATAAAATTATGTGTTCTGAATGCTTGGTTCCCAGTTGATGTAAATTAGGAATTTATGCTTCCTGGGCCCAAGAGACACCTTGCAGTGCTGTAAGTACAGCTTGATGGACTATTCTATAGTCAGAGTTGAAGGACCTGAATGCAGTAAGAACTATGGACTGTGAGGTTTGGCTTATGAGTGTGAGAAAGAGCTTTGCCTGGGCTGGGCTAGAAGCAGTTTGTGTTTGAGAGGCTTGCTGTTTGCCCATGCTGATGAGAACCTGAAAAAGTTGCTTTGGACCAAAACTGCTGCCTGTTCAGCTGTGATTGTGTCCTCACACAACCATTGAGATTGAGATTGGGCCAGCTGACCTGCTATGGGATGACAGAAAAAAAATGCAGAGTCTTTTGAAAGAACCTGAATGCTAAAGGAGTGTCCTGTTCTTCAAAGTCGGTTTTATTCCCCCCTGAATTAACAAATTGGCACCCCCACATGGTATTATGGTGTATAACAAATGCAGGAGAGAGAAGGTCATTGAATTTTCACCACAGTCTTGTGTTTTGGAAACAGCCATGGGCAGTGTGAAGCAGGCTTGCTGGATGCCTACGTGGAGACCCGAGGGAGCCATGAGGATGAACTGTGGGTTGCAGTGGAGACCCAGTAGAGATGCCAGGACCATGAAATTGCTGCTAAGGAGAGCTGCCAGTCCCAGATGAAGTTTTCCAGGACTGTGAGTAGCCTAACTGGAAAGGTGGAATTGGAACTCCAGGGACTTATTGCTGGTTAGAAGTATTAGACTTGGAAACTTGTTACTGACTAGAATCTTGTATTTGTTGGTTATTTCTTTGCTATGCCCAATGCTGTCTTTTGCAGTTAAAATGTTTATTCTGTGACATTATGGGTTTGGGGATTTTTTTTTTTTTTTTTTTTTTTTTTTTTTTTTTTTTTTTTTTTTGTATTATGGCTCAGTTAAAAGACCTTGTATTGAGCCGAGCGTGGTGGCACATGCCTTTTAATCCCAGCACTTGGGAGGCAGAGGTAGGAGGATCCCTGTGAATTTGAGGCCACCCTGAGACTACACAGTGAGTTACAGGTCAGCCTGGGCTGGAGTGAGATTCTACCTTGAAAAAACAAAACAAAACAAAACAAAACAAAACAAAAGACCTTGTATTATGGAGATGTTTAAACATCATTTGGACTGATTAAAAAATATGAGAACTTTTAAAGATGGACTGAATGCATTACATTTTACATCATGGATGGTTATCAGTTTATGGGGGCCAGGGGCAGAATGTGGTGGTTTGATTCAGGTGTCCCCCATAAAATTATGTGTTCTGAATGCTTGGTTCCCAGTTGATGTAAATTAGGGAATTTATGCTTCCTGGAGGCAGTATATTGTTAGGGGAGGGCTTATGGGTATTATAGCCAGTTTCCTCTTGCCAGTGTTTGGCACACTCTCCTGTTGCTATTGTCCAACTAATGTTGGCCAGGGGGTGATGTCCACCCTCTGCTCATGCCATTGTTTTCTTCTGCCATCATGGAGCTTCCCCTCAAGTCTGTAAGCCAAAATATACCCTTTTTTCCCAAAAGCTGTTCTTAGTCAGGTGATTCCTGCCAGTAATGTGAACCTGACTGCAACAGTCCCTTTCTAGCTTACTGGCCTCTGCTACCAATTTTTACTCCAAATAGCATACAAGTCTAAACATTTGTATTTAGGATACACATATGAGAGAAAACATGAATCACTTGGCTTTCTGGGCCTGTGTTACCTCACCCAGAATAATCCTTTCCATATCCATCCATTTCCCTGTTAATTTCATTTTTTCTTTACCACTGAATAGAACTCCATTATATAAATGTACCACATCTTCATTATCCACTCATCAGTAAAGGGACATCTAGACTGGTTCCATTTCCTAGCTATTGTGAATAGAGTGGCAATAAATATGGATATGCAAGTGTCTCTAAGGTAGTGCAATGGAGTCCTTAGACTATATGCCTAGGAGTGGTATAGCTGGGTCATATGGTAAATCTATTTTTAGCTGCCAGGAACCTCCACACTGATTTCCACAATGGCTGGACCAGATTATATTCCCACCAACAGTGCAGAAGGGTTCCTCTTTTTTTGCATCCTCACCAGCATTTATTGTCATTTTATTTCTTGATGATAGCCATTCTGAAAGGAGTGAGATGGAATGTCAAAGCAGTTTTAATTTCCATCACCCTGATGGCAAAGGATGTAGAACATTTTTTAGATGTTTATAGACCATCTGTATTTCTTCCTTTGAGAACTCTCTATTTAGTTCCATAGCACATTTTTAATTGGATTGTTTGATTTCTTATTATTTAGTTTTTTGAGTTCTTTGTATATTCTGGATATTAATCCTCTGTCAGATGTATAGCTGGAAAATATTTTCTCCCATTCTGTAGATTGTCTCTTTGCTCTATTCATAGTATCATTTTCTAGATAAAAGCTTTTTAATTTCATGAGGTCCTAGTGGTTTCATTTCCTGAGCAACTGGGGTTATATTCGGAAAACATTGCCTATGCCATTATGTTGAAGTATTTACCCTACTTTTTCCTCTAGCCATTTCAGAGTTTTAGATCTGTTATTAAGGTCTTTGATCCATGTTGACTTGATTTTTGTGCATGGAGAGAGATAAGAATTCATGTCCATCCTTCTACATATAGATATCCAGTTTTCCCAGCACCATTTGTTAAAAAGGCTGTCATTCCTCCAATGAACATTTTTGGCATTTTTGTTGAAAATCAGATGGCATTAGCTTCCTGGACTTACTTCTGGGTCCTCTATTCTGTTCCATTGATCTGTATATCTCTTCTTGTGTCAGTACCATGCTGTTTTTTTTACTATGGTTCTATAATATAACTTAAAGTCAGGCATGGTGATATAACCAGCCTTATTTTTGTTGCTCAAAATTGTTTTGGCTATTCAAGGTTTTTTGTGCTTCTAAAAGGATTTTAGGATTGTTTTTCTATTTCCATGAAGAATGCCATTGGGGGGGGGAAGAATGTCATTGGATTTACATACTTGTTATAGGTCTATTTAAGTGGTTAATCTCATCTTGATTTAATTTTGGTAGGTCATATAAATCAAGGAAATCATCCATTTCTTTCAGATTTTTAAGCTTCATGAAGTATATGTTCTTAAAATATATCCTTAGGATTTTCTGAATTTCTTTGATATCTGTTGTAATGGTGCCTTTTTCACTCTAATTTTATGAATTTGTGTCTCTTCTCTCGTTGTTTGGTCAGATTTTGTAAGGGTTTATCAATCTTTTTTATCCTTTCAAAAAAATAACTCTTTGTTTCATTGATTCTTTGGATTTCTTTTTAGGTTTCTAATTCATTAATTTCTGCCCTAATCTTTATTATTTCTTCCTGTCTACTAATTTTTCATTTGCCTTGTTCTTTTTTTTCCCAAGGTGTTAATATGAAGCATTAACTTATTTACTTATGACCTTTCTAATTTCTTATTATAGGCACTTAAAGCTATAAATTTCTCTCTTAGGACTGCCTTCCTTGTGTCCCAAAGATTTTGGTATGTTGTGTTCTCATTATCATTTGATTCTATGAATTTTTTTTTTGGGGGGGGGGGTTGAGGTAGGGTCTCACTCTGGCCCAGGCTGACCTGGAATGCACTCTGTATTCTCAGGCTGGCCTCGAACTCACAGTGATCCTCCTACCTCTGCCTCCCAAGTGCTGGGATTAAAGTTGTGAGCCACCACACCTGGCTCCTGATTCTATGAATTTTTGATGCCCTTGATTTCTTCATTGACCCATTCATCATTTAGTACTGTACTTTTTAGTTTCCAAGATTTTGTGTAAGCTCTGTAGCTTTACTCATTGTTGATTTATTGTCAATCCCATTGTGATCAGATACAGTGCAAGGAATTATTTCAATTTTCCTGCATTTGTTAAGATTTGCTTTGTGTCCTAATATATTTCTCTGTCTACTTGAATTGATAGCTTTGCAGGATGAAGTAATCTTGGTTGACAATTCTTATCTTTCAGAACTTGGGATACATCATTCCAAGACCTTCTGGCTTTTGAAATTTGTGATGAGTAATCTGCTGTTGTCCTGATGGACTTTCCTTGTATGTGACTTGATTTTTCTCTCTAACTGCTTTCAATATATTTTCTTTATATATTATGTGATTTACTTATAATATGACAGTGAGAGGTTCTTTCCTCATTTTGTCTGTTGGGAATTCAGTTGGCTTCCTATATCTGTATTGGCATCACTTTCCCTATTTGGGGTGAAATTTTCTTCTAATAGTTTGTTGAAAATAACTATTATGCTTCTGTAGTGACAATATTCTCCTTCTATTATACCCTGAATTCTTATGTTTGATCTCTTCATAGTGTCCTAAATGTCCTGAAATTTCCATTCATGCTTTCCTATTAGTTTGTCTTTCTCTTTGTTGGACTTTATTAGATCTGCCACCTGGTCTTCTAGTTTAGATATTCTGTCCTCTCCTTGATCCATTCTACTGGTGAGACTTTCTACAGAATTTTCTATTTGACATACTCTGTTTTTCATTTCTAGTATGTCTGGTTGATATTTTTTTGTTATTTCTATTTCCTTATCCATATCTTGTATTGACCTTCAAATTTCATTTTAAGTTGTTTTCCTGTGTTCTCCTTGAGGAGTTTGTTTTCTTTGATTCCTTTGATTTCTTTGTACATAGATATAATCATTTTTAAAAATCTTTGTCAGGCATTTCATCTAAATCATTCTCACTGGGGGGGTCATTTCTGATGAATTTATAATTTTTGGTGGAATTGTATTATCTTGATTTTTGTGTTTCTTGTATTATAATGTAGAGATTTTTATATCTTGAGTTAATTTAATGCTTGAGTGTTCTCATGGTCTGCAGTATTCTTAGACATGTAAACCCTATTTTATATATCTTCAGGGTAGGAGTTTAAAGTGTCAGGTGTGGCTCTTATATTGCTCCCAGAATGTGGTGGTTTGATTCAGGTGTCCCCCATAAACTTAGGTGTTCTGAATGCTAGGTTCTCAGCTGATGGAGATTTAGGAATTAACACCTCTTGGAGGCAGTGTATTGTTGGGGGTGGGCTTATGGGTGTTAGAGCCACTTTCCCCTTGCCAGTGTTTGACACACTCTCCTGCTGCTATTACCTTATGTTGGCAGGGGGTAATGTCCACCTCTGCTCATGCCATCATTTTCCCCTGCTATCATGGAGCTTCCCCTAGAATCTGTAAGCCAAAATGGACCCTGTTTTTCCAAAAGCTGCTCTTGGTCAGGTGATTTCTGCCAGCAATGCGAACCTCACTGAAACACAGAGTAACAGCAGAAGTGACCCTAGGTGTTGAGATTGCCTGTTTTGCAAGTATTCTAGTAGGCTGGGTGGAGAAAATTACTGGCAAATTCTAAAATTCAACTGAGCAATATACACATTTAATCAAAACCAGCACAGAGTATTTATGAAGGAGTGGGGATTAAAACAAACAGATAATCTAATAAAGCCAAAACCCCTAAGGGTGTGTGTTGCTCCACACCCTTAATCCTTTCAAGTGGGAGACTGAGCTTCCTGATCTGAAGTGGGTTTCAGGTCAGCTTGGACCAAGAGAGACCCTGCCCCCAATAATGACAGAAGAAAAAGACAAAGGCCCTCTAAATCAGGAAACATCAAAGGCAACAGTAGTCAACACCAAAATACAGCTTATTTGAGAATGGTAAAGGTGACCAAGAGTATATCAATAAAATCCAACACATAACCTGCCCTGTCATGGAAGGGGAGGTTAGCACTTCTAGTACAGGCCTATGTACCTGGCTTTGGGTAAGTAGGCCTTGTTATCTTTTGGGATGGCTTCCAATCTCACCAATGCTCTCACCTCAATCCCTCTCTGTTGCACTGTTGATTTGGTTAGGCTGCTTAGGTTCTGATTGGCTGTGTAGGAATCTGTGTGGCCAGGGGGTAAATGAGTTCTCTGGTGGTTTGAGGCACTGGTAGTTAGGGGATGAGAGGCTGTGCGGGATGCCTGGAGTTGTACCAGAACTGTTTAGCTGGTTCTATTTGTGATTTCCTTCAGCAGCTTCTCAGCTGGTTCCTGCTGTCTTGTCCTTCAGATTTCTTGACTTTGCAAGGAGGCTGGTGTGACTGGAAAATCCCTTCACTTGATTTCTGCTCCTGCAGCTCTGCACTGGCCAGTCAGGTGCATGGATTGAGGCTGCCAGTGTCTCAACGAGATTCTGGCTGGTTTTCTCCTTATTAGAAGATCTAAGTCTCTCCTGCTTCTTTGCTGTGGTTGATAATTCCTTATAGACCTTCACTTTTCAGCAGAAGAGTATATTTTACTGTTTTCTGATTTTTTCCCTCCCTATGCTGCTTTGGCATGGTTACTATGCTGTCATCTTTCCCAGAAGTCCACCATGTGATTCTAATAGGAGTTTGTAATCACAGTACCCAACATGAACCAACTATAGGGAAGACACAGAACCCAGTGGGTTCACCTTCCTCTCCTTTGTTCCCAACAGAAGACTGTGATGGTCAAATTGTTGTCAACTTGATCTGCTTACTAATCCACAGACATTCCTTTTGGGTAGGTCTCTGGGGTTGCTTCCTGGAAGGTGTAACTGAAGGAGAAAGTCCTTTCCCCAAAATGGGCAGCCCCTCTCAGAGAGGGACTTTATATAAGGAAGCTCCAGGTGAAAAGAGCCCCCTTCCTTCCACTTGGCTGCCAGAGCTGCTTGCTGCCTTCCAGTGTGGATTGAAGACCAGCATGAACTGAAGACCAGCAGCTCCTCAGGGAGCCTCCAGGCCTTCAGTGCTGGACTGGGACTGCTGAGGCATCTGGACACTTGGACTGAGCAACTACCGGGTTCCTTGATTCTCAGACCTGCAACTGCTGTTGGACTGCCTCAAGCTAATCCAATAAATTCCCTCTAAATATAATTCATTCTATCGGTTCTGTTCCTCTAAAGAACCCTGACTAATACAGATTGTGGTACCAGAAGTGGTTCTAGAAAAACAGAATTGTAAGAATGGATTTCTCTAGTGGGCTTGGTGCTGTCTGGGGTTGGTTCTCCAACTTCAGTGCCACTAAAGGCCCTACTGGTAATAAGGAGAGACACTTTTACCTTTTACTGGTAATAAGGAGGGCACTAGTAACCCATGGTGTGAACTATGTAAAGAATTCCATGAGACAGATGTATTTGGTGATCCTGAGTCATATCTTGTGAAAAGCAAGGAATTTAGTGACTTTGTATCTAAAACTTTTGAATATTTTTGGAAAAGTAAGATGAATGATGATGCTGGTTGGTTGCTTCTAGCATCTCTACATAAACTATTAAGGGAAAAGCAGAAGCTCAGAAAGGAAAATTCCAAGCTTAAGACCCACATACATGATCTGAAGATTTCTAAGGGTGCCCTGGAGGAGAGTCTCCTCTCTAGCCAGAACAGGGCTCAAATTGCAGAAAACCAAACCCAAGTTCTCATTGTAAGATTGGCTAACTTGCAATGTAAACTCAAATCCCAACCTCACAGGCTATCAGAAGTTAAAGTGAGGGCACTGATTGGAAAAGAGTGGGATCCTATGACTTGGGATGGGGATGTGTGGGAAGACCCTGAAGAATCTGGGGACACTGAACTCTCAGATTCTGAAGAAGTTGTTTTGCATGAGAATGTGATCTCCCCTCCCTTAGCAGCAGTTGCATCCCCACCCCTACACCCTGAAGTCTTGCCTTCTCCATCCTTGCCTGAGGGAATGTATCCTTCTTTGACTGAGGAACCAGCAATGACCCTCCCTGCAGGAGGTGCTGATGCTCCTCTGTGCCCACCCATCTTTGCCACTCGGCCTATAATCAGACATAAGGCTAGGTATGCCCCTAAAGGTGAGATAGAAAATGTGACACAAAAGGAGGTGAGGTACACCCTAAAGAACTTGAGTTTTCTAACTTGTATAGGCAGAAACATGTGGAATATGTGTGGGAATGGATTTTAAGGGTGTGCTATGATAGAGGAAATAATATAAGATTAGATCAGGCTAAATTTATTGAAATGGGCCCACTGAGCAGAGATTTTAGATTTAACACTGCAGCTCATGCAGTTAAAAGAGGTGTCAAGAGTTTATTTGATTGGTTGGCTGAAGTATGGATCCAAAGATGGCCAACTGTGAATGAACTCGAGCTGCCTGATATCCCTTGGCTTTATGTTGATGAAGGGATTAAAAGGCTCAGAGAACTTGGAATGCTGGAGTGGATTTGCCATGTAAACTGATCTTTGCCCCCACAATGGGAGCGTCTAGAAAATGTGCCCTTCACTAAGACTATAAGAAACAGATTTGTGAGGGGAGCCCCAGCATAATTAAAATTCCCAATCTTAAGTCTTTTATATAAAGAAGATGGGAGCTGCAGTTGCTGCATTAGCTGACTTAGATGCAATGGGTCTACCTGGATCTCTGGATAACAAGGGCCAAGTGGCAGGTAAATCACCAAAAGTGAGGTTTACCACAATAGACATCATAGGCAAAACAGTGAGCATAAAGGTAAGACTCATGTACCTTTGGTACTGGCTGATTAATCATGGTGTTCCCAGAAGTCAAATAGATAAGAAGCCTACTGGGTTCCTGCTTAATCTATATAAGCAGAAAAGTTCCAGAGCAAAGGAACAAAAGGCTACTTTGAATTACAGCAATGAATCAAAAACAGTAGTGCAGCCAGGCGTGTTGGTGCAAACCTTTGATCCCAGAACTCGGAAGGCAGAAGTAGGAGGATCACCATGAGTTCAAGGCCACCCTGAGAATACAGAGTGAATTCTGGGTCAGTCTGGCCTACCTTGAAAAAACAAATAAGCAAACAACAACAACAAAAAACAGTAGCACATTCCTGGAGGGATTGCAGAAATTTAATGCCACTATACAGGACCCGACAGATGAAAGGGTGGTGGTTCCCACTCTGTCTCCCTTTAACTCTCCTATTTGGGCTGTTCAAAAGACAGATGGATCCTGAAGAATGACAGTGGATTATCAGAAACTTAATCAGGTGGTGATTCCAATTGGACCAGATGTGGTTTCTTTACTTGAGCGGATTAACATGTCTCCTGGTACCTGGTAGGCAGCTATTGATCTTGCAAATGCCTTCTTCTCCATACCTGTCCATAAGGACCACCAGAAGCAATTTGCCTTCAGCTGGCAAGGCCTGCAGTACATGTTTATTGTTTTACCTCAAGGTTATATTAACTCTCCAGCCCTGTGTCATAGCTTAGTTCGCAGGGATCTTGATTGTCTGTCCCTTCCACACAGTGTCATGTTGGTCCATTATATTGATGACATTATGCTGATTGGATCAAATGAGCAGGAGGTGGCAGCCACTCTGGAGTTGCTGGTACAGCATATGCATATCAGGGAAATAAATCCACCCAAAATTCAAGGACCTTCCACCTCTGTGAAATTTCTAGGAGTTCAGTGGTGTGGGGCATGCAGGGATATTCCTTCTAAGGTGAAGGATAAGTTGTTGCACCTGGCCCCTCCTACCACACTAAAAGGAAGCACAACGTCTAGTGGGCCTATTTGGATTTTGGAGACAGCACATTCCTCACTTGGGTGTGTTACTCCATCCCATCTACCAAGTGACTTGGAAAGCTTCTAGTTTTCAGTGGGGCCCAGAACAAGAGAAGGCTCTTCATCAGGTCCAGGCTGCTGTGCAGGCTGCTCTGCCACTTGGGCCATATGATCCAGCAGATCCAATGGTACTTGAGATGTCAGTGGCAGATAGGGATGCTGTCTGCAGCCTTTGGCAGGCCCCCATAGGTGAATCACAGCGGAAGCCCTTGGAGCAAGGCCCTGCCATCATCTGCAGACAATTATTCTCCCTTTGAGAGACAGCTCTTGACCTGCTATTGGGCCTTAGTAGAAACTGAACGCTTGACAATGGGCCATCAAGTTACTATGGGACCTGAAGCTGCCCATTATGAGCTGGGTGTTATCTGACCCACCAGGCCATAAAGTTGGACTTGCACAGCAGCAGTCCATCATCAAGTGGAAGTGGTATATATATGTGAGCAGGCTCCAGCAGGCCCTGACGGCAAAACTAAGTTACATGAGGAAGTTGCCCAAATTTCTATGGTTTGTACTCCTGTTACTATGCCTTCTGTCCCCAAGCATGCACCTATGTATGGCATCATGGGGTGTGCCTTATCATCAATTGACTGAGGAGAGGACTAGGAAGTGGTTTACAGATGGTTCAGCATGTTATGCAGGCACCTCCCAGAAGTGGACAGCTGCAGCATTACAGCCCCTTTCTGGGACAACTCTGAAGGACTGTGGTGAAGGGAAGTCTTCACAATGGGCAGAATTTTGGGCAGTGTACATGGTTGTGCATTTTGCTTGGAAGGAAAAATGGCCAGATGTTTGGTTATACACTGATTCATGGGCTGTGGCCAATGGTTTGGCAGGATGGTCTGGGACTTGGAAGGAGCATGATTGGAAAATTGGTGAGAAGGACATTTGGGGAAGGTGTATGTGGATAGAGCTCTCTGAATGGACAAAGGATATAAAGATACTTGTGTCCCATGTTAATGCTCATCAGAAGGTGACCTCATCAGAGGATGACTTTAGTAATCAAGTAGATAAGCTGACCTGTTCTGTGGATAGTAATCAACCTCTTTTTTTATTTTTCATTTTTTTATTTTTATTGACAACTTCTTTAATTGTAGACAATATCCCATGTTATTTCCCTCCCTCCCCCCACTTTCCCCTTTGAAACTTCATTCTCCATCTATCCCCTCCCCCTCTCAATCAGTCTCTCTTTTCAATTTGTAATCAACCTCTTTCCTCAGCCACCCCTGTCATTGCCCAGTGGGCCCATGAACAAAGCAGCCATGGTGGCAGGGATGCAGGTTATGCATGGGCCCAACAGCATGGACTTCCACTAAGGCTGACCTGGATATGGCTGCTGCTGACTGCCAGCAGCAGAGACCAACTCTGAGCCCCCAACATGGTAGCATTCCTCAGGGATACCAGCAACTTGGTGCCAGATTGACTACGCTGGACCACTTCCATCATGAAAAGGGCATCATTTTGTCCTTACTGGAATAGACACTTATTCTGGGTATGCATTTGCATTTCCTGCACATAATGCTTCTGTCAAAACTACCATCCGTGGACTTACAGAATGCCTTATCTACCATCATGGTATTCCACACAGCACTGCTTCTGACCAAGGAACTCACTTCATAGCCAAGAAATTGTGGCTCATGATCATGGAATTCACTGGTTTACCATGTGCCCCACCACTCTGAAGCAGCCAGCTTGATAGAATGGTAGAATGGACTTTTAAAGAAAGAGCTACAGTGCCAACTGGATGGCAATAGCTTGGAGGGCTGGGGGCGTGTCCTCCAGCAGGCTGTATATGCTCTGAATCAGCGTCCTATATATGGTGCTGTTTCTCCTATAGCCCAGATTCATGGGTCCAGGAATCAAGGGGTGGAAATGGGAATGGTCCCACTTATCATCACCCCAACTGACCCATTAGACAAATTTTGTGCTCCCTGTTCTAGCAACCTTATGCTCTGCTGGCCTACAGGTCCTGGTTCCAGAGGGAGGAGTGCTTTTGCCAGGAGGCACAAATAACATTCCATTGAACTGGAAGCTAAGACATGCCCCCGCCACTTTGGGCTCCTGATGCCTTTGAGGTGAACAGGCTGAGAAAGGAGTTACAGTGTTAGTGGGGTGGTTGATCCAGACTACCAAGGGGAAATTGGACTTCTCCTCCACAATGGAGGTAAGGAAGAGTATGTCTGGAGTGCAGGAGATCCTTTAGAGCGTCTCTTGGTGTTACCATGCCCTGTTATCAAAGTCAATGGACAACTACAACAACCCAATCAAGGCAGTGTGATAAATGGCCCAGATCCTTCAGGAATGAAGGTATCGGTCACCCCTCCAGATAAAGAACCAAGACCTGCTGAGGTGCTTGCTGAAGGTGGAGGAAACACAGAATGGGTAGTAGAAGAAGGCAGTTACAAATACCAGCTAAGGCCACGGGACCAGTTACAAAAACAAGGATGTAATTGCCATGAGTGTTCCTGTCTTACCTTGGTAAGGACTGTTTGTACATATCTACACCAATATTAAGATTATGTCACTAGCTAACCATCATTGAATTTATATTTGACCTATTATGTTAGAGACTAAGCATTCCTCAAGGAACCTTGCTTTGTGTCAGGAGGGGGGGAGATTGTGCATTTCTGGTTGTACATGGGTTAGTTAGACCATTTTAGGTGTAATTATGACCGTGTGACTATTTTCATTTGGAAATAAAGTATGATGTAAGGAGATATGGTTTGGTGTCAAGTTGACAAATGGCAGACTTGCGATGGTTAAGTTGTCAACTTGATCTGTTTAGTAGTCCAAAGACATCCCTCTTGGGTGGGTCTCTGAGGTTGCTTCCAGGAAGGACTTACTAAAGGAGGATGTCCTTCCCCCAGGATGAGCCCTTCCCCCAGACTGGGTGGCCCTTCTCAGAGGGAGACTTTATATAAGGAATTTCTGGGTGAAAAGAATCCTCTTCCTTCTACTTGGCTGCCAGAGCTGCCTGCTGCCTTCCAGCATGGACTGAAGACACGCATGGATTGAACACTAGTGGCTCCACAGGAAGCCTCCAGGCCTTCAGTGCTGAACTGGGACTGCTGAGGCATCTGGCCATGTGGACTGTGCAGCTACTTGATTCTTGGTCCTGCAAAAGCTATTGGACTACTGTAAGCTAATCCAATCAAATTTCCCTTTTAATATAATTCATTCTATCAGTTTTGTTCCTTTAGAGAACCCTGACTAAATACAAAAGCCTACTGAGAGAGGAGACAATAAAGAATGAAACCTGATCCCTAGTCATGCAGAAGCTGAGCAACAATGGGAGAGAATAAATATGACCCTCACAGAAGCCAAGAGGAGCCAAATTACTTTCCATCCTTGTTTTAGTTATATAAGCCAGTGATTCTCTCTTGGGCCCAGTCTAGTTCTGGTGTCTGTTTCTAACTGGGAACCATCAGTAAAATGCTGTCTTGCTCACCCATCATTCAGCACATGTCTAATTAAATCTTTCTTGTGCACCATACTGGCTTTAGCACATACAGCCAAGTGTGAGTGCCCTGAGAGGGAAACATGCAGAGCATCCTGCCAGTTGCCAGGGGCAGGAGGGACTTAAGAAATGACCTCTAAGCTAAGACTTAGGTTTAGAAAGAAGAGATGCACCCAAGACACTAAGGGCAATCAGGAAAGCTCACCATTAGAAAGAGAGATGAGGGAAGCTTTGGAAAAGAGATGATGTTTGTCTCGGAACGGATGTGGTACAGATAAAGAACATGAGAAGATTTCAAGTAAAGAAAAAAGCTGAGCCAAGGCCAGATACAGGAAATAGTATGAAGTTGCCCAGAATCTGAGGTGTGGGGAAGGAAGAGGTAGAAATTAAGACTACAACGGCACACTCAATACACTTAGTAAGCAAAGGCCTGAGAGAACACGGAAGGTTGCTAGGAAAAGATGGGTGAGATGAAGTTAAGAAATCCAGCGTGGTACCTCTTCTTGCAGCAGCCCCAGGAACAAGACTATCCAAGCCAGCACAGTGAACAGAGAAATAGATATGCGAAGGGCTTGCAAAGGCTTTCATGTTGTAAGTAGATGGAACAGCAGTAAAAGAAAAAGGAACTAGGGCCGGGAAGATGGCTTAGTGGTTAAAAACATTTCCTTGCAAAATCTACTGGCCTGAGTTCGATTCCCCAGTGCACACATAAAAAGCCAGTTGCACAAAGAGGCACATGCATCTGGAATTTGAATGCAGTGGTAGGAGGTCCTGTGCTCTCATAAATAAATAAAAAGAGTTTTTAAGAGAATGAACTAAATCAGGATGATGGTAGTGGTGGGGATTCAGCCAGGCAAGCACTTTCTATACATTGTCTCATTTGTCTTCACAACTTTATGCCAGAGCTTCTATTATTTAACACATTTAAAAGTTGAGGAAAAGGAGGAACAAAGAGATGAAATCACTTTTGCCAAGAGAACCTGGGTGAAGATTGTTTAGATAATAAGGAATGGAACAAGGAGACTTGGGAGACAGAGGTGACTTTGTGGCACTCTGAGTTGAAAGTTGCCATTTGCTTGGAGCTGAGCCCCTTCCCTGTCAAGTAGAAATAATCTCCTGTGTATTTTCTCTGTAAGTAAGCAAGATCCAAAATCCCAGGCTTCCTTAAATTGAGGTAGAAATATGGACCCCTCCCCCATCCACCATGCTGGTCCTCTGTAACAAAGGAAATTAGATTCCTGTGATAAACTTTGCCATCACAGAGTAATGTAGGATGATGACCCAGTACCCTGTGGTCTTCTAGGTGTTTGCAAATTGATTTTTGTGATTATTTCTTCCAGTGATTTTCCAAGTATTCAGTATTTTTCCAAGTCAGAGTTACAATGTGGGTGAGCTAAACTTCATATTCACCTCCCCTTTCCTGTATCACTGAGAAATTTTTCTGTTGCAATTATTTAGTATGTTTGTATGAAGCACCAGACATACTCTAAGGGAACATACATATCAATTTTTAATCCCACTTGGGTATAAGGCAATCTTTGTGAAAAAAAAAAAACCTTTAAAGTTTATGAATGGATGCAAAAAGAAATGTACTTTAAAAAATATGAGGGAAGCCGGGCGTGGTGGCGCACACCTTTAATCCCAGCACTCGGGAGGCAGAGGTAGGAGGATCGCCGAGAGTTCGAGGCCACCCTGAGACTACATAGTTAATTCCAGGTCAGCCTGGACCAGAGTGAGACCCTACCTTGCAAAAAAAAAAAAAAAAAGAGGGCTGGGGAGATGGCTCAGTGGTTAAAGATGCTTGCTTGCAAAGCCTGTTGGGCTGGGTTTAATTTACCAACAACCTACACATACAAATAAATATTAAATTTTTGAAACAATTTAATAACTTTAAACAGGGGATAGAAAGGTGGCTCAGAGGGCTGGAGAGGGCCTTAGACTGCTGGGTTGGATTCCCCAGAACTCACTTGAATAGGCAGAGGTGGCCTCACACATCTGTGAGCCCAGTCTGGTGGTTGCAGAGACCAGAGACTCACCAGGGCTTGCAAAACTGCCAAAAAAAAGAACTTCTGAATGAATGAAAAGACTCAAGAAAACAAGCAGACGAACAAAGGAGGGGACCACCAGAAATTCTCTCCTGGCCTTTGCACATATGAATGGGAAGTGGCATGGGCTCATACACATGTGTACACATCAGATACATACTCCACACTCACAGACCACTCACCACATCACACCTACAGTGCACACATACACACAAGAATAAATAAGTAGGACTGGAGAGAAGTCTCAAAGGTTAAGGCACTTGCCTGCAAAGCCTAATGACCTGGATTCGATTCCCCAGTATCCAGGTAAAGCCAGATGCACAAAGTGGTGCATGTATCCGGGAGTTCATTTGCAGTGGCTGGAGGCCTGAGCAAACCCATTCTCTATGTCTGTCTTCTATCTCTCTCTGCTGGCAAATAAATGAATAAAAATATTTAATAAATAAACAAACCCTCTAAAGAGAAAGAGTGCAGCTGTGTTATGTAGCTAACTTTTTCAAATTCATCTTCTCCGCACTCAGCCATATAGGAATTCAAGTTTTTGTGAACACAGCCTGCAGTGGTTTAAGGGTGTCCCTGTGATGTATTCAAAGAGTAAAATCTCTGTAATGGTTTTGTGGCAACTTGGTCTGTTTAGGAATACACAGACATTACCCATAAGTGGGTCTCTGAAGTTGCTTCCAGGGAGGATTGACTAAAGGAGGAATCCTTCCCTCAGGGTGAGCCCTTCCACCAAAGTGGGTGGCCCCTGGATGGGGTGGTTTTATCTAAGGAAGCTCGGAGAAGGAAAGGATCCCCTCCTCCCACCTGGCTGCTTGCTGCTTTCCAGTGTGGACTGAAGACCAGGGTGGACTGAAGAGCAGCGTCTCTCCAGGACACCCCAGGCCTTCAGTGCCAGATTGGGACTGCTGAGGCATCCAGCCTCCTGGACTGAGCAGCTACCATTTCCTTGACTCTCAGGCCTACAACTGCTATTGTTGGACTGTTATAAACTAATCCAATAAATTCCCTTTAAATACAATCCATTCTATCACTTCTGTTCCTCTAGGGAACCCTGACTAATACAATCTCAGGTTGGAGAGATGGCTTAGCAGTTAATGCACTTGCCTGTGAAGCCTAAGGACTCATGTTTGACTCTCCAGGACATGCATAAGCTAGACACATAGTGCCACAAGCACACAAGGTTGCACATGCACACAAGGGGGCTCACATGTCTGGAGTTTGATTGCAATGGCTGGAGGTCTTGGTATGCCAATTCTCAATCTCTCTCTCTATGTCTCTGTCTCTCTGTCTCTCTGTCTCTCTGTCTCTCTCTCTCTCTCATCAAAAAAGGCCAGTCTGTTGCCGCAAAAGAAAAGGGTAAAATTGAACACTTTGGGAAGTGATTAGGGTTATAGAAGGTCATCAGTATAGAGCCCCATGATTGAACACGCATGCTTTACACAAAGAAGGAGTGAGGCAAAGAAGAACATGTTTGTTCTGCCTGCTTCTTGTCATGGGACAGCCTTCGGACTCTGGACTTTCATTCTCCAAAACTATGAGCCACATAAACCTCCTTGTCTTTGTTTTGTTCTAGTAATGGAGAATAGAAAATAGCCAGATGTAGGCCAAATGAGCCAATGGGTACAATAATGGCATATCTGTTATGGGGGAAACCAACTGCTCTCTAATTGGACTAATTGGACAACCCTGATACTGAAAACTTATGATGGGGGAGTCATGAGCCCTAAGGGTGTAATGTCTGCTGGAGTCTCACTAAATGTATATACTATGCTCACCAAAATGCCCAGTAAGTACTTCTCTTAATGTTCATACCCATATATTAATGCTACTCTCACTTTTGTTTAGAGAAGCTTCTCTTTTCAGATGGTGGCAACCTTGAGATGACTCAGATGGCACCATGGTACTGAGAAGAAGGGACAAAGGAGTGCTCAGCACTGAAACATCCCTAACACACCTTCCAAAGCTCAGGGTCCATTGCGGAAGAGGGGGCAGAAAGAATGTAAGAGTCAAAGGAAGAGTAGGACTCCTTACAACATGCTCCTCCAGACACAAAATGGCCTGGATATCCATGACCTCACAGTGCCTGACACTACCTACATAAGACCATCATAATAGGAGGAAAAGATGATGACATCGAACTGAAAAGAGAGACTGATTGAGGGGGAGGGGATATGATGGAGAATGAAGTTTCAAAGGGGAAAGTGGGGGGAGTGAGGGAAGTACCATGGGATATTGTCTACAATTAAAGAAGTTGTCAATAAAAAAAAGAAAGAAAGAAAAAGATAGCCAGATGTGGTGGCTCATACACCTTAATCCCAGCACTCAGGATGCTGAGGCAAGATATTCCCATGAGTTTAAGGCCAGCCTGGTCTACTAAGTGAGGTCAGGATAATCCAGGCTAGAGTGAGACTCTGTTTCAAAAGAAACAAATAATAAAACAGGCCAATACACGATCTAAAGCCTAGTACTAGAGAATTGGAGAAATTAAAATCCTAGAATAGATCAGTCATAGGTAAAATAGGGGGCTCAAAGAATGAAAAAAAATCAAAAGAATACAGAAGAGCTCAAAAAAGTATATGGATCTAAAGATTGATTTTGAGGGTGGTTAAAGAAAACCATGGCAAAAGTTCTAAAAAAAATGCAAGGCCATAAAACATCAAATAGAATTTAAGTAATCATCTCCCCACAAAGGGATGCTCCTTCATTCTGTTAAGTGTTTTAGAAAGTATTGTGTCTGCTCTGAATCTCATAAACCTTGTAAATTTCTAGAGAAAGCTATTGTCAAATCCATGGAACCAAAACAGAATTCTATGAAAACGAATAATGAATAAGATGAGTAGATCGGCTTTCATATGAATGGAACTCACCTGCTCTTGTCGTTACCTTGACATTGTTGGCACAAAGCACCCAACAAAAGCAGGTGATGGGAGAAAGGACTTAGTTTGGCTTGCAGTCTCAAGGGGAAGCCCCTTGATGGCAGGGGACAGCATAGCATGAGCAGAGGCTGGACATCACCTCTGCCCCAGCAATGGAGCACCTTAGCATGAAAGTGAGCTCACTGCTGGCAAGGAGACGCTTGGCTATGACACCTATAAGCCCGCCCCAATAACACACCTCCTCCAACAACTTTCTAACTCCCAAGTTGCCAGCTGGGACCAAGCATTCAGAACACTTGAATTTATAGGGGACACCTAAGTCATATCACCACATCTGCCATGTGAAAGTAATATATATATATATATATATATATTTTTTTTTTTTTTGGTTTTTCGAGGTAGGGTCTCACTCTGCCCCAGGCTGACCAGGAATTCACTATGTGGTCTCAGAGTGTCCTCGAACTCATGGTGAATGAGTGCTGGGATTAAAGGTGTGTGCCACCACGCCCGGCTTTATATATATATATATAAATTTATATATATATAAATATATATGAGCATGTATTAGAAAGGGGGAGGTAGAAAGAGAGAGAGAGAGAATGGGTGCACCAGGGCCTTAAGCCACTGCAAACGAACTCCTGATGCATGTGCTTCCTTGTGCATCTGGCTTACGTGGGTTCTGGAGAATTGAACCGGGGTCCTTTGGCTTTACAGGCAAACACCTTAACCACTAAGCTATCTTCTCTAGCTCCTTTACAGACTTCTTTATACCAGGGCCACCTTTGGGAGATGCTGCCCAATTTGAAGATGAGTCTTCCCCCCTAAGTTTATCATTTTTGGAAATGCCTTCACAAACATGCTCAGAGCTGGGTCTCCTAGGTGATTCTAAATCCTGTCAAGTTGGCAGTCAAGACCAACCAGCACAGGTCTTGCCAACTTGACACTCAGCCAAGTCATATATCATGCTTAATTTCCAAAAAAAAGACAATATAGAAGCTATCAATCCAACTAACAAGATAGCTATAACTATTCTACGTACAATGAAAACACTAATTCTTTCCCCAAAATAGGTAGCAAAGTTCCTTGAGGAATGATAACTTTCCAATAGACCATAACTTAAACATATATCACAACACTTAAGTAGTGATGTTAACTCAACTGGATGTTATATTGCATAGTAAAAAAAAGTAGGAAAGAAAACTTGACTATATGGTTAATAAATGTGCACATATGCAAAAATGTTTTTAATAAATTAATATAAAAATGCTCCTAACTATTACAATCCTCATTTCTTTTTTGTTTGTTTGTTTTTTGTTTGTTTGTTTGTTTGTTTGTTTGTTGTTTAATTTGAGAGATACAGAGAGAGAGAGAGACAGAGACAGAAAGGAAGAGGCAGAGAGAGAAGATGGGCACACCAGCAGCCTCTCAGCCTCTGTGAACAAACTCCAGGTGCATGCTCCCCCTTGTGGGCAAGTGTGGCATTGTGTGCTTACATCACTTTTGTGCCTCACTAAACATGGGACCTGGAGATTGAATGGGCATTCTTAGCTTGGCAGGCAGGCACCTTAACCACTAAGCCATCTCTCCAGCCCTGTTTGTTTTTTTTTTTTTTTTGTTTTTTTTTTTAGGTAGGGTCTCACTCTGGCCCAGGTTGACCTGGAATTTACTATGTAGTCTCAGGGTGGCCTAGAACTCACTGTGCTCCTCCTACTTTTGCCTCCCAAGTGCTGGAATTAAAGGTGAGTGCCACCATGCCCAGATAATACTCATTTTTATAACAGGTCACAGAGCCTTAGCTGGCATTTATAGCTGTATTCTTCTACTACCCATTCTGTAGCTCCTCTACCTTCAGCAAGCACCTTGGCAGGTCTTGGTTCTTTACCTGGAAGAGTGACTCACACCTTTATACCTGAAGGTTCTGGGCCTTGAAGCTGCCTGGATTGAGTTGTTGTAGTTTCCCATTGGCCTTAATCACAGGGCATGGTAACATCAAGAGACACCTTGAAGGATCTCCTGCACCACAGACACACTCTTCATTACATCCATTGTGGAGAAGCAGTCCAAATTCCCTATGGTAGTCTGGATCAATCAGCCCTGATAGCATTCTTTTCTTAGCCTGTTGACCCAAGGGCATCAGGAGCCCAAAGTGGCCAGAGGGAAGTCTTAGCTTCCAGTGCAGTGGGATGCTTGTTATGCTTCCTGGCAGAGGCACTCCCCACTCTGGAACCAAGTCTTCTAGGCCAGCAGAAAATAAGGTCATAGGAACCAGAAGCAAAAGTTTGCTGTGTCTAAACCAAAAAAAAAAAAAAAAAAAAAAACAGTTTGCTGTGTGACTAAGTGTAAGTGGTACTATTTCTATTTCCATTCCTTTTATTCCTGGACCCATGAACCCTAGCTCCAGGAGAAATAGTATCATAGATTAGACACTGACTCAGAACATATACAGCCTTTGAAGGAGCCCTGCCCCAGCCCTCCAGGCTATCACCACCTAGTTGGCCCTGGGTCTTCAAAGGCCATTCCACTGGAAGCCAGCTGCTTCCAGATGGTGAGAACATGAGCATGAGCCCACTGCACTACTTCTTTTACTGTAAAGTGAGTTCCTTGGTCAGAAGCAATGCTACGTGGACTACCATTGTGTGGTTAAGGCATTCTAGAAGTTCATGGATGATAGTTTTGGCAGAAGCATTATATTCAGGAAAGGTAAATCCATACCCAGAATAAGTATCTATTGCAGTGAAAACAAAATGCTGCCCCTTCAACAATAGAAATGGTCCAATGTCAACCTACCAGATTGCTGACTGGTCACCCGGAGAATGATGTCATATTGGAGGCTCAATGTTGGTCTCAGCAGCTGGCAGATTTGGCAGTCAGAAGCAGCTATAGCCAGGTCAGCCTTTGTGAGTGGAAGTCCATGTTGTTGTGCCCATGCATATCCTCCACCCCTGCACCTTGGCCACTGTGTTCACGACCTCACTGGGAATGGCAGGGATGGCTGAGAAAAGAGGCTGACTTCTCTCCATAGAACGGGTCCTCTTGTCTAGTTGATTATTGAACTCCCTTGCTGAGGTTACATAGGACACAAGTATTTTTACATCTTTTGCCATAATGAGAGATCTATCCACACATCCACCATCTAGCCAAACCATTCGTTGGCTACAGCTCATGAATCAGTGTATGTCATGATCAGGCAGAGAGAGAGGGTGGGGGGAGGGAGGGAGAATGGGCGTGCCAGGGCCTTAGCTGTTGCAAAAAACTCCAGACACATGCACCACCTTGTGCATCTGGCTTACATGGGTCCTGGGGAATCGAACCTGGGTCCTTGGGCTTTGCATCTTTCCAGCCCCATAAAGTGGTCTTCTTCAGACTGTGCCTTGCCTGAAAGACTCCATTTTAATCAGCATTTGACTCCATTTTGAGGATAAAAGATGACTCTGCACCTTGGTGGACATGTAAACACCATCCACTGTTAACTACCCCACAAGGCACAAACTTATTCCTAAATGTAAAAAGGTTGAAAAGAAATTTTTTAAAAATTGAAAGTAACGAAAAAAGAAAGAAAGAAAGGGTGCCCTTCTGTAAATTTATCAAAACAAATTGGGACTATAGGAATGCCAAATGCAAATATAAAAACGTTGATTCTGTAAGTCAGTTTTCATTGTCAAGTTCTGGCACAAATTTTGTTTTTAATATCATAAACGACTTGATATGTTGCAAACAATAGTTTTTTCAACGTTTGGACTCAACTTATCAATATTATTTCCAAGAAGTAAATGGTGTTGCCATTTCCATTAACATTTTTTTCTTATTAATATAGTATTCATTTGTCTTCACTCTGTCAAACCCTGAGCCAATAACCACTTTTCTCAGACTTTCTGGGGTGGGGTGGGGGGGACAGGAAAAGGAACGTTCAGGGCAGACAAGACATGGGAGAAAGAACTTGGGAGAGAGGTGCAGATGGCTGCTTCACATGAAGAGGATGAGAAAGGCCACCATAAGGCAAAACAGCCCCATAGCCTCGGAGAGGGCAAATCCCAGAATTGCGTAGGAGAAGAGCTGCTGCTTCAGAGAAGGGTTCCTGGCATAACCAATGATGAGGCTGCCAAACACAGACCCAATCCCAGTTCCAGAGCCAGCCACCGGGACTGTGGAAGCCCCAGCTCCAATGAACTTGGCTGCTGTGTTGATATCCCTTGAAACAGTGCTGGTCTGGAAGCTGCGTTCAGCAACAAGTGGGGAGGTCGGGGACTGCCAGCCTGCTGAGGCTCTCATTTGTCTGTGTCTCTGAGGACTCAGCACCACAGCAGGGAGTGAGCAAGCTGAGAGGCGCTCCTGACCAAGGAGCGGGTAGCCTGAACTTGGAGCAGACCTACATTTTCACGGGTGAGGGGCAAAGGCAGGAGAGCTGCTCCCAGTGCAGAGGAGACAGCTCCATTAACATTTTAAGAAATTCCTGGAATTGGTGATGATTTAATCCCTCAGCCCTTATGAAATTCAGTCTTGATGATGACTTGCATAATGTTTTCCTTTTTTTTTTTTTTGTTTGTTTGTTTGTTTGCTCTAGTCCAGGCTGTCCTGGAATTCACTATGTAGTCTCAGGGTGGTCTCAAACTCATGGCAATTCTCCTACCTCTGCCTCCCAAGTGCTGGGATTAAAGGCGTGCGCCACCATGCCAGGCAGTGTTCTCCATTTTTAATCCTTTTGTGCATACATTTTCTTGATGTACTATGCAGTGATACTTCATGAAACATGAGTTTGGGGTGTCAATTGCATTGCCTTGTATTAATTACAAAACCTTCTCTTATACTGACCATCACCAGGACACCATCAGTAACTATACAGCAGACATGGGGACTGTGGTCAAAGAAAACCATTTTAACATGTTTTTTTTTTTCTGTTTCATGTAAATCTTTTGATTTAGTTGTGCCTCTTAATTACACCAAAAAGAAGCCATTTCTTCGGTGACATTATATTTATTCACCATCAATACCTCTATTGAGCCAGGCGTGGTGGTGCACGCCTTTAATGCCAGCACTGGGGAGACCAAGGTAGGAGGATCAGTGTGAGTTCAAGGCCAGCCTAAGACTACATAGTGAATTCCAGGTCAGCCTGGACTACAGAGCGAGACCCTATTTCAAGAAAAAAAAAAAACTGTCAAGTTGAACTATATTTGCAGCATCAGTTCTGTCAATCACCACCAAAGCATAACATTAAGATGAGTGGCTCTTCTCTCCAGACTTCCTCAGGAGATTTTCTAAGGTCTTCTGTTTATCTGGTGAGACAAACTAATTTTAGAAATACCCCTCCTTTTAGGAAATATTATAACTGCTATGTTCTCCATAGATTGCTTAATAAACTCATTATTAGTAAATGGTTCTGATTGTTTTGCTATTAAATACACTTTCATGTAAGCTTTTATAATAGAATCTATCTGAGTTGTAAATTTTTAAACCAATCTTGGGCTGGAGAGATGACTCAGCATTTAAGGGTACTTGCTTATGAGGTCTAACTGCCCAGGTTTGGTTGACTAGTACGCACATAAAGCCAGATGTAGAGTGGTGTATGCATCTGGAGTTCATTTGCAGTGGCAAGAGGCCTAGGTGTGGCCATTTTCTCTCTCCCCCCTCTCTCTCTTTCTCCCTGCAAGTAAGTAATAAATAAAGCTTTCAAACAAAAAAAAAAAAAAATGAGCCAGAGCCAGGCATGGTGGCTCACGCCTTTAATCCCAGCACTTGGGAGGCAGAGGTAGGAGGATTGCTGTCGCGACCGCCTCGACCAGCAAGGAAGACGCAACACTCGGGCTCTTCTTTCAGCAGTTTATTCAGGAACCTTGAACAATCTTCTGACTGACTGACTGACTCACTGACTGACTGCCTGACTCACTCACTGACTCACTCACTGACTGACTGACTGACTCACTCACTCACTCACTCACTCACTCACTCACTCACAGACTCACTGCCTCACTGACTGCACTCACTTACTCACTGACTGACTCCCTGCTGACTGCCTGACTGCCTCACTGACTCACTCACTCACTCTCTCACTCACTCACTGCCCCCACTCACTCACTGACGCACTCACTGATTCACTCACTCACGCACTCACTGACTCACTCACTCACTGACTCACTCACTCACTCACTGACACTCTGCTTCCTTCACTCACTCACTCACTCACTCACTGACTGCCTGCTTCACTGCTCACAGACTCACTGCTTGACTGCTCGACTCACTCCCCCACTCACTCACTCACAGACTCACTGCCTGCCACTCACTGCTCCCGGGACAAACCCGCCCAAAGCTTAAGAAGCCTTTGAACAGCCAACCCTGGTAAGCCACGTGGTGAATGCAGATAGGTCCACCCTAGATCACGGCCCAAGCCAAATAAGGACTTGTTTATCCAGGAGAGCACTCGCCATCGGGAAGGCGGAAGGTGGAAGCCAGCGCCATCTTTAAGGCGCGGCACCTTGCAGCTCTCTACAGATTGCCATGAGTTCGAGGCCAGCCTGAGACTACATAGTGAATTCCAGGTCAGCCTGAGCTAGAGTGAGACCCTACCTCAAAAAAACAAATAAATACAAATAAAATAAAAATGAGCCAGGAGCTGGGCATGGTGACACACTCCTTTAATCCCAGCACTCGGGAGGCAGAGGTAGGAGGATCACCGTAAATTCAAGGCCACCCTGAGAATAAAGAGGGAATTCCAGGTCAGCCTGGGCTAGAGGGAGACCCTACCTGGAAAACAAAAAAATTGAGCCAGGCAAGATGGCACATACCTTTAATCCCAGCACTCAGGAGGCAGAGGTAGGAGGATTGCCATGAGTTCAAGACCACCATGAAACTACATAGTGAATTCCAGGTCAGCTTGGGCTACAGTGAGTCTCTACCAAAAAAAAAAAAAAAGTCTTGTTGAGCCAGTCATGGTGGCAGACGCCTTAAATCCCAGCCCTCAAGAGGTAGAGGTAGAAGGATTGCTATGAGTTTGACCAGCCTGGGACTACATAGTGAACTCAGGTCAGCCTGGGGCTAAAGCAAGACTCTACCTAAAAAATAAATAAATAAAAAACAAATTTAAAAAAAAAAAGACTCTTGCTTAGAATATGGACTTTTGGGCTGGAGAGATGGCTTAGCAGTTAAGGTGTTTGCATGCAAAGTCAAAGGATCCTGGTTTGACTCTCCAGGACCCACATGCACAAGGTGGTGCATGCATCTGGAGTTCATTTGTAGTGGCCGGAGGCCCTGGCATGCCCATTCTCTCTCTCTCTCTCTGTCTTTCCCTCTCTCTCTCCCTCTGTCTCTCTCTTTCCCTTTTTTTTCTTTCTCAAATAAAATAAAAAATATTTTTAAAAGATTATGGACTTTTTAAAAGTTCTGCTGTTCCTTTGTCTTTACAACACAATCCTTGATACACCACATTTGGCAGCATTTTTTTTAAACCTTTGACAGCCTCCATACACATAGACAATATATCATGATCATAATCCCCTCCCACCATTGTCCCCATCCCTCCTCCACTGAATTCCTTCTTCTTTCCAACTAGTCTCTCTTCTACTTTGATGTCATTTTCCCTCCTGTTATGCAGACCCTGTGTAACTAGCATCAGCCACTGTGAGGTCATGAATACTAAGGCCACTTTGGATCTGGAAGACAGTATTGCAAAGCACTCTTCTCCACCCGCCAGCTCTTGCATCTTTAACCACCTCTCCTGCAATGGTCCTGAGCCTTGGAGGGTGTGACAGAGATGTCTCACTTAGTGCTGAACACTCCACGGTCACTTCTCCTTAATACTCCAGATGCATGTGCCCCCTTGTGCATCTGGCTTACTTGGGTCCTGGAGAATCAAACCAGGATCCTTTGGTTTTGCAGGCAAACACTTTTACTGCTAAGCCATCTCTCCAGCCCCCTTCATTAGATTTTTTGATGATAACCATTCTGACTGCAGTGAGATGGAATCTCAAAGTAGTTTTAATTTGCATTTCCCTGATGGCTAGAGATGAACTTTTTTTATTTATTAAGAACACACTTTTGAGCCAGGCATAGTGGCACACACCTTTAATCCTAGTACTCGGAAGGCAGAGGTAAGAGGATCACTATGAGTTCGAGGCCACCCCTGAGACTACATAGTGAATTCCAGGTCAGCCTATGCTATAGCAAGACTTTACCTTGAAAAATCAAAAAAAGAAAAAGAAAAAGGAAAAAACCAAAAGCCCTTTTATATGGCTACATCATGTGTTGGTACTATCTTTTCCCTTCTCCCTGTCCCCATTCTGCAGGGGTCCCTCCTCAGTGGAGTTGCTGATATTCCCCACGGGGTTGTAGGTTATGCGTTGTGGAAGCAGCAGTCAGTTACTGGGGGAGGCGATGTCTCTGGGCCTGACATCCCAGAAAAACCACCTGTGGCTCTTTGGTGGGTGTGCTTTAAGTCTACTTCTGTGATGAGCTCTCAGGATCCTCTGGATTTCTGCTTTGGTAAATGTTGAGTATCCTCAGCATCTGTCTCCTTCACCCTGGTGCTGTTGGTGTCAGGATCACTATGGAAGCAGCACTCTTGCTCATCTCCCCAGTTCCTCTGCTGTTATTTACCCTGGACTGAGATGCAAGAGGTGGTTTATCTCCTTGGGTCCCACTACCTTCTAAAAAAGAAAAACCGATCCTCCAACAGGTTAAATTGGATAAGCATTATTAATTTGGGGAGATTTTGATGGATGTAGCCCTTCTTTTAGCCAAAGACTGGTAAGAGCTTGATGTTGGAGAACATACTCTTTGTCTCCATAGGATTCAGACCTGGTTCTCAGTTCCAGATATGGGTTCCTTTCCACTGAGCAGATCTCTTAGCCAGTCAGAAAGCTATTGGTTACCCTCCAAGGCTGTGTGCCACCATTGCACTGGTGTGTACTTCTTGTCAGGCTGGTTCCTTCTGAGCAGCTTAGACCCCCTGCTTGCTCACAGCCTTGTTGGCCATGGTAGCTCATGTAGCAGTTTCCAGCACTAGATAGGCTAACTGAGGACTGGCTGTCATCCAGATTCCAGCCAGGTCTCTCCCAGAGATGAACATTATTTTTTAATAATTTTTTATTGACAACTTTTATACTTACATACAAAAAATGCATGATATTTCCCTCCCCTCCCCCATTTCCCTTTACTCCAATTTCCATCATATCCCCTCCCTCTCTCCATTAGTCTCTCTTTTAATTTGATGTCATCATCTTTTTCTTCTATTATGAGGGTCTTGCAAAGGTATTGCTAGGCACTGCAAGGTCATGGATATCAAGGCCAATTTCTGCATTGTAAGGAGTCATACCCTTCCTGTGGCTCTTCCATTCTATCCGACCCCTCTTCCGCAATGGTCCCTGAGCCTTGGAGGGTGTGACAGAGATGTTTCAGTGCTGGGTACTCCTCCATCCCTTCTTCTCAGCACTATGTTGCCTTTTGGGTGATCCCAATGGTCATCGCCATCTGAAAAGAGAAGCTTCCCTAACCAGAAGTGAGAGTAACGTTAATATGTGAATATGAGCATTAAGTGTAGTGCTTTCAGGGCAGCTTGGTGGGAATAATATATACATTTAGCCAGACAAGAGCAGGCTTTATACCCCTAAGGCTCATGACCTCCCCTGCCATAGACTTTTGTTAGGTTTTTCAGTACCAGCTTTCAGTTGGCTGGTCTACAGTGAGAAGGTTTTCTGCTCCACACCACCTTGCTTTCTCAGTGACCTTGCCTCTCAGGCAAGAGATGTCTTCAGCAATAGGGTCTTACTATCTGTTACTCTAGGGAAACCAAGGGCTTTGGGAAAAGCCTTTAATGTTTTGGAGGCTACCGGGACCTCCTTGGCCAACAACTCACTGGAAGGTATCCCAGCCCAGGCACTGAAAATTTTCTAGTAACAATCTATGCTTCTAGATGTGTCATTATTCAAAAAAGTAGGTTTACATATGTCTTATTCATACTATCTTGAAATTAGATTGACCCTCCCCCTGCCCTTCTTTTATGCATTCTCTTCCCATGGCCTCGCTTAGGCGATTCCCCTCCCTGTACTCAGTTCTTCTACTTACATATGTGCAATACCATACACTTAAGTCCTTCCCTCCCCTCCCTCCCTTATAGCCTTTTACCAGTTTACTGGTTTCTGGTACCAATTTTTGGTTCCAGTTCACACACAAGTCTATACATTTGTAGCTAGGATCCACATATGAGAGAGAACATGTGACGTTTGGCTTTCTGAGCCTGGGTTATCTCACTTAGTATAATCCTTTCCAGATCCATCCATTTCCCTGCAAATTTTTCATTACCACTGAATAGAACTCCATTGTGTAAATGTACCTCATCTTTATTATCCATTCATCTGTTGAGGGACGTCTAGGCTGGTTCCATTTCCTAGGTATTGTGAATAGAGCAGCAATAAACATGGTTGTGCAAGTATCTCTAAGATAGTGAGAAGAGTCCTTTGGATATATGCCTAGGAGTGCTATAGCTGGATCATATGGCAAATGTATTGTTAGCTGTCTCAAGAACCTCCACACTAAGCCGGGCATGGTGGCGCACGCCTTTAATCCCAGCACTCGGGAGGCAGAGGTAGGAGGATCACAGTGAGTTCCAGGCCACCCTGAGACTACATAGTGAATTCCAGGTCAGCCTGAGCTAGAGTGAGACCCTACCTCGAAAAACCAAAAAATAAAAATAAAAAAAAAAAAAGAACCTCCACACTGATTTCCACAATGGCTGGACCAGATTACATTCCCACCCACAGTGTAGAAGTGGAGATGAACATTTTTTAATTATTATTATTTTTATTGACACCTTCTATATTTATGTACAAAAAACATATGATATTTCCTTCCCCTCCCCTCCCCCCATTCCAGTTTAGAACACCAATCTCCATCATATCCCTTCCCTCTCTCCATTAGTCTTTCTTTTAATTTGATGTCATCATCTTTTTCTTCTATTTTGAGGGTCTTGCGATGGTATTGCTAGGTACTGTAAGGTCATGGATATCAAGGCCAATTTCAGTCTGGGCAGTTGCATTCATTGTAAGAGGTCATACCCTTCCTTTGGCTCTTCCATTCTATCCGCCCCCTCTTCCGCAATGGTCCCTGAGCCTTGGAGGGTGTGACAGAGGTGTTTCAGTGCTGGGCACTCCTCCATCCCTTCTTCTCAGCACTATGTTGCCTTTTGGTGATCCCAGTGGTCATAGCCATCTGAAAAGAGAAGCTTCTCTAACCAGAAGTGAGAGTAGCGTTAATATGTGAACATGAACATTAACTGTAGTGCCCCCAGGGCAGCTTGGTGGGAATAATATATATATTTAGTCGAGATGAACATTTTTTAATTGGTCATTTGTATTTATTCCTTTGAGAACTCTGTTCAGTTCTCCACCACGTTACATTTTATGACTGTGTTGATTGACATTTTTGCTTAGGTTTTTTTAGTTATTTCTATATTCTAGATATTAAACCTCTCTCAGTTGTATAGCTGTATAGGTGAAGATTTTCTTCCATTCTATAGGTTGTCTATTGGTTCTGTTGAAGGTTTGCTTAGCTGTACAAAAGCAGTTTAGTTTCATGAGTCCCCAATGATTGCGTGTTTGCCTAATTCTCTAGGTTATTGGAGTTATATTCAGAAAATCTTTCCCTATGCCTATATCATGGAGTGTACTCCCTGCCTTTTATTCTAGTTGTTTCACAGCTTCAGGAATTATTTTGAGGTGTTTGACCCATTTGGAGTTGGTTTTTGTGTGAGCTGAGAAAGAAGGGTCTAGATTCATTCTTCTACATGTAGTTATCCAGTTTCTCCAGCACCATTTGTTGAAAATGCTGTCTCTACTCCAATGTGCATTTTTAGCCTCTTTGCCAAAAAAGCAGAAAGCTGTATTTACTAGTCCACCGTATTTTTGGTGACATCATGTCTCACTGACTCTGGAGCTCACCAAATTCAGTGAGACTAGTTTGGGAACAAGCTCCAGAGATCCCCTTGTCTCCATTTCCTCAGTGGGAAATTGCTCTCATTAGGGCTGGCTTAAGCAGCGTCACAATCCAAGAATGTCCTGAAATTTTTCTTCTTTTCTATCAAAAAGAGTTCCATATCCACAGTATAAAAGAGAAATGACTGAAGAAGCAGCAGATGCATGCATGCTAGAAGACAGCTACTTCATTCTTGCGCGCCTTCGACCCTGACCCAAACCTTGTTTCAATCAGTCACTGCTTATACCGCCTGCGGTTGGCCCTGTACGTTTGCCTGATTTCCATCTGCCCCATTCTGTCTGTACTACTGTTACAGCTTTCTGTAAAAGCAAGTCTGTTCTTTGTTGAGAAGTATGTAAAACTGGGGTTGCCTTTCAGTGTTCCCATACCAAGAGTTGAACCCAGGCCACCTGGGTAAAAACCAGGAATCCTAACCGCTAGACCATATGGGAAGCAGGCGCTCAGGATACAGACACATCACCATGCCTGTTTTTTGTTTGTTTGTTTGCTTTGCTTTTTAATGTGGGTGCTGAGTATCCAACTCGGGTCCTCATGCATGCACAGCTGGCAGCAGCTAAAGACTCTTTCCTGCAAAGTCCACCACCTAAGGTTCAATTCCCCAGTACCCAAGTAAAGCTAGATGGCATGACTTCAGGTTCCCTGGTACACCCATCCCCCATGCAAATAAATAAATAAATAAAAAATTTTAAAATTAGCCTCATTCATAGTAAGTGCTCAGTAAATAATTACCTCTTACTATTGTTAGTGTTTAATTTTCTCATCAACTCTATCCTATTTGGCTCAATAAAGACAGATTGCTAGCTGATTAATTTTTCCTCTAAGCCCTTTGTTAGGAATTTTATTTTATTTTGTCTTGTTTTGAAACGGTCATACATAGCCCAGGCTGGCTGGCCTAGAATTCACTATGTATCCCAGGCTGGACTGGAATTCACAGCAAATCTCCCACCTCAGTCTCCCGTGCGCTAGGATTAGAGGACTGGTCACCATACTCAGAAGGAAATTTAAATAAGCAAAAATTTGGACTAATATTTTTCTCATGAAGAATGGCATTTTTTTTCCCTTTAAGCCCCGAAGGATTTTTAACAGGTCCAATTTCACGGTCTCGCAGACGCCATGTCATTTTTGTAGACACTGTTCAGTGGTCATGGTAGCCTTGGAACAAATAGGGAAGCTTCAAAGAGTTCAAGGCCAAGGTACGAAAGGGGGCCTCTAAACACTTTACGGTTTTTCTCACTGGCACAAGTATGGAGAGGTAAAAAGATAGAAAAGTCTGGGCAGAGGAGTTTACTTACTTGGGTGACACCTGGAAAATGCTCACACAACGATTCCGGGATTTCTAAATCAAGGCAATCATATGGACAGTGCTAGTTTGTATCTGTCTTTCTATCGCACACAAAATGCATCAAATGTATCAGAGGGAGAAGATCGTGGTGTTTTTGCCATCGCCTTGCTGCATGTTTGAGATAACCTAATTTTTTTCCTTCTCTAAACATGTGGTCCAGTGAGCAACCTTGAATCGCAGTTCCACTTAGAGTGTACACGTTTCGCTCAAGTGCACCACCCTCCATGCCTGTTCTGGAAATCATGGTCTCCTCCAACGGCTGGCTTAGCAGGTTCCCGAGAATGTACTGAAACACTTTTTTTTCTTTCCTTTCTTTCAAGGAGCGCTTTTTGGTCAAATGCTAGCAGAAGCATGCATGCTAGAAGGCGTCCTGTTTGTTCTTAGACAAAGCCCAGAACTCAGTTTCAAATACTGACCTCGCCTGTCCCTTCCCTGGGTCCCCGATTACCGCTAGACCTTTTCGTAAAAGCAAGTCTGTTTTTGGTTCAGAAGCGTGTAAAACTGGTTGCTTTTCCAAAATTGGAGTGGCGTTCCCACACCGGGAGTCGAACCCGGGCCGCCTGGGTGAAAACCAGGAATCCTAACCGCTAGACCATGTGGGAGACGACAAGTCAGAGGCACTGATCAGGCAAATTGAGTCTCTTTCTGGGGCTCCGCCCACCGCGCTCCGCTCCGCCCTTCGCGCTTGCAGACCTCCCTGCGCATGCGTGAACTCGTCCCCTTTCCGCCCCGCTCGGTTCCTGCCCGGGTCCGCGCGAACCCCGGCGTCCTCTCTGCCGGCTACCGGGCCGCCCCGGCGCCGAATCAGGACTGGACGAGCCGCGCTTCGTTCCGCTCGGTCTAGGCCGCCGGAGCCCCGGCCCTGCCGCAGACCCTGGTCTTTCCTTGGCAGAAACGGGCACGAGGGCCGCCTAGACCGCCCCAGGGTCGGTGGAGCCCGCTGGACGCAGGATGTGTGGCGAAGGCGGCAGGGCCGGGCTGGGAATGCCCGCGGCTGGACCGAGGCCTCCGGCCGGCCGCCGTGGCGGCTGCACGCCGTCCCCTCTCCTTCCGGGCAGCGTGGGGTCGGGGCAGTTTCCACGGACGGCGCAGCGCGGAGCTGCCGCCTGGTCCCGAGCCAGCCCCCGGCCGGCCTCCAAAGCCTGCGCTGCGCTGAGACGCGTGCAGAGCGCCGCGCAAGAGATGCCGCCCTGGGCGGTGAAGCCCCCGCAGGCCGCGGAAATGCAACGAAGCCAAAGTTTACCAGGCCCTAAAGAAAGTCTGTGACAGCAGACACTGTCCCCGTGTAGGCCTCACGATGACCGGCGAGGTCGGTAGTGCCCACGCTCGGCCGTTCCTCTAGAACTGTCTGAACAGTTCCAAGACAGCGGCCTTCCTTTTGATGACATTTGCTCTGGATCTCCTAGACCCCTCCCCAAAACCAGCTTCAACCGCAGGAAACCACACGGCCATGCTTCTCGGTTGCGGTTGGGAAGAGGGCAGCGAGTTCGTTTATACTTATACTTTCCAATTCAGTATTTCCATGTGAGATACTTCTTTTTTTTTTTTTTTTTTTTTAATATGGAAAGCTTCATGAATTTGCGTGTCATCCTTGCGCAGGGGCTGTGCTAATCTCTGTAGCTTTCCAATTTTTAGTATATGTGCTGCGAAGCGAGCACCATGTGAGATACTTCTTAAGCGGTTTTAAAGATACAGCTTCCCACTGTAACCCATACATTGGAAGGATATCATCCTTCTGATATAACCACAATGCAGATTTTGCTTTGTCTCACACTCCCTAAACTGAAATGTGTTGCATTTTTTTTTTTTTTTTTTCTTAACTATCGAATGAAAACTTGGGCACTACTATTACGGTCACTTTAAGTAACAAAGTACACTTGAAGATAATACACTATTCAGCAACCCAATCTTCATTCTAGAGCATTCTTCCACCCCTACTTCATCTCCAGCTTGAATATGACTTCAGGCTAGAAGCAGCGGTTTGCTGGTCCTGGCCCATTGTGTCTCACAAAGCCATGATGGGCTTTCCTTGCTGTCTGTTTCATGACCTCACACTGGGACGTGGCAGTGCTGAGTGAGAGTATGGAGACCATGGGAATGGACAAACGCGCCAAAGCTCTTTTCCTTGAAGAGCCGGCAAACCGGGTAAAAACGAGCGGTGTGCTGTTTAAATGCACACCAGGTATTGTCCGCTTGCTTCTCACTGCTTTCTTTGGCCTTTCCTTGGAAACTTCAGGAAGTGAAGGAGAGGAGGAGAAAAGACAAGCGAAGGTCCTGTTACACAGCCTCAGTCCGGAGCCGTTACTGAGTCTGCACTTGCTTAGGGTCCACTCTCATCAAATTGGTTGGGGTCCTAGCAGGCAACCCTGTTTGGACCCCTGGAATAGAGCCTTGCAGGGAGGTCAGCATAATTTAGCCTCAGACCAGTAGTACCAGGATCACCAGTGGTTCTGTTAATTCATGCTCTCAGACTCACCCACCTGGGACCTCCAAATGAGAGTGTCCAGGAACAAGGTCTGGAGGCTAGATTTGAACAAGCACCCTCCCTCCCTCCCTCCCTCTGTGAGATTCTGATGCCTCTAGATGTGGAGAAGCATCAAACTTCAACCTGAAAAAGCCCAGAATCTCTGATACATTTTCATCAGTCACCTAACTGCTGACATGCTTTGGACAGAAAGTGGGGGCTCCTGACTCTCTTTTGAGGAAACTCTAAATTCCCCAGCCAAACTTTCCCAGGTTCCTAGGCAGCCCTAACACAGCCTGCACCCATATCAGGGGTGTCTACCTGCTCCACCCACCTGTCCTGCCAGGCTCCTCTTACCACTCTGACCCCAATTCCAAACCAGCTCAAACCCATGAAACTGCCTCAGGTCCCCTGTTCCTCTGAATCACAAAGCGCAGGCCTTTACAAAAGTGGTGTGAAGCTTACCCTTAGCCACTTTTTCTCGAGTTGTTTAAGAGGAAGGTCCATGAATAAAAATCATTCCATAATCCCCCTGGGAACCTAGTCCTGCCCTCAATCATTCTGCCAAGCAGTCCTTCCTTTTATCTAACTAAAATACTTCCTGCTGTACTTGTATGTGAAAGCTGCCACCTTTTAACCACCAGCACGAACAAAATGTTCCTGGGAAGAGGGAAAAACACACACACACACACACACACACACACATTTTTGAAGTTTAGCCAGACCAGTAAGTGAGCTGCATTTCTTTAGCTCTGCATACACAAAAAAGGCCTTGTTGACACAAGGAACAGTTATTCCTGTTCCCATGCATGTAAGGCTGATTCTCCTTGGGCACCTCTCCCATTTCACCCACCATTTGATACTGGAAAAAGGCCCCAAACTTGTACTTGCCAGACATCTACATTAGCCAAGGTGATGTGGGTGTGATTTAGGCTTGTGTTTGCCAGTCACTTAGACGTCAAGACGGTTTCCATTTCAGGGGGCCCAAGAGTTAGCCTTTAAAAGGGTGTCAGGAAGATGTAGAAGTTCAGCTCCACTCCAAAGAGCGCTCTCGTCTGCAGACTGAGATTTGGCAGTTAACCTCAGAGTTCTTTGGGGTAATGGCCTCTCCCCTGCTGAGTTCATCTTCATAGCCTAGCACTAGCTTCAGCTTCTAAAATTGGGTCTGACTTTAAAAGGCCACTGGGATGACAGAGTTCCTCAACAGCTCCCTCAGCTCATATAACTCTGCTCCTCACCTCTGGTCCAAATCTAGCAACATCTACATGCCCTATGACTCAGGGTGCACATCCTCGTAACCTCACATTGGGTCAGGTGCTCATCCTGTGCTGTGGGGTCATCATAGCTATTGTTGGCCTAGGCCTGTTCCCCTGCTTCCTTCTGTGGAGACCATTACTCCCTGACCCCAATGGCAGTCTGCCTCTCATTCCATTGTATCCCTGCTGCTGGCAGAGTGTTTATTTAGCTTTTATGTAATTACTAATGAGTCTGTCTCTTCAGCTATTTCTTTGGTGATTGTGGTGGTTTGAATGTGACTGTATGTCCCTCATAGCCTCAGGGATTTTTAATTAAGCTCAAGCTTCCTCCTTAAGTCTCTAGCAGCCTGCTGGAAGAGGTGTCACTAGGGATGGATCTTAAGTCCAGCCCTAAGGTGTGTTAAGAGCCATTTTGGGCCCTGGCTGGCTGTCTTTACTGGCTGTTTGGTAGTGTCTCTCTGTTATGGATCTGTGGAAGTGAGCCAGTTTCGTCCACTTTGATGGAACTTCCCCCTGGATTTTGAAAGCCTTTCCTCCCATAAGCTGCTTCTGGTCAGATGCTTGTCCCAACAATCAGAAAGTAACTGCAACAGGGACCATCCTATATTTTGCTGTGCAAAATACCTGACTAAAGCGATTTAGGAAGGAAAGGTTTATTTTAGCTCAAGGTTTAAGGGAACAGTACATCATAGTGGGGAAACAAGAGCTTCAGGCAGTTAGTCACATTAAATCTAGTCAGGAAACAGAGACATGAATGTTAGGGCTCAGCTCCCTTTCTCCTTTTGAGTCAATCCAGGACCTCAGCCAATGGAACAGTTCTGCCCACAGTTAGGGTGTGTCTTCCCACCTAAGTCAACCTAATCGAGATGCTCCCTCGAAGCTACCCCAGAGACATTTTCCATTGTCATTCTCCCTTCTATCAAGTTGACATGGTTAACCCTCACAATAAAAAATATACATCACATAAGTGAAAATCTGCCCACAGCCTGGTGTCTTTCTTAATGTTGTCAGCCCTTGGTGTTTGAGAATTGCTTACTTCATTTCTTCACTGCTCAATCTGAGAAGCTGTCTTGGTTTTTACCTATACCTATGTGGCAAACATCTAGAGCCTAATTCTAATGCCCCAAGGTTTTTACCCCAAAAGCCCAAGCTCAAGAAAGACAACTGGTGCTATAAAATTTACTATTTAGAAATATGGTGAAATTCCCTTTGACTTCTTTAGATATGGATCCCACACAAATGACATGAGATACAATCAAGCAACTTCCCTTAACTATGTAAGAATTCCTATTCCCTCTCAGGGTGCAATTCATTCACACCCCCCCACACACACACACTCTCTCTCTCACTTTCTCAGAATTCACCTGATTCCATCTCCATCTCTCATTGAAGCATATTTTCTTTAATAATTTTTATTTATTTATTTATTTTTTTTTTGGTTTTTCGAGGTAGGGTCTCACTCTGGCCCAGGCTGACCTGGAATTAACTATGTAGTCTCAGGGTGGCCTTGAACTCACGGCGATCCTCCTACCTCTGCCTCCCAAGTGCTGGGATTAAAGGCGTGTGCCACCACACCCGGCTTTTTATTTTGTTTTTAAAGAGCTGGTTTTATAAATTACTTTTATTTGTGAAGAAAAAGAGAGAGGGCCAGGTATGGTGGTGTAGGTCTTTAATCCCAGCACTTGGGAGACAGAGGTAGGAGGATTGCTGTGAGTTCGAGGCTAGCCTGAAACTATATAGTGAATTTCAGGTCAGCCTGAGCTAGAGTAAAACCCTACCTTGAAGAACGAAAAACAAATAGAGAAAGAGAGAGAAAGTATGGGTGTATCAGGGCTTCTTGCCACAGCAAACAAATTTCAGATGCATGCACCACTTTGTGCAGCTGGCTTTACATGGGTACTGGGAACTGAACCCCAGGCTGGCAGGCTTTTCAAGCAAGCACCTTTAACCAATGAGCCATCTCTCTAGCTCCTTATAATTTTTCTTTAATAAAAATTAGGGGGCCTGGAGAGATGGCTTAGCATTTAAAGCACTTGCCTATGAAGCTCAAAGACTTAGGTTCAATTCCCCAGTACCTACATAAGCCAGATGTACATGATGGCACATGCATCAGGAGTTTGTTTGCAATGGCTAGAAGCCCTGGAGCACCCATTTTCTCTTCTCTCTTTCTCTGTCTCTGAAATAATTTTTAAAAAATTGAAGCTGGGTGTGGTAGCACCTGCCTTTAATCCCAGCACTCGGGAGGCAGAGGTAGGAGGATCACCATGAGTTCAAGGCCAACCTGAGACTACATAGGGAATTCCAGGTCAGCCTGGGCCAGAGTGAGACCCTACCTCTAAAAAAACCAAAAAAAAAAAAAAATTGGAGAGATGGCTTA
This sequence comes from Orientallactaga sibirica, assembly GCA_036365145.1. Classification (NCBI taxonomy): domain Eukaryota; kingdom Metazoa; phylum Chordata; class Mammalia; order Rodentia; family Dipodidae; genus Orientallactaga; species Orientallactaga sibirica. The sequence continues at coordinate 2,636,788 of JAEOAD010002183.1, forward strand.
GTAGTTAAGGTGCTTCCCTACAAAGCTTAAGGACCCATGTTCGTCTTCCAGGTCCCATGTAAGCCAGATGCAGAAGGTGATACAAGCACACAAGGTTGCACACACACACAAGGTGGCACAAGCATCAAGTGGCTGGAGGCCCTGACGTGCCAATTCTCTCTCTCTCTCTCTCTCTCTCTCTCTCTCATATTTAAAAAAAGGCCAGACTGTTGGGCTTGCCTAAAAAATGTAATACATAAAATCAAATAAAAATTGGGGGGGGTGTTGCTGGAGAGATGGCTCAAAGGTTAAAGGCACTTGCCTACAAAGCCTGGGTTTGGGTTTGATTTTGATTTCCCAGTACCTACATAAAACCAGATGCTCAATTGGCACATGCATCTAGAGTTCCTCTGCAATGTCAGGAGGTCCCGGCATGCCCATTTCTCTCTCCCTCCCTCCCCAAATAAATGAAAAAAAAGTTGACATCTGCCTTAAACAAAACTTAAAATGTATATGTTCAGTGAGTACTTGTGGAAGAAATGAATGAATGAGGATACTTACACCAGTGACTGCATTAAGCGGTACAGACAATGACCACTGTGACAATTAAGAGGCAATGGGTCACTTCTGGGCAGGACAACCACAGACATGTCAAAAAGGGGATAGCATTGGAGTTGGGGTTTTAGTAAGGAAGAACCTTTGAGTAGGTGTGGTAGGAAAAACAGAGCACATGAGAGTGTAACACAAGTAAACTGGGGAACAGTGGGTGTGAGACAGTAGTGGGAGTTGGAACACAGTCCAGCATAGTGAAAGTGGACTTCCTAGAGAAGCAGGCATGAAGTCAAGCTGAGGAGACTCCATATACAACCAAAGGAGCTTGGGTGCTGGAGAGATGGCTTAGCGGTTAAGGTGTTTGCCTGCAAAGCCAAAGGATTCCAGTTCAATTCCCCAGGACCCATATAAGCCAGTTGCACAAGGGGGTGCATGCATTTGGAGTTGGTTTGCAGTGGCTGGAGGCCCTGGTGCTAGCACTCACTCTCTCTCTCTCTCTTCCCCTCCCTCCCTCCTTCTCTTTCTCTCAAATAAATAAATAAAAAACAAACGGAGCTGGGGATCTTTTTTCCCACATAGGCTGTACAGAGCATGGCAGTAGCTCAGAGTATCGAACAGCAACATCATGACAGGGCATGAAGAAGGTTGCTATGTGATCTTTCCTGGGGAAAAGTGAACAAAGGTCTTTTCCCCAGATTCCACCCAAGTCTGGCTCAGTGAACCCATCAGTGTCCTGGAGTTGCTTATAGAAACATGGGTGATGCTGGGCATGGTGGCGCATGCCTTTAGTCACAGCACTCAGAAGGTAGAGGTAGGATTGTCATGAGTTCGAGGCCACCCTGAGACTACAATGCAGATCAACCCATACTAGAGTGAAACCCTACCTCAGAAAAGGAGGGAAGGACCTGGACAGATGGTTTACAGTTAAGGCACTTGCTTGCAAAGCCTAAGGACCCAGGTTCAGCTTCCCCCAGAACCCATGTAAGACAGATGCACATGTATCTGGAGTTTGTTTGCAGTGGAGTGCCCATTCTCTCCCCTCCCCCTCTCTCTGTCTCACTCTGCCTCTCTCTCTTAAATAAAAATAAAAATAAATCCTTAAAAAAAAAAAAAAAAAACAGCCGGGCATGGTGGCACATGCCTTTAATCCCAGCACTTGGGAGACAGAGGAGTTTGAGGCCACCCTGAGACTACAGAGTGAATTCCAGGTCAGCCTGAGCTACAGTGAGACCCTACCTCGAAAAAAACAAAATAAGAAAGAAAGAGAAAAGGGTGCAATAAAGGTTTGGAGAGATGGCTTAGTGGATAAAGCAATACTCAGAACCCACCTAAAGCCAGAGACTGTGGTGAGCATCTGTAATTACAGCATGCCTATGGCAAGAAGAGAAAGAGGAGGGGAGGGAAGGGGAGAGGGAGGAGAAAGGGAGGGAGAGGAAGAAGGAAGGAGAGGAAAAAGAAGTGAAATCTTGGAAGCTCAAAGACCAACTAGCCTGGCAAACATAGTGGTGAGCAATGAGCCCCAGCCTCTAGCAAGGCAGTTGTCTACACGCGCACGCACATACACACACAAACTCACACTTATGTACACACACCCAAAACAGGGTGCGGCAAGGGTTCTCAAGCCTGGCGTCCACTGCCTGCAGGCTCCTCTGATCACTGCTAGTCTGGGAGAGTCTCCTTATCTCTCTTCTACCTTGCCTTTTTAAGCAAATCTCTCTCTCTCTCTCTCTTTTAACATTTTTTATATATTTTATTTATTTATTTATTTCAAAGAGAGAAAGAGGCAGAGAGAAAGAGAGAGAGAGAGAGAGAGAGAATGGGCACGCCAGGGCCTCCAGCCACTGCAAACGAACTCCAGATGCATGTGCCCCCTTGTGCATCTGGCTTATGTGGGTCCTGGAGAGTCGAACTGGGATCCTTTGACTTTGCAGGAAAACTCCTTAACCGCTAAGCCATCTCTCCAGCCCCAAATTTAAAATTTTTCACTTTAAAACTAACTGGATCTTCATTATTTAAACCCAGTGAGATTTTTTTGTTTGTTTGTTTTTTGTTTTTTGTTTTTTGTTTTTTTTGAGGTAGGGTCTCACTCTGGCTCAGGCTGACCTGGAATTCACTATGTAGTCTCAGGGTGGCCTCGAACTCTCAGTGATCCTCCTACCTCTGCCTCCCGAGTGCTGGGATTAAAGGTGTGCGCCACCACGCCCGGCCCCAGTGAGATTTTTAATGCAAACTGTTTCTCACATGCCTCCTGGCACTGGGAGGCCCTTTGTCATGCCCAGTCCCATGGGTATCATGTGCCTCAATCCCCAAGGCAGTGGCAGCTGCCTACTGATACAACTCAGAGCTCTAGTCTTAAGGCCTATAGCAACCCTCTTTCAACCACTTAGTTCACCTGGCCAACAACTGTAGGCTTTTATGGCTGTAATTCCAGAGCAAGGGTGCAGGCCTGAGCAAGGTGAGAAGTCACTTTGAAATCACCTCCATGAAGGCTCTGATAACAGCTCCCCAAACGTTCCGGTCCCTCCTTTTCTTTCTATAGTGTTTACAAGTGCACTATGCAACATATGCTAGTTACATAAATAACAGTGACTATGTCTGTTTTCCTACGCTGTTGAGGACAGGGCCACACGAGAGGTGTTTAGTTAATGGTTCTAAATGCTTGGTGACCAAGCAAACTATGTCTTAGCAAAACAAAGCAGTTCCAGCCAACCCACTGGAAAAGCTTCAGGCAACCTACCATCTTAGTCTATGTGTGTAAGACACGTGGTCACGGTGACAAATACCTAAGAGAGAAACAGTAAAAGGAGACAAAATGTATTCAGGCTCACAATTTCAATCCATGGCAGGCTGGCTTCATGTCACTGAGTTTCTGGTGAGGCAGAACAGCATGGTGGCGGGAGCACGTGACATTTGTTCACTTCATGACAGCCAGAGAGCACAGAAAACCAAAGGAGCCAAGGATAAGATATGGCTTCAAAGACACTTGCAGGGGTCGCCTTCTTCCAGTGAGACCTCACCTCCCAGTTTTCATCACCTCCCAACACTCCATCAATGGATTACTCCACTGATGAGGTCAGTATCCTCAAGACCCTTCCCAATGATCCAGCAACTCGTAACCAAGCCTTTACACATGGGCTTTTAGGGGACATTTCACACTTTAGGCATAACAGTTCATTTTCTGCAAAAAGATGCCATGATGAACCCCATTACTTTGTAAAAGCTGCCAATTTCTAAAAAAAAAAAAAAAAAAAAAAAAAAAAAGCTGCCAATTTCTCTTGCTATAAAAAGTGGTGGAGCTAGGGGTGGTGGCACATGCCTTTAATCCCAGCACTGAGGAGGCAGAGGTAGGAAGATCAGTTAGTTCAAGGGCAGCTTGAGACTACATAGCGAATTCCAGGACAGCCTGGGAGAAAGCAAGACCCTACTTCACAAAACAAATTTTTAAACGGTGGAGTAAGGGCTGGGGAGATGGCTCAGTGGTTAAAGATGCTTGCTTGCAAAGCTTGCCAGCCTGGGTTCAATTCCCCACCACCTACATAAAACTGGATCCACATCTATTTGCAGCAGCAAGAGGCCATGACATGCACACACACACACACACACACACAAATAAATAAATAAATAAATAAATAAATAAATTTTAAATGGTGGAATACATATATCCAGCCTTCCATGTCTAGAATGCTGCATGTCATGTGAGTTCATCCAATGGTGGATCAAAAATATTTTCAAGGGCTCAAGAGATGGCTTAGCAGTTAAGATGCTTGCCTGTGAAGCTTAAGGACCCAGGTTTGATGCCCAAGTACCCATGTAAGTCAGATGCACAGGTGGCACATGCATATGGAGTTCATTTGCAGTGGATGGAGACCCTGAGGAGCCCGTTCTCTCTATCTGCCTCTCTTTCTGTCTCTCTCAAAATAAATACATAAAATATTGTTTTAAATTATTTTTAAAGCCAAGCGCGGTGACACAGGCATTTAATCCCATCACTTGGGAGGCAGAGATAGAAGGATCACTGTGAGTTCAAGGCCAGCCTGAGACTATATAGTGAGTTCCAAGTCAGCCTGGGCTATAGGAAGACCCTACCTTGAAAAAAAAAAAGAAAAAAAATTAATTTATATCAAGCCAGGTGCAGTGGTGCATGCCTTTAATCCCAGCACTGGGGAGGCAGAAGTAGGAGGATCATAGAAAGTTCAAGGCCACCCTGAGACTACACAGTGAATTCCAGGTCTGCCTGGGCTAGAGCAAGACCCTACCTCACAAACCAAAAGAAAAACAAAAAGAAACAAAAAGTTATATCTGTACTGAACACACATAAACTTTTGTATTTTGTCATTATTCCCTAAACAATGTACTATAACAACTATTTCTATAGCATCTATAAAGTATTATAAATAATACACAGATGAGTTAAAGTATGTAGGAGTATGTGCATGGGTTATATTTAAACACTATATCCTTTTCTATAAAAGACTTTAACATCTCTGTGTGTGCGTGCGTGTGTGTGTGTGTTTTCCAGATATGGATTTAAATTGTCACTTGTAACATTTAACTAAAAACCACATGGTGGTAAAAATGAGATAGGCCTTCCACGATCACCCTCAGGACTACAAAATAACCTAGGCAAGTATAACAAAAGCTAACATATCAGTGGCCCGTGGTGATAACAAATATAGTAACAAAAGAGCACTAGATCCAAATCAACTTCTAGACCATCTCAGTTCATGCAATTATCTGCCGTGAAAGCTCGGCATCACCCAAGCTTTTGTTCCATACTCCAGTGCCAGCGCTATCATTTAGTTCTATCCAACTAAAATAAAAGGACTCTTAAAAACTGCCCATTATAGGGATTATAAATTTTACAGATACTTATATGGCCAAAGTCAGTTACTGCTATTTTTTTTTTTTTTTTTTTTTTTTTTTTTTTGGTTTTTCGAGGTAGGGTCTCACTCTGGTCCAGACTGACCTGGAATTAACTATGTAGTCTCAGGGTGGCCTCGAACTCTCAGCAATCCTCCTACCTCTGCCTCCCGAGTGCTGGGATTAAAGGCGTGCGCCACCACACCCGGCAAGTTACTGCTATTTTAAAATAGCAACAATACAATCTTGTGATTTGAGCTAAAGTTTTTGTCTAATTTATTTGGGTCTGAGATCTGGAGTCAGAAAGAATGATCAGAAAGTACAAACTAGTCTGTTGATTTTACACATTCTGAGTTCTGCTCTCTGTTCTCTTTCTCCCCTTTGAGATGCTCACTTGAATACAGAAACCCATCACCTCCCAGGATTCAAGGGCCAGGGGAAATACAAATCATAAATACCACTGGTCATTGCATCAGCCACAAACCAGCTCCCATACTGAAGCCCTGTGGGCCACAGTTATGCCTGACACATACCCAAACAGCTTTGGTGTCCTGTCTCTTCAGAGGTATTAGTCACTCTTTGGGAGTGGGACACAGAAATCTGCACACAGTCTATGAAAAGCCCATGAAATCACACACATTCTAATAAAGCTGCAAAGGGGCCCATCTCCCTAGACCATGACATGTTTCTTTCTTCCTTCCAGCATATTCTATAAAGCAGGCCAGGGAATCACCTTGGGTGCTGAGTAAAAAACACACAGCGGCAAAGCCAGCCATCCATGGCTACTTTCCTATCTGACCAATAAAAGGTAATAAAATCAAGTTAATGCTGGAGACCTCTCAGGCTTACCTGCTCACCTGCCTTCTGAGTCATGCATCACTCCCCAAACTCGCTGTTTAAAATCCAGTATGGGGGCTGGAGAGATAGCTCAGCAGTTAAGGCACTTGCCTGCAAAGCCTAAAAACCTGGGTCTAATTCCCCAGTACCCTTTTAAAGTCAGATGCACAAAGTGGTACTGCATCTGGAGTCTGTTTGCAGAGGCAAGAGGCCCTGGCATACCCATTTTCATTCATTCATTCATTCATTCATTCATTCATTCATTCATTCTCTCTCTCTTTCTCCTTGCAAATGAATAAACAAAATAAAATAGAAAAGTTTAACAACTTACAAAATATAAAAACCAGTACGGCTTATTTTAAGGTCTGTGATGTTGGGACCAGAACTCTAGCTCGTGTCATTTGGGGGCGCTGGAGGGCCACTGACTCACCGACCAGCCTTGCTGAAGAGGATGATGCCAGACCCCTCACACTACCTATGGGACTTTAAACTTATTTCCCCCCACCGGCCACTGACTCAGTGACCAGCCTTGCTGAAGAAGATGATGCCAGACCCCTCAGACTACACATGGGACTTTAAAGTTACCCCCCACCTACCTATAAATTCCTTTCCAACTCCTTTGATTACATTGAGCTGCTACCATTAAGGACACTCAATGCTACTGACTATGACGCTAGGGTGAACTCACCCAGCAACCTGTCCTACCCCAGTCCTCTTCAGGCTCTCTAGTTGATTCTCGCTTGCTGGGACTGTTCACATGCCACAGAGCCATGCCCACTTGGCCCTTCCATGCCTCCTAGGCAACAGCCTCATATATATGGTACAATACAGGCCTGGTCCTAGCCAGACCTCATGCTAAAAGCCATACCAGGCCATACCCCTCGGGTTTTCTCACCAGGATGGCAGCCAGCCCAGGACGGGTAAGATTCCATGAGATGGGGAACCTAAGACAGGCACTGTCACATGTGATGATCCCTTGGGGCCTGGGTTCAACAATGGCTTTCCAAAAGCCATACCAGGCTATCCCCCTCAGGTTTCCTCACCTAGGTGGCATTTGGCCCATGACGGGTAAGCCTCCATGAGATGGAACAACCTAAGACAGGCACTGTCACGTATGATGATCCCTTGGGGCCTGGGTTCAACAATGGCTTGGCAATAAACCATACCTCTCAGGGTTGCCAATAATAAAAACACAAAGGAGGATATGTATGGCACAATACAGGCCTGGTCCTAGCCAGACCGCATGGCAAAAGACAACAGGAAGTGGCTTCTGTAAAAGTGGCGTTTTGCGCAGGCTTGATGTGACAACAGTTACAGCCCCATGCTCGCGAGAAGCCTACTACGAGATGTCCTGTCCAGAGACAAGCTGTCATTGGTCACCAAAAGGGGACCGCCCCATACAAGGATTAACAGCCCCTTAAAACCCATGTGCACTTCCTGAATAAACGAGTTTGTGGATTCTCGCTCCACTTTCACCCAACTCCCGGAGTCTGTGTCGTGACTCCGCGCTGCTCACCCCAATTCGGCAGAGACCCTATCGTCCCTCCTGAGCTGGCCTTGGGGGGGACCCCAACAGGAGGGAGTCTGGGAAGCTCCTGGCTTCCTGCTCCTAAGAGAGTGATTGGCCAGAGCAGCTCATCCTGACTGAAGTTGCTCAACAGCAGCACTTGTCTCCAGTTTTGCCATCCCTTCCAGAACTAACCTCACCACCTCTCTGCCTTCTCTCTCCCTGTTCACAGACAGTAGCATTGACTGACCAGTTGAGCTCATGAGAGGGCTGAGTGCCAACTCCGCTCTCCATTTTTTTTTTTCCGAGGTAGGGTCTCACTCTAGCCCAGGCTGACCTGGAATTCACTCTGTATTCTCAGGATGAACTCATGGTGATCCTCCAACCTCTGCCTTCCGAGTGCTGGGATTAAAGGTGTGCACTACCACGCCCGGCTTTTTTTACACTTTAAAAAAATATTTTATATTTATTTATTTGGCAGAGAGAAAGAGGCACCAGGGCTGCCAGCCACCTTATGCATCTGGCTAACGTGGGTCCTGGGGAATCGACCCTGGGTCCTTTGGCTTTGCAGGCAAATACCTTAGCCGCTAAGCCATCCCTCCAGCCCTCGTTTTTTTTTTTTTTTTTTTTTTTTTTTTTTTTTGAGGTAGGGTTTCACTCTAGCCCAGGCTGACCTGGAACTCACCTTGTAGTCTCAGGGTGGCCTTGAACTCATGGTGATACGCCTACCTCTGCCTCCTGAGTGCTGGGATTAAAGATGTGAATGACCACTCCCAGCTAATCTCCAATTTTTTTTAAAGATTTTTTTTTTTTTTTTTTTTTTTGGTTTTTGAGGTAGGGTCTCACTCTGGCCCAGGCTGACCTGAAATTAACTATGTAGTCTCAGGGTGGCCTTGAACTCACAGCGATCCTCCTACCTCTGCCTCCCGAGTGCTGGGATTAAAGGCATGCGCCATCACGCCCAGCATCAAAAGATTTTATTTTTATTTATTTATTAGAGACAGAGTGAGGGAGAGAGAGAAAGAGTGAGAATGAGCACACCAGGGCCTGTAGCCACTGCAAACGAACTCCAGTTGCATACGCCACCTTGTGCATCTGGTTAACGTGGGACCTGGAGAATCAAACTGGGGTCCTTAGGTTTCACAGGCATGTGCCTTAACCACTAAGCCATCTCTCCAGCCCTAGTCTCCAATTTTTGTCCCTGGGAACCAATACCAGACAGATAGGACCTCCTCCAGCCCAAAGATCTGACTCATAGTTCTGCAGTGTTCCAAGTTCTCAGGTTTCCCATACTCCTAACCTCTTACTTTTATGTCTGTAGCTCCAGAAGTGATCACTCTTTCCTATCCTTCTTGACTCTGTGACACCACTGTCCCAATCGAAGAGTTTAATTGACTGGAACTTAATGATGATACTGGTTCTGGATTATTGAACCAACCTATGGCCATGTAAGGCTTTCATAATGGATAATTTGTAAGATTTGAGGTGTCCTGGAAGGTATTTGCTTTTCTGTTTCCTAATATCTGGTCAAGTTTTTAAAAACAAATTTTCCTTATTTACTTGAGAAAGAAATAGGGAGAAAGACAGAATGGGCATGCCAGAGCCTCCAGCCACTGCAAATGAACTCCAGATGCATGCACCACCTTGTGCCTCTGGTTTGCGTGGGTCCCGGGGAATCACACCTGGGTCCTTTGGCTTTGCAGGCAAGTGCCTTAACCACTAAGCCATTTGTCCAGCCCTGGTCAAACTCTTTATGTAAAGTTCTATTAAGCCAGGCATAGTGGTACATGAGTATGATTCTAGTATGTGGGAGACTGAGACAGTAATATCACAGATTCAAGATCAGCCTGGGCTACATAGTGAGATCCTATCATGAAACAAAACAAAACAACTCTTCCCACATAACAGAAAGGAGAGAATGATAAAATAGAAAAGAGAGTAGTTGGAAAGAAAACATGATTCAGTGGTTGCAATGGGGCCCAAGGAATGTGGAGGTACCAGAACTTCGGGACAGCTGCCAACGAGAGCTGTCAGGCAGAATTGGAAACCCAGAGACTTCATCACTGGTTACAGACGTTGGACTTGGAACTGAAGATGTTTGAAGTTTGCCTACTGGTTATTGATTTGTATTAGTTTGTTGGGCTTTGCTAGTAACAGGCTGGACCGGTGAAGAGGCTGGCCTGAACTATTGGACATGGCCAGGGGCCCTGGGCTGCGGGGTCACAGCTGGCCCTCTGTCAGGGGTCCCAGGAGACGGTGATTGCCTTCCCTATGTTGTAGGGTGTAGTGAGCTGTCATCGCCCAGAGTGGGCAGAACTGGCGAGGCGCTCCCCCCAGACCCAAAAGGCTATGACCATTCCATAAGTCCGACTTTGCCACCCCCCCACCAGTTCCTGACCTGTGGCTAGCCGCCCAAGAGACCCTCATGTGGCTAAAGTCATGTAGCCTTCTCACCCCCCACAGTTTTGAAGTCACAGCCTCCTGTTAATCTCCTCTTCCGCCCTTCCCCCTACCTTCCCTTATCCTTCCTTCATAACTTTGAAGTTACTAGTCCTTCCTCTATCTAGATAACAGCCCATAAACTATGCATCCGATTGCCATATACTCTGTACGTGCCATCTCAACCTTCCCCAAGTGTTTATAAACCCACCACCCCTTTGAATAAACGAGTGCTGTCCATCAGACGGTCTCCCAGGTGCTCTTTGCCCCGTCATGTGTTCGTATGTTCGTGTGGCACTCACCCGCCCAGCCAGAATGACCCTGCTGTTTTCTCCCTTGCCCGGGACGTCGGTGGCCAACGACCCTGGGGAACGGGAATGGAACAAGAGACCCACAGTACGAGACCCACATTGGTTCAGTCTCTCCTTGTTATGCTTTCATTTTTCAATGTTTTTCAATTTTTACTCTGTGCCATTGTGTTGGAAATATGCAACTTGTGTTTTCATTTTACAGGAATCACAGTTAAGAGACAATCTTGAATCTCAGGTGAGACTTGGACTTCTGAACCAGTGTTAAAGTTAGTAAAGACTATGGGGACTTTTAAAGTTGAACTGCTTGTGTTTTGCATTGTGAGATGATCATGAGTCTATGGGGGCCAGACTCACGGTGGTGGTTTGAATATAAATGGCCCCATAACATCTGGTATTTTTGACTAAGCTTCCTACTTAGTCTCCAGCAAGAGGAGCCATGCTGGAGGAGGTTATCACTGGGGGTGGATCATGAGTTCAGCCCTAAGGTGTTCAGAGTCAGCTTGTGCTTGCTGATGCTGGCTGTTGTCTCTCTGGTACAGATGTATGATGAAGTGAGCCAGCTTCTTCTGCCATGATGAAGCTTCCCCTTGAATCTGTAAGCCAAAATAAACCCTTCCTCCCAAAAGCTGCTTCTTGTTGGGTGTTTGTCCCAGCAACAGGAAGATAACTACAAGAAAAAGCTTTAAAAAAAAAACTATGCCAGGCGTGGTGGCACATGTCTTTAATACCAGCTCTCAGAAGGCAGAGATACATTAGCCATGAGTTTGAGGCCACCCTGAGACTACAGAGTGAATTCCAAGTCAGCCTGGGCTAGAGTGAGACCCTACCTTGAAGAAAAAAAAACTATTAACACCCTTGTGGTTCAAGCCCAGCATGATGGCACACACCTTTAATCCCAGTTCTGGGGAGGTTAAGATAGGAGTATCACTGTGAATTTGAGGCCAGCCTGGGGCTACAGAGTAAGTTCCAGGTAAGCTGATTGTGTGGGACCCTACTGCAAAACAAACAATTCCTTACATTTTATATCTCCCAGCTGCATTCAGACAGTACAAGTGCAATGGCTGGAGGTCCTGGCATGCCCATTCTCTCTCCAAATAAGTAAGTAAGTAAGTAAATAAATAAATAAATAAAATGCTCAAGGACTGGAGAGATGGCTTAGTGGTTAAGGCACCTGCCTGCAAAGCCAAAGGACCCAGTTGGATTCCTCCAGACCCACATAAGCCAGATACACAAGATGCCACATGCATCTGGAGTTTGTTTGCAGTGGTGTGAAGCCCTGGCATGCCCATTCTCTCCCTCTCTCTGCCTTTCTCTTTCCTTCTGAAACAAATAGAAATAAAATATTTTTTTTAAATACATTTAAAAAATAGTGAAGAATCATGAGTGTGGTCAAGCACCAGCATTCCCTGGGAGACCAGGGCTGACTCAAACCTGAGTCATAAAGTTGGTAGCTTAGGCCTACCACCTTTGTACCAAGCAAGAAAGCCCAGAGACTCCTGTGTACGCACAAAGTCCAACATCAGTGGTCCCCAAACCTGACTGAGAATCTAATCTGTGGATAACTAGTTAAGCTAGTGTTTGATCACACTTCAGTATTTACAAAAGTCAGATACTAAGGACAGACTTAGGAACCTACAGTCAGAAGGCCAACTTGGTTTTGGAACCAATGGTCTCTGTGAAAGTATATATCTGGCATGGCAGACAATTTCCAAATGTTATCCTTGCCAGATACTAGAGGGTAATAAGTACCTCTGCTCCACAAAAGTTTCCTTCTTCTTTTCTTTCTTTCTTTCTTTCTTTCTTTCTTTCTTTCTTTCTTTCTTTCTTTCTTTCTTTTTTTTTATGGTTTTTGGTTTTTCGAGGTTGGGTCTTGCTTTAGCCCAGGCTGACCTAGAATTTACTATGTAGTCTCAGGGTGGCCTTGAACTCATGGCAATCCTCCTACCTCTGCCTCCCAAGTGCTGGGATTAAAGGAGTGCACCACCACACCCACTCCATGTTCTTTTCTTAGCTCTTTGATTTTAAAACAGTACTTTTTGGCTAAAGCCAAAAAGTGGTTAAAGACACTTGTTTGCAGAGCCTAATGGCCCAGGTTTGATTCCCCAGTACTCATGTAAAGCCAGATGCACAAAATAGTGCATACATCTGGAGCTCATGTGTAGTGGTACGAAGCTCTGGTATGCCCATTCACACATACTTTCACTCTCTCTGCTTCAAATAAATAAAAAACATATTAAAAAAATATTTTAGTTATGCGAGAGAAAGAAAGAGGCAGGAAGACAGAATGGGCACTCCTGGGCCTCCACTCACTGCAAACAAACTCCAGATGCATGTGCCACCTTGTGCACTTGGCTTATGTAGGTCCTGGGGAATCGAACCTGGGTTCTTTGGTTTTTCAGGCAGATGCCTTAACCACTGAGCCATCTCTCCAGCCCTGAAAGTATCTATTAAAAAAAAAAAAGTACCAGCCAGGCGTTGTGGGGCACGCCTTTAATCTCAGCACTTGGGAGGCAGAGGTAGGAGGATTGCCGTGAGTTCAAGGCCACCCTGGGACTACATAGTTAATTCCAGGTCAGCCTGGACCAGAGTGAAACCCTACCTTGAAAAACCAAAAAAAGAAAAAAAAAAAAAAAAAAGGTACCCACTAGGCCCTGCACCATGGCCCACACTGCTCGATCTACAGTGGGTGGAGCTTGACAACTTAATCTCTGCCATTGCAATGATGGCATCGGGAAGTCATCGATCCTATCATAGGAGAACTTGGTTGTTATATGTTTTTCTGTAGACAGTAGTGGTGTGCCACCTCAGCAAAGTTCCCCCAGTCCTGCAACTTGACTTTTGAAAAAGTGAACGAAGGGTGAGAAAAAAGAAGGTGGTGAAAAAGCACCCAAAATGAGAGGGAAATAATCTCCACAGGATTGTTGACTACCATAGCGTTAAAGTTCTTTGAGTTTGATTCTGATAACTTGGATTACTAAAGACGATTTTATAAACTGAAACTTAAATGCTGAAGAAGTAATCAGATAGTGATAAGACCAAGAGTTCAAGCTGGATTTAGGACTGGAAGTCTTTGGAAAGAACTTCATTTTCAGAATCCTTATTTCTTTATCAGAATCAAAAATTTATAGTGTATGACTGGGTTTGTGTTTTCTGATGTTTCAAATGTCAAGCAAAGTAAGTATTGTGTATATTGTGTGATGTTTTCAAAAGTACTAAATTTCTGTAATTTTCCCCCACCCACTAGTTTTAATCTTTAAAGGTTTTTAGTAAGTCATATATTCACAGGTCACAAGAATATAAAATATGTAGTGAAAAATAAAATAAAAGTGTAAACAGGATCAGAGTGAACTTGAAAATGTAGGCTCAATTTTCCAATCTTTTTTTTTTTTTAATCAGTTTTTCATCACTGGATCTGTAACCTTGAAAACAAATTCCTTCCTCCCTTAAACTGTGCCTGGTTTGTGGATGTTCATCCTAGCAACATAAAACGGTCTACTACAGAAATTTGGTATGAGTGAGGTGTTGCTGTGCAATGACTCTGACCATGAGGATACTGGTCTTTTGGAACTTGTGTGCTAGAGGACTAATATGTATGGACTTGGCACTATGGACTGGAGAAGCCATAAACAGCACTATGCCAAGTTTTATGGGTTATTTTGGCAACAGTTTGAAAATGTTAAGTGCAGAGAAAACTGGGTTGACTTATGAAGTTTCAAAGATGAAGGAAAGACAGCAGAGAACTTTGTTGGAACTGGGCTACTGGCTCAGTGGTTGGCTGTGTTCTACTGTCTATGCTCAGAGAGTGTGATCAAGGTTGAATTTGAAAGTAATGGACTGATGTGCTTGGCAGAAGACACAGAACTGAGAGATAGAAGATTTAAAGTTGGAAAAATTCAACCAGGCATGGTAGTACATGCCTTTAACCCCAGCACTTGGGAGACAGAAGTGGTAGGATTGCTATAAGTTCAAGGCCACCCTGGGCTAAAAAAAGAGAAAAACAAATTCTCTGTGTGTGTGTATGATTAAACATTAAAAAAAAAAAAAAAACCTTGAAAAAATTTCAAGGAAATTTGAAGTTACAGGCACAGACACAGGTTTTAGGTTACCAAAGCTGCTATTATCAAGCAAATTACTATCCTTGAGGTTCAGTAACTGCTTTACATTGAAACAATGGAAAGATAGCTCAGGTAATTCTACCCAGGAAAGACTGAATGGTAGAAATAAACTCTTTTGAAACAAAGAAACCTGCTTTTTAAAGTCATGATTTATTTTCTCCCTGGATTAACAATATGGCTGTTATTACACACCTGCTATTGATTTTGGAAGCATGAAAAATGCATGGAAGTAGGTCATGAAGTGCACATGGACAAGGATCTGTTGCTGAGGTGTGGCATATAGAGCAGGGCAACGTTCCTCTGGTTGAAGGCCAATGATGCCATTGTAGCATGGACCATGGTTTTAATGAAGACCTGCAGATGTCTTAGTTATACTAGGACTGTACAAAAACTGCCATGTACCACTGTCGGCTTAGGATGGAAGTTTTTCTGGTTACTCAACCCAGCCGGAGGGATGGAAATTGGAAATCCACAGACTGTCATCACTGGTTATAGATATCAAACTTGAACTGCAAGATGTTTACCTGATGGTTATTGATTTTGCATTGGTCCAGTCTCTCCTTGTTATATTTATAACAATGGAAATGTTTACTTTCTGCCGTTATATGTTGGGAGTATGTAACTTATTTTGGTTTTATAGGACTCAAAATTAAGAAAATATTGGGACCTTTGAAGTGGGACTGAAGACAATTTATAATGTGAGATGGTCAGGAGTCTATTGCAGACCAGGGGCAGAACGTTGCAGTTTGAATGTATGTCCTCCCTGGACTCATGTGTTCTATTTAAGCTTGTGACTTGGATTTCCAGCTACCTGGCTGGAAGGGGTGTTACTGGGGGTATACCTGAATTCCAGCTCAAAGTATGTATACAGAGAGATCTGAGCACTTTTGGGGGTTCTGCTGGAAGGAACATAGGAGGTTTGTCCTTGTTGCTTTGGGATTTTATGGACTATTTAGTTGTTTCTCTCTACATGGATGGTATGGCAGTAGCTTCTTCCACCTTCCCCTGTGGATCTGTAAGCTTGAAATAAATCCCAGTCCTTCCCTAAGCTGTGCCTGGCTTGGATGTTCATTCCAACAATATGAAGCTGCAACAATCTCTCTGCCTAATTTTGCCTAGTTAAACTAAGTATTGAAAAGTGTTGTTTAAAAAAAAAGTTCTTATTAGACCAGTATCTCCAATACTGAACTAGTTCAACTAGGCAATAGTAAAGCAATATGCAAAAATAAACAAGTTTTCCCAGTAAATGTTATATACTCCAGCTTTTCAAAGTGTCATGATCATATAAGGATTTAACATTGTGGTATGAGTCATTCAATAATAGGTTTCTAAATGCACAATGACTAACAATTAATTCAAAATCAATTGTGTGATGAATCCAAGGTGTTTCTGATAGTGCTTGTCCATATAGTGTCATGGGACTTCAACGGAATCTTCCTTCTGAACACACAACACTTGTATGCTGTCATGCTACACACCCCCTTAATACCATGTGAATTGCCAAGGCTCAGACTCCAGACTATTATCAACTTATGAAGTGCACTGTTTTTACTACACAAAGTTGTCTGTTCTTTTGGAAGCATAATGGTTTAATTACATTAAAGACAATATTTTCCTACTATCATTCCACATCATATGATTATCAAATTAGTACATCTTTGGATTATATTGTATAAGAATGCATGATCTCAAGAATTGTTGAGTGCTGACTTCAGTTTCATAAAACTCATTAAATAAATGTTCACTTCTGATTAGGATACAATCTCCAACAGTGTCTGAAATAGTCATAAAATATGTATCTAGGCCAAGCAACACCCTCAGCACTGGCAATTCCCAATCCCGAGTTGGTGGAGCTGGTAGGAAAGGGGCTTGAGGCTTTATAGTCCAGCTCTGCTTGGTATGCTTTCTCTACTTCCTCCCTGCTGGTGTGAAGAAGGCTGGCTTTTGGTCAACCATGGTCCTCCTTAAAACTGTAAGTTGCGGACTCAGAAGGGTACGTGCACAGAATGAGTAGGTCAGATCTCCCTCTCAGGCATTGCTACACACGGGGTGGGACTGTGAGGAAGCTGGCCTGGGCTATTGGACATGACCGGGGACCTTGGGCTGTGGGGGTTACGGACGGCCTTATCATCGGGAACCCACTCTGGCAACAGAAACTGGCCCTCCCTGCCCTCAGGCAAGGTTGTAGTGTACCCTATCTTCATCCAGAGTGGGCAGAACTGGCAGGCCCTCCCCCACTTGATACCAAAAAGCACCTGATCATTCCATAGTCAGGCTTTGCCCACCCCACACAGTTCCTGACCTTGTGGCCAGCTGCCCAAGAGACCTTTATTTATTTTTTAATTTTTATTTTTGGAGAGAGACACAGAGAGAGACAGAGAGAGAGGGAGAGGAAGACAAAGATGGGCGTGCCAGCAGCCTCTCAGCTGCTGCGAACGAAATCCAGATGTGTGTGCGCCCTTGTGGTCAAGTGCAGTATTGCACCCTTGTGTCACTTTGCATCTGGCTAAACGTGGGACCTGGAGATTGGAACCAGCCTTCTTAGGCTTAGGAGGCAGGCACCTCAACCGCTAAGCCATCTCTCCAGCCCTCACTACCCTTTTGAATAAACAAGAGTGCGCTATCCATCAGACAGCCTTCCAGGTTGTTCTTTGCCTATCATACTCACCCATTCCAGGACCCTGCTTCCCCCCAACTCCTCCTGCACCCAAGACGTCGGTGGCCAACGACCCCTGGGAACAGCAAGAACCCCCATCTCCCCATCTCCCAACCTCCTCCTCCCAGTTCCCTGGTCCTGCTCAGATCCCCCATTGCTGGCTTGGGATTTACTGGACCCTGTCAGCTTGCTGCAGAAGCAGATCTCTTGCTCTGCCTTCCTGATTGAAGGGCTCCTGGGTCCCCAATTTCTGATCCCCTGCTCTGGAAGATGTGGGTGTGGATTAGGCCAAATCTCCCTGTACTACTGCCCACTCCCAAGTTCCCCGGTCCTGGTCAATTCCCCTGTTGCTGGCTTGGAGCTACTTCGACCCTGTGAACTTGCTACTGAAGCAGGCTCCTTGCTCTACCTTCCTGACTGAACTGGTTCTGGGTCCAAAATTCCTAGATCCCCTTCTATGGAGAAAGGGTGTGCACCACTGATTCCTTAGTCCTGGTTGGTTCCCCTGCTGCTGGTTTGGGGCTGCCTGGATCCTGTGAGCTTGCTGTGGAAGCAGGCCCCTTGTTCAGCCTTCCTGATTGTTCCTTGGGTCCCCAGTTCCCAGGTTAGTTCTCCACCTCTCAGTTCCCTGAGTGTGGGCTGCAGAAGCAGGCCTTTTGCTCTGGTTTCCTGACTGGCCCTGGGTACCCAAATCCATATTCTCCTGAGCCAGAGGGTGCATGAGCCACTGAAGGACCTGGCCTCTTACCCCTGGTTCTCCAGATTCTAGACTCCTAGTTCCCCAACCCCTGATCCCTGTGTTGCTGACATGTGCTGAGGAGTACATACAAGTGGAATCGGAGCTCCCAGTTCCCCAGGTACCTTTGATGTACTTGCAATCTCCACAATGTGCAGATCTGTGGTTTAATCCCATTGTACACCAATCTGGTTCACATTTAACACAGAACATCCACTGAGGATTCTACAAGGACAAATACTTGCTTCCCCCTCAAAAGAATAAAACATTTTCCCAAGATGTGCAGACCTCATGCAAAACAGCCAACAAAAGTCAGAAAATTGAGAGATCTCGACCAATGATGCCTAGTCCCACAATGTAAGCTGCCAATGAAATCATAGAGAAATCAAGAGAAATTGAATCCCAAAATGAAAACACAACAACCAATGTGACCCTGATCAACAGAATTGCTGAACTGGTAGAAAGGATCAAAATACTAATAATCAATGAAACTGAGCAGAACTGACTCTTATAGCATTCAGCTTGACAGTAGGCTTAACTAAATTGAAGAAAATGCTAGAAGACTCAAAAGAGATATAAATAAATTAAAGGTGAGTCAACAAATTGAAGATCTCAACAACCAGCTGATTAACATTAATGAAGAACAAACGCAAGAATGAATTCCAGAAAATATCAAGAAAATCAAAACTCAAACTGAAATCATACCTCAAAAAAGAGATGGACACAATGCAGAATAACACAACAGAAAACAAAAATCAAATAGAGCTCATAAAAACCTCTTGAGAACCCCTCACTAACAGTTATTCATGTGGAAGACAGAACCTTGGAGCTGGAAGACAAGACAGAAGAAATTGATCAGGAGGCCAAAAACCTTGCTAAGTTCAAACAATTCATGCAAACAGAATACGTGGAAACTGTGGGATACCCTAAAACTACCAAACATCAGGATCATTGGTATACCAGAAGGAGAGGAAATCCAGGCCAGAGGCATAGAGAACATATTCAACAAAATTACTGAAGAAAATTTCCCCAGTCTCTCAAAAAGAGAGGCCAATCCAGATACAAGGAATCCACAGAATACCAAATAGGACCTAAGAAGAAACATTCCAAGGCACATCATAGTTAAAAACTCTGAACAGTGCTGGAGGGATGGCTTAGCAGTTAGTGTTTGCCTGCAAAACCAAAGAGCCCAAGTTCAATTCCAGAGGACCCATGTTAGCCAGATGCACAAGGGGGCACACACATCTGGAGTTTATTTGCAATGGCTGAATGCCCCAGTGTGCCCATTCTCTCTCTTCCTCTTTCTCTGTCAAATAAATAGATAAAATATTTAAAAATATGTATTTTTAAAAAACTCTTAACAATGAAAACAGAGAGTTAAAAGCAGCAAGAAACAAACAGCTCACTACATACAAAGGCAATTCCATCAGGATTACCTCAGATTACTCAATGAAAACCCTGAAAGCCAGAAGGGCCTGGAATGCAACACTTTAAACAACTATGGCTTTCCATAGTTTCTACCCAGCAAAAGTTCCCTCATAATAGATGATGAAAAGAAAACTTTCCATGAAAAAAGTTAACTCTATGATTATATGAGCACAAAGCCAAACCTACAGAGAATACCAGGGATACTCCACACAGAAGAGTCAAACAACCTGCCGGGTGTGGTGGTGCCTTTAATCCCAGCACTTGGAAGGCAGAGGTAGGAGGATCACTGTGAGTTCGAGGCCACCCTGAGTCTACATAGTTAATTCTAAGTCAGTCAGACTGGACCAAAGTGAGACCCTATCTTGAAAAATCAAAAGAGTCAATCTAATCTCAAGAGCCAACAGGAAGATGATCACAATAACCAAAAATAGACCAGGCTCAAAAAGGTACATAAGAAAGCACCAAACCCAAACCCAATAAAGCACCACACCATGGCAGGGATTAAATTGAACCTTAGAGTAATAACCTTAAATATTAACGGTCTTCACTCACCCATCAAAAGACACAACAGGGTGGATTAAAAAAAATGGACCCTGGGCTGGAGAGATGACTTAGTGGTTAAGGCACCTGCCTCCTAAGCCTAATAACGCTGGTTCCAATCTCCAGGTCCCACGTTTAGCCAGATGCAAAGTGACGCAAGGGTGCAATGCCATACTTGACCACAAGGGGCGCACGCATTTGGATTTCGTTCGCAGCAGCTGAGAGACTGCTGGCACGCCCATCTCTATCTCTCTCTCTCTCCCCTGCCCCCCAAAAATGGACCCTTCTATCTGCTGTCTTCAAGAAACCCATCTCACCACTAAAGACAGATATCTCCTCAGGGTGAAAGAATAGAAAATGATATTTCAAGCAAATGGAAATAAGAAACAAGCAGGTGTGCTATATTAATATCTGATAAAGTAGACTTCAAACCAAAAGTAATCAAAAAGGACAAAGAAGAACACTTCTTACTCATCAAGGGAATGATCCAACATGAGCACATAACAATCATAAATATATAAGCACCAAACACAGGTACACCACAGTTTATAAAACAAAACCTACTTGACAACCAATCAGAAATAAACACTAACACCATTATAGTAAGACACTTCAATACTCCACTATCGTCAATAGACAGATCATCCAAGCAGAAAATCAGCAGGGAAATAATAGAGCTCAACACCACCACAAAACAACTCAACCTAACGGACACCTACAGAACTTCCCATGCCTATTCTACAGAATACACATTCTTCTCAGTGGCCCACAGAACCTTCTCCAGGAGACCACATATTAGTCCAAAAAGCATGCCTCCATAAATTCAGGAAAGCTGAAGTAACTTCCTGTATTATATCAGAACAAAATGATTTAAAGCTAGAAATTAACAACAGACACATCAGGAACTCCACCAACTCCAGGAGACTGAACAATGTACTTTAAAACAATGAATTGGGCCAGGCATGGTGATGCCTTTAATCCCAGCACTCGGGAGGCAGAGGTAGGAGGATAACCATGAGATCGAGGCCACCCTGAGACTACACAGTGAATTCCAGGTTACCCTGAGCAAGAGTGAGACCCTATCTCGAAAAACCAGGAAAAAGAAAACAACAACAACAAAACAATGAATGGGTTGTGGAATAAATCAAAAAAGAAACTATAAAATTCCTAGAATTGAATAACAAAAATACAACTTACCAAAACTTATGGAACACAATGAAGGTAGTTCTAAGGGGGAAAATTCAAAGCTATAATTGCCTTCATAACAAAGACAGAGAGAACCCAAATTAATAACCTAACTGTCCACCTAAATGCACTGGAAAAACAAGAAGACTCCACCCCTAAGAGCTCCAGATGGAAAGAAATAATGAAGATCAGAGCAGAAATTAATGAATTGGAAATTAAGGAAACAATAAAGAGCTGGTTCTTTGAAAAAATAAAAATGATTGGTAAACCCCTAGCCAATTTGATCAAGTAAAAAAAAAAAAGTCTCAAAAACATCAGAAATGAAAAAGGACAAGTCACAATGAAACTGGAAGAATCATCAGGGCATACTTCAAAAACCTCTACTCCACAAAACTGGATAATCTGGAAGAAATGGATGAATTCCTAGACACATACCACCTACCAAAACTAAACTCAAAGCAGATTAATTTCCTAAACAAACTTATCACATACACAGAGATTAAAGGGTAATCAAAAGCCTTCCCCAAAAGAAAAGTCCAGGATCAGATGGTTTCTCAGCCAATGTATCAAACCTTTATTGAAGAACTGAAACCAATTTTCCTCAAACTGTTTTGCATAATAGGAGAGCAAGGAATACTCCCCAGATCCTTTTATGAATCTATCATCACCCTAATACCAAAGCCAGACAGAGATACAAGAAGAAGCTGGGTGTGGTGGTGCACGTCTTTAATCCCAGCACTTGGGAGACAGACGTAGGAAGATCGCCTTGAGTTCAAGGCCACCCTGAGACTATAGAGTGAATTCCAGGTCAGCCTGAGCTACAGTGAGACCCTACCTCAAAAACAATAGGCCTATATTCCTGATGAATTTAGATGCAAAGATCCTGAACAAAATCCTTGCAAACAGAATTCAGCAGTACATCAAAAGCATTATCCACCTTGATCAATTCGGCTTCATCCCAGGGATACAGGGATTGTTCAACATATGTAAATTAGTCAATATACTATACCACATAAATAAACCTAACCATAAGAACCATATGATCATCTCAATTGATGCAGAGAAGGCCTTTGACAAAATACACCACTTCATGATCAAAACATTGGAAAGAATAGGCATGGAGGGTTTATATCTCAACACCCAAAGCCCAAATAATACTTAATGGGAAAATAATCAACAAGTTCCCATTGAGATCGGGAAAAAGACAGTGGTGTCCACTCTCACCAATGCTCTTCAACATACTATTAGAAGTCCTAGCGCAAGCAACAGGACAAGAGAAAGAAAGAAAAGGGATACAAATTGGAAAGGAAGATGTCAAGTTAGCCCTATTTGTAGATGACATGATCTTATACATAAGTGACCCAAAAGTCTCCATCTCAAAACTACTAAAGGTAATTAATTCCTTCATTAAAGTGGTGAGATACATAATCAACACACAAAAATCAGTAGGCTTTCTACATGCAAAGGACAAATATACAAAGAAAGAAATCAGCGAGGCAATTTTCAATTGCAACAAAAAAAAAAATGAAATACCTTGGAATAATACTAACCAAGGATGTGAAAGACCTATATAATGAAAACAAAAAAAACACACACACACACACACACACACACACACACACACCAAAAAAAAAAAAAAAAACTCAAGAAAGAGGGGCTGGAGAGATGACTTAGGAGTTAAGGCATTTGCCTGCAAAGCCAAAGGATCCCGGTTTGATTCTCTAGGACCACGTAAGCCAGATGCACAAGGAGGTACATGTATCTGAAGTTAGTCTGGAGTGGCTGGAGGCCCTGGTGCGTCCATTCCCCCCCCCCCCGCCACCCTGCCTCTTTCTCTTAACTAAAGAAATAAATAAAATATATTTTAAAAAGGGCTGGAGAGATGGCAAAAAAAAAAGAAAAGAAAAAAAAAACACCTCAAGAAAGAAACTGAGGAGAACTTGAGAAGCTAAAAAGACCTCCCATGCTCCTGGATAGGTAGAGTTAATATTGTGAAAATGGCAATTCTACCAAAATCAATATACAGATTTAATTAAATGCCAATAAAAATTCCAGCATCACTCGTCAGAAATAGAAAACATGATCTCAAAATTCATATGGAATGACAGTAGTAAGCCTTGGATATCCAAGCATATCCTGAGCAAAAAAAAAAAAAAAAAAAGCAAAGAAAAAACACCCTGGAATTTTCCTCATACCTAATCTAAAGCTATATTACAAAGCCACAGTAACAAAAACAGCCTGGTATTGGCATATAACAGAAACATAGACCAATGGAACAGAATTGAAGACCCAGACCTTAGGGCAAGCAACTATAGTTGCTTGATCCTTGACAAAGATGCTAATAATGTAGATAGGAGAAAACACAGCATCTTCAACAAATAGTGTTGGACAAATTGAATGACCATATGTAGAAAAATGAAACTAGACCCACCCATCTCACCATACACAAAAATCAAGTCTAAATGGATTAAAGATCTCAGTATAAGACCTGAAACTCTTTAACTACTAGAAGAAAAAATAGGAGGCACTCTCTATGATACAGGAGTGTGGAAAGACTTCCTGAACAAAACCCCAGTAGCCCAGGAAATTAAAGAATCACTCAGCCAGTGGGCTCTCATGAAGCTAAAAAGTTTTTGCACAAACATACCATAAGCACAGGCAATAGATTACCCACTGAATGGGAGAAAATCTTCAGTTATACCACTCACAGAAGCCTAATATGTAGAATCTACAAAGAACTCAAAAAACTAAACAATAAGCCGGGTGTGGTGGCGCACGCCTGTAATCCCAGCATTCAGGAAGCAAAGGTAGGAGGATTGCCATGAGTTCAAGGCCACCCTGAGATTACATAGTGAATTCCAGGTCAGCCTGGGCTAGAGTGAGATCCTACCTTGAAAGACCAAAAAATGAAACAAACAAACAAACAAAAAACCTAAACAACAAAAAGATTAATGACCTAGTCCAAAAATGGGGCAAAGCGCTGAAAACTTCTCAGAGGAAGAATATGGCTAACATACTTAAAATGTTCAACATCCCTAATCATTAGGGAAATGCAAATTAAACAACTATGAGACTCCACCTTACTCCAATAAGCATGGCAATCATTACACAATCTAACACATGTTGGTGAGGATGTGGGTAAAGAGGAACCCTGATCCACTGTTGTTGGGAATATAAACTTGTACAACCACTATGGAAATCAATATGGAGGCTCCTGAAAAGGATGAATATAGAGCTACCAACAGACCCAGTTATTCCCTTACAGGGCATTTATCCTAAATGCTCCATGCATCATACAGAGATATATACTCAACCATGTTTACAGCTGCTCAAGTAATTTAGCTGAGAACTGGAATCACCCCAGGTGCCCATCATTGTCTGAATGGATAACAAAGTTGTGGTACATTTACACCATGGAATTCTACTCAACAGTAAGAAAAAAGATACAATGAAATCTGTAGATAAATGGACAGACTTGGGACAGATCATACCCATCAAACACACAATCACAGAAAGACAAACACTGCATGGTCTCACTTATCTGTGAAGCCTAACCTGGACCTGTTTGAGTTGCTGTCATACCTGATAGGCAACTCAATGTTTTTGTTTTTGTCTCTGGCCTATAACTCCCAGTACAAGAGATAGGT
Source organism: Orientallactaga sibirica (assembly GCA_036365145.1). Lineage (NCBI taxonomy): Eukaryota > Metazoa > Chordata > Mammalia > Rodentia > Dipodidae > Orientallactaga > Orientallactaga sibirica. The sequence goes on from JAEOAD010002183.1 coordinate 2,661,580, forward strand.
TGCTACCCACATTGAGCTATTGATTGGAGAGACCTATGAGGTCCCCAAGTCAAGACATCTTCCTGTCAAAACACTTGATTATCCACCTGAGGCTAAGCTAAGACCCTATTGCTGAAGACACCGCATGCTGCTGACACAGAGCATGGAGAGACATAGCTGGAATGTCGAAGAAAGCCAGTCCCCAGAAAGCCTGTCTAGTGCTGGAAAGTACTATATGAGCTACTGAGGGAAAGTGGCCAACAACAGTCTGAGCAACCAGTGGTCTAAGCTACTCAGAAGCAAATACCCTGATGATGTACACACCAGTGCAATAGTGGCACACAGCCTTGGTGGGTAACCAGTATCTTTCTGATTGGCTAAGAGATCTGCTCAGTGTAAAGGAACCCATATCTGGAATTGGGAACCAGATCAGAATCCTATGGAGACAAAGATTATGCTTCCCAATGTCAAGCTCTCACTAGAGGGGTTACATACATCAAATTCTCCCTAAACTGGCAATGCTTATCCCATTTAAACTATGCTGACTTCACTCTCCATTGAAGAATCTGTTCTTTTTCAGAAGGAAGCAAGATCTGAGGAGATAAACTACTCTTCACACTTCAGCCAAGTCACAGCTGAAACCACAGAGGAATTGAGGAGACAACAAGAGTGCTGCTTCCATGCTGAACCTAATAATCAGCACAAGGGTGTAGGAGACAGACCCTGAGGATACTCAACACCTGCCAAAGTCGAGATCCAGAGGCTCCTAAGAGCTCATCACTGAAGTAGTCTTAAAACTCACCCATAACGGCTCAGGGAATTTTGCGGAAGTGGGTGTGAAAAAATTGTAAAAGCCACAGGTTGAGACACCATGCCCAGAGGCATTCTCTCCCCCCAGAAATAACTGACTGCTGCTCCCACAACACATAAACCACAACCCTATAGGGATACTGCATTCCCACTAAGGAGGGTACCCAATGGAATGAGTGCAGGGATGAGGGAAAAGAGGGTACCAACACGTGATGTATCCACACAAAATAGTTGTTAATAATAATAATAGCAACTGTGAGTTGCAAATAAACTCTTCAAGTGACTTCTAGATGGGGTATTCTGTCCCAGCAATGAGATAGTAACTGACACACACATACATCAAAGAACTGTTTTAAAATAAATTTATGATTCTTTTTATATGCAAATGTTTGGCTGCTATACTTACATATTCCTGAAGTCATATAAAATTTCTTGGGTGAAAAAGGGTCAGGAGTGGCAAAAATTAAATCCTGGGGCTGAGAAGATGGCTTAGTGGTTAAAAGCAATTGCTTGCAAAGCCTGACGACCCAAGTTCAATTCCCAAACCACCTGAGGAAGCTGGACACAAAAAGTATCACAACTATTTGATGTTTCTCTGCTGCGGCAAGAGGCCCTGGCATGCCCGTACACATGGCACACGCATGCAAATAAGTAAATATTTTTTAAAATGCTTATTTATAACAAATAAAGAAGCCATGCTATATGCCATCCCAATCATACAGACACAGTTTTTAAAAATCAGCCATGTATTTGCATAGAACCAAAGGAAAGCCACAAAATCCAACATGATTTTGATGAGGTTTACCATTTAATTACTGATTCAGTTATTTTGTTATTTTATTTTTCAAGGTAGGGACTCTAGCCCAGGTTCACCTGGAACTCACTCTATCATCCCAGACTGGCCTTGAACTCACAGTGATCCTCCTACCTCTGCCTCCAGAGTGCTGGGATTGGCCCACGCCTGGCTGATCCAGTTTTGAAAAGGATAGTAATTTGGTTTTTCTCCCTAACTTTTTTTTATATGCTTCATTTATTTGTGCTGAAACAGGACACCTAGACATCTTCAGTTTTCCCAGAATCAGTATCAAGTCCAAAAAAGTCTTTTTTGATGATGTACCGAACACACTGCAAAATCACGTTCCTTTCATGTCGAATGTCTGGAGCAAGAAGCTAAAAAAGAAATATAACATATATTAGTTGGTAAAACAACATGTCCAAGAAATGCAATACAATATTAAATGTGTCTCCTTATATAAAAAACACAGAACAGTAAGAGATGTATATTTACTGATTAATTTGCTAAAATACAATGAAAACAGATTTTCTTGGCCTTTTAATGATCTAGCCTTTTAAAAAGCACAAATGTTCTAGGAATATTTAGCAAAAGGAAAGGAAACAGATTTAAAAGTTATGATTTGTGGGCTGGAGAGATGGCTTAGCGGTTAAGTGCTTGCCTGTGAAGCCTAAGGACCCCGGTTTGAGGCTCGATTCCCGAGTACCCATGTAAGCCAGATGCACAAGGTGGTGCATGCATCTGGAGTTCGTTTGCAGTGGCTGGAGGCCCTGATGTACCCATTCTCTGTCTGTCTGTTGCTAATAAATGAATAAAAATTAAGAAAAAAAAACTTTACAAATTTGTCTTCTTAAAAAAAAAAGTTATGATTCTCTCTCTCTCTCTTTTTGGTTTGTTTTTTTGAAGTAAGGTCTCACTCTGGCCCAGGCTGACCTGGAATTAACTATGTAGTCTCAGGGTGGCCTTGAACTCATGGAGATCCTCTTACCTCTGCCTCCCGAGTGCTGGGATTAAAGGCGTGCGCCACCACGCCCGGCTTATTCATTTATTTTTTGTTTTTCGAGGCAGAGTCTTCAAGGAGCCATGATCCAGCAGCACACACCCCCTCACCTCTCCTTGGTGGCCCCTGCCTTTATAAGAGAACACAGTCATGACACAATGAAGGACTACTTACCATTTCCAGGAGATATGGATGATGTGCTCTTGGTTCAAATAATGTTTGATAGTTGGGAACTGTTTTCTTCCTCTTAAGGTTTTCCTTTTTAAAACCTTTCTTTTGGGTCTCACACTTGGCTCTGGAGACATTTCTAACAGTTGTTTGAGCATCTTGCCTTGGACTCCCAGGAGGACTGCTATGAGAAACCTGATTTTCTGCCAGCACATCTGCCTCAGTCTTGATGGGAGTTTCTAGTGTGGTAAAAAATAAACAAAAAATAAATAAACAGGTAACGTTTTCAAAAATAACCAAAAGAGGGCTAGAGAGATGGCTTAGCAGTTAACGCATTTGCCTGCAAAGCCAAATGACCCTGGTTCAATTCTCCAGGACCCACATAGGCCAGATGCACAAGAGGGTACATGCATCTGGAGTTTGTTTCCAGTGGCTGGAGACCCTGGTATGCCAACTCTCTCTTCTCAAAGAAATAAATTAAATAAATAAATATAACAAGTTTTAAGAAAAATAACCAAAAAAAGCTGTAATAACCTCCCCACAAGTCATAATATTGGTTACTTAATAAGGAGACAATGGATTCTGGAAAGCATTTTTTTGGTTGTTTGTTTTTTCAAGGGGGTTCTCACTCTAGCCCAGGCTGACCTCAAACTCACAGTGATCCTCTGCCTCCTGAATACTGGGATTAAAGGTGTGTGCCATTCTTAAATAAGCTATATTTTGGGCTTGTCATCTGTTGCTTCTTGATTTATAGTGCCTTTGTTTCCTTTTCTGTTGTTCATTGGGGAAGGGTCTCACTTGGTCACAAGCTGCCCTTGAAACCCTCTACAGAACAGAAATCTTAGCCTCCTAGTTGACAGAATTAAGGGTGTAGGGCAACACACATCCTTAGGGACTGTGACTTTGTTAGAGGATCTATTTATCTGCTTGCATAAATACTCTGTGTTGTTTTTCATTGAATGTGTACATTGTTTAGTTAAATTTTTAGAATTTGCCTGTATTTTGTTCCACTCAGCCTACGTGAGGGCATAGCAGACAAACCCAACACCTAGGGTAACTTTTGTGGTTACTCTGAGAATCTTAACAACCACACCTAGCACCTTAAGCTCCTACCCTGAAGATATGTAACATCGGATTGATTCTTACATCTAATAATACTGCAGATAATTAGAAAACTCAAGCATTAAATTAATTCAAAATGCAAAAATCTCTACATTATGCTATAAGAAACACAAAAAAATCAAGACAATATAAATACACAAAAAAGTATTAATCCATTAGAAATGACCTCCAGTGACACTGATTTAGAGGAAATGCCTGAGAAAGATTATATATACTTATACAGAATAATACAGAATGATTATAAATATGTTCAAAGTAATCAAAGAGGAAATCAAAGGAATCAAAGAACACACAGGAAACCAATTTAATGAAATAAGGAGATACAAGACATAAGGAAATAGAAATCATAAAGAAAAAACAGTCAGAAATACTAGCAATGAAGAACACAGTCAGTGAAATAAAAAATTCTGTAGAAAATCTCACTAGTAGAATTGATGAAGGAGAAACAGAATATCTAAACTAGAAGACCAGGTGGCAGATCTAATACAGTCCAACAAAGAGAAAGACAAACTAATAGGAAGGTATGAATGGGAATTTCAAGATATTCGGGACACTGAAAAGATTAAACAAAAGAATTCAGGGTTTAGTAGAAGGAGAAAAATTTCACTCCAAAGGCATAGTAGGCGTTTTCATAGAAGAAAACTTCTGCCAAATTGGGAAAGAGATGCCAATGCAGATACAGGAAGCCTTTAGAATACCAAACAGACAAAAAATAGAAAGAACCTCCCTCACCAGATTATAATTAAACTACCAAACATAGAAACCAAAGAAAATATATTGAAAGCAGTTAAGAGAGAAAAATCAAGTCACATACAAAGGCAAGCCCATCAGAATCACAGCAGATTACTCAAAACAAACTTTAAAAGACAAAAGAGCTTAGAATAATGTATTACAAATTCTGAAAGATAACAACTACCAACCAAGGTTACTTTATTCTGCAAAGCTATCCATTCAAACAGACAGAGAAATAAGGACATTCCACAACAAAAGCAGGCTAAAGGAACATTTGAAGACAAAACCAGCTCTATAGAAAATATTTGAAAGGATCCTCCATGCTGAAGAGAAAGGAAAGCACACATATAAGGAACCTGGAAAAAACAAACCATACTCAAATACTAGTTAATACAAGATAGCAAAGGTAAAAACAGAAAAACTACAAAACAAGAAAAATGGCAAACATAAATACACACCTTTCAATAATAACTTAATATCAACAGCCTCAAAGCCCCAACAAAAAGACATAGGTTTGCAGACTGGGTTCAAGACCAGGATCCTTCAATTTGTTGCCTCCAAGAAACTCACCTTCCACAAAGGCTGGACACTATCTTAGGGTGAAAAGTTGGAAAATGGTGTGTGGTGGTTTGATTCAGGTGTCCCCCATAAACTTCAAGTGTTCTGAATGCTAGGTTCCCAGCTGATGGCAACTTGGAAATTAAAGCCTCCTGGAGGCAGAGTATTTTTGGGGACGGGCTTATGGGTATTATAGCTGGCTTTCCCTTGCCAGTGTTTGGCACACTCTCCTGTTGCTGTTGTCCACCTTATGTTGACCAGAGAGTGATGTACACCCTCTGCTCATGCCATCATTTTTCCTGCCATCATGAAGCTTCCCCCTCGAGCCTGTACACCAAAATAAACCTCTTTTTTCCCACAAGCTGCTTTCAGTCGGGTGATTTCTGCCAGCAAGGTGAACCTGACTGCAACAGTAAAGTGGTACCGAGGAGTGGGATTGCTGCTAGACACCTGACTGTGGCTTTGGCCTTTTGGAGCTGATTTTCAAGAGGAATGTGGAAGGATTTGAAACCTAGGCCTAAGAGACACCTTGCAGTGTTGTAAGTACAGCTTAATGGACTATTCTGGTCAGAGCTGAAAGACCTGAATGCAGTAAGAACTATGGACTGTGAGGTTTGGCTTATGAGGGTGAGAGAGAGCTTTACTTGGACTGGGCTAGCAGTTTGTGTGACAAGTTTGCTGTTATGCCCATGTCCTGAGAAGTTGTGCAGGGTTGCTTTGCGTAGAAATGAACTGGTGTGAGCAGAGGGATATGGCACAGAAAAAATGAAATCTTTGCGTGAACTCTACTCGTTCAGCTGCAGTTGAGAGATTATAACCTTTGAGATTGGTCCAGCTGACCTGCAGTGGGGCAACAGGAAGAATGCAGACTCTTTTGAAGGGGCCTGAATGCCGAAGGAGTGTCCTGTTCTTCAAAGTCTGATTTATTCCCCCCTGGATTAACAAATTGGCACTCTACCTGGTATCGTGGAGTATAACAAATGCAGGAAAGAGAGGGTCATTGAGTTTTTAACGCGGTCTTGTGTTTTGGAAATGGCCATGGGCAGTGTGAAGCAGGTTTGCTGGATGCCTGCATGGAGATCCCATGGGGCCATGAGGATGGACCGTGTGTTGCAGTGGAGACCCAGTGGAGATGCCAGGACTATGAGATGGCTGCCAAGGAGAGCTGCTGGCCCTGGATGAAGTTTTCCAGGACTGTGAGTAGCCTAGCTGGAGGGGCGGAATTGGAATTCCAGAGACTTGTTGCTGGTCAGAATTATCAAACTTGGAGATTTGTCACTAAGTAGTTGCTGGATTGGAATTACAGAGTATGACGTTTGCCCTGGTTGTTTTAAATCTTGTATCAGTTAAGTATTTCTTTGCTTTGCCCGAGGCCATCCTTTGCAGTGTGAATGTTTATTCTGTGCCATTATGGGTTTTTTGGGGGGGACTATTTTTGGTATTATGGCTCAATTAAAAGACCTTGGATTATGGGGACGTATGAACATCACTGGAATTGATAAAAACTATGGGGACTTTTAAATTTGCATGAATGCATTGTATTTTACATCACGTACAGTTATCAGTTTATGGGGGCCAGGGGCGGAATGTGATGGTTTGATTCAGGTGTCCCCCATAAACTTCAAGTGTTCTGAATGCTAGGTTCCCAGCTGATGGCAACTTGGAAATTAAAGCCTCCTAGAGGCAGAGTATTGTTGGGGACGGGCTTATGGGAATTATAGCCGGCTTCCCCTTGCCAGTGTTTGGCACACTCTCCTGTTGCTGTTGTCCACCTTATGTTGACCAGAGAGTGATGTCCACCCTCTGCTCATGCCATCATTTTTCCTGCCATCATGGAGCTTCCCCCTCGAGCCTGTACGCCAAAATAAACCTCTTTTTTTCCCACAAGCTGCTTTCAGTCGGGTGATTTCTGCCAGCAAGGTGAACCTGACTGCAACATGGTGTTTCAAGCAAATGGGTCTAGAAAAGAAGCAGGTGTCACCATCCTAATAGCTGGACAGGGTAGACTTCAGACCAACATTAGTTAAGAAAGATAAGGAAAAGCTGGGCGTGGTGGTGCACACCTGCAATTCCAGCACTCGGGAGGCAGAGGTAGGAGGATTGCCATGAGTTCGAGGCCACCTTGAGACCTCATAGTGAATTCCAGGTCAGCCTGAACTACAGTGAGACCCTACCTCGAAAAACACAAACAAACAAAAGATAAGGACGATCACTTTATATTGATTAAAGGAATACTCCAACAGGAGGACATTACAATCCTAAAATATGTGGGGCTTCCAATTTCATCAAACAAATGTTATTAGAACTATGGTCACAGATAACACCAAACACAGTTGTAGTGGGTGACTTCAACACCTACTCTCACCAGATTGACAGGTCATCCCAGCAAAAAATAAACAAAGATGCAACTGGATTAAATGAGGTCAGAGAACAAATGGACCTAACATATTTATAGGACATTTCATCCAAATGCTGCAGAATATACATTCTTTTCAGCCGCACATGGAACATTCTTCAAAATAGATCATATATTAGGACACAAAGCAAATCTTACCAAATACAAGAAAACTGAAATAATTCCTTGCACACTATCTAATCACAATGGTATCAAACTACAAATCAATAGCAAGAAAAGCTATATAGAGAGCATACACAAAATCATGGAAACTAAATAATACACTACTAAATGATGAATGGGTCAATGAAGAAATAAAAAAATTCATAGAGTCAAATGATAATAAGAACACAACATACCAAAACCTTTGGCAGCCCTAAGAGGGAAATTTATAGCTTTAAGTGCTTATACTAAGAAATCAGAAAGGTCCCAGGTAAACAATTTAATGCTTCACTGAAAATCAGTAGATGGAAAGAAATAATAAAGATTAGGGCAGAAATTAATGAAACAGAAACTGTAGCAGACAGCTTCAGGTTCGCTGAGATGAACTTCCAGACCAGGCAGTTATGGAGGAAGGGATATTATGTATTGAAGCTCACAGATCCAGGGGAAGTTCCATAATGGCAGGAGAAGCGGCCTGCCTTCACAGGGTCAAGCAGAGAGAGAAAAACCAACCAGCCAGAGCACACAGAGAAAAAAACTACAGCCAAAAGAGTCACACAGCACACTTCAGGAATTCCTGCTAGGCACATTTGCATATTTTACAATGGAATCTCAAATACACACCTTAAGACTGGCCCCCAGTGACATTGCCTCTACCAAGGTGATTGCAGATGCAAACTATAACTAATAAACCACTGAATATATTGGGGGACATATATTCAAACTACCACAGAAACCAAACAATCCAAAGAATCAATGAAACAAAGAGTTAGTTGTTTGAAAAGATAAACAAGATTGATAAACCCTTAGCAAATCTGACCAAAAGAAATAGAAGAGACACAAATTAATAAGAGATGAAAAAGGTACCATCCCAACAGATACCGGAGAAATTAAAAAAAATCATAGGCAAAAAAAAATCATAGGGACATTCTATAAAAGCATATACGCTGCTAAGCTTGCAAATCTGAAAGAAATGGGTGACTTCCTTGATTTATATGACCTACCTAAATTAAATCAAGATGAGATTAACCACTTAAATAGACCTACAACAAGTATGGAGATCTAAGCAGTTGTAAAAAATCTTCCAATTAGAAAAAGTCCAGGCCCAGATTGGATTCACTGCTGAATTTTACCAGACCTTCATGGAAGGACTAACACCAATGCTTATTAAACTTTTCCATAAAAAAGAAGAGGAAGGAATCCTACCAAACTCTTTCTACAAAGTCAACATCACCCTGATACCAAAACCAGACAAAGACAGAACAAAAAAAGAAAATTATAGACCAATCTCCCTTATGAACATAGATGCAAAAATTCTCAACAAAATATTGGCAAATACAATACAAGAATATATCAGAAAGATCATTCACCCTGCCCAAGTAGGCTTTATCCCAAAGATGCAGGGATGGTTCAAAATACGCTAATTGATTAATGTAATAATTATATAAATGGACTGAAAGACAAAAATCACATGATCATCTCATTAGATGCAGAAAAAGCATTTGACAAATCCAACATCTCTTCATGATAAAAGTCCTACAGAGACTGGGAATAGAAGGAACATATCTCAATATAATAAAGGCTATTTATGACAAATCTACAGCCAACATAATACTAAATGGAGAAAAACGTAAAGCTTTTCCACTAATATCAGGAACAAGACAAGGGTGTCCACTGTCCCCACTTTTATTTAGTATAGTACTGGAAGTCTCAGCCATAGCAGTAAGGCAAGAGACATACATAAAAGGGATACAAATTAGAAAGGAAGAGATCAAGTTATCATTATTTGCAGATGATATGATTCTATACATAAAGGACCTGAAAGAGTCTACCAGCAAACTGTTAGAGCTGATAAACACCTATAGAAATGTAGCAGGATACAAAATAAACACACAGAAATCAGTAGCCTCCCTATATGCTAATAAAAAACACACAGAAGATGAAATCAGAGAATCACTCCCATTCACAACTGCATTAAAAAAAAAAAAAAAGCACTTTGGAATAAACCTAACCAAAGAAAGGACGGATCTCTACAATGAAAACTTAAAAACACACAAGTGAGAAATTGCAGAAGACAGTACGAAATGAAAAGACATCCCTTGTTCTTAGATCAAAAGAATCAATATTGTGAAAATGTCAATCTTACCAAATGCAACCTGCACATTTAATGCAATTCCCATCAAAATGCCAATGGCATTCTTCACAGAAATAGAAAAACAATCCAAAAATTCATTTGGAAGCGCAAAAAACCTTGGATATCAAACAATTTTGACCAACAAAAATAATGCTGGTATTATCACCATACCTCATTTTAACTTATATTACAGAGCCATAATAACCAAAACAGCATGGTACTGGCACAAAAACAGACATGTGGATCAATGGAACAGAAAAGAGGACCCTGATGTAAGTTTGGGTAACTATAGCCACCTGATCTTTGACAAAAATGCCAATAATACTCACTGGAAAAAACACAGCCTCTTCAGCAAATGGTGCTGGGAAAACTGGATATGCATCTGTAGAAGGATGAAAATAGATCCTTATCTCTCTCCATGCATAAGATTTAAGACCAGATGGATCAAAGACCTTAATATCAGACCTGAATCTCTGAAACTGCTAGAGGACAAAAGTAGGGGAAACACTTCAATATATTGGTTTTGGTAAAGATTTTCTGAATAGAACCCTAGTTGCTCAGAAAGTAAAACCACAGTTCAACCGCCGGGACTTCATGAAGTTACAAAGCTTTTGTACAGCAAAGGGCACTATGAATAGAGCAAAGAGGCAACCTAGGTAGAAAATCTTTGCCAGCTATACATATGACAGAGGATTAATATCTAGGATATATAAAGAACTCAAAAAATTAAATAATAACAAATCAAACAACCCAATTAAAAAATGGGCCATGGGAGCCGGGTATGGTGGTGCACGCCTTTAATCCCAGCACTTGGGAGGCAGAGGTAGGAAAATCCCCATGAGTTCGAGGCCACCCTGAGACTACAGAGTGAATTCCAGGTCAGCTTGGACTAGAGTGAAACCCTACCTCAAAAAAAAAAAAAAAAAAAAAAACAACAACAACAAAACAAAAAAAAAAAAAACAATGAAAACAAACAAACAAAAAGGCCATGGAACTAAATAGCGACTACTCAAAAGAAGAAATACAGAGTTCTAAGGGCTGGAGATATAGCTCAGTGGTTAAGCATTTAATTAATTAAATTAATTAACAAGGTCCCCAGTGCGAGGCTCGATTCCCCAGGACCCACGTAAGCCAGATGCACAAAATAGCGCATGCATCTCAAGTTTATTTGCAGTGGCTGGAGGCCCTGGTGTACCCATTCTCTCTCTCTATCTGCCTCTTTCTCAGCCACTCTTAAATAAATAAATAAATTAATTAATTAATAAAAATGTTCTACATCCCTAGTGATCAGGGAAATACAGATCAAAACAATGCTGAGATTCCATGACACTCCTGTCAGATTGGCTATCATCATGAAAAAATGACCATAAATGCTGACAAGGATACAGAAAAAGAGGAACCCTTCTACACTGTTGGTGGGAATGCAATCTGGTCCAGCTATTGTGGAAATCAGTGTGGACCACTGGGTGTGGTGGTGCATGCCTTTAATCCCAGCACTTGGAAGGCAGAGGTAGGATGATTGCCGTGAGTCCGAGGCCACCCTGAGAAGGCAGAGGTAGGAAAATCCCCATGAGTTGAGGCCACCCTGAGACTACAGAGTGAATTCCAGGTCAGCTTGGACTAGAGTGAAACCCTACCTCAAAAAAAAAAAAAAAAAAAAAAAAAAAACAACAACAACAACAAAAAAAAAAAAACAATGAAAACAAACAAACAAAAAGGCCATGGAACTAAATAGCGACTACTCAAAAGAAGAAATACAGAGTTCTAAGGGCTGGAGATATAGCTCAGTGGTTAAGCATTTAATTAATTAAATTAATTAACAAGGTCCCCAGTGCGAGGCTCGATTCCCCAGGACCCACGTAAGCCAGATGCACAAAATAGCGCATGCATCTCAAGTTTATTTGCAGTGGCTGGAGGCCCTGGTGTACCCATTCTCTCTCTCTATCTGCCTCTTTCTCAGCCACTCTTAAATAAATAAATAAATTAATTAATTAATAAAAATGTTCTACATCCCTAGTGATCAGGGAAATACAGATCAAAACAATGCTGAGATTCCATGACACTCCTGTCAGATTGGCTATCATCATGAAAATAAATGACCATAAATGCTGACAAGGATACAGAAAAAGAGGAACCCTTCTACACTGTTGGTGGGAATGCAATCTGGTCCAGCTATTGTGGAAATCAGTGTGGACCACTGGGTGTGGTGGTGCATGCCTTTAATCCCAGCACTTGGAAGGCAGAGGTAGGATGATTGCCGTGAGTCCGAGGCCACCCTGAGAATCTAGAGTGAATTTCAGGTCAGCCTGGGCTAGAGTGAGACCCTACCTCAAAAACCAAAAAGAAAAAAAGAAAAAAAGAAAAAAAAGAAAAAAAAAGAAAAAAAAGAAAAGAAAAGAAAAGAAGAAAAAGGAAATCAGTGTGGAGGTTCCTGAGACGTCTAAAATAGATGTACCCATATGACCCAGCTATACCACTCCTAGGCATATATCCTAAGGACTCGTCTTAGAGATACTTGCTCAACCATGGTTATTGCCACTCTGGTCACAATTGCTAGGAAATGGAACCAGCCTAGATGTCCCTCAACCGATGAGTGGATAATGAAGATGTGGCACATTTACACAATGGAGTTCTACTCAGAGGTAAAGAAAAATGAAGTTATGAACTTTGCAGGAAAGTGGATGGATCTGGAAAGGATTATACTTAGTGAGGTAACCCAGTCCCAGAAAGCCAAATGTCACATGTTCTCTCTCATATGTGGATCCTAGCTACAAATGATTGGACTTCTATGTGAGTAGGAATAAAACTCAGTAGCAGAAACCAGTAAGCTAGAAAGGAGATATAAAGGGAATAGAAAGGGAGGGTGGGAGGACTTAATAGGTTGGTATTCTATATATGTAGGTAGAAGAACAGATTAATGGGGGTGAAAAGGCCTAAGTGAGGTCAGGGGAAGAGATTGAGTAAAGGAAAGGTGGAGGGAGGGCTAATCAAAATCAAAGAGGTTATAAATAAGTCATACAGAAACCTACTTTTCTGGATAATGGAACACTCACTCACTCAGAAGCCATAGATTGTTACCAGAACATTTTCAGTGCCAAAGATGGGATACCTTCCAGTGAGTTGTTTGCCAGGGAGGTCCCTGATACCCCTAAAACATTACAGACTATTGTCAGGGTCCTTGGATTCCTACCAGGAACAGATGGTAAGACCCTAATGCTGAAGACTCCACATACTTGGGCTGCAAGGTCACTGAGAAATCCTGTTGGAGTTGAGCTGAAAGCCTCCTCCATGTGGACCAACTCACAGAAAGCTGGCAAAAGCTATGCTGCATGCAGTTCAACAGGAGAGAGAGAAATCACCACTGAAGATAAACAACAGTGGACACTGAAAGCTTTAAATTTGGCAAGCCAGTCAAATGGGCCAACAGGTACAACAGTGGCATGTCTGTTATAGGGGAAACCAACTGCTCTCTAATTGGACTGGTGGCCCACTACATGGGAGGGAATACATCCCTGATACTGAAAACCTACAACAGGGGTAGTCATGAGCCCTAGGGGTGTAACATCTGCTGGTGTCTGACTCAATGTTTATACTATGCTCACTAAACTTCCCAGGAAACACTTCTCTTAATGTTCATACCCATTTATTAATGCTACTCTCATTTTTGGTTAGAGAAGCTTCTCTGTTCAGGTGGAGGAGACCTTGGGATGACTCAGAAGGCACTATGGTGCTAAGAAGTGACACAGGAGTGCTCAGCACTGAAATATCTCTATCACACCTGCCAAGGCTCAGGGTCCATTGGAGAAGAGGTGGCGGAAAGAATGTAAGAGCCAAAGGAAGGGTAGGACTCCTCACAACATGCTCCTCCAGACACAAATGGCCTGGATATCCATGACCTCACAGTGCCTGACACTACCTACATGAGACCATAATAGGAGAAAAAGACGATGACATCAAAATAAAAGAGAGACTGATTGAGAGGGGGAGGGGATATGATGGAGAATGGAGTTTCAAAGGGGAAAGGGGGGAGGGAATTACCATGGGATATTGTCTACAATTATGAAAGTTGTCAATAAAAATAAATAAAAACATAAAGAAAAGAAAATCATATAAATAAGTTAGAAATATGGACCTACACAAAGGAATGATATATGTGAGAAAACAGTTAACTATGTGAACTAACACAAAAGACAGCTCTTATTTGTAAGCCAGATGGTACAAGGTGGCACAAGGTGGTATCTGGAGTTCACTGACAGTGGCTGAAGGTCATGGTATGTCCATTCTCTATCTGCCCCCCTCAAATAAATAAAATAAAACAAATATTTACAAAAAGAAATAAAATCTATGGCAACATCACAAAAGAAGAGAAAAACATCAATTATAGTGCTACAACTTTGAACTGTTTTAATACATGTTACATAAAAATGCTCTGAATGTCTCATTTAAAAGGCAGAAATGACTGGGGGCGGGGGGGAGACCTAGCTACCCAATTCTAAGAAATTGTACAGAAATATAGGCACTCCTTGCTTTGAACTGACATTCTCAGACTCCATTATACAACCCTAAAGAGAATTTGCATCAAGTAAAATGGAAGGATGAAGAGATACACTATGTAAGCCAATATCACATAAAAAGTGCTTCAGAGCGAGGAATGGATGACCAGGGATAAAGAGGGACAGTTCATAGTGCCCAAGTACTCAGTTCAAGAGCATATGGGCAGAGAGGCCCAGGTCTGAAATCTGGGGCGGATAAGGTTAGAAGATCACCAGTTCTAGGCCAGGCTGGGTAACAGTGCATGAACCTCTCTCAAAGACAAAACCAACCACATGGAACAGTAATAGTACTGCAAAACAGATTTTCAATATGCCTGCAGCAAAACCTTACGGAACTGCGAGAAGAAACGCACAAATCATTATAATCGCTGGAGACTCAAGCACTCTCAAATAAGCAGGAATACAGAGGATCAGTGCACTAGCAACTCCAATTTGACAAATCCTTAATCCAATGTTTATTCCTGTCAAGTCCACAGAAACACTGACCTTGTACTGGGTCCTAGAGTCTTAGCAAATTGAAAAAACCTAAAAGCACATGGTTAGGTTCTTTGATCCTAGCAGAATTAAATAAAAATCATTAACAAGAAACTAGGTAGAAATCCTCAGATATTTGGAAATCAAACAAAATATTTTAAAATAATTGCAATATTATAATTTGCTATCCAAGTAACTCCTAAATTTCTTGGACTCTATAAAGTAACAATTATCTCTGTATGCTAATGAGTTGACCGATGCTGGCAGCCCTCAGGATTGAGGGAGAAGTGACAAGACCTGATGACAGGGAAGATGATGGCAAGACTATAGGGCTGGATTCTTTAGCAGCAGCACCCCCCCCATCTTCAGGGAAGACAGAGGTCTGAAAGTTGATTACCAATGGCCAATGACTTAATCAATTGTACCTTTGTAATGAATGGAACCTTCATAAAAACCCAAAGGACAGAGTTGAGACAATTCTACAAAGCCTAAACATATGAAGATGTATGTAGGGTAGTTTTCCTAGAAAGGACCTGGACTTTGATCCCATTCACCCTACCTTGCTCTACTGAGCTCTATGTTTGGTGCACATTAGTATTCCTTGTAATATCCTTTAATTAAAGTAAATGTGTTTCCTTAATTTCTGTGAGATGCTTCAGCAAGACTGGGGTTATGGAAAGCCCGACTTAGAGCCATTCAGTAAAAGCTCAGGTAAAACAAAACAGGGCTTGCAACAGGCACTAAGGAAAGGCAGTCTCAGGGTTGAGCCTTTAGCCTATAGATTTGATACTACATCAGGGAGTTAAGTGTGACCTGAATAAGAGGAAACTTGCCTGGAGACTGCTGCAGAACTACTTGCTTACTTGTGTAGGTGGCCCTCCCTTACATTTGGCAACAGTCTTCTGTACTCATGGCTGAATTGAAAACATGAAAGAAACTGGGTCTGAATGTTTTGCCATATTTTCAGAATCACCTACATATTGAATTCTAAAAGTCACCTAATAAATTAGAAAATATTCTTAATAGTTATCTAAGCTTTGACAGTTGTGAATTAGTATGGAGAGAGGAAATAATAACCAGTGAAAAGTCAATGAGGTTCTGGGGAGATGGCTCAGAGTGTAAAGTGCTTGCTATGCAAGCATGAACACCTATGCTCAGATCCCTAATACCCACGTAAAACACAGCCTGGGGCTAGAGAGATGGCTTAGCGGTTAAGCTCTTGCCTGTGAAGCCTAAGGACCCCAGTTCGAGGCTCAATTCTCCAGGACCCACGTAAGCCAGATGCACAAGGGGGTGCATGCATCTGGAGTTCGCTTGCAGTGGCTGGAGGCCCTGGCACACCCATTTTCTCTCTCTCTCTCTCTCTACCTGCCTATTTCTGTATCTTTCTCTCTCAAATAAATAAATAATAAAGTATTTAAAATATAAATAATAATAATAATAATAAAAAACACATCCTGGGTGCAGGCATGGTGGTGCACACCTTTAATCCCAGGACTTGGGAGGCAGAGGAAGAAAGATCACTATGAGTTCAAGGCAACTCTGAGACTACACAGCGAATTCCAGGTCAGCCTGGGTTAGAGTAAAACCCTACCTCAAACTTCCCCCCCACCCAAAAGAGCCTGGTGGTGCACACCTGTACTGCCAGTGCTGAAGAGGTGGAGACAGGAAATATCTGGGCTCACTGGCTAATCTAATCTAAATGAAATGGTTAGCTCTGTGCTCAGAGAGAAACACTCTTTCAAAGAACAAAGGCGAAGGGCTGGAAAGATGGCTTAGCAGTTAAGGCGCTTGCCTGCAAAGACTATGGACCCATGTTTGACTCTCTAGGTCCCACATAAGCCAGACGCACGAGGTGGCACATGTGTCTGAAGTTCGTTTGCAGTGGCTGGAAGCCCTGGCACGCCCATTCTCTCTCTCTCTGCCTCTTTCCCTCTCTCAAATAAATAAATACAAATAAATAAAAAAATAAAAGAGCAAAGAAACTGATGTTGACCCCTGGCCTCCATGCAAACTTGGACACATATGCATGCATGCACACTTGCATACACACACACACATACAAATGTAAAAAGAAAAAAAAATCAATTAGGCCAAAGTTCATTCCTTGACAAGATTAATAATAAATGCCTAGCAAAACTGATCAAGAAAAATCAGGGAAGGCTAATTAACAAACTGAGGAATAAGAAAATATTACTGGATCTAGGAATACAGTTAAAGGCACTTGTCTGCAATGCCTGCTGGCCTGAGCTTGATTCCTCAGTATCCACATAAATCTAGATGTACAAAGTGGGGCAGGTGTCCAAAGTTTATTGAAACAGCAAGAGGCCCCAGCATACACATACCTTCTCTTTTGCTCTCTGTCACAAATAAATAATATTTAGGGGCTGGAGAGATGGCTTAGTGTTTAAGCCATTTGCTTGTCTGTGAAGCCAAAAGACCTAGGTTCGATTGACCAGTACACACGGAAGTCAGATGCATATGGTGGTGCATGAATCTGGAGTTCATTTGCAGTGGCTAGAGGCCCTAGTGTGCCGATTTTCTCTCAAATAAATGAATAAAATATTTTTTTAAATTTAAGAGTATTTTTAAGGGTGGGGGGGTGACACAAAACTGGACCCAAATGTAAATGGTACCAGAAAATCCTATATCCTGGAAGACAGACTAAAAGGTTGAACCCTCATCAGGACCTTAGAGGGAACACCTGAACCAAAGGGCCCTGGAGAGCATAAGATGAAGCCTAACCTTAATTTCCTCCCATTTTCTCTCTCTCTCTCTCTCTCTCTCTCTCTCTTTTTCTCCTTTCTCTTTTATATTACCTTCCTTTTTCTTCTTTCTTTTCCCTTGGCACTGGCCTGTAACTCCCAGTACCAGGATGTAGTTAACATCCACAATGTTGATCAGAGACTGACAAGTTTCCCAAAAAAAGACAGATTTTTATCAGAGCACTTGATGACCGTCCAAAGGTTAATGGTAAGACCCTACTGCAAAAGATACCATATGCTGCCAGTACGGAACATGGAAAGACCTGGCTGGAATCTGGAAGAGAGCCAGTCCCCAGACAGTTAGCTTGTCTAGTGCCAGAAAGTGCTAGAGAAGCTACTGGGGGAAAGTGCCAGCATCTGTCCAAGCAACTCAGCAGCAAACATCCTGACATGATGCTCACCCAAGTGCAATAGTGGCACGAAACCATGGTGGGTAACCAACTGCTCTTAGATGGGATAACAGCTACTCAGTGGAAAGAAACTGGTAAACAAGTCAGAATTATATCCAAATAATGTGTTTGCTCTCCAATATAAAGCTCCCACCAATCTTGGGCTACAAGAGGGCCTACACGTATTAAATTCTCTCTAAACAATGGCTATCCCATTTAACCAGTGCTGACTTCATTCTCCGTTGGAGAATCTGCTTCTCTTTTTCAGATGGACGCAGAAACTGAGGAGACAATCAGCCCATCACACTTCACCAGGGCCCCAACTAAAACCATAGAGTAATTGAGGACATGAGTAAGAATGCTGCTTTCTTGGTGAACCTGACAGAAGCTCAAGGGTGAAGGAGATAGACACAGAGGACACTCAACTCCTACCAAACCAGAGATCCAGAACACAGAGGCTCCCAAGAGCTCATCACTGAAGTAGACCTAAAACAAACCCAATTTGGCTCAGGGAATCGTGGAAGAGGGGTTGGAAAGATTGTTAGAACCACAAGTTAGGACATTACACACAGAGAAATTGCCTCTTCCCCATAATTGATGGCTACCCCCACAATGCATGACCTACAATCCTCATGGGGATAACCGGCTTCCCCAAAGAGAAGAGTCTCTTCAGGGGGGAGGAGGGGGAAGACAGGGATGAGAGTAAGGCTGGTACTGATGTGCTGTTTACACACTATATCCATAACTAAAATATATATGCACTCAGTTCCTCTCTCTCTCTTTCTCAAATAAATAAATAAATAAATAATCCTATATGGAGCTGGGGATGATGGTGCAAGCCTTTAATCCCAGCAAACAGGAGGCAATGTAGGAAGATTGCTGTGAGTTCAAGGTCAGCTTGGGACTACAGAGTGAGTTTCAGGTCAACCTGGGCTAAGGTGAGACCCTGTTTTGAAAAAAAAAATCCTAAATGCCCTCATCAAAGAGAAAAAAGAAACAAGCCCCAACTCATACTAAATTCCTTACAATAAAAGAAGATCTGACTTCTGGGTAAGATGGCGGCATAGGAGCCACGCCAAACCAGATCAGGGAGGGATTTAAGCAAAACTACACTCTTCTTCGGAAAAGAGCAGAATATTTTTTCCAAGAAATAGCGGAAAAACAGGAGACAGGCAGAATACCACTTTGGAGATCGTGCCCCGACCCAGGGCAGCCCGCTCCACAGCTGCCCAGATCAGCTGAGCCTCGCTACAGCTGCCACCGCCGCCCAAACAAACAACAACAACAAAAATACGGGGGACTTTCCAACCACAACAGTCTCCTCTCAGAAATCGAAGAAAAGTCGGCTGAGCTACAGAAAGAGATAGAGGAGAACACAGTGAGCTACTACAGGCTTCCTGAACTCGTCCATCCCCCAACCATCAGATCCCCAGCGAATTGGCAGAATTCAGCAACTAGCAGCAGCCTGTACCACATCACCAACACCGGACCCAGCACAGCTGAGCCAAACTCCACAGCTCAGGAAACAAGGTGGGCACTCAGCATTGGCGAGTTTGGAAGCCACACCAAAAGGTAAAAAAGGCCTGCATTGGAAGTGCTAACCTCTCTTTCCAGGTCAGGGCAGGTTATGGGTTACATATTTGTGGTTGGCCTTACCATTTTCAAATAAGCTGAATATGAGGTGTTGAATACTGCTGCCTGTAATACTTTTGGATTTAAAGGGCCTTTATCTTTTGCTTCTGTCATTATTGGGGGCAGGGTCTGATTCCTAGCTGACAGGATTAAGGGTGTGTTGAAACACACACCCTTAGGGATTTTGACCTTATAAGACTGTTTGTTTCAATTCCCACACTTGCATACTCTGTGCTAACATTAATTGAATGTGTATTTTGCTCAATTGAAGTTTAGAACTTACTACTAAATTGTTCCACCAGTCCACTACAATACTTGCTTACCAAGCAAATTCAACAGCTAGAATTACTTCTGGGGTTGGACCTGGGTACAAGTGCTACACTTGGCACCTTAAACCCATATCCTGAAAGTATATAAAGGTGGATCTCCACACCTAAGAACACTGCAGATAAAAAAAACTCTGTGGAAAGTCTCACTAGTAGAATGGATGAAGGAGAGGACAGAATATCTAAACTAGAAGACCAGGTGGCAGACCTATCACAGTCCAACAAAGAGAAAGACAAGCTAATAGAAAGGTATGAATGGGAACTCCAAGACATGTGGGACACTATGAAAAGATCAAACATATGAATTCAAGGTATAGCAGAAGGGGAAGAATTTCAATCCAGAGGCTTAGTAGGTGTTTTCAACAAAATCATAGAAGAAAAATTTCCCCAAATTGGGAAAGAAATGCCAATGCAGATACAAGAAGCATTTAGAACACCAAACAGACAAAACCTAGAAAGATCCTCTTCTCACCATGTTATAATTAAACTACTAAATACACAAACCAAAGAAAATATATTGAAAGCAGTTAGAAAAAGCAAATGACCTTCAAGGGGAAACCCATAAGGATCACAGCAGATTAATCAACACAAACTTTAAAAGCCAGAAGGGCCTGGAGTGATGTCTTCCAAGTTCTGAAAGAAAAAAACTGTCAACCAAGATTGCTTTATCCTGCAAAGCTATCTATCCGAATTGATGGAGAAATAAGGACATTCTACAACAAAGACAGGCTAAAGGAATTTATGGCAACTAAACCAGCTCTACAGAAAATACCTGCAGGAATCATTCATGCTGAAGAGAAAGCAAAACATACACAGCAGGAAATAGGAAAAAAAAAAAACTCTGGAAAAAGGTATTTCAAGCAAATGGGCCTAGGAAACAAGCAGGGGTTGCCATCTTAATATCTGACAGGATAGACTTCAAACCAACATTAGTGAGGAAAGATAAAGCAGATCACTTTATACGGTTAAAGGAACACTCCAACAGGAGGACATCACAATCCAAAACATATATGCTCCCAACACGGGGGCCCCCAATTTCATCAAACAAACACTATCGGACTTAAGGTCAGAGATAACTCCTAACACAATAGTAGTGGGTGACTTCAATACCCCGCTCTCATCACTTGACAGGTCTACCCAACAAAAAATAAACAGAGAGACATGTGCATTAAATGATATCATGGAACAAATGGACCTAACAGATATATACAGAACATTCCATCCAAATGCTGCAGAATATATATTCTTCTCAGCAGTACATGGGACATTCTCTAAAATAGACCATATAATAGGACACAAATCAAATCTTAACAAATACAGGAAAAATGAAATAATCCCTTGTATGCTATGTGACCACAATGGGATTAAACTGCAAATCAGCATACAAGAAAAACTACAGAGCATATAGAAATTCATGGAGACTAAACAGTACATTATTGAATGATGTATGGATCATTGAAGAAATTAAAAAGGAAATCAAGAAATTCATAGAATCAAATGATGATGAGAATACAACATATCAAAACCTTTGGTACACAATGAAGGCAGTCCTACGAGGGAAATTTATAGCTCTAAGTGCCTATTAAGAAATTAGAGAGTTCACAACTAAACAATTTAATGCTTCACCTTAAGGCCTTGGAAAGAGAAGAACAAGGCAAACCAAAAATCAGTAGATGGGAAGAAATAATAAAGGTTAGGGCAGAAATTAATGAAATGGAAACCAAAAAAACAATAAAAAAATCAATGAAACAAAGAGTTGGTCCTTTGAAAGGATAAACAAGATTGACAAACCCTTAGCAAATCTGACCAAAAGAAAGGGAAGAGACAAAAATTGATAAAATTAGAGATGAAAAAGACAACATCACAACAGGTAACAAAGAAATTCAGAAAATCATACGGACATACTTTAAGAATATATATGCCTATAAGTTTGAAAACCTGAAGGAAATGGTTGATTAACTTGATTCATATGACCTACCAAAATTAAATCAAGATGAGATAAACCATTTAAAAAGACCTATAACAACCACAGAGATCCAAGCAGTTATAAAAAGTCTCCCAACTAAAAAAAGCCCAGGCCCAGATGGATTCACTGCTGAATTTTACCAGACATTCCTGGAAGATCTAACACCAATGCTTCTCAAACTTTTCCATAAAATAGAAGAGGAAGGAATTCTACCGAAATCCTTCTATGAAGCCAGCATCACCCTGATACCCAAACCGGACAAAGACAGATCAAAAAAAGAAAATTATAGACCAATCTCCCTCATGAACATAGATGCAAAAATTCTCAACAAAATACTGGCAAACAGAATACAAGAATATATCAGAAAAATTATTCACCCTGACCAAGTAGGCTTTATCCCAGAGATGCAGGGATGGTTCAACATATGCAAATCCATAAATGTAATACACCATATAAATGGTATGAAGGACAAAAATCACACGGTCATCTCAATAGATGCAGAAAGGGCATTTGACAAAATCCAACAACCCTTCATGTTGAAAGTATTACAGAAACTGGGAATAGAAGGAACATATCTCAACATAATAAAAGCTATTTATGACAAACCTACAGCCAACATAATACTAAATGGGGAAAAACTTGAAGCTTTTCCTCTAAATTCAGGAACAAGACAAGGATGTCCACTTTCCCCACTACTATTTAATATAGTACTGGAAGTCTTAGCCATAGCAATAAGGCAAGAGACACTCATAAAGGGGATATAAATCGGAAGGGAAGAGATCAAATTATCATTATTTGCAGACGATATGATTCTATACATAACAGACCCTAAAGACTCTACCAGCAAAATGTTAGGGCTGATAAACACTTTTAGCAATGTAGCAGGATACAAAATAAACACACAGAAATCAGTAGCTTTTCTATACACTAACAACAAATGTGCAGAGGATGAAATCAGGGAATCTCTCCCATTCACAATTGCCTCAAAAGAAAAAAAAAACCTTGGAATAAACTTAACAAAGGAAGTGAAGGATCTCTACAATGAGAACTTTAAAAACTCAGGTGACAAATTGCAGAAGACACAAGGAAATGGAAAGATCCCATGCTCCTGGATTGGAAGAATCAATATTGTGAAAATGTCAATCATACCAAAAGCATTCTACACATTTAATGCAATCCCCATTAAAATCCCAATAGAATTCTTCACAGAAATAGAAATAACAATACTAAAATTCATCTGGAAACACAAAAAAAAACCTCAAATAGCCAAAACAATTTTGCACAACAAAAATCAGGCAGGTGGTATAACTATACTCGATTTTAAGTTATACTACAAAGCCATAGTAACAAAAACAGCATGGTATTGGCACAAGGACAGACAGGTAGATCAATGGCACAGAATAGAAGACTCAAATATTAATCCAGGCAGCTACAGCCACCTGATTTTTGACAAAAATGCCAAAAATATTAATTGGAGAAAAGATAGCCTCTTTAACAAGTGGTGCTGGGAAAACTGGATATCTATATGTAAAATGATAAACATAGATCCTTGTCTCTCTCCATGCACAAGAGTCAAGTCCAAATGGATCAGGGACCTTAATATCAGACCTGAAACTCTGAAACTGCTAGAGGAAAAGGTAGGGGAAACCCTTCAACATATTAGCATAGGCAAGGACTTTCTGAATATAACTCCAATTGCTCAGGGAATAAAACCACTAATCAACCACTGGGACCTTATGAAATTACAAAGCTTTTGTACAGCAAAGGACACTGTGAATAGAGCAAAAAGACAACCTACAGAATGGGAGAAAATCTTTGCCAGCTATACATCTGACAGAGGATTAATATCCAGAATATACAAAGAACTCAAAAAACAGAATAATAAGAATTCAAACAACCCAGTTAAAAAATGGGCTACGGAACTAAATAGAGAATTCACCGAAGATGAAATACAGATGGCATATAAACATCTAAAAAAGTGTTCCAGGGCTGGAGAGATGGCTTAGCGGTTAAGGTGCCTGCTTGCTAAGCCTAAGAACCCGGTTCCAATCTCCAGGTCCCACGTTTAGCCAGATGTAAAGTGACGCAAGGGCGCAATGCCTCACTTGCCCACAAGGGGGCGCACACATCTGGATTTCGTTCACAGCAGCTGAGAGACTGCTGGCGCACCCATCTCTATCTGTCTCCCTCTCCCTCTCTGTCTGTCTCTATGTCTCTCTCCAAAAATAAAAATAAATTAAAATAAAAAAAAGTGTTCCACATCCTTAGCTATCAGGGAAAGGCAAATTAAAACCACTTTGAGATTCCATTTCACTCCTGTCAGAATGGCTACCATCAAGAAAACAAATGACAATAAGTGTTGGCGTGGATGCGGAAAAAGAGGAACACTTCTACACTGTTGGTGGGAACGTAAGCTGGTCCAGCCATTGTGGAGGTTCTTGAGACAGCTAGAAATAGATTTACCATATGATCCAGCTATAGCACTCCTGGGAATATATCCAGGGGACTCTTCTCACTACCTTAGAGATACTTGCAAAACCATGTTTATTGCTGCTCTATTCACAATAACTAGGAAATGGAACTAGCCTAGATGTCCCTCCACAGATGAATGGATAATAAAAATGTGGTACATTTACACAATGGAGTTCTACTCAGCAGTAAAGAAAAATGAAATTACGAAATTTGCAGGGAAATGGATGGATCTGGAAAGGATTATACTAAGTGAGGTAACCCAGGCTCAGAAAGCCAAACGTCACATGTTCTCTCTCATATGTGGATCCTAGCTACAAATGTATAGACTTGTGTGTTAATTGGAACCAAAAATAGGTACCAGAAACCAGTAAGCTGGTAAAAGGCTATAAGGGAGGGAGGAAAGGGAAGGACTTAAGTGTATGGTATTGCACATATGTAAGTAGAAGAACTGATTACAGGGAGGGGAATGGCCTAAGCGAGGCCATGGGAAGAGAATGCATAAAAGAAGGGCAGGGGGAGGGTCAATCTAATTTCAAGATATTGTGAATAAGACTTATGTAAAATTACTTTTTTGAATAATGGCACATCTAGAAGCTGTAGACTGTTACTAGAAAATTTTCAGTGCCTGGGATGGGATACCTTCCAGTGAGTTGTTGGCCAAGGAGGTCCTGGTAGCCTCCAAAACATAAAGGCTATTTCCAAAGCCCTTGGTTTCCCTTGAAAAACAGATAGTAAGACCCTATTGCTGAAGACATCTCTTGCCGGAGAGGCAAGGTCACTGAGAAAGCAAGGTGGTGTGGAGCAGAAAACCTCCCTGTAGACCAGCCAACTGAAAGCTGGAAAATGCTGCACTGCATACAGCATATGGGAGACAGAAGTCATCAGCAGTGAAAACAGTGGACGCTGAATATTCAAGTTTGGCCAGACAGGCCCAATGACTGAACGGGTACAATAGTGGCATGTCTACTCTTGGGGTAACCAACTGCTCCATAATTGGACTGAAGGCCCTCTCTATGGGAGGGAATACATACCTGGTACTGAAAAACCTAAGTAAAAGTCTATGGTAGGTGAGGTCATGAGCCTTAGGGGTATAACACCTGCTCTTGTCTGACTAATTGCATATATTATTCCCACCAAGCTGCCCTGAAAGCACTACACTGAATGTTCATATTCACATATTAACGCTACTCTCACTTCTGGTTAGAGAAGCTTCTTTTTTCAGATGGCAATGACCACTGGGATGACCCAAAATGCAACGTAGTGCTGAGAAGAAGGGATGGAGGAGTGCCCAGCACTGAAACACCTCTGTCACACCCTCCAATGCTCAGGGACCATTGCAGAAGAGGGGGCGGATAGAATGGAAGAGCCAAAGGAAGGGTATGACCTCTTACAATGCAACTGCCCAGACAGAAATTGGCCTCGATATCCATGACCTTGCAGTGCCTAGCAGTACCTCTGCAAGACCCTCAAAATAGAAGAAAGAGATGATGACATCAAATTAAAAGAGAGACTAATGGAGAGAGGGAGGGGATATGATGGAGATTGGAGTTCTAAAGTGGAATGGGGGGAGGGAAATATCAGGTGGGTTTTTTTTGTATGTAAGTATAAAAGTTGTCAATAAAAAAATAGTAATTAAAAAAAAGAAGATCCTAGATTAATATCCCTTTACACACAAATGAAAACCCCCTCAATAAAATATTAGCAGATCAAATCCATTAATGCATTAAAAATGCAATATATGATAACTAGGTAGATATTATCCCAGGAATACAGGTTCATTCGGTATTTAGGAGATGAAAGAATCTAAGAAATATTGCAGACTAAAACTATTTGGAATATTTCTGATTGGAATTTTCCTAATTTATATGCTAATGATCCTGACAGCCCCTAACCTAAGCATTAACTGGCCCGGGGTCCTTCTTTAGCCCGTCTTAGTTAGAGCCTAGAGTTAACACTAACGATTTCCTAGTGATGTGATGGTATACCAAGGCTGAATTCAAACTATATAAAATAATTCTTAAGATTCAGGATGCACAAGGTAGCACATGTTTCTGGAGTTTGTTTGCAGTGGCTGGAGGACCTGGCGTGTCCATTCTCTATGTCTTTTCCTCTCTCAAATAAATAAATAAATAAAATATTTAGAAGAGGCTGGAGAGACAGCTTAGCAGTTAAAGTGCTTGCCTGCAAAGCCTAAGAACTCATGTTTGATTCTCTAGGACCCATGTAAGCCAGAAGCAGAGTGATGCAAGCGTGCAATGTTGCACATGTGCACAAAGGGGCGCATGCATCTGGAGTTTGTTTGCAGTGGCTAAAGTCTCTCTCATGCCCATTCTCTCTCTCACTCTAATAAATAAAAAAAACAAAAAAAAATTTAACTGGGTGTGCTGGGGCATGCCTTTAATCTCAGCACTCAGGAGACAGAGGTAGGAGGATTGCTGGTGAGTTTGAGGCCAGCCTGAGGCTACATAGTGATTTCCAGATCAACCTAGAGCGGGACCTTACTTCAAGAACAAACAAACAAACAAACAAACAAACAAACAAACAAACAAACAAAAAGACTTAGGAGTACAAAGAAATAATTTTTTCCTTAAAATAATTTAAATAATCAGTCAAAATGAATCCACACAAAAACAGAATGCCTCAGCTATCTATAAAAGCAAGAGTTCTGTGTTCCTGTTCCAGGAGACTGCAAACAGCAAATGACACCACTGAGGGCCAACAGGGAAGGCAATACAGTAAATCTAGACCATATCAGTTTGGCCACACACTAGCATAGCAAACTTATCCTCTCTAACTTAGCACCATATACAATGAAGGCATGAGACTTCAAAGATCACTTCTAGTTCCTGTTCTTTCTTCTAATTGAAAGGTAGTGGTAGCCTCAAGATGAAGACCTGAGTATGAAAGTATTAAATGTCTCATCTTGAAAGCATCAGTTCATCTTGTTTTTGTGGAATTCAGTAATCTGTTAATAGTTCTCTCCCTTACCACCTGTTACAAATACAACTGATAGGTGGGAAATGTAATATGTGTTTAAAGAATAACTCCATCTTCAAATCAGTATAATGGAAGCAAGAATAAGAAATAAATACTGTTTTTCTTAAAGTTCAAAAAAAGGCACCATTGGTTAAGGAATACTCTGATAAAGCCAAGGTAGTTTATTTTTCAGAATTCAAGTAGCTTTTAGCAAGTTATCAGTAAAAAGAAATTGCCATGGTACAAGTTGATATGTAAATACATTTCAAATTTCACTAAGTCCTTACATACTCTTCTTTATTCAACACACAACTGCACAAACACTGGTAGCAGTGCAGCAAACTTCATCCAATCACATCTGAACTTCCCTTTGCTCTATTTAAACACTTTTGGACCATCCTTTATAACACATAGGCTAATGCCACCACAAGTACAAGGCTGTTGTGTTTTCTGAGAGAGAGATAACTTATGTAAGTGTGCTCGAAAGAGCAATGCCCTTCGTATACTCTTCTCTGTCTATGAGACAGGGTCTCTTGCCACTGCAAATGAAATTGTCAGGTTAGCTGGCCTGAGAACTTCATATTCACCTGGCTTTCTTCCCACTGTTAAGAGGCACCTTGGATCACAGATGCATGTGCCTCTTTGCATCCTGCTTTATGTGAGTGCTAAGGAATTGAACCCAGATAGGCAGATTTTGCAAGCAAGTGCCTTTTTGAGAGACAAGGCCTCATGTGGCCTAGACTGGCCAATTCCTTTTCTAACCAAAGATGGACTTGAACTTCAGCCTTCATCTCTCAAGAGCTAGGATTACTGGTGGGCACTAGCATACACAATTTAGGAGAAGCTGAGAATTGAACTTAGGGCTTTGTGAATACTAGATAGGCACTCTACTAGACCCTCCATTAATTTTTTTTCCCACTATTTTATAATAAAGATCTCTCTCCACCCACCAAAGTTGTTATAAACATGACAATGGCTCGTGAAAACAGAGAATGACTTTCCTTTTGCAAATTCTTTTAGCATCACTAATTTTCCTCTTTTCCTGCTTACTTTTTCATTATGTTGTATTACTTTTGTCTTTTTCTCCCAGACCTGGAACTCACTCCATAGTTTCAGTTGGCCTCAAACTCACAATGATCCTCCTACCTGCTGGGATTAAAGGTGTGTGTCACCACACCCGGCTTACTCCTGTGTTTTTGCATGCCAAGTTAATTTTACTTCTGAATCAAACAAAAGAGAACTTGAAGAACAAATAAAGAACATGTATCAGAGTATCAGTGATGCACAATATGAGCCACAACCAAAAAGCAGTAGTGGGAAACATGTGCTGCTGTGCAGCAGAAGCCTGACTTACCTTCTGGCTCACTTTCGGAACCGGAAAGACTACCATAGCTGCTCATGAGGGAACACAGGGCTGGCGTCACTTCCTTAGGCACGACAGCCTGCTGTGGCTTCTCCTCCTTATCAGACTCTAAAATAGAAGAGGAAACAAAACAAGATTGAAACAGTGTGTTCTGAAATATACCACCATTACAAAGCAAGCTGACTTCTACATTCTCATTTGTAATTGAAAATACAGTAATTTCTGATCATTTCCTTAGTCTTCCCCCTGCCAAAAAAAGAAAGAAATGAATTCTAGGAGGTATGAAAAATTTCTGCTTGGCTTAAAAAAAAATCTTAAGAAAGAAGCTATTTGCTATAGGGAGAGAACAGAGAGAGAGAGAGGGAGAGAGAGAGGGAGAAATGGTGACTATACACAGCTCAGCTACCTTAACAAGCTTCACAGATTATGAAATTAGGGCCTTTCCTAAATTAACTTAGTTACACACTGTTCACTGGTAATTTATAGGCAATGACAAAGCCAAAATAGTATTTAGCTTTAACTGTGGAAATCAGACTTAGGAAAATAATAAAATATAAAAATATTCACTCTTTGTGTTGTTTATAAGTTAGGTTTTTCAGGACCCAAATAATATTTACACTATACTATGAACTGGGTCCAAGAGTTTTGCTGAAATGAAGTCTGCCTGAAACTTCTAAGAACTTAAGTCAGCAAGCCAACCATGAGAATTTAGCAAGTACTAAGGCGCCTGCCAAAGGAACACTGTTTGATCAGATCCCAGCAAGGCTCTCTGTAGCCCCAGGACATCACCTATTACATTTACGTTTGGCAACTCTAAAAACATTAACTATATTCAAGACAACCCATAAAAATAAAGCTTGACTAAACACAAAAGGTAACTTGTCTATTTAATGAACCAACACGACCCACAACCAATATGAGATGTTTCCATATTGAGCACCTAATGGTCACCAAACCAGTCTAGGGAAACCATATGTCACTAGAAGATGAACATATCCTTTTATGTGAATGCTGGCCTTGCAGGTCCTGTGGGACAAATACACATCTTCCACCACCCACACTACAACCACCACACCTACTGAGAAGCTAAGCAGTGTGTTAACAAAGTCTGGAAATGCTCCTTGTCAATTTTAGGCTAGATTATTATGTCTTTATTTGGACTAATAAAAGGAAAAGAAAATATGCAGTTTGTATAAGCAAATTACAAGTGAAGAAAGCAGAAATCTTTCACAAAGTTAGTATACAGCATCTCCTAAAGAGATCAAAATGTATAAGGGACTGGAGAGATGGTCAGTGATTAAGGTGCTTGTCTGCAAAACCTACAGACCAGGGTTTAATTCCCAATACCCACGTAAAGCCACATGTACAAGGTGGCACATGCATCTGGAGTTTGTTTGCAGGGGCTAGAGGCCCTGGTGTGCCCATTCCCCCGCTCTCTATCTGCCTCTTTCTCTCTCTCTGAAATAAATGTTTAAAAAAGTATAAGAACAATTATATTTTTAAAAATATACATTATTTATTTATTTATTTGAGAGACAGAGGCGGGGGGGGGGAATGGGTGCACCAGGCTTACATGGGTCCTGAAGAATTAAACCGGGATCCTCTGGCTTTGCAGGCAAATGCCTTAACTGTTAAGCCATCTCTCCAGCCCCACAATCTTATATATTTTTTAAAGCATGATCCCACATAATTCTTATTAATCCTTACGCAGCACCAGATCATTTTCACTATCACCTATAGCTTCATTTACATGTCCTGACTACTTAGTCTCCACAGTGTTAACAGTATGTCTTTCCTTCTCCATTGTGAACGTGTCTTACCTGAATTAATGGTCCTCAATTTGGGGTTGAAGGTTTTTTTTTAAGATAAGGTCTTTTAAAAAAATATTTATTTATTTATTTATTTGAGAGAAAAGCAGAGAGAGAGAGAGAGAGGGAGGGAGGGAGGGAGGGAGGGGAGAATGGGTGCACCAAGGATTCTAGCCACTGCAAACAAACTCCAGATGCATGTGACCCCTTGTAGATCTGGCATACGTGGGAATTAAACCAGGGTCCTTAGACTTTGCAGGCAAACGCTTTGACCACTAAGCCATCTCTCCAGGCCCCTAAGATAAGGTCTTGATACAGAGTGCTATTTACCTAAAATGGGTTACTAAGGGATAATC
Source organism: Orientallactaga sibirica (assembly GCA_036365145.1). Lineage (NCBI taxonomy): Eukaryota > Metazoa > Chordata > Mammalia > Rodentia > Dipodidae > Orientallactaga > Orientallactaga sibirica. The sequence goes on from JAEOAD010002183.1 coordinate 2,692,513, forward strand.
CTGGAACTCCAAGCCCTGAGTTTGTGTCTGTCAATTAACCAAGGAACTGGCAATCCAGATCAAAGAGAATTTTTTAAATTTATTTTTATTTATTAGAGACAGAGAGGGACAGAGAGAGAGAGAGAGAAAGCAAATGGATGCACCAGGGCCTCTAGCCACTGCAAACGAACTCCAGACCCATGAGCCTCCATGTGCATCTGGCTTTCATGGGACCTGGAGAATCGAACCTGGGTCCTTAGGCTTCACAGGCATGTGCCTTAAGCACTAAGCCATTTCTCCAGCCCCCAAAGAGAATGATTTTTAAACCATCACATTTTATTCGACCATAACAGGGATGAGAGGGAGATAAAAGGGCAGAAGGCTTGAGGGCAAGGGAGGAAGAGACAGGAAAGCAGCTGGAGTGGGAAAATACTCTATGTGGTCCCAGAGCCTACGTAGACAAACATGGACCTTGGATATAAAAAAGAAAAAAGAATGTGACAAGGGGTTTTAAAAAAGCATGTGCTTCTCCTAGGCATATATCCAGAGGACTCTTCTCACTTCCTTAGAGATACTTGCAAAACCATGTTTATTGCTGCTCTATTCACAATCCAGGCAGCCTAGATGTCCGTCCACAGATGAGTGGATAATAAAGTTGTGGTACATTTACACAATGGAGTTCTATTCAGCAGTAAAGAAAAATGAAATTATGAAATTTGCAGGGAAATGGATGGATCTGGAAAGGATTATACTTAGTGAGGTAACCCAGGCTCAGAAAGCCAATCGTCACATGTTCTCTCTCATATGTGGATCCTAGCTACCAATGTATAGACTTGTGTATGAACTGGAACCAAAAATAGGTACCAGAAACCAGTAAGCGGGTAAAAGGCTATAAGGGAGGGAAGAAAGGGAAGGACTTAAGTGTATGGTAATACACATATATAAGTAGAAGAACTGAGTACAGGGAGGGAATGGCTAAGCGAGGCCATGGGAAGAGAATGCACAAAAAGGGCAGGGGAGGGACAATCTAAACTCAAGATATTATCAATAAGACATATGTAAAACTACTTTTTTGAATAAGGTCACGTCTAGAAGATGTAGACTGTTACTAGAAAATTTTCAGTACCTGGGATGGAACTCCTTCCAGTGAGATGTTGGCCAAGGAGGTCCCGGTAGCCTCCAAAACATTAAGGCTTTTGCCAAAGCCCTTGGTTTCCCTAGAGAAATAGATAGTAAGACCCTATTGCTGAAGACATCTCATGCCTGAGAGGCAAGGACACTGAGAAAGCAAGCTGGTGCCGAGCAGAAAACCTTCTCCCTGTAGACCAGCCAACTGAAAGCTGGAAAAAGCTGCACTGCACGCAACATATGGGAGACAGAAGCCATCAACAGTGAAAATAGTGGATGCTGAATATTCAAGCTTGGCCAGACAGGCCCAATGACTGAACAGGTGCAATAGTGGCGTGTCTACTCTTGGGGTAACCAACTGCTCCATAATTGGACTGAAGGCCCTCTCTACGGGAGGGAATACATACCCGGTACTGAAAAACCTAAGTAAAAGTCTATGGTAGGTGAGGTCATGAGTCTTGGGGGTATAAGCCTGCTCATGTCTGACTAAAGGTATATATTATTACCATTTTGCCCTGGGGACACTACACTAAATGTTCATGTCCACATATTAACGCTATTCTCACTTCTGGCTAGGAAGCTTCTCTTTTCAGATGGTGATGACCACTGGGATGACACAAAAGGCAACATAGTGCTGAGAAGAAGGGATGGAGGAGTGCCTAGCACTGAAACACCTCTGTCACATCCTCCAGTGGCTCAGGGACCATTGCGGAAGAGGGGCGGATAGAATGGAAGAGCCAAAGGAAGGATATGACCTCTTGTGATGCAGCTGCCCAGACAGAAATTGGCCGATATCCATGTTCTTGCAGTGCCATACCCTCAAAATAGAAGAGAAAGATGATGTCATCAAATTAGGAAGAGACTAATGGAGAAAGGGAGGGGATATGATGGAGACCAGAGTTCTAAAGTGGAATGGGGGAGGGGAGGGAAATATCAGGTGGGGTTTTTTTTGGTATGTAAGATTAAAAGTCAATAAAAATCTTAAAAAAAAAAAAAAAAAAAAAAAGCATGTGCTTCCAAAGAGATTAAAAAGTAAAACCAGCAATAAAAAAATATCACTGCCTGGGTGAGAGATAATCTGCCCAAAGACCTAGGCTTGGAGATGTGTGCAGCCCAAGTGCCAAAGAGGAGAAAAAAACAAAAAACAGTTTTTCCATGAGTTCAAGTAATTGTTACACTTGTATACCAAGTGGCCAGGTATGCTAGCCAATCGGCCTGGGCTCAAGAGAAGGAATCCACCCATACATGGGCAGGGAGCCACAGTTCCTCAAGAGATCTGATTGGGTATCACAAGCAGACATTGAGTCCTGCAAGTGAAGCAGGCAGAGCCATCTGAGATAGGCGTGGAGAGGGTGGGAAGTCATCTCTCTAACCTGGCCCCTCACAGTCTTACTATGTAGATTCAGTTGGCTTTAATGAACTCCAGATGCATGTGCCACCTTGTGCATCTGGGTTATATGGGTACTGGAGAATCAAACCTGGGTCCTTTGGCTTCACAGGCAAGCACCTTAACTACTAAGCCATCTCTCCAGCCAGATTTTTTTAAATTTTTTTAAATACCAGAGGAGATAACCCTTTCCCAGAACATCAGAGAGCTATGACATCAACTACTGGTGATATTTACCTTGACTGTTGGGTGGCCTGCCCAGTTTCTTTCTTTCTTTTTTTTTTCGAGGTAGAGTTTCACTCTGTTCCAGGCTGACCTGGAATTAACTATATAGTCTCAGGGTGGCCTCAAACTCATGGTGATCCTCTTACTTCTGCTTCCCAAGTGCTGGGATTAAAGGCATGCGCCACCACGCCAGCTTTTTTGTAACATTTTTAAAAAAATTTATTTATTCATTTGCAAGCAAAGCAAGACAAGACAAAAGACAGACAGACAGAATGGTGCACCACGGTCTCCAGCTACTGCAAATGAACTCCAGATGCATATGTCCCTTTGTGCAACTGGCTTTACAGGAGTACTGGGGAATCAAACCCTGGTCCTTAGGCTTTGTAGGCAAACACCTTAATTGCTAAGCTACCTCTCCATTTCTTGAAATGAATTACCAGTTTACATTTAAACTAAGTCTCCAGCCCAAGTAAAAAATATCAAGGAACTTTAGACATACATTAAAACCACCACATTAATCAATGTATGTCTGAGGAACAGATATTTTGATGTCATGCAATATTGTTTTGCCTTAATGTCTTAAAGTTTCACTCATTTTGTTATTTAGTAGCTGATCTTGCCTAAAAAAATTATTACTACAGTTTTCCAATGGTGACTTTCTATTTCTCTTCATTTTTCCTGTATGTATGTACTGGAACTCTTCTGTGAGGAAGACCTGCCCCTTGCTCTCCATTTATTTATTCTAGCACTTACTTAACTCTGTATGGACTCAGAGATACTTATTTTGGGGGATGGTACTTATAATTTATGAACATTTATTTTGGGGGTCAAATTGTTCCAACTTTGGTCACCAAGAATTCTTTTTTTCTCCAAATATCTTATTTGTATATATTTGAGAGAGAGAGAGAGAAGGAGGCAGACAGAGAGAATGGGCATGCAAGGGCCTCTAGCCACTGCAAACGAACTCCAGATACATTTACTACCTAATGCATCTGGCTTATGTGGGTCCTGGGGAACTGAACCTGGGTCCTTTGGCTTTGCAGGCAAGGCCTTAATTGCTAAGCCATCTCTCCAGCCCTGAGAATTCTTTATAATATCCTTCTGAATGTGTTATGGCTCGTCCTGTATTGTCTTAGTTTGTTGGAGACAGCATGTCTATGGAGACCACGGACTCAGCCTTCTGAGTGCTGAGATTGCAGGCATGTGCTAAGACACTTGGCAATCACTGTATGTTTTTTGAGAACTTTCTGGCACTAGGCTAATCTCTAGATGCTCTGGGGCTAATCTTGTATTTTTTTTTCCATCCAAAAACCAGTCATGTCTCTAGAAGGACCTGGTTCACTGGAGGATGGTATTCAGAATTCACAATTTGGGTGATAGGTATACTTCTTACTAGGAGGGTCTCCCCAAAAGGGAAGGATTAGAAGTCAGTACAGACAAACAACTCTTCCCCTTTCTGTTACATATTTTAGGGATTCAGCACAAGTAATAGTACTTTGAAAAGGGATATTATATTATTCTTCCACAGGCAGGCATAGTGCTGCATGCCTATTGCATTCAGGAGACTAAGCAGGAAGATCTTAAGTTCAAAGTCACCTGGGTTACATAGGATAACAGTCATTTTTTTTTTTTTAACGTGTAAGCACTTGTCCTGTAGCCCTGAAGAGAACAGAAGGATAAAGTATAGACATATAAAGACATACTCTATGTTCTGAGGAAGAATATCGTTATACAACATACTGAATTAGTAACATTTGCCCAAAAAGACCAGGTTTGTTCTCAGTAGCATAAATAATACTGGTTTCCAACAAATTACAACATACAATCAGGCTTATTTGCACCTGTGGCAATTCAAAATAATCTTGGAAAGAAATTTTCATTATTATAACATACTTTGAAAATTATTCAATAAATATAATCTTTTGCTCACAGGTTGCCTGCTCTAGGAACCCATTCCCAAGATTCAGAAAAGATGCTCTAAAAAGCGGTTTTTGACAAGATAAAACAAAAATTAAACCATTACATTTTTATGTATTTATGATTAAATTTCCCACAAACAAGGCTATGGATAATCAACTTTAGCATCTCTGAGTATGCACTTACATACACACGCACACGGGGGGAGGGGGGGTTTCCTATCAAGCTTACCAGAGTCACTGTTTATCAAAGCACCAAGAGGATCGCCATTTGCCTTGGGTGGACCTTCTGGCTTCAAATCACAGAACTGATGGCCTGATCCAACAACTGTTTTCTGTCTCACATCATCACTTTTCCGTTTGTGATGTTTACTGGGACTTCTGATCTTTGCCATCTGTGAATGTCTGGACATGCCCTTCATCTTTCTGGAGTAAGAAAAATGTAATTCTTAGTGTAAATGACTTTTCCAAGAAATGTTTTAAAAAGGACTAGTGAATATACTGAATGTAAAAGAAGTTTAAATGTTAACTTGACCAATTATAGCTAGTACATTAAAAGGAACAAATTCAAAGCCGGGCGTGGTGGCGCACGCCTTTAATCCCAGCACTTAGGAGGCAAAGGTAGGAGGATCACAGTGAGTTCGAGGCCACCCTGTGACTACAGAGTGAATGCCAGATTAGCCTGGACTAGAGTGAAACCCTACCTAAAAAAAAAAAAACAAAAACAAAAAATTTTAAAAAAGAATTCAATCATTCCCAGACAAGAGAAGTCTATAGCAGAACTTAAAAGGTAGTTTTAAAATTTTTATTTATTTGAGAGAGACAGAAAGACTATGGGCATGCCAGGGCCTCCTACCACTGGAAATGAACTCCAGACACATGTGCCACTTTGTGCATCAGGTTTTATGTGGGTACTAGGGAATCGAACCAAAGGTCATCTGGCTTCACAAGCAAGCACCCTAAACCACTGGACACCTCTCCCAACAGTAGAACTTTAAAGGGAGAGCCAACACCCCACAATACATTTTACTTATGCTCAGATCACATTTTCACCCATGTTTTTACCCTTTAAAGTGGGCTTTATTGTGAATCTTTAGCAGAACAACCTAACTGGCAGCATTCCATTCACATACTGTACATAAAGCATAAAGCTGACTCATTTTTAAGGAGCTCTAAGGTTTAGAGGCATTTACAGAGATGTGTTGTTTTCAGCACACAGTCTCTACAAGAAATATGAAATGAAGTCTTAAAGGCAGAAGAAAAACTGTATCTGATGGATCTACACAAAAGAATAAAGGCCCAAACAGTAACTGTTTAGGTATCCTAGCCATTAGCAACTAGCTTTCAACTGTGACTTGAGCTATGTCAATATTGGCAGATGTACCTTAAGCCAAATGCCTGAGCAATTACTTATTGCTGTCTGAAAAAGATAAAAACACATCCATTAAGAGCAGAAAGGCAATCCAAAGACTGTAATCCATAACTCTACTCAAAGAAAAATGTGTATCAAAATAAATTCCTACAAATCAAGAAATGCAACACTCAGGAGGCAGAGGTAGAAGGCTCACCATGAGTTTGAGGACACCCTGAGACAACACTGTGAATTCCAGGTCAGTATGGGCTAGAGTAAGACCCTACCTCAAAAAAACAAAAGAAATGCAACCCCAACTAACTAGTCAGATTTGAAATGGTACCTTGCAAGAGAATATCCACATGGCAAGATGCTCAACATTGTTATCCAGAAGGGTAATGACATGAAGGAAAGGTGTAGCATCATCAAGCATTGATCCAAACAGAAAGTCAGATACAATGAGCAAACTAGCCATATACATGGATATCCTATGTTTCATATGCTGTATGAAAATGAGTATTAATTCCCCAAAGGTGTGTAGAATGTGTATGTATTTTCACAGTTGACTTCTATACAACACAGTAAAAATGAATCAATTTATAATGATACATAACATGGATCATGGGCAAAAATAATTTTGAGCCACAGAAACTACACATCTAAGAATACTGTATGATTTCATTTATATAATGTCAAGAACAGGTATAATAAATCTGTGATGATGAAAACCAGAAAAGGGGAGCTGAGTGTGGTGGCACACATCTTTAATCTAAGTACCTGGGAAACTGAAGTAGAAGAATTGCCATCAATGAGACCATGCCTCCCTCAAAAACAGAGAGAGACACAGGGAGGGAAGGACAGAGAGAACCAGAAAAAGGGTTGGTTACCTTTTTGAGGAGGCAATAAACAGGAAAGGACCAAAATGTTCTGGATATTAATCTGTGTGGAGATTACATGGGTGCATGTGTGTGCAGAGATAATTTCATCATAAGATTTGACATCAAAATACAAGAGAGATTACAAGGAAAGAAGAAAGGATTCAGTAGGGGCAGGTTCATGGAAGAGGATTATGATCATGTATATGGTCTATATGTATGGAAGTTGTCAAAAAATTTAACAGTAAAAAGTAAGTAAAATAGGAAAATTATGGAAAAAAAATAATGAAAGTAAGAGCAGGGGAAAGGAGAGACTTATACATTGCTGACAGGAGAATGAACTTGTGTGGCATCAATACACACACACACACACACACAAATCCATTTCCAAGAATCCATCCTCAGATATAATTGTGTAAAATGTATTATGTACAAGGGGAATAATGGTAACTTTTTCTTAGTAAGCAATTGGTTAATAACTTAAATTAAATGCCAATAGGAACTTAGGTGAAACAAAGATACTATGGGGCATCCCTAAGCTTTCCACAAATCCCTAAAAAATGAAGTTTATTGTATTTTTAATAAGGGATTAGTCCCAAGGAAAATTTGCAATGTCTAAGAAAGCAAAGTGTAGAATAGTGTGGATAAATGAAGATAAGTGGACTGTATCTCTCATCTACATGCTCTGACAGGATCTCTGGGAAGGAGACTAGCTAGGAGACAAAGACTTACATGGTCAGTATGTGTACATATATATTTTTTAAATCATACACACAAGTGTACACAAGCAAGGCTAAGGCACCTATGCATACTGTGTTACAGACAATACTTGTGTTTTCCTCTTCAAGTTTTAACTTTTATTACTTTACAGTCTGTTAAAACAAGAACACTGCAGATGTAAGCAAGTCTAAGGCACTTACCCATACTGTGTTGTTGACAGTACTACTCCCCTCTTTTCCTTTTCAAGTTTTAACTTTTTCTTCCTTTCAATATTGGCCAGAGTTGGGTAGTTTCTAGAAAATAAGAAAGGTTAACTACAAAAGGGTTTTTAGAATATAACTTTAAGCAACCTAACCACTGCTAAATTTAGTAATTCTTGTAATACCAAATTTACAGACTTTTCTTGAGGCAGGGTCTCATGTAGCCCATTTGGGCTCAAGCTCATTATGTAGTCAAGGATGACCCTGAGCTTCTGATCCTCCTGCAACCATCCCAGTTTATAACTGAGTGTGGATACAGACCCATCCTACAATGTTTGGATAACAAGGTGCTATGGTTCAAACCCAGTGTTTCATGCATATTAAAAAGTGAACACTCCAACAATTGCACTGCATGCTCAGCTCCTCACGTTACAAGGTTTTTTTTTGTTTGTTTGTTCTGTTTTTTCAAGGTAGGGTCTTTCTCTAGCCCAGGCTGACCTGGAATTCTTTATATAGTCTCAGGGTGGCTTTGAACTCACAGCAATCCTCCTACCACTACCTTCCAAGTACTGGGGTTAAAGGCATGCGCCACCATGCCTGGTTCACGTTACAAGTTTTTAATTGCTTCCAGAATTTAAAAGGAGAAAAAGTAGGCTGTGACAGTGCTTCTCAAAATGTAGTTGCTGGTCCACACTTGGCTACCAGGTAAGGAGCTTACACTAGAATTTAAGTTGAATGAATTACTTAACATGCACAAACTGATCTAATTTCTCTATGTGGCATGTACCAACAAATAATAATTTATGTCTAGTCAATTACTTTTGCAAATACATGGTAGGTATACTCAAAGTCACCAAGGTAAGTGACAATTCTCCAAAAACAACCCACTAGGAAGGACAAAAACAGCATATAAAGTAGGGCAAAATATAGTTAAGTACCCAAAAGAGTATAAATCCTTGTCTCGGGGAGGAGGAATATGTCAAAATGGAGAAATCTAGGAAGAAACAGTCATGGAAGACCTTGTTCTTCAATGGTGTCAATAGGCAGCAATCAGATGGACAAGCATCAGATTGTGTTCTAAGCATACCAGGAAAGATGAACAAGCCAAGACCACAGAAATGTGAGATAGCCAGGAAATCATTTTGTATTTAGGGAATGGGAGTAGAAATAGGTTGTTTGATTACAGGCTAGAAGGGTGATGGGAGCCACAGAAAATTATGAATAAAGCTGACAGCAGTGTGCACGATGAACTGTGTGGAGATGCAGTCTGATGATGAGGGAGACAGATCCTTAGAGTATAAAAACATGAAAGAAAGGGAACACAGACTGCTCTCATCATTCAGCCTGGTGGTCCGTCAGAGTAAACTTTGAGAAATAACATACTGTGTTGTCGCTTCCTAGGACACCACTCTACCTTCTTCTTCTTTTGTTTTCAAGGTAGGGTCTCACTCTGGCCCAGGCTGACCTGGAATTCACTATGTAGTCCCAGGGTGGCCTTGAACTCAAGGTGATCCTCCTACCTCTGCCTCCCGAGTGTTGGGATTAAAGGTGTGCGCCAACACGCCTGACACTACCTTCTTCTTTTAAACACATGCATTACAGGGATTCCTCAGAAGTAAAGTACTTGCCTAGCATGCACAAGGTTTAATTCCCAGTATCACCAAACTTAAAAGAAAGCAACATCTGAATTGCTAGCTTGAGTAGCAGAGACCATATGAAGTCTATGGGTTAGTCACACTGGAAGAGAAGAATGGAAATGACATTGGGTAAATGATGAAGTCATCAGAAAAAAGGCAATGAATTTCAACAAGGACAGTGAAAAGCAATATACCCAGCCAAGAAAAATAACCTCTATAAATAAAAGATGATGAACATACAAGCTATAAATAAATGTAAGAGGAAAAGATCAAGGTCACACAAGATGAAAATCTGACAGACAGTCAGCACATGACTATACTTGTAAGAAGCAAACATAGTCTAAGGCTCTATGAAGTAGGCTCTTGGTCCTTGTGCAAGTATAAAATCTTCACTGATACTCAAAACTGACCAGTTATTCTCAGGACACTGTGTCGGTTTGGTTGAAAAGGAATGCTGAGGAAAAATAAAACTTGGAAGAGACTCATAAGGGACTCAGATGATTAAAAGAGAAAAACAAAACTTCTGAAGATTAAAAAAATATTTATAGCTTAAAAGAAGACAGAACGTGCACATGCAAAAATGATAAGGAAAAAAATGATGACACAGACCCCATGGTGGGTACCCACAGGACTCAGAGCTATTTGGCTCCCTTTACAGGTCAAGTCCACTTGCTCTTCCAATTATATTTCTTCACTACTTTTGTTCTAAATATTGCACACCATTAATGTGGGCAGCCCCAAGTTAAACAGTAAGATTTATTACTTAATAATGATATTTGACTTCTGTACACTGTGCAGAGGTTAATTATTCCCTGCTCAATAACAAAGATTTTAAGCACTGGTTATAGCACATGGATTTTAGGTTTAAAAAAAAAGAATGCATTATATGGGACAAGATGACATGCAAAGTCCTTTGAAGGAAGGCTTTTAAAACAGTTTAGCTTTCTCTTTCTGGCAGGTTAAAGTATAGTGTTCATAATGGTAAAAAATCTTTTTCATCTCCCTTCCAAATCTATAAAATTCCATTATTTGGCGCCAAGATTAACTAAATGCCTATTTGATATTCTTATAGCCAGGGGTACAGCTCAGTGATAGAGCACCTGCCCATCATGTGAAAGCCCTAGGATTGAGCCCATCAATACAAGCTGAACTAAAACCAACCTAAAAAACTCACCAACCTTTACACCATTCTAATTTACCCAGAGGCCAGAGACTAAAAACTAGAGTAAGTAAAGGTACCTGAAATGATCCCCAAAAGAGGAAACCAGAAACACAAAACCTGGTTATGAAGCCAGGCGTGGTGCACGCCTTTAATCCCAGCACTCGGGATGCAGAGGTAGGAGGATCTCCATGAGTGCGAGGCCACCCTGAGATTGCATAGTTAATTCCAGGTCAGCCTGAGCGAGAGTGAGACCCTACCTCGAAAAACCAAAAAAAAAAAAAAAACCTGGTTATGCGCACACACATGAATCTGAGAGACAGGAATAATGGAAAGTTTCCTAAAATAGACTCGTAACAAACCAACCAAAAACCTACAGGGAAAACACACAAATTGCAGCTCACACTACACAATTACTAGACGTAATTCAGCATTGCCTTCCTCTAGAGAACAGACACTAGGAAGTTACAATGACTGGAACAAAGGATAGTGTCAGTTCCTCTGTATTTTTGTCTGCTAAAATCATTTTTCCCATGTACTTTTCTTGCTTCAATATCCCAAGAATCAAATACTATTTATAAATAACCAAATGCTTATTTCTTTCTATTGTCTCTGTCATTTTTTACCTTCCTTTTGATGTCCCCTTGCCTTGCAGTAACAATCCTTAACTACTTCAGAGACCACAAAAGGGCAAAACTATGCCAACATTTATCTCAGCACATGTAATTCTGTTCACATGATTCTTTCTAACTTTTTCCTTGTTCTCAAATTACTACCATTAGTTGACTTTTCTTCTAGGCCTATTCTCCATAAAACACAATCCCTCTGTTCTCTCACTGAAACACTTTTAACACAAGCTATGCCATTGTATTTTAATTTCAAAGTCTTTCTGAACCTCAAAAAACATTACTAAAGAACAAACCACCTTTGCTGGAATTGTAAATGAGTTGGGAACATAAATTAAAAGGATTTGCTGAGCCACAGTGAGTACTGACATAAATGTTACAATACTACCCCACCTAGTGGACTCTCAACCTCACAAGAGGAAGGCTCCACATTCTAAAAGTAAAACTCACAGGTCAGGAATGAAGAAGAAAGAATCACCTTAATGTCTGATTGATTTATTTGCCTCTGTGTACTTGTGAGTCTGCACATTGGGATCTCTTGCTGTTGCAAACACCCATCTGGCTTTATGTGGGGAGCTGGAGGATTGAACTCAGGCCAGAAGGCTTTGCAAGCAATAACTTCTGAGCCATCTCCTCAGTCTCAGAATGGCCTTTTTAGGGGATGTTTATTTTGTTGGAAGCAGGTTATTAGTGGGAAGTGTTATAGTTTTAAAACACACTGAGTTCCCTCGGAGTTTGGCTAATCTGAAAAAAATCAGATGAAGGAATAAAGACAGATATAATTTAAGATAAGAGAGCATTAGACTAAGTCTTGTATTTCCCAGCCTTAAAATCTTATTTAATGAAATCTGACTAGGTTTTCTAACACAGTAACTACGTATGAGACTTCAGTTTTCCAGCATGTCAAACAATACAACGGTTTCCTCTGAAAGAATGTACTCACACAAGAAAGACAATATTCAAAAGTAAGGAGTACTTTGCCATACTAATGTGGAATTCACTCTTTTTAGAACTTAATACTTTTTCTGTTAAACTGAGAACAGATAAGTGTACAATACATAGTTGTAAGAAAATGTCCTCATGTAACATGTTTCAATAAAAAATTTTAAAATACAAAAAATTGACATTAGAAACCTAGAAATACATTTCCAAAATACATATACATATTTTAATATTTTTATCTATTTATTTGAGAGAGAAAGGCAGATAGGATGGGCATACCAGAGCCAACAGCTGCTGCAAATGAACTCCAGATGCATGCGCCACCTTGTGTATCTGGCTTACATGGGTCCTGGGGAATTAAACCATGGTCCTTACGCTTTGCAGGGAAGTGCCTCAACCACTAGGCCATCTCTCTAGCCCTCAAAATAATATTTTTTTAACTGCAAATTGGCTGGAGAGATGGCTTAGCAGTTGAGGCAGTTGCCTGCAAAGAGCCCAGGCTTGACTCCCCAGAACCAGGTAAGCCTGATGCACAAGCCTGATGTAGTTCTACTATAATATATAAAATATAAAAATAAATAATATTTTTTAAAATTGAAAATAGGGAAGAGTACAGTTTTGAAAAAATCTATCAAATGAACCAAAATAAGTATTCCCCATATTTCTTTGCGGCCTCTCCTCTGTCCTCCTTTCCCAACTCCCCTTCTAAGAAAAGGTCTCACTATATAACCCAGGCTGGCCTCAAACTCAGTCTTCCCATCTCAGTCTCCTACATGCTGGAATCACAGAGGCCTGTCACCATGCTCAGTTCCCTTATTTCTTATTAATGATGTATTTTATGCATACTTCATTATAGTTAAGGTGCAAGAATTTTAGAAGACATGAAAAGAATCCCACATAAATTCAGCAGGTACCAAAAGATAATTTCACACAGCACTCATTAACAAGACAGTATCACAGGAACAAATACTTCATCTAAAATTGCCACATGACCCCAATTTCCTCATCTTCTTTATTTACAAGTCTGTAATTCTACTTAGTCACTCAATAGATTGTGCCCACTCTTTTTTCCAAGGCATTTCTGGTTATAGTTACTATATACTTCCAGCCCACATTATGGAAACTAGAATCAGATATACCTGTTCAGCACAGTACCCCTGTCCCAAGCCAGTCCTTAATTCAAAAGGAGCTGCTTCTGCATTTCATCTTTAGTTCTGAAATGCAACAAGATTCCCACCACTGTACCAAGCACCATGGCAAAAGAGTTAACTGCATATTCTTCCCTCTTTTTAAAATTTTTAAAAGATTTAAATTTATTTATTAGAGACAGAGAGAGGGAGAGAGGGAGAGAGAGAGTGCGCTAGAGCCTCTAGCCACTGCAAACGAACTCCAGACGCATGCGCCACCATGTGTATCTGGCTTATATGGAGCTGGAGAATTGAACTGGGGTATTTGGGCTTCATAGGCATGCGCCTTAACCGCTAAGCCATCTCTCCAGTCCCTTCCCCCTTAATCATTGTGTTTGGAGACATTCCATTCAATCCACTGCCACTAAATGTGACTTCTAGACAATGAGGTCTGTACAGAAATCTCCTGACTAAAGCTGAAAACAAATGTATTGCTTTCCCAGTGAAAAGATGAAAATAGGCTCTGCCCCTTTACCTGTTTATTTTTCCTCAAGTCTAGAATGTGGGGGCTGGAGAGATGGCTCAGCAGTTAAAGGTGCTTGCTTGCAAATACTGATGGCCCGAGTTCGATGGCCCACATAAAGCCATGGTGCATGCATCTGGAGTTTGTCTGCAGCATCAAGAGACCCTGGTGCACTCCCCGCCCCACACTTGCAAATAAATAAAATATTTTAAAAACAAAAAGCAGCCAGGTCAGGGCCCATTGCGGACGAGGGGGCAGACAGAATGGAAGAGCCAAAGGAAGGGTACGACTCCTTACAATGCAACTGTCCAGACAGAAATTGGCCTTGATATCCATGACCTTGCAGTGCCTAGCAATACCTTCACAAGACCCTCATAATAGAATAAAAGGATGATGACATCAAATTAAAAGACAGACTAATGGAGAGAGGGAGGGGATACGATGGAGATTGGAGTTCTAAAGGGGTATGGGGGCAGGGGAGGGAAATATCATGCGCTTTTTTGTATCTAAGTATAGAAGTTGTCAATAAAAAAAAAATTTTTTTAAAGCAGCCGGAAGAGCTTGTCCTGTGGCATTAGCAAGCACCAACAATGCTCTGCATTTGCCTTTACATGGGAAGAGACCACTTTGCACAGAGCTACAGTGGCAAGAGGCTGCTGCTCCATTTTCTGAAGTCCAGTTCTAAAGACACAAGCACCTGCCATCCTTCCACTCTGAATGCCTCCACATTCAAACAGGCAGTTTCTAAAACTGTCTGCACACAGGTTTGGCAGTTTCTTTCCAAAGACAAATAGTTAGGAATAAAAATGAACTAGCACAACAACCAAGAGGTACGACTCTTGGATCTCAAAAGATCGCATACAACATTACATGATACCACTCATGTGATAATTCTGCAAAGACACAAATCTAAGATAGATCAGATCAGTGGTTGCTGGGCAATTAGGGAGGCCAGTGAAGGACATGATAGAACTGGGGTAAAGAGGTGGAACACTGTTCTATACTTACTTATAGTGGTGTTTATGCAACTGTATTGCAAAGAGCAAATTACACTGTAGTATTTCACGTCTTAAATTGGAAGCAGAGGAAGGGATCTTACCTCTCATAGAAAGCTTATATTAACCCTATGCAATTAAAATTAATGTTTCAGTTACAGGCAACTCATCTATATTTATCCTACATCTCCCATTAAAATACGTTTTAAGGGCTGGAGAGATGGCTCAGTCGTTAAAGCACTTACCTGTGAAGCCTAAGGATCCATGTTCAACGCCCCAGATCCCACATAACCCAGATGTACAAGGGGACGCATAGCATATGCAAGGTCATGTGTGCACAACAGGTGGTACATGCGTCTGGAGTTTAACTGCAGTGGCTGGAGGCCCTGGTGTACCAATTCTCTCTCTCATAAGAAAACTGTTAAAATGAGCTTTAACTGCCAAACATCTACTCCTGCCTGGTTTTGTGACCTTAGCCAAGAATAGAAAAACATTTGCCTTTTCAAATACAGAATGTTTACATCTAATTTTCAAGCTAAACTAAAGCAAATAAGTTATTCAAAGGTGTAATTTCCACTGAAATATACATATTCAAGGGTTGCTGAAATTTCTTGCTAGCACTAAAAACCAGTAGTCTTCTGACAAGAACTTTTTCCATGTAATCATTTGTTGGACAAAACCACAAGAGGGCATAGTTCACAACCATTTGGGGGAAAAGCTACTTTAAAAACATGGCTTTCAAATATAGATTGATTTGGTTTGTCTTGGTGATGAAGCTTTTGACACTCAAAACCACAGTAGTTTAGTCAGCATGGTGGTGCAAGCCTTTAATCCCAGAGGTAGAGGTTGTAGGATCACCATGAGTTCAAGGCCACCCTGAGACTACATAGTGAATTCCAGGTCAGCCTGAACTAGAGTGAGACCATACCTCGAAAAACCAAAAAAAAACAAAACAAAACAACAACAACAAAAAAAAACGGGCCTGAGGAAATGGCTCAGCAATTAAAGGTGCTGCTTGGTTGCAAAGCCTACCAGCCTGTTCAATTCCCCAGCCACCCACATAAAGCTGTACAGGCATTCGATTGCTGCAGCAAGAGCCCCTGGGGCACCCATACACACATTAATTAAAATTTGAAAAAAAAAAAAAAAAGGCTGGGGAGATGGCTCAGTATAAAGCACTTACTGTCTAAGCGTAAGCACCCAATTTTGGATTCCCAACCCACATAAAAGGCAGATGCTGTAGTATCAGCAATCCCAGTACATCTGCAGGGAGAAGAAAGGCAGAGACAGGAGAATCCACCGTAAGCACATGGGCAACTAGCCTGGTGGATGAAGCAGTCAACATGAAAGGCCTGCCTCAAACAAGGTGGAAGGTGAAGACTGACACCCAAGGTTGTCCTCTGACCTCCACATGCACACTCGAGCACACACTGTAGTGGTTTAAATGTATAGCCCCACAGACTCGGGCTTGTATCTCAAGTTTCCAGTGGGCAAAGCCCTACTGGGGAAGAGGTGTGTCACTGGGGGCCAGATCTTAGGTTCAGGCCCAAGGGGTAGGGAGCGCAGTCTGGAGCCCTGGTGGTTCATGCTTGTTGCCTGTTTGATGGTGTCTCTCTGCTACTGATTTTATGGAAGGGAGCCATTGCCCTCTGCATTGATGATGTTCCTCTGGATCTGTAAGCCTGAAATAAATCCTTCCCTCCCATAAGCTGCTTCTGGTTGGATGTTTGTACCAGTAACGTGAGCTGACTGCAAGTTACACACACAGAAAATGAAGTTCACCAGTGAGACAAGAGTGGACATCTATGCTAAACAAACAGATATCACCTGAAGATAAGCCATACTTATCAGGCCAAATGTACCAACTGGTGCAATGGTGGCAAAAGTCTATTACGGGGGAAACCAAAGGCTCTCTCATTAGACTTGAGGCCTGCTCCACAAAAGGGAATTTCTGTCCGGCACTGAAAACCCAAACAAAAGCCTATGGCTGGAGAGGTCTCAAGCCCTTAGGGAGAAACTATTGTTGGCTGGCTAAATGGATATATTATACTCACTAAATACTTATGTTTATACCCATATATTGCTACTCTCACTGTTAGAAAAGCTGCTCTTCAGATCAGTGACAACTGGGGTGACTCAAAATTCACTAAATTGTGGTGGCTTAAATATGAACATTATGTTCCCTCATAGACTCAGGGGTTTTATTAAGATTGTAACTTGGGTCTCCAATGGCCTGGCTGGAGGTATCAATGGGGGGTGGGCACAGATCCTAAGATTCCAGCCCAAAGTGTGGGGATCTGTGTGAGCAGATAGCTGTGTGAGCTTACTGCTTTCAGTGCTGGCTGCTGTTTGATTATTTCTCTCTGCTTGGATCTGTGAAAGGCAGCCAACTTCTTCCATACTTGATAGAACTTCCCTGAGATCTATAGTCTGAAATAAATCCTTTCCTCCCATAAACTGTGTCTGGCTGGATATTCATCCCAACAATGCAGAGCTTTCTACAACAGTGGTTAAAGGTGCTTGCTTGCAAAGCCTGAAGGCCTGGGTTCAATTCCTCAGTACTCATGTAAAGCCAGATGCACAAAGTGGTGAATGTGCTTTGAAGTTCATTTGCAGTGGCAGGAAACCTTGGTGTGCCCATTTTCTCCCTCCCTCCCTCCCTCTCTCCCCCCCTCTCTCTGACTCTCAAATAAATCAATAGAATGTTTTTTAAAAACTCACTAAAGTTCTGAGAAGTGACAGTGGAGCATTCAGCACTAAGTGAGATGTGTTTATCAAACCCTCCAGGGCTCGAGACCATTATGGAAGAGGTGGCAGAAAGAATATAAGAGCCAAATGAAGGGGACGAGTGCTTACATTACTGTCTTCCAGACACAAAGTGGTTTTGATATTCATGACTCATAGTGGCTGATGCTACCTACATAAGGAAAAAAAAGATGACATCAAAATAGAAGATAGACTAGTTGAAAAGAAGGTATTCAGTGGGGGCGATGGTGATCATGGTATACTGTTGATAGTTATGGAAGTTGTCAATAAAAAGGTGGGCCAGACTTTTCTCTAGAGGGGTAATTGTAAACTCTCTGAAGGCAGGAGTCCTGCTGGGCAAAGCACAGTCAGCAGAACTTCAAAGCCAGGAAAGGCTACACTTTCTAGAGACCCTGACTCAAAAAAGGTGGATGGTACCTAAGGAACAATACCCAAGGTTGTCCTCTGTCCTACACACACACACACACACACACACACACACACACACACACACACAACACAAACATTGAACAAAAAAAAAAAAAAAAAAGGATGCTAGGGCTGGGGGAGATAGCTCAGTGGCTAAAGGCACTTGCTTGCAAAACCTGTTGGCCCAGGTTCAATTCCCTAGTACCTACATAAGCCAGATGCACATGAATCTGTAGTTTGCAGCAGCAATAGGGGCTGGCACACCCAAACAAAAATACTCTCTCCCTCTGAGGTAAATAAAAGAAAAAAATTTTTTTAAAGATTTTTTAAAAGCCGGGCGTGGTGGCGCATGCCTTTAATCCCAGCACTCGGGAGGCAGAGGTAGGAGGATCGCTGCAAGTTCGAGGCCACCCTGAGAATACAGAGTGAGTTCCAGGTCAGCCTGAGCTAAGGTGAGACCCTAACCTTGAAAAACAAAAAAAACAAACAAAAAAAATTTTTTTAAGATGCCAATAGGCCCAAACCCAATGTTTTTATGATTAATGACAAGTGTAGCTAAGACCTAAAGCTCTGAAATAATAGATATAATTAGAAAAGACAAGCCTACATTTTAGAATCCTGAAAACCAGTTCTAAGGAGCTCTTTTAATCTGCATTTTAGCTAGCAAAGAGGAAAAATCAGTTTAACAATTTTTTAAATTTATACTACAGTTATCTATATTATAGTGAGCATCTAATTAATTTTCCACCACAAAAGAACAAATGAAAAAAACTAACCGTTAACTTCACATTAGTCAATCCTTTGCCCTAAGTCATTCAGCTCTGCTGAGTACTCATGTGTGGAGCCAGAACTGAGACCTTGCTTAGTTGAGTGAAGGACAGTGGAACAGGGGGAGATACTGACAGAAGATGCTGAAGTGAAGGCAAAGGGGGCTGACAAAAGAAGGTCACAGTAAAAAAGCCTCACGTAGTCCAAACCCTGTTGGAAGTGACAGAATGGGATGGATAGGTGGGAAGTAAAAGAGAAAACACATTTAATACAGTTTTAAATACTGTGCTACATACTCACTGGTATAACTAAGAAATAACTATATACTGATTATTTAACTTACTACCACAATCAAATGTAATATAGTCAAAGAGGAAGATGCCCAACTCAGGGGACTCATGAAAGTGGCTGAACCAGCAGAGAGGAAATGTTATGACAAAAAAGTGGTGAATCGGCTTAGCAATTAAAGTGTTTGTCTACAAAGCCAGAGGACCCTGGTTCCATTCCCCAGGACCCATGTAAGCCAGAGTACAAGGGTGTGCACGCATCTGGAGTTCGTTTGCAGTGGCTGGAGGCCCTGGTGCACCCATTCGCTCCCCCCTCTCTCTCTCAAATAAAGAAATAAAAAATATTTAAAAAAAAAAAAAAAAGGTGGTGAATGGCATCCAATGTGACCAGGGCAGCTGGCAAAGGTGTCTACTCTTATTGAGAATCACCGGGGGTAGGGTTAGAATTGAAGAAAAAGGTACAGACAGGTAGCAGGAGGCTCAGGGAGAAAAGCTCTGGAGAATCAGCTGGAACTGTTGTCAAGGAGGCCTCATACATCTTTGCACAGGAATCCATATTTCTCCTCCTCTCTTCCCCCTTGAATTCTCCCTCAGTGGCTTTTAGGACACCCGTTTTATTTCTTCTGCTGCTCCCACTGGACAGTCTTACTAATTTTCACTATTAGGCTTTTTTTTTCCTAGTCCAGGCTGACCTGGAATTCACTATGTGCTCTCAAGGTGGCCTCAAATATCTTTTTATCATATATATATATATATATATTTGTATTTCAAGGTAGAGTCTCACTCTAGCCCAGGCTGACCTGGAATTCACTATGTAGCTTCAGGACGGCCTCAAACTCACAGCGATCCTACCTCTGCCTCCAGAGTGCTGGGATTAAAGGCGTTCACCACCATGCCCGGCTTTATCCAACATAATTTAAAAGCTTTTTTTCCCCTTTGGACCATTTTTAGGAATTCACAAACTGGAGCTGTCCAATAAGAGTTCATTCACTTGGGTTAAATGACAGGGTGCTCAGGATAGCCCAACGGCAACTAGAAGTTTCTATCAATGGTCACATGTAGTTTCCAGGAACCAACTCACACAGATTTTTGGGATCAACTATTTCTCAGTTGGGATTTTTTTTTTTTTTCCTGAAGTAGGGTCTCATTCTAGCTACAGTTGACCTGGAAATCACTATGTAGTCTCAGGGTGCCCTCAAACTCATAGTGATCCTCCCACCTCTGCCTTCTAAGTACTGGGATTAAAGGCATGCACCCCTACACCCAACTCTCTAAGTTGGATTTTTATAGCCTGTGTCTGACCACATCTATATGCTTGGCTTTACATATAAAGAAAATGGGGAAGTTTTTCTTTTGTGTAAATTAACTCTGCTTGTGGGGGCACTGAAAGAATCACTAGACTCCATTTGGGGACACAGACACTGAGTACCCCAGTAGGAACTGTTCAGATGGAAATGTCTGTGTGGGGCTCAAGATAGATTCAATTTTCTCCCTCGGAATCCACATTCTTGAAAAGCCAGGAAATTTCTAATTTAGAGCCTGTGAATGATTCCAAACCTCTTGGACAGCAATGTGGCAGTGTGAACCCATGCCTAGAAATTCCTTTCCAGGAATTTATCCCAAGGAAGTAATTCAATCAAAGTAAAGAGCTATGCCTTGCAAAAATGTTCAAGATAATCTACAACAGTGAAATGTAGAAGGAAGAAGGGATAGTAAACAAACCGAGCAGGGTGGAACATGCCTGTAATCCAAGTAAGCAGGAAGCTGAGGCAAGAGGATCACAAGCTCAGGGCCAACCAATACTTCTATACACATAGTGACATCCTGTCCACTATTAGGCTTTTAAATGTTGCAGTATCATGAGTCAATTCTCAGCAACTTCTCTTTCACTTTTCCTCTTGGAGAGGAATCCCTTCCATACAGTTTCTTAAAATCTCCATTCCAGTTGGAAAGAAGGGATTCAGTAGAAGAGGAATTTGGGAGGAGAAAAAAAAAAAAGAGGGTAGTGGGAGGGGACTATGATCATGATGTCTATGTATGGAAGTTAACAATAAAGTCTTTAAAAAAAAATCTAGCCCGGTGTGGTAGCGCACACCTTTAATCCCAGCACTCGGGAGGCAGAGGTAGGATTGCAGTGAGTTCGTGGCCACCCTGAGACTACATAGTGAATTCCAAGTCAGCCTTGGTTAGAGCAGGACCCTACCTTGAAACACCAAAAAAAAAAAAAAAAAAAAAAAAGTTTAAAAAAAAAATCCATCTCCAGGCTGGAGAGATGGCTTAATGGTTAAGGTGCCTGCCTCCTAAGCCTAAGAACACTAGTTCAATCTCCAGCTCCCACATTCAGCCAGATGCAAAGTGATGTAAGGGCGCAATGCTTCACTTGACCACAAGGGGGCGCACACATCTGGAGTTTGTTCACAGCAGCTGAGAGACTGCCGGTGCGCCCATCTCTATCTGTCTCCCTCTCTGTCTCTCTCTCTCTCTGTGTCTCTCTCCAAAAATAAATAAAATAATTTAAAAATTTTTTAAAAAATTAAAAAAAAAATCCATCTCCAAGCCGGACGTGGTGGCGCACGCCTTTAATCCCAGCACTAGGGAGGCAGAGGTAGGAGGATCGCTGTGAGTTCAAGGCCACCCTGAGATGACGTAGTGAATTCCAGGTCAGCCTGGGCTAGAGCAAGATCCTACCTTGGAAAACAAAACAAAACAAAACAAAAATCCATCTCCAGCCCAGTCTAGGCTCAAGACCCAATGTCTGCTCCAAACATCTTTGTGGTGAACTGAATCCGATGTCTTCCATAAGCTCATGTGTTCTGAATGCCTGGTCCCCAGCTGGTGGCAATTTGGAAGGTGGCAACTCACTGAAGGAGTTGTGTTGCTGGGGGTGGGCTATGGAGTGTTACAGCCGGCTCCCCCTTGCCAGAGCTCAGCTCACTCTCTTGTTGCTACCTTCCACCTGCTGTGGCAGATCTGGATGTCCAGCTTCTGCTCATGCCATGCTTTTCCCTGCCATCATGAAGCTTCCCCTTGAGACTAAAAACACCCAACCATCAACTGCTTTCAGTTGGGTGTTTTTCCCCAGCAATGAGAAGGTAACTACAATAACCTTGAAGTACAATAAATGTCTCAGGACCTCCTCAAACTCAAGTGTTCAAAATGACCATTCCCAAACCCCGTTCCCTCCCTGTCTTCCCTGACTTGGTAACAGGCATAACCTTTCACTGAGGTACTTGGACCTCAAACGTCTTCTCCTCAACCTCAACACTATTCAGTCACCAAGTACTGCCCATTCCCATCTACCAGGTGATTTACATTCACCAAATGTCCACTCCCACAAATACCACTCTTTTAAAGGTATCATCTCTTATTGCTACTCACAGTTCCTGAACATGTTGTTTCTGTTTTCTTTTGTTTTGTTTTTGAGGTAGGGTCTCACTCTAGGCCAGACTAACCTGGTACTCACTGTGTATTCCAGGGTGTCCTCAAACTCATCGTGGTCCTCTTACCTCTGCCTCCCTAGTGCTGGGATTAAAGGTGTGCCCCACCACACCCGGCTCAGCTCCTGAACATGTGAACATGCCCATCTCTTCACTATACCCTGACTTCCTTGCTCTTTTCTTAAGAGTTCTGAGTTCAGCCCAGCCTCCTTTTGTATTGGAAAGCTCTGACCTTCAGAGTAGATGAGGCCCTTACCTTGTTCTATGCCCAGAGGGACAAAGGCATGGAAGTTCATTACTAGAAAGATAATATGGCTCCATATTTCTTTCCTTATTTATGATTTAATTTATACAACTGAGAAGAACCAAAGCTAGTGTCCTAATGGGACAGCTCTATGCCATCTAGCACTGTTAGTGCTCCAAAACCTGAGTAGAGACAGAAAGTAGAGTTAAGACTCCCTGTTTATTCTTCTGTGTAAAATAGTAAGAAAAAGATAAAAAGTCAACAGATAAAAACAAAAATAACAACAACAAAAAATCTCAGACACTTGAGGTTGATGGAATGAGATTTTTTTAAAAATGTAGCAATATAAAGGAGCCACCTAGAAGATACAAAGAGATATCCAGTACACCACAATTCTTCACTAACTCAAACTACTGTATGGTCCTAACTCCTTGTTTGACCTTGCAACTGTCTAAAGCTTCCTTATCACTGCCAAGCTGGGTCTTCCCACACTACTCATCAATGAACAGCAGTTCAATCAACAAATGTATGTTCTTCACATGCTCAACAGGTACTGTGTGCAAGCTGTAGCAGAATCAAAATGTCTACAACCAGGGCAATTATAATGGAATGTGATCAATACTGCTGTGGTTGTATTAACAAGAGGAAATAAACAATGCTTTACAGTAGTTTGGTTCAGGGACTGGAGGGTGACCCACACACTTACACCATAATCTAAACTGTGCACAACATTTAGTTCAACTAACATGGTTTTCCTAGAAAGACTTTCTCCAGGTAGATCATGACACAGATTTATATTAGCTGCAAGCTCCTTTTGTGACAGGCTGGAACTCTGGCAGCAATGACATAGGGGAATGTAGCAGAGAGGGAGACAGGTCAGGTAAAGCAGACCTTAGAAGATAAATACTATTCTGTCAAGAAGCAAAGGGAAAAAGGCATTCTTGGGTAGCCTATTCAGATGACAAGATGCCTTCATTTGTTAACCAAAGATGTTATTGGAACTGTTACATTCGTCAAGTCCATGCTAAGTGGCCTGACCATGCTTGTTAAAAATTAAATTTTTAAGCCGGGCGTGCTGGTGCACTCGTTTAATCCCAGCACTAAAGAGGCAGAGGTAGGAAAATTGCCGTGAGTTCAAGGCCACCCTGAGACTACATAGTGAATTCCAGGTCAGCTTGGGCTATAGTGAAACCCCAACTCAAAAAACAAAAAATAGGTGCCGGGCGTGGTGGTGCACGCCTTTAATCCCAGCACTTCACAAAAAAAAAAAAAAAAAAAAGCAACAACAAAAAACAAAAATTAAATTTCACTGTCTCGCCATCCTATCCAATTCTTTCCCCTGTACCCAGTATGTATGTGTATAATGTTATACACACACACATACACATATACACACACACACACCTTTATGTTGCTGTGCTGAGAATTAAATCCAGGGTCTATACATGATAGGCACGCACTCTTAACCCTAGCCCTAATACCTGATATTTATATATACTTTTACTAAATTTGATTTCTTCTCAGTTGGTTTTGAATCTGTAGCCTACTAGTTTCCTTCAAAATTCTCTCTAATGCCTTAAAAGGGCAGTAACTAACTTTTTCAGAGCATTGCAACAAATACCTCTATAAGAGGATTTAAATTAAAAACTTAAAGTTATATACTATTCCCACCAAGCTGCCCGGAAAATACTACACTTAATGCTCATATTCACATATTAATGCTACTCTCACTTCTGGTTAGAGAAGCTTCTCTTTTCAGATGGCGATGACCACTGGGATGATCCAAAAGGCAACATAGTGCTGAGAAGAAGGGATGGAGAAGTGCCCAGCACTGAAACATCTCTGTCACACCCTCCAAGGCTCAGGGATCATTGCGGAAGAGGGGGCGGATAGAATGGAAGAGCCAAAGGAAGGGTACGACTCCCTACAATGCAACTGCCCAGACAGAAATTGGCCTTGATATCCATGACCTTGCTGTGCCTAACAATACCTCCGCAAGACCCTCATAGTAGAAGTAAAAGAGGATGACATCATATTAAAAAAAGAGACTAATGGAGAGAGGGAGGGGATATGATGGAGAGTGGAGTTCTAAAGGGGAAGGGGGAGGGGAGGGAAAAATACGCACCTTTGGTATGTAAGTATGTTTTGTTGTCAATAAATATTAAAAAAAATATATATAAATAAATAAATAAATAAATAAATAAATAAACTTAAAGTTGCACAATGTAAATGCTGACCTGCTGTTCAAAAGTTGTAGGTTTTGAGCCGGGCGTGGTGGCGCATGCCTTTAATCCCAGCACTCGGGAGGCAGAGGTAGGAGGATCGCCATGAGTTTGAGGCCACCCTGAGACTACATAGTTAATTCCAGGTCAGCCTGGGCCGGAGTGAGACTCTACCTCGAAAAACAAAAAAAAAAAAAAAAAAAAAAAAAAGTTGTAGGTTTTTTTCTTGAGCTTCAAGATAACTTCTTGCCAGGACTGGTGTCACAGACCTTAATCCCAGCTACTGAAAGGCTGAAACAGAAGGACAAGTTCACGGCTCACCTAAATTCTGTTTCCAAAAATGAAGTAAGGCCAGGCGTGGTGGCCTTTAATCCCATACCTTTAATCCCAGCACTAGGGAAGCAGTAGGAGGACCACTGTGAGTTTGAGACTAGCCAGACTACACAGTGAATTCCAGGTCAGCCTGGCTTAGAGAGACACTATCTTGAAGAAACAACAACAAAAATAAATACAGTAAAACAAGGATGGGGACATAGCTCAATGTTAGAATGCTTACCTAGTATTTGCAAAGCCCTAAATTCAATCCCCAGTACTGCAAAAATAAATAAATAGGGCTGGACAGATAGCTTGGCAGTTAAGGCACTTGCCTACCAATCCAAAGGACCTAGGTTCGACTCCCCAGGACCCACATAAGCCAGATGCACATGTGCCTGGAGTTCGTTTGCAGAGGCTGGAGGTCCTAGCATGCCCTTTCTTTTTCTCTCTCTCCCTCAATAAAATAAACCTAAATAAAAATAAAATTTTAAAAATAAATAAAACCTAGGTGTGGTGGCAGACACAATTAATTCCAACCTGGGCTACAGCGAGACCTTACCACAAAAAAATTAATTAATTAAATAAAATTTTAAATATATATATAAAAGAACCTCTTTTCACCTCAGGAGGTCCTTATTTTTTAATTCCAGGAAAAGTATCTGACTCTAAATGTATACCTGGTCATTCTAGCAGCTCTGCTTTGATCTCTTGCTTCAAGATTAAATGTCTGAGAAGACAGTAAAATGGAATCTGGTTATATTCCCACCAGTATATTCTAGCTGGCCAGCAACTAAACTTGCCTCACTAATAAATCTAAAACCACAAGTCATATGGTAAGGCTTGAATTTCTTTCTTTCCTCCTTCCCTCCCTCCTGACCACAAACTCATGGAGACAAGAATGTCCTTGTACTTCTGATCCTCCTGCTTCTCTGGCCCAAGTGCTGGAGTTACAGGAACATACCCTCACACCCAGTTTACGTGTGACTACAGATAAACCCAGGGCTTAGTGTATGCTAAGCAAGCAAGCCACCAACTGAGCTACATCCCCAGCCCATATTATACATTTTAATGGGATTAACGCACCCACTACTGTCCCAACTACAGAACATCTAGTAGGTAGTATACAGTCAAGCTCTCTTCAGTGTAGCATATAGTCCCGTTAGGACACATTTGCTATGTTTTGCTTTATTTATTTATAAGACAAGGTCTCATGTATCCCAGGCTGGCCTCATACCTACTATGTAGCCAAGGATGACCTAGAAATTCTGATCTTCCTATCCCTGTATCTCTCAAGTACTAGACTGCACTGTTCTTAGTAGCACACCTTTAATTCCAGCACTTGAGAGGCAGACATAGGAGAATTGCCATGCGTTTGAGGCCACCCTGAGACTACATAGTGAATTCCAGAGTCAGCCTGGACTACAGTGAGACCCTACTTCAAATAAAAATTTGATGAACTTAATTACTCTAAAAATATATTTTTCCCAAAGCTATCAAGTAACAATATTCTTAAAGTCACTATGTATTAATTTGATGGATAAAAGTATGGCCAGTATTTTCAGTTGAATGTAATGTTAAAAACAATCAAATCCCTCCTTTTACACTACTTATTAGGGTCAGACCAGTTGTTATTTTGAGACTCTCAGTCTTGCCACAGTGAAAGATATTTGTTAGTTCAACACTCTTTACTCACTTTCTTCTTTCTTCCCTCCATCTCGCAATCTCCTCTGGCGTGTCTAGTTTGATCTTCTTCATACCAGGAGCATGCATCTAAGGAACATCAGGAAGCACACAGCATGCTTCTGACTAAGAGGAACACTTTGCATACAACATTAAACTTACAACAGAAACCATTTTAAAATTAAAAAGCAGGGCTGAAGAGATGGCTTAGTGATTAAACGCTTGCCTGTGAAGTCTAAGGACCCCAGTTCAAGGCTCAATTCCTCAGTAGCCACATAAGCCAGACAGATGCACAAGATGGATTTTGTTTGCAGTGGCTAGAGGCCCTGGTATGCAACCCCCCCCCCCATTGCTCTCAAATAAATAATTTTTTTTAATCGCAATAAACTAAAAAGCAGCTTTTACCTACCCTTAAATGACTTCTTTAAAGGAAAAAGAATCCTTTCTCATGTGTTTAGATCAATGCTATTGATAAGAAAAAGGAGTAGGAGCTGGAGAGATGGCTTAGTGGTTAAGGCATTTGCCTGCAAAGCCAAAGGACCTTGGCCTTGGTTTGATTCCCCAGGACCCACGTAAGCAAGATGCCAAGGTGCCACATGTATCTGAAGTTCATTTACAGTGGCTGGAGGCCCTGGCACGCCCGTTCTCTCACTCTGTCTCTCTGTCTGCCTCTTTCTCTCTCAGTTTCTCAAATAACTAAATAAATAAAAGAAAAAAGAAGAAGAGTAACAATTTTGGTTATAGTAGATGTAAAACCTAGTTTCTCAACTGGCATTCAATACCCAAATAAATGACTTAACCAAACCGAGGCTGACAGCTAAAGAAATTAGAAGACATGAGAATTTCAAGTTGCATGATATACTAAATAATAAAACTGATATAGTAGAACTAGCAGACATTGGATTCAAGAAACTCAAACACAAGTCAGTTCTGAGACCTTAGGTAAATCACTTTTTAAAGATGTGTTAAATGGAGAATATTTACTTTTGCATAGTTTATGAGAATGAAACTGAATAAGAGATGTAAAATTTCCTTACAAAGTACAGAATGATCCTTTAACATTACTGATAAGCTATATAAACTAAGAACTTGTTTAAGTAACAGATATATAAGATAAGTATTCATTTAAAAAAGATAAGGTTAAGAAGCCATAAGAGCTTACATTTCTCCAATGGAACTGGACAATCTTCTCATGGGCACTAAAAGAGCAATCTACTTCAGGACACTGTAAGAGTTTAAAACAGAAGAATTGAATGTTTTCACATAGTTTACCCCATCAGAAACCTATAGCTACAGCTATACTCTGGTCATATCAGTCATTCTACCAGTGTTGTATTTCTGCTTCAGTCTTATGTCAATAGTAAAACAAAGGTTGCTCCAAGCAGAGCAGCATTTATGAAGCAATGACATCTTCTATGCAATCAGCACGGGGATGCAGCTCAGTGACCTTTCCTTGAGCAAAGCATAACATCAGCAATATTGTGAAATGCTTTTAATTACTAAAGCTGAAAAGCTTTTTTTAATATTTTATTTATCCTCAAGGAGAGAGAGAATGGGCACACCAGGGTCCCCAGTGACTGCAAATGAACTTCAGATACATGAGCCACTTTGTGCCATCTGGCTTTACACGGGTACTGGGAAATCAAACCCAGGTCATTAGGCTTTGCAGGCAAAGTGCCTTAATCATTGAGCACCTTTCCAACCCCTGAAGGGCATTGTTCTAAATGAATTATTTCTAAACTAAAATTTTTCTTTTTATAAACTTTTAAAAACATTTTAAATGGTTTAAAAAAATCGGGGAGGGGGGTGCTGGAGAGAGCACTTATGGCACCTGACTGAAAAGCAAAAGGACCCAGGTTCAATTCCCTAGGACCCACATAAACACAAGGTGGCATATATGTCTGAAGTACATTTCCAGTGGCTGGAGGACCTAGTGTGCCCATTCTAGCTTTCTCTCTCTCTGCCTTGTTCTCTCTTAAATACTATTTCTTTTAAAAAATCTGGCTGAGGGCTGGGGAGATGGCTCAGCAGTTAAAGCACTTGGCTGAAGAGACAAAGGACCCAAGTTCGATTCCCCAGTACCCATGTAAGCCAGATGGGCCCATGGAGAGGTAGGAAGATCACTTTGAGTTCGAGGCCTCCCTGAGATTACATAGTAAATTCCAGGTCAGCATGGGCTAGAGCAAGACCCTACCTTGAAAAAAAAAAATCTGGGTGCTGGAGAAATGAATCAGTGGTTAAGGCACTTGCCTACAATGCCTAAGAACCTGGGTTCAGTTTCCCAGTACCCATGTAAAGCCAGTTGCACAAAGTGGTGCATGTGTCTAGAGTTTGTTTGTGTGCCCATCCCCCCCCCGTGTCAAATAAATAAAATTTTTAAAAATCTGGACCATCCTTAGCAATCAATGAGCTATGGTAATCACAGTGTGGCTTTAGGGTCAAGGGAACCATAGGGGAAGAGAACTCACAAAGGTACCTGGGGCAACAGGGTGAAGGTCCAGCCCTCTACTCTTACTGAGTAGTGAAGGCACAACTACAAGGTACTGCCACACCACCCTTCTATCACTGAAGCAATGGGCTTCCTGTTCTCAAACTGAAACCACAGGTGCAAGGACCCCATAACAAGTGATCACACAACATTTCTATGAAAATTATAAACTTATATAACGAAAATAAACTTGGAAATTCTACCAGAAATACAAATAAAAGTTCGTTTGTATTGCTATCACACCCTCCAAGGCTCATTGAGGAAGGGGTGGGATAAAGAACGTAAGAGCCAAAAGAAGGGGAAGGGTACTTTGCAATACTCATGACCTCACAGAGGTCGACACTACCTACACAAAACCTGCATAATATGAGGGGGGAAATGATGACATCAGATAGGAGAGACAAGCTGGAAACAAGAAGGAACTCGGTGGAAGGAGGACTCAGAAGGAGGAGAGGGAAGGTTTGGGGAGGAGATTATGATCATGGTATACTGTCTATATATATGGAAGTTGTCAATAAAAAGGTTGAAAAAAAAAAAAATAAATAAATAAATAAATAAGGCCATTTGGCTACATAAATTCAGAAACCTACTTTTGTATGTTCAGACATGTGTTTGTCATACTTTTCTTGATTTTTAAAACCACGATCACAGGTATCACAAAAGAAGTGAAAAACTGGTTCCTTTCTTTTCTGCAAATAAGAAGAGACATTAGGATTTTGGTAAAAAACCTTTGGTCAATAATAAAAATTTAACTCTACCAAGAATACATATTGTGATTTTCTTTTCACATACCTGTTATACAGGAAGAACAGACTTCTGAATGTATTTTAAAGAATAATTGTATTTTTTATTTTTAGCAACTATAATTGCCAAAGACAGGCATGATGAAAAAAATTTAAATCTAAACAAAGTTAATACAAACTACGAGTAGAATTCAAGTTGGTAACTTAATTGGGATGTTGTACAGTATCTGCCAAGAGGATCTTAAAGTAAAAATTCAAGGTAAAAACAGAATTTCATCTTTTAGGAATAATAGCTACTTCATATGGTTTCCATTTTCTTTTTCAATGTTCAGACTGTTTGTATAACACACCTGTGAAATCCTATTAACAAAAGCTACATAATTTTCATACCAAAAAAGTTTAATTTCATGCTCTAGACAGTACTCATCTTATTCTAAAGTACTATTTATACACCCTAAATTTGAAAGGTCAGCTCTCATGGCCAGGAAGAATGGCCAGTTGCTACAATCCCAGTACTTAAGAGGCTGAGAAGAGGTTTAAGAGTCCCAGCTAACTGGACTACATGAGGAGACCCTGACTCAAAGAAAGAAGGGGGGAGGGGGAACCAGACCCTAATGTCAGAATAAAGTCTACTTTAATACGCACTGGGCCTGTGAACTATAAGCAAGCATTATTTCTGATTATAAACTTCCACAACTGTTAACACTCACACTGAAACAACTATAGCACTACAATCAACTATGCCAGACAGCATACTTACAGGTTGAGCAAATACAAGGATCTTAACTTAGAAACATTAAATTTAATGTCACCTGAATTTAACACAAGAAAAAGAAATAAAAGGAATGCCCTTTATACTTCAGAAATATCCTTTCCTAAATGATCCTTGTACATTAAAAGGCAAAAACATCCCTTGGTATCAATCTACTGTAAATTTTAAAACTTTACCTAAATTCTATAGAACATTTATTTGTAACCATAATTTTCAATTATTTTTATTTTTGATTCTATACTGAAATAGATTAAATTTTCACATTTTTCTATAGTTTTTCCATTTACTTCTCAAAACCATTTCGATTGAACTTTGCACTTACAGCTAAAATCCGTAAAACGCCTATTATACTACAAAACACTGGGTCCATTTGGAATGAATGTAAAATACTGAGCATCACAAAAAACAAAAGACAAGAAATAGCATCATAGAGATCAAGACAGCATCACACTCAACATCTCAGAAATACCTTTTTTTTCTGTTTTCTGTTAGGAGGCAAATTGAAGTCAGTGAAGTTTGCATCATGTTTCCGTGAAAAATAAGGTGTAACTAAAAACAAAAAAAGAGATCCATTAAAGTTTGAAACTGTATGATCTTTTTTTGTTTCAGTTTTTCAAGGTAGGGTCTCACTCTAGCCCTGGCTGGCCTGGAATTCACTATGTAGTCTCAGGTTGGCCTAGAACTCCCGGCGATCCTCCTACCTCTACCTCCCAAGTGCTGGGATTAAAGACATGAGCCACCACGCCCGGCTTTCTAATCATTTTTTTTTGAGATCGTATCTCATATAGGCTAAACTAGCTTCCAACTCCCTATTGTGGCTGAGGACGTCGAACTCCTGATCCTGAAGCTTCACCTCCCAAGTGCCCGGGATTACAGGCATGCAACGCCACACCCGGTTTATTCAGTGCTAGGGATCGAACCCAAGGCCTCGTGCATGCGGTACTTATGAACTACATCCCCAGCCATATATTCTAATCACCCTCTAACCCATACAATCGTAACTTTCTAATATGTAGTTTTATTGCGTATGTGTCCTCATGTACTAGGGAAATGGGAAACCCCGTAAAGATAAGGACTTGTGTTTTATTCACTCCTATATTCCCGGTAGATAGCTGGATTCAATGAATAAACTTGAGTCACCAGGCAGTGAAAACCCTTATCACAGGTCTGACTAGAGGCTCCACGAGTACAAGGCAGAGTTGAGACATGAAAGGGACGCCAAGCAGAGGGAAAGCGGTGAAGGTGCAAGCGTGACACGAGGACCAGCAGCCTACCTACCGGGAGAGTTGTGGGGCTTCGCATGCTGAGGAAAGCCATCAGGAGCATGTCTCCAGTACCACGGGGCGGAAGCCTCGAAGTTCCAGGCAGGCCGTCCATGGAGCTGCTGAGGCCGAGAATCCAGGGGCGCCTGGGCGTCGAAGGGGGGCTGCGCCCCGGGAAGAATCTGCGCATCGAAGGGCGGTGGCACCCCGGGGAAAGGCTGGGTCTCCGTGCGGGGCTGCGCGTTCTTGCCGGGGTCTGCCCCCGCCGCGGGACACGGCGACAAAGGAGGCGGCGGCGGGGGCAGCATGCCCCAGAGCATCCAGGGCTCCCGCGGCGGGGCGGCGTCGCTTAGCGGGCCCAGCGCGGGGGTCAGCTCCGGGGCTGGAAACCACCTAGGGGAGCCGGCTCTGCCATGCCAGCCGCGAGGAAAGTGTGGCGTCCCCATAAAGCGTCACTTCCGTCAGGCCAACGCGGCGGATCAGCCAACCGCGGGCTGACACGTCATCGACAGGCGCCGGAACGCGTCCCGTTCCTTGCGCGGCTGGGCAGCTTTCCGCGCTAGACTGACTTGGGCCGGGAGGACGTCGCCGCGGATGGCGAGGGACCTGATCGGGCCGGCCCTGCCGCCTGGCTTCAAGACCCACGGCTCCGCGGAGGACGAGGAGCGGGACCCGAGCCCCGGTAAGCGGCGTGTGCCTCTGCCCACTGCCCTTGCGTAAAGGCAGCCGGGATGGAGGAGGCGCTGATCATCATGACGGCGACACTGTCCCGTTTATCATGTAATAGGAGCCGGACTAATTGTACTGATTGATCAACATACTTCCGGCCATTTATTTAACCCTCCCAGGAGCTGTATAAGGAAAAATGATTGATTATCCCCATGTTACAAATAGGACTCCGACGGCTTAGATTAAACAGCCCAAATGTGGTCCTAACCTCTCTGTTTTGGCGTACAAGACCCTTGAAGAATTCTCCTTTCACCAGCGACCTGCCTTCCTGGCCTTACGTTATGTTATTGCATCTGACAGTCCAATGCTCTGTCCGAGTTTTCTGTGTACTTCCTCAACGCTAGGCGTCTTCTTGCGTACCTGACAAACGCCTATACATCCTTGAAGTCCCACCTTAAGTGTCACATCAGGGAACACTTTCTAAAGTCTCCTGAGCATCAAGCCGCTGTACTCAACTACACTGCATATTTAATACAACCGTATTTGATTTGTTCACAGATCTGTCTTCACCATTTCTCTATGGTCTTCTAACTACAACACATGATAGGCACTTCTTAAGTACTGAAGACACGCCTTTCAGACTTTCTCTTGCATATCTGTCTTTAATGTTTGTTCCAGTTTGTAAGCTGGGACTACTATAACAGGAAAAGAATAAAAACAAGACTGTCCCAATAATTCCTGAATTTAATTTTCTTCATTTGACTACCCAGAAGTAATGCCTCCACTGGAGAATTCCTTCCTGATCTCATTTCTACAGTAGCCATTTTAAAAAATATTATTTTATTTTATTTTATTATTATTATTATTATTATTATTATTATTATATATTTTTGGTTTTTTGAGGTAGGGGTTCACTCTAGTTCAGGCTGACCTGGAATTCACTATGTAGTCTCAAGATGGCCTCGAACTCACTGTGATCCTCCTACCTCTGCCTCCCAAGTGCTGAGATTAAAGGCGTGCACCACCACACCAGGCTTTTTTTTTTTTTTTTAATTTTTAAAAACATTTTTATTGTTGGGTTTTTTTGTTTGTTTGTTTATTTTTATTTATTTAAGAGTGACAGACAAAGCCGGGCGTGGTGGCGCACGCCTTTAATCCCAGCACTCGGGAGGCAGAGGTAGGAGGATTGCCGAGAGTTCGAGGCCACCCTAAGAATACATAGTTAATTCCAGGTCAGCCTGGACTAGAGTGAGACCCTACCTCAAAAAAAAAAAAAAAAAAAAAAAAAGAGTGACAGACAAATACGGAGAGAAAGAGACAGATATTTTTATTGTGAACTTTAATAATTAAATATATTTAATATATTGTAATTTGATTGTGCTCTTATCACATTACCCTCTTCCTACCCTTCCTCCTAGGACGCTCCTTTTTCAAGATAGTCCTTCCTCTGTCTTGTTATCTCATTCCTTTCGTCATCTATGTCAAAATGTTGATGGGCTCAGAACAGTGCAAGTCTTGTGGGGGTACTGGTAATCAATGTGGGTCCCTGAATGCACCAGTCAAGTCATGCTTGGAGGACAGTGCCCCACAGTACACCTTCCCACTCTGGTTCTTACATTTTTTTCCTTCCCCCTCTTATGCAATATTTCTAGAACTTTGAAGGGTGTGATAGGAATACCTGTTAGTGTTGAGCTCTCAAAAGCATCTTATTTTCTGCTTTGGTAATATGGCAGACAGCTTCAGGTCACTGAGATGAACTTCCAGACCAGGCACAGTTATGGAGGAGGGGATTTATTGAAGATAAAGGGGAATTTCCATAATGCCAGAAGTTGGCCTGCTGTCACAGTTCCAAGCACAGAGAGAAGCCACAAGCCAAAACCCAAAAGCCTCACCTCCAGCACAGGCAAGCACACTTCCAGAATTCCAGACAGAACTCAGATACTTTGCATATCTTTCAACTGGAATTTCAAATCCATCACTGCACCTTAGGGCTGCACTCTAAGATCTGCCCAGTGACACCTCCTCCAGCCAGGTAGCCACAAATCTAAATTATGATTTTTTTTTTTTTTTTTTTTTTTGGTCTTTTGAGGTAGGGTCTCACTCTAGCTCAGGCTGACCTGGAATTCACTCTGTGGTCTCAGGGTGGCCTCATACTCACAGCAATCCCCCTACCTCTGTCTCCTGAGTACTGGGATTAAAGGTGTGTGCCACCATGCCTAGCTTTCAATTACAAATTTTAATAAAATCCTGAATATAATGGGAGCCATCCATTCAAACTACCATAGATGAGTTTTGAGTATCCTCACTGTCTACCACCATCTCCCTAGAG
Organism: Orientallactaga sibirica; assembly: GCA_036365145.1. NCBI lineage: Eukaryota > Metazoa > Chordata > Mammalia > Rodentia > Dipodidae > Orientallactaga > Orientallactaga sibirica. Next base: position 2,727,693 of record JAEOAD010002183.1, read on the forward strand.
AATGTTCTGTGGCTAGCAGTGAGAGCAGAACTCATATTCAATCCATCACTTCCTCTGCAATGTTCTGTAGGCCCTAGTGGATGTGATAGAGTTGACTCATCCAGTGCTAAGCTCTAAGCTTCCTTTTCTTCTTGTCACCTTTGATATCCCTGGTATTTGCCACCATCTGTAAAAAGAAGATTCCTTACCCAAAATGAGAATAGCATTAATCATAGGGCATAAACATATATATATTTAGGAAGGTTTTAAAAAATATTTTATTGATTGATTGATTGATTTTCAAGCAGAGAAAGAAAGGGGGGCAGGGAGAATGGGTGGACCAAAGCCTCTATCTGTTGTAAACTAACTCCAGAAGCATGCCCCATATTGTGCATCTGGCCTTTTGTGGATATTGGGGAATCAAACCTGGGTCATTAGGACTTGCAGGCAAGCACCTTAACTGCTAAGCCATCTCTCCAGCCCTAGGAGGTTTTTTGATGGTCATAGCCTCTCCATTTAGCCATAGAACAGTGGAAACTTCCCTCAAGGATCCATGACCTTCCAAGCCATAGGCTTCTGACTTGGTTTTTCAGTACCAGGTATGAATTCCCTCCCTCTGAGCAGATCTCATATACAGTGAGAGAAACATTTATTGTCTTCATAACTTATGTTAAGCTATTGCACCAGTGGGTACACCTTGCCTGCCTGGTTAATTTTGTAGTGTTCAGGATCCACTGCTTGTTCATGCTGCTGATGACTTTTATCCCCCAGCAGCTTACATAGTGCTTTGAGCACTATAACAGCTAACCAGCAGGGAGCTGGCTTCCATCTCAGTACTGGCTGGATTTCTCAATGTCCTGGGACTGCAACCTGTGCTATCTTCAGCATTAGGGTCTTACCATCTAGTGCTGGTGGGTAGGTAACCAAGTACTTTTTCAATGTTGTGCATTGTTTGAGGGGCCTCATGGGCCTTCCTGACCAACAGCTAACTGTGGTGGGAGGGTGACCCATCTCTAGCCCTGGAATTTACCTGCAGCCATTGTTTTCGAAAAAGTAGCCCTGGATTAGTGCAAGTGTGACCTGTGTGAGACTGTGCTTGAGCTACCAGATGTGCAGAGAACCGTCCCTCCACACACTGATGATGCTAAAGATGATAGTCTACTATCAGTTGCTCTGCCCACTGATCCTCACACTTCACGGCTTCCTACTAGCAACTATTGATTATTTATTTATTTGAGAGAGAAAGAGGCAGACACAGAGAGAGTAAGTATGGGTGCGCCAGGGCTTCCTGCCACTGCAAATGAACTCAGATGCATGTGCCACTTAGTGCATCTAGCCTTACATGGGCACTGGGAAATCAAACGTGGGTCCCTAGGCTTTGCAGGCAAGCACCTTAACCACTGAGCTATCTCTTCACCCCTGGATTTTTTGTTGTTGTTGTTTGTTTTGTTTTTTCTTGTTTCTTTTTCTTGAGGTAGGGTCTCACTCTGGCCCAGGCTGACTTGGAATTAACTATGTAGTCTCAGGAAGGCCTCGAACTCGCAACGATCCTCCTACCTGTGCCTCCCAGAGTGCTGGGATTAAAGGTGTGTGCTACCATGCCTGGCTTGTTTTGTTTTTTCGAGGTAGGATCTCACCCTAGCCCAGGCTGGCCTCAAACACACAGCAATCTTCCTACCCTGCCTCCCAAGTGTTGGGATTAAAAGCAGGCGCCACCACACCTGGCCAGCAGCTATGGATTTTTAAAACCTTGTTCTAAGAGGTGACAGAAAAAAAAATAGAAAAGCCACAGGAATGGGAAGAGTGCTTTCAATACTGTCATCCAGATACGAAGTGACCTTCATATTCATGACCTGAAGGTGGTTGATGCTACACAAGACCTGCATAATGGGAGGGAAAAAATGACATGAAAATAAAAGAGTGACTAGTTGGAAAGAAGAAGGAATTCAGTGGAGGGGGTTTTAGGAAGTGGAAGTTGGTAATAAAAAGAAAGTTTTGCCGGGCGTGGTGGCGCACGCCTTTAATCCCAGCACTCGGGAGGCAGAGGTAGGAGGATCGCTGAGAGTTCAAGGCCACCCTGAGACTACATAGTGAATTCCAGGTCAGCCTGAGCCAGAGTGAGACCCTACCTTGAAAAACCAAAAAAAAAAAAATAATAATAATAAATAAATAAATAAATAAATAAATAAATAAAAAGAAAGTTTTTTAAAAAAAATACAGGGGCTAGAGAGATGGCTTAGTGGTTACAGCATTTGCCTGTGAAGCCTAAGGATCCAGGTTTGATTCTCCAGTACCCATGTAAGCAAGATACACAAAGTGGCACATGCATCTGGAATTTGCAGTAGCTAGAGGCCGTGGCACACCCATTCTCTCTCAAATAAAATATTTTTAAACAGAAAATACAAACCTTTATAGTTCTACATTTAAAAAAAAAAAAAAAAAAAAAAAAAAGATGGCCTAGCGGTTAAGGCATTTGCCTGCAAAGCCAAAGGACCTAGGTTCGATTCTCCAGAACCCATGTAAGCCAGATGCACAAGGTGGTGCATGCATCTAGAGTTTGTTTGCAGTAGCTGGAGGCCCTGGAGTGCCCATTCTCTATCTGCCTCTCTCTCTCTCTGTGTCTCTCTGCTTCTTTCTCTCTCTCAAGTAAATAAAAATAAAATTACAAAAAATGAAAACCTTTTTTTCCCTTGTTGTAAAACTCCACCTCAAAATTCAGTTCTGGGTTTTAGTTTTTGCTTAAAAAAATCAAACCTTTCTTAAACTGTGTGTGTCTTCCTCTACGTCATTGAGAACGTTGACGGCACAGCTGAGAGTGGTGGTGCACACCTGCAGCCCCAGCACTTGGGTGGTAGAAGTAGAAGGATCAGGAAAATAAGGCTAGCTTTGACTGCTTAGGGAGTTCAGGCCAACCTGCACTTTGAGACCCTGTATCAAAATAACACAAAAAGTAGAAGCTGCCAGAAGGAATTTCCATGCCTTTCACTATAACTAAAAGCATTCCTGAATCTTTTTATAGTTCTGCTTTGGCAACAAATGAGAGAGGTGTACTAAGTCCTTCTAAAGCTGTTCCTTCATTTTACTCTGACTCTTTCCCCTTGTCTTGAGGGTCCTGTGACCTTAGCAATTAGCCAAAATAATCAAATCTTTGTCATCATTTAAAGAAATTCCTACGTGCCACTAGCTACTCCTCTTTATTTTCATTTAATCCCCACACCTTTACTCAGCTAACTTTGTCCCAGGAAGCATTCTGTGGCCATACTAAAGTTTAAAAGCCAAGCACTTAGTTGGGCATGGTGATGCACACCTTTAATCCCACCACTTGGGAGGCAGGTAGGAGCACTGCTGTGAGTTTGAGGCCAGCCTGAGGCTACAGAGTGAATTGCAGGTTAGCCTGGGCTAGAGCGAGACCCTACCTTAAAAAAAAAAATAAATAACCCAAGCGCGTGACCATTCCCTCTCTTCCATGGTGCTCCAGGAAGTCTGGGAGTTTCCTGTGCATTGCAGATGAGTGTTGTATTCACCTGGCTAGCCAGTCAGGCTGAAAACTAAGTCATCCCTGGTTCCTTGTTTGCATCCCCTCACTCATTAGCAAATCTTTTTCCTTTTTTTTTTTTTTTTTTTTTTTTTTTGTCTTTTCTTCAAAGCATATTGTAAAACAAACCATTTATCAGTTTTTTAGTTCATCCCCTGCTAGACACATGTCATTCTGTTAAAGTAATTTAGGTCATGCCTCTCCTGACTTAAAACTTCCCAATGTCTTCCTGTTCACATGAAATCCAAACTCCTTTCCCTAGCTTTTGCTAAGCACTTTCTGCATACCATATACTGTGCTGGGTGCCTTGCATGTGTAAAGTGATAGAATCTGTGCTGTCAGGTTGAAACTATTGTAGCCTCATCTTACAAAGCAATAATATTAACCCAGGAAGGCTGAGTAACTTAGGCCAGTCACCTAGCTAGTAAATGGCAAAGGTGGGATTCAGAGACAGAAAATCTGATGCTCATGCATGCATTCTGACACCTTTGTGTCAACTTTGTGTCAACTTTATCTTGTCATTGTGTTTACTTTGCTGTAGCCACTCTGCCATTTTGTCCTTCAAACCCATCAGACTTGTTCTCTACATAGGACTCTTCCTCTGTGTAGAACATTCTTTTCAATTATTGCATAGCCACTGTGTCGTCTTATTTAAGTCTACCCAAATGTCTTGTCAGGGCATTCCTGACCACTGTCTCTCAAAATGCTGTCCCGTCCACATATTGTTCCTAGTTTTATAGCAGCAGTTGATCTGAACTGGGCTTCTTCCTTTTCATGTATGTTTCTTTGAAGTATTTATTCATTAACAGTTTGTGGGATGGAACTGGAGAAATGATTTAGCAGTCGAGGCAACTCTCCAAATCCCATGTAAGCCAGACACACAAAGGTGAGGCAAGTGCAAGGTTGCACATGCCCACTAGGTGACGCAAGTGTCTGGAAGTCTATTGCAGTGGCGCCAGTTTTCTCTCTCTCCCTCGCTCTCTCTCACTCGCTTGCTCTCTCTAAAAATTTTTTTTAAAAATGAGTTTGTGGGATGGAGAGATGAATGTTGACTCTGCTGAATGTTGGCTAGTATACTAGTCAGGGATATAGACTCTTGAATTAGACTCCTGGACTTATATCCCAGATCCACTGTTTAGTTGTGTCAAGTCGGGAAGTCACTTAACCTTTCTGTATCATGTTTTCCTTCTTAGTAAAAGAGAAAATGAGAACACTGTCTCCCTAATAGAGTTGTCAGAATTAAATAAATTATTGAAAGTAAATCTGTGAGCGTGTGTGCAAGTGCTTGTGCATGAGTGCACGTACCTGCTCTTCCTACACTATCACATTTTTTGAGATAGGATTTCTCATTGGCTAGACGGGCTGGTCGGTGAACCCCAGGGATTCGCTTGTCTCTCCTCCCCATCAGTTGGGAGTACAGGAGCATGCACCATGCCTGGCATTTTTACATGACACTTAGGTCCTCATACTTGCAAAGGCAATCATTTTCTTGACTTGGTTTTCTCCCCAGCCTCTGTAAAACTCTTTAAATAGTACGTAGCACACAAGAACTCAAAATGTGCCATCGCTTATTTTTTAAGTTTGTTACTATGGGTAAATGCCATATCCAAAATACTAGTTGGAAAGTTATATTTTAGGTCCTACTCCAGATCACTTGAATAACCAGATCTGAGAACAGGGCCCGGGAATCTTTGTTGTTGTGTTATTTGCTTGTATGTTTTGAGACATGATCTCATGTAACCAAAGTTGGCATTGAATTCTCTGTGTAGCTAAGAATGACCCTGAACTCCTGGTCCTGCTGGCTTCACCTCCAAAGTTCTGGGGTTACAAATGTGCACCACCATGCATGGTGTCATTGTTCCCTTCTCTTTGCTTTCTTCTTCTCTCCCAATTTTAATCTCAGTGAGTCTCAGAAACATCCAGTTTAGAACTGGACAGTAGGTTTTTAGTATCATTGCTATTGTAGTTCCCTCCTCATTGCTGTCACAAAGCACCCAACCAAAAGCAGTACATGGGAAGAAAGGATTTATTTGGGCTTGCAGTCTTGAGGGGAAGCCCATGATGGCAGGGGAAAGGGTGGCATGAGCAGAAGCTGGACATCACCTCTGCCATGGAAAACAGCAGCAGGAGAGTGAGTCAACTAACACTTGCAAGCTAGAGTTAATAAACCTCAAGGGTCACCCCCCCCATAACACACCTCCTCCAGCAAGGCTCCACCTTCCAAATTGCCGTCAGCTGAGAACCAAACATTCAGAATACATGAGTTTATGGGGGGACATCTAATTTGAATCACCACAGTTTCTAAGGATTAACATAGACAATTATATCTATGTGGCATCATTCAGTGACACTGTTGCAAGCCAGGCATGCATGGTGGCACATGCCTTTAATCACAGCACTTGGGAGGCAGAGGTAGGAGGACTGCTGTGAGTTCTAGGCCAGTTTGAGATTGCATAGTTCCAGATCAGCCTGGGCTAGAGTGAGATCCTGCCTCAAAAAAAAAAAAAAAAAAAAAAAAGCTGGGAGTGGTGGCTCATGCCTTTAATCCCAACATTTGGGGGGCAGGAGGTAAGAGGTATCACCATAAGTTCAAGGCCTCCCTGAGAATACGAGTCAGCCTGGGCTAGAGGAGACCCTACATTGAAAAACCAAAAAAAAAAAAAAAAAAACAAGAAAGAAAGTGTCCAAAGACTCCCCAAGTCTTATAAAAGAAATGGTATAAGACATGAGGTCTGCCTTCCTGGGGATAGAAAAGCCACTCTACACAGAGTAGGGATGAGAGAGATGAAAAGTCCCTAGAAAATGTCAATGCTTTGAATTTCAGAAAGTAAAATTTAAAAAATATTTGCTAAGAGGCTCAGTGACATCGGTGTGGCTAGTTATGATTCATACAACCAATCTCTTCCAGTTGCAGGGCCAGCTCTGCCCCCTAATTATAAAAGCAGTAGTTCGGATTCATCAGACAGTGACGAGGACAGTAGTTCTTCATCTGGAGATGGGAATCAAGAATCTGAAGATGACACTGGTCCAACTGCAAGGTAAGTCTGCAAGCTTCAAACCTTCATTCACCTAGCTTCAACTAATAGTGCTGGGAACATGTTACATTTGGATTTACACAGAGCAGGAAAGAGTCATTTTATATGGCATCTTATCATAAACTGTATCTTCTATAGAGAAGCCTATTCTAGTAGTTTGTAGCTGTACAGATACCTAAAATTTCATTTTTAAAAAATTAATTAGTTAATTAATTTTATGGCTCTTGTAAGCAAACCTAGGGCCTCAAGCCCACTAGGCAAGTGATCTACCACTAACTATATATATCCCCAGCCTAGTAAAATTCAAATATGGGGCTGGAGAGATGGTTCAGTGGTCAAGGTACTTGCCTGAAAAGCCTAAGGATCTGAGTTCAATTCCCAAGTACCCACATAAAACCAGATACACACATGCATCTGGAGTTAGTTTCAGTGGCTAGAGGCACTGGTGCCCCCATTGTCTCTCTCTGTTGGGCATGGTAGTGCACACCTTTAGTCCCAGCACTTGGGACACCAAGGTAGGAGGATAGCTGTGAGTTCAAGGCCAACCTGAGACTATATAGTGAATTCCAGGTCAGTCTGGGCTGGAGCGAGCTCTAACCTCCTGAAAAGAAAGGAAAGGAAGGCAAGGGAAAAGAAAAGAAATATAAAAGGTTTTCTCCAGGCTGAGGAGATGGATGTGAGGATAATGGCCCTTGCTGCGCAGCCATGAGAGTCTGAGTGCAGATCCCGCACTCCCGTGTAAAAGGTTGGGTGTGGTGATATGTTCTTGTATATGTTCTTGTAATCCCAGCACCGAGGAGGTGGAGACGAGGATCCCCAGGTTGTCAGGCCAGCTTGTGTCCCTTAATCAGTGAGCTCTAGGTTCAGTAAGAGACCCTATCTCAAAATAAGGTAGAAAATGACTGAGAAAGATGCCTGATCTTGACCTCTGGCCTCCTTATATACACATATCATGCACACCTGTATATACACATTCATACCACACACACACATACACATGCAAAAATAGAAAGATTTTTTTCTTAATGTTTTTGTTGAAATGAATAAATATTCTAAGTAAATCATGGAATTTCTTTTTAAAATTGATATACAACTGCAGCCAAATAAGCTGACTGGGTTCCTTCCCTCATGGGTTCCTGGTGTGCAGTGCCTACAGACAGCAGCTTCCTTGGGAGTATATATAGCCTGTTGCTTGTACACGTGACCCTAAGTGGAGACAGTTTTCTGGTGGATGTCCATATTTGTGATCTCATGCTCTTCCCAGTCTAGCCTCTAGGCAGGTATGCAGGTTGCTCTTGGGAAGCCTCAGGGCAGAGTGGCCAGGGTTCATACTGGCCAGGTTTTTATATCCATCTACACCAAGCTGCAGAATAAAGAGCATGGGATTGATGCCCTGCGCAGAGCCAAGTTCAAGTTTTCTGGCCACCAGAAGATCCGTATGCCAAAGAAGTGGGGCTTCACCAAGTTCAATATGGATGACTTTGAAGACATGGTAGCTAAGAAGCGGCTCATCCCTGATGGCTGTGGGGTCAAATACGTCCCCAGTCACCATCCCCTGGACAAGTGGCAGGCTCTGTACTCATAAGAGCTTCCACTACTCATACCTTACCAACCACACTCATTCAGTAAGTCATTTGTTCTGTTGAAATGAATGATTTCCTTTTAATCTAGCCTTACCCACCACAAGGTCATGTAGATAAATGGAGTCTTTGTTTATTATGGAACAACAAGGCGTTAGGATGCTTTTCAAAAACTTATGAGACAGAAGCAGGGCGTAGTGGGTAATCCCAGCACTCGGGAAGCAGAGGTAGGAGGATCGCAATGAGTTAAAAGGCCATCCTGAGACTACAGAGTGAATTCCAGGTCAGCCTAGGCCAGAGTGAGACCCTACCTCGAAAAAAACAAAAAAAAAAAAAAAAAACTTATGAGACAGAAAAAGCAACTTACAGCCCTTCCTTAGTGAGAATAAAAGGTAGACTTGTACATTTCACTGAGAACCATCTGAAAATATTATTCAAGGTTTATTTAGAGGAATCTTGGCTACTACACAAGGTACAGAATACTGGTATATTACTACTATAAAAAAGTAACTAAGGAGTTGGGAAGATAGTTTAGTGGATAAGGTGCCTGCCTGCCAAGCCTAAGAATGCCCATTCAATCTCCAGGTCCCACGTTTAGCCAGTCGTAAAGTGATACAAGGGCATTGTTTGCAGTGGCTGGAGGCCCTGGTGTGCTCTCTCTCTCTCTCTCTCTCTCTCTCTGCCTCTTTCTCTCTCTCAAATGAATAAATTAAATTTTTAAAAAATAACTAAGCCATTCACGGCAGTACACACCTTTAATCCTAGCACTTGGGAGGCAGAGGTGGTAGGATTGCTGTGAGTTCAAGGCCAACCTGGGACTACAGAGTTAGTTCCAGGCCAGCCTGGGCTAGAGTGAGACCCACCTTGAAAAAACAAAACAGAAAAACAATAACCAAGGGCTAGGGAGATGGCTCAGTGGATAAAGTGCTTGCTTGCTGTGCACTGTGGAAATGCTGGGTGGGCATGGTGGCATGCTTGTAATGCCAGCATTTGGGAGTCAGACACAAGATTCCTAGGGCAAGCTGGCGGTCTGGACTAGCAAATCAGTGAGCGCTGGATTTAAGTGAGAAACTGTCTCAGTAAAATAAAGAGGAAGATACCTGACACCATCCTCACACCTCCACACACACAGGCACACCCACACACATATACACATACCAAAAAGAAGTGTAGTGTCCGTGTTTATTTTGGTGAGATCAATTGCCTTTTTATTTTGTTTTGTTTTGTTTTGTTTTGTTTTGTTTTGTTTTGTTTTGTCTCACTCCAGTCCAGTCTTTCCTAGAAGTTACTATGTTGTCTCAGGGTGGCCTTGAACTCATGGCAATCCTTCTACCTCTGCCTCCAAAGTGCTGGGATTAAAGGCTTGCACCAGACGAGATCAATTTCTTGTTTTGTTGTTTATATAACCTCCTTAAAGTTAGACCTTCCTTTAAAAATGACGTTTTTTTCTTTGTGTGATGTTAACATATAAATAAAGCTATACTACTGTCTTTTCAGGAAGCAAAGGAGAAATAAAGAGAGTGATGACGATGATGATGATGGGTTTTTTGGGCCAGCCCTTCCTCCTGGATTTAAAAAGCAGGATGATTCTCCTCCAAGGTGATAATGTGGAATATCTCAGCCAGTCATTTAAAATGCACAATATTATATACTAGGATGCCAGAGCAAGAGGAGATGACTGTCTCTTTTTATAGACAAAACAGTGTTTACTTAGAATATACCTGACAAGTTCTAATGTCCATGTAACTTCACTCCTTCTAGATACGGGCCATCCAACCTACTATATCATTTTTTAATAGTCCACAAACTAACAATCATTTGTACATTTTTAAAGAATACTTACAGAAATAAACAGGAATACTTTACAGGTACACAAATGTGACTCTCAGAGCCTAAAATTTATGATATGAAAAAGTTGCTGGCCTTTCAGATATAAAATTCCTTCTAAGAAAACACACTGCAGGTGGACCATCCCTAACCTGCACATCTGAAATCCAAAACTTTTGAGTACCATCAACATGATACCATAAGTCTGATGGCTCAGTGTACATAAACCTTGTGTCATGCACAAAATCATCCAAGTTATCTTATAAAAAATGCTTTCAGGTTATATGCATGAGTATGAAAAATAAGTTTCATATTTACACTTTGGCCCCTTCCCCAAGATATCACATATGCATATGTAAATATTCAAAATCTGTCATTTGAAATGCTGGACCTGAGCATTTTGGATGAGGAATACTCAACCTATTTTTAGATCTAGAATAGTTTTCTCTCTTGAAAATTATATTTTTGGCAATGTGTGAAATAAATTGTAACATATAGTGGATTCAAGAACCTCTAATACAACTATAGCATCATGCCATGGATAAATGTCCTATATTTTACAATTTTTATATACCATGAATGTTATTTCCACAAAACCCAAGGCCATCCCATTGGACTGTAATTTGTATATAGCTCTTGTAAGAATTGTATTCAGAAAAAAAAAGAAAAATACTTGAATTCTCCTTCCTTAGAGCTTATAAATGACAGCTAGTCAGGTCTTTCTAATAGTGCCAAACTTCTTCTGTCATATACATGAACCTAAACAAGAAATTATTAAGACAATGTGACTCTCAGCTTTAACTGCAGAGAAGCCTGTCCACAAGGGTCCGAACCAACACACGCCAACAGGAAATGATCTGAGGGCTTCAGTGCCATCTGCATCATAACAGTGGCCAGAGACAACTATGGCAAAAAAAAAAAAAAAAAATTGGTGCAAAAGCAACAGTGTGCTACTTGAAAATGTGAAAAGAAAGGAAAATATTTTTCCCTCAATAAAGTAAGGCTTAGTATTCAGGCAGTTCTGTCTTTTGAACTGAAGACAGTCAGCAGTAGTGCAGCTCAAAAGAGCATGAAGCACTAGGGAGATGGTTCAGTCGGTAAACTGCTGGCCTTGCAAGCATGTGGACCTGATGCCTAGGACCCGTGTAAAAAGCCAGGTGTGGTGGCTCATACTTGCAATCCCAGTGATGGGGAGGTGGAGAGAGGAATGTCCCTGGAGCTTGCTTGCCAGCACGTCTAGCATGTAATTGGCAAGATCCAGTCCAGTGAAAGACCCTGTCTCAAACAAACAAACAAACAAAAAAAGCCAGATGTGGTGGCGCATGCCTTTAATCCCAGCACTAGGGAGGCAGAGGTAGGAGGATTGCTGTGAGTTCAAGGCCACCCTGAGAAGACCGAGTGAATTCCACGTCAGCCTGGACTAGAGTGAAACCCTACCTCAAAAAAAAAAAAAAAAAAAAAAAAAAAAAAACCCACGATCCTTGAGGTATGACACCTAAGGTTGTCCTTTGACAACACACACACACACACACACACACACACATCCACACCCCACAACAACACACAAGAACATGAACTTTGACTTCAGAGTCCAGGGCTTAAACTCCTGCCTAGCCACTTGCTGGGTATGTTGACCATTCTATTGATGTTGCAAAATGCATAGTGGCTTATACTGACAAGCGTTGTTTAAGGGAAACAAAAAGATGCAACAAGTGAACAGCACCTCTTCCATCATGGGCCTCAGTGAACTAGCTGCATTCTTTACACTTCGACGTCACTATTGGATTATTAGCAAGGATATTAACAAGCGATTTTTGAAATCTGTCTAGGTGCCTGCTACATACGCTCTTACAAGAATGCACATTCTATTTAAATAGTCATGACTGATTATAATGCCCAAGCAAAGTAGAATGCCAGCTAAGGCACAAAACAGAAAAAGACGCTCATAAATGCCTCATACATCAGTGTCAAAAAGGAAGAAAGTTCTTGGTTTCATATCTGACTGACTAAAAAATAGAAAATTAAGGGGCTGGAAAGATACCTTAGCAGTTAAGGTGCATGCCTGCGAAGCCTAAGGACCCCGGTTCGATTCTCCAGGTCCCACGTAAGCCAGATGCACAAGGTGGTGCATGCGTCTTGAGTTCGTTTGCAATGGCTAGAGGCCCTGGCATGCCCATTCTCTCTCTCCCTCTTTCTGTCTCTAATAAATAAATAAATAAAATCTTTAAAAAAAGAAAATTAAAATGGAAAAATTAAGTTTGTATAAGACATATAGTGGAAAAACATTGATAGTAAAAATGTGTTAAATAAAATTCTGATTCTCAATATTTGTTACTCTCTGGCTTTATCCCTTGTGAGTTTTTATTCTGAAAACAGCTTTTTAAAGTCAGGGAGAATGATAAAGGTACATTTTATTTTTCAGGCCTATAATAGGTCCTGCATTGCCACCTGGTTTCATTAAATCTACACAGAAAAATGACAAAGGCAGAGAGGACCCAGGACAACTGTCATCACACTTCAACTCTGAGGTTTGGAAAGTTTTCATTTACAGAATGTGATCTCCAACTCAGAATGTTAGTGCTGGCTATAATCATAATGCTCATGAAATATGACAGTATATCCTTTCTGCATGATGTGAGGTTAGAGCACAGGTCGATGAAGTAAAGAGCTGTCCTCGAGCTGTCTGACAGTGGTTAGCATTGCATGCTCCTTATCCTTGAAAGGTGGCTTTAAAGTGTTAGAACACGATGAAAAGCTTAGGGAATCATTGTCATTTGACCTGAAGGAGAGAAAATTTTTTATTTCATTTTTGACGTTTTTATACATGTGTATAATGTATGTTGATCATTACCTTCCCTTGTTCCCCCAACTTACCTCCCTTCCACTAAACACTTTCCTTGTCCCAACCCATCCCTCTTCTATTTCTGTCTTTTCCCCCTTGTGTGTATGTGAGACTCATTGAAATTAATGAGGGTTTCTTCCGTGAGTGGGAGATTATTTACCAGAGCATGTGGCTACACTGCTGAATGCTGCAGAAAAATCTCTCCCCTTCCCCATAACCATTAGCTACCAATAACTCTTTTTTTTAATTATTGTTTTTTATTGACAACTTTTATACTTACATACAAAAATACCCACCTGATATTTCCCTCCCCTCCCCCCATTCCTTAGAACTCCACTCTCCATCATATCCCCTCCCTCTCTCCATTAGTCTCTCTTTTCATTTGATGACATCATCTTTTTCTTCTATTTTGAGGGTCTTGCAGAGGTATTGCTAGGCACTGCAAGGTCATGGATATCGAGGCCAATTTCTGTCTGGACAGTTGCATTGTAAGAGGTCATACCCTTCCTTTGGCTCTTCCATTCTATCCGACCCCTCTTCTGCAATGGTCCCTGAGCCTTGGAGGGTGTGACAGAGGTGTTTCAGTGCTGGGCACTCCTCCATCCCTTCTTCTCAGCACTATGTAGTCTTTTGGGTCATCCCAGTGGTCATCGCCATCTGAAAAGAGAAGCTTCTCTAACCAGAAGTGAGAGTAGCATTAATATGTGAATATGAACATTAAGTGTAGTGCTTTCAGGGCAGCTTGTTGGGAATAATATATACATTTAGTCAGACAAGAGCAGGTGTTATACCCCTAAGGCTCATGACCTCACCTACCATAGACTTTTACTTAGGTTTTTCAGTATCAGGTATGAATTCCCTCCCATAGAGAGGGCCTTCAGTCCAATTAGGGAGCAGTTGGTTACCCCAAGAGTAGACATGCCACTATTGCACCTGTTCAGTCATTGGGCCTGTCTGGCCAAGCTTGAATATTCAGCGTCCACTGTTTTCACTGTTGATGGCTTCTGTCTCCCATAGGCTGCGTGCAGTGCAGCTTTTTCCAGCTTTCAGTTGGCTGGTCTACAGGGAGAAGGTTTTCTGCTCCACACCAGCTTGCTTTCTCAGTGATCTTGCCTCTCAGGCAAGAGATGTCTTCAGCAATAGGGTCTTGCTATCTGTTTCTCAAGGGAAACCAAGGGCTTTGGCAAAAGCCTTTAATGTTTTGGAGGCTACCAGGACCTCCTTGGCCAAAAACTCACTGGAAGGTATCCCATCCCAGGTACTGAAAATTTTCTAGTAACAGTCTATAGCTTCTAGGCATGCCCTTATTCAAAAAAGTAATTTTACATGTGTCTTATTCACAATATCTTGAGTTTAGATTGACCCTCCCCTTGCCCTTCTTTTATGCATTCTCTTCCCATGGCCTCACTTAGGCCATTCCCCTCCCTGTAATCAGTTCTTCTACTTACATATGTGCATTACCATACACTTAAGTCCTTCCCTTTCCTCCCTCCCTTATAGCCTTTTACCAGCTTACTGGTTTCTGGTACCTATTTTTGGTTCCAGTTCACACACAAGTCTATACATTAGTAGCTAGGATCCACATATGAGAGAGAACATGTGACGTTTGGCTTTCTGAGCCTGGGTTACCTCACTTAGTATAATCCTTTCCAGATCCATCCATTTCCCTACAAATTTCTTAATTTCATTTTTCATTACTGCCTCTTTGTTATCCATTCATCTGTGGAGGGACATCTACGCTGCTTCCATTTCCTAGCTATTGTGAATAGAGCAGCAATAAACATGGTTTTGCAAGTATCTCTAAGGTAGTGAGAAGAGTCCTCTGGATATATACCTAGGAGTGCTATAGCTGGATCATATGGTAAGTCTATTTCTAGCTGTCTCAAGAACCTCCACACTGATTTCCACAATGGCTGCACCAGATTACATTCCCACCAACGGTGTAGAAGTGTTCCTGTTTTTCTGCATCCACACCAACACTTATTGTCATTTGTTTTCTTGATGGTAGCCATTCTGACAGGAGTGAAATGGAATCTCAAAGTGGTTTTAATTTGCATTTCCCTGATGGCTAAGGATGTGGAACATTTTTTTAGATGTTTATATGCCATCTGTATTTCATCTTCCGTGAATTCTCTATGTAGTTCCATAGCCCATTTTTTAACTGGGTTGTTTGAGTTCTTATTATTCTGTTTTTTGAGTTCTTTGTATATTCTGGATATTAATCCTCTGTCAGATGTATAGCTGGCAAAGATTTTCTCCCATTCTGTAGGTTGTCTTTTTGCTCTATTCACAGTGTCCTTTGCTGTACAAAAGCTTTGTAATTTCATAAGGTCCCAGTGGTTGATGAGTGGTTTTATTCCCTGAGTAATTGGAGTTATATTCAGAAAGTCCTTGCCTATTCCAATATGTTGAAGAGTTTCCCCTACCTTTTCTTCTAGCAGTTTCAGAGTTTCACGTCTGATATTAAGGTCCGTGATCCATTTGGACTTGACTCTTGTACATGGAGAGAGACAAGGATCTATGTTTATCCTTTTACATACAGATGTCCAGTTTTCACAGCACCACTTGTTAAAGAGGCTATCTTTTCTCCAATGAATATTTTTGGCATTTTTGTCAAAAATCAGGTAGCTGTAGCTGCCTGGATTAATATTTGGGTCTTCTGTTCTGTTCCATTGATCTACCTGTCTGTCCTTGTACCAGTACCATGCTGTTTTTGTTACTATGCCTTTGTAGTATAACTTAAAATCGGGTATGGTTATACCACCTGCCTGATTTTTGTTGCGCAAAATTATTTTGGCTATTTAAGGTTTTTTGTGTTTCCAGATGAATTTTAGTATTGTTTTTTCTATTTCTGTGAAGAATGCTATTGGGATTTTAATGGGAATCGCATTAAATGTGTAGATTGCTTTTGGTAAGATTGACATTTTCACAATATTGATTCTTCCAATCCAGGAGCATGGGATGTCTTTCCATTTCCTTGTGTCTTCTGTAATTTGTCGCTCGAGTTTTTAAAGTTCTCATTGTAGAGATCCTTCACTTCCTTTGTTAAGTTTATTCCAAGGTTTTTTTTTTTTTTTTTTTTTTTTTTTGAGGCAATTGTGAATGGGAGAGATTCCCCTGATTTCATCCTCTGCACGTTTGTTGTTAGTGTGTAGAAAAGCTACTGATTTCTGTGTGTTTATTTTGTATCCTGCTACATTGCTAAGAGTATTTATCAGCTCTAACAGTTTGCTGGTAGAGTCTTTAGGGTCTGTTATGTATAGAATCATATTGTCTGCAAATAATGATAATTTGATCTCTTCCCTTCCAATTTATATCCCCTTTATGAGTGTCTCTTGCCTTATTGCTATGGCTAAGACTAACAGTACTATATTAAATAGTAGTGGGGAAAGTGGACATCCTTGTCTTGTTCCTGAATTTAGAGGAAAAGCTTCAAGTTTTTCCCCATTTAGTATTATGTTGGCTGTAGGTTTATCAAAAAATAGCTTTTATTATGTTGAGATATGTTCCTTCCATTCCCAGTTTCTGTAATACTTTCAGCATGAAGGGGTATGGATTTTGTCAAATGCCTTTTCTACATCTATTGAGATGACCATGTGATTTTTGTCCTTCAGACCATTTATATGGCATATTACATTTATGGATTTGCATATGTTGAACCATCCCTGCATCTCTAGGATAAAGCCTACTTGGTCAGGGTGAATAATCTTTCTGCTATGTTCTTGTATTCTGTTTGCCAGTATTTTGTTGAGAATTTTTGCATCTATGTTCATGAGGGAGATTGGTCTATATTTTCTTTTTTTGATCTGTCTTTGTCCCGTTTGGGTATCAGGGTGATGCTGGCTTTATAGAATGATTTCGGTAGAATTCCTTCCTTTTCTATTTTTTGGAAAAGTTTGAGAAGCATTGGTGTTAGATCTTCCAGGAACGTCTGGTAAAATCAGCAGTGAATCCATCTGGGCCTGGGCTTTTTTTAGTTGGGAGACTTTTTATAACTGCTTGGATCTCTGTGGTTGTTATAGGTCTAATGAAATGGTTTATCTCATCTTGATTTAATTGTGGTAGGTCATATGAATCAAGGAAATCATCCATTTCTTTCAGATTTTCAAATTTAGAGGCATATATATTTTTAAGTATGTCTGTATGGTTTTCTGAATTTCTTTGGTATCTGTTGTGATGTTGCCTTTTTCATCTCTAATTTTATCAATTTTTGTCTCTTCTCTCTTTCTTTTGGTCAGATTTGCTAAGGGTTTGTCAATCATGTTTATCCTTTCAAAGAACCAACTCTTTGTTTCATTGATTTTTTTATTTGTTTTTTTTGGTTTCCATTTCATTAATTTCTGCCCTAACCTTTATTATTTCTTCCCATCTACTGATTTTTGGTTTGCCTTGTTCTTCTCTTTCCAAGGCCTTAAGGTGAAGCATTAAATTGTTTAGTTGTAAACTCTAATTTCTTTTTTTTTTTTTTTTCTGGTCAAAGTCTCAAATTTTTATTTTTCTCACCGAGGTCTAATTTCTTTATACAGGCACTTAGAGCTATAAATTTCCCTCGTAGGACTGCCTTCATTGTGTCCCAAAGGTTTTGGTATGTTGTATTCTCATCATCATTTGATTCTATGAATTTCTTTTTTTTTTTTTTTTTGTTTTGTTTTTTGTTTTTTTGGTTTTTTGGTTTTACGAGGTAGGGTCTCACTCTGGTCAAGGCTAACCTGGAATTAATTATGTAGTCTCAGGGTGGCCTCGAACTCACGGCGATCCTCCTACCTCTGCCTCCCGAGTGCTGGGATTAAAGGCGTGCGCCACCACGCCCGGCTGATTCTATGAATTTCTTGATTTCCTTTTTAATTTCTTCGATGAGCCATAAATCATTCAGTAATGTACTGTTTAGTCTCCATGAATTTCTGTATGGTTTGTAGTTTTTCTTGTTGTTGATTTGCAGTTTAATCCCATTCTGGTCAGATAGCATACAAGGGATTATTTCAATTTTCCTGTATTGGTTAAGATTTGATTTGTGTCTTATTATATGGTCTATTTTAGAGAATGTCCCATGTGCTGCTGAGAAGAATGTATATTCTGCAGCATTTGATGGAATGTTCTGTATATATCTGTTAGGTCCATTTGTTCTATGATATCATTTAATGCAGATGTCTCTCTGTTTATTTTTTGTTGGGTAGATCTGTCAAGTGATGAGAGCGGAGTATCAAAGTCACCCACTACTATTGTGTTAGGAGTTATCTCTGACCTTAAGTCCGATAGTGTTTGTTTGATGAAATTGGGGGCCCCTGTGTTGGGAGCATATATGTTTAGGATTGTGATGTCCTCCTGTTGGAGTGTTTCTTTAATCCGTATAACGTGACCTGCTTTATCTTTCCTCACTAATGTTGGTTTGAAGTCTATCCTGTCAGAAATTAGGATGGCAATCCCTGCTTGTTTCCTAGGCCCATTTGCTTGAAATACCTTTTTCCAACCTTTCACCCTAAGAATGTTTCTATCTTTTAATGAGAGGTGAGTTTCCTGGAGTCAACAGATGGTAGGATCCTGCTTTTTAATCCAGTCTGTAAGTCTATGTCTTTTGGTTGGGGCACTGAGGCCATTCATATTAAGAGTTTTTTTTTTCCTATTTCCTGCTGTGTGTGTTTTGCTTTCTCTTCAGCATGAATGATTCCTGCAAGTATTTTCTGTAGAGCCGGTTTAGTTGCCATAAATTCCTTTAGCCTGTCTTTGTTGTGGAATGTCTTTATTTCTCCATCAATTTGGATGGATAGCTTTGCAGGATAAAGTAATCTTGGTTGACAGTTTTTATCTTTCAGAACTTGGAATACATCACTCCAGGCCCTTCTGGCTTTTAAAGTTTGTGTTGAGTAATCTGTTGTGATCCTGATGGGTTTCCCCTTGAAGGTCATTTGGTTTGCATATTTAGTAGTTTAATTATAACATGGTGAGAAGAGGATCTTTCTAGGTTTTGTCTGTTTGGTGTTCTAAATGCTTCTTGTATCTGCATTGGCATTTCTTTCCCAATTTGGGGAAGATTTTCTTCTATGATTTTGTTGAAAACACCTACTAAGCCTCTGGATTGAAATTCTTCCCCTTCGGCTATACCTTGAATTCTTATGTTTGATCTTTTCATAGTGTCCCGCATGTCTTGGAGTTCCTATTTATACCTTTCTATTAGCTTGTCTTTCTCTTTGTTGGACTGTGATAGGTCTGCCATCTGGTCTTCTAGTTTAGATATTCTGTCCTCTCCTTCATCCGTTCTACTAGTGAGACTTTCCACAGAGTTTTTTATTTTACTGACTGTGTTCTTCAGAGCTAGGATTTCAGCCTGGTTTTTCTTCAGTAGTTCTATTTCCTTATTCATGTCCTCTAATGACCTTTTTATTTCATTAAACTGTTTTTCTGTAATCTCTTTCAAAAGTTTGTTTTCTTCTTTAATTCCTTTGTTTTCTTCTTGGATTGCTTTCATTTCTTCTTTTATTTCTTCTTTCGCTTCTTTGAGTATAGATATCATTCTTTTGAAATCTTTGTCAGGAATTTCATCTAAAACAGTCTCATTGGTGAACAGTTCTGATGGATTTGTAATTTTTGTGGGATTGCATTGTCTTGATTCTTTGTGTTTCTTGTATTATAATGTAGTGACTTTTGCATCCTGGATTGACTTAATGCTTAGGTTTTCTAGTTATCTGCAGTGTTCTCAGGTGTGGAGATCCACCTTTATATACTTTCAGGATATGGGTTTAAGGTGCCAAGTGTAGCACTTGTACCCAGGTCCACCTCAGAAGTAATCCTAGCTGTTGACTTTGCTTGGTAAGCAAGTATTGTAGTGGACTGGTGGAATAATTTAGTAGTAAGTTCTAAACTTCAGTTGAGCCAAATACACATTCAATTAACATGAGCACAGAGTATACAAGTGTGGGAATTGAAATAAACAGTCTTATAAGGTCAAAATCCCTATGGGTGTGTTTGCCCCACACCCTTAATCTTATCAGCTAGGAATCAGACCCTGCCCCCAATAATGACAGAAGCAAAAGATAAAGGCCCTTTAAATCCAAAAGTACTACAGGCAGCAATATTCAACACCTCATATTCAGCTTATTTGAAAATGGTAAGGCCAACCACAAATATGTAACCCATAACCTGCCCTGTCCTGGAAAGAGAGGGTTAGCACTTCCAATGCAGGCCTTTGTTACCTTTTGGTGTGCCTTCCAAACTCACCAATGCTGAGTGCCCACCTCATTCCCTGAGCTGTGGAGCTTGGCTCAGCTGTGCTGGGTCTGGTGTTGGTGATGTGGTACAGGCTGCTGCTAGTTGCTGATTTCTGCCAATTCGCTGGGGATCTGATGGTTGGGGGATGGGCAAGTTTAGGAAGCCTGTAGCTCTTTCAGTAGCTCAGCAGACTTTTCTTCGATTTCTGGGCTCTGAGAGGAGACTGATGAGGTTGGAAAGTCCCCTGTTTATTTATTATTTTGTTGTTGTTGTTGTTGTTGTTGTTTGTTTGTTTGGGCAGCGGAGGCTCAGCGAGGCTCAGCTGATCTGGGCGGCAGCTTGGCGCCACGGGTTGGAGCGGCTGCTCCAGCTGCTGTGGAGTGGGCTGCCATGGGTCAGGCCAAGATCTCCAAAGTGGTATTCTGCCCGTTTCCTGCTTTTCCGCTGTTTCCTGGAAAAAATATTCTGCTCTTTTCCAAAGAAGATTGTAGTTTTGCTTAAATCCCTCCCTGATCTGGTTTGGCGTGGTCCTATGCCGCCATCTTACCCGGAAGTCGCTACCAATAACTCTTAAGAAGCTTTCTAATAGTGGTCTGTGCCTTGGAATTAACTCCCTCCTACCAAACTTTCTTGGTGGATAAGTGATCTTTATGAAATGAAAGATCAAATGATTTCATAGCAAAATATGAGGGCTGGAGAGATCATTTAGTGGTTAAGGCATTTGCCTGCAAAGCCAAAGGACCCAGGTTTGATGCCCCAGGACCCACATAAGCCAGATGCACAAAGTGGTGCATGCATCTGGAGTTCATTTACAGTGACTGAAGGCCCTGGCATGCCCATTCTCTCTCATATACATACATGCATACACACACACACACACACACACACACACACACACACACATGTACATATATATATCCATCTTTCTTAAATTAAAATTTTAAAAGATTAAAAATCAATAAATTAAAAATATGTATATATGATGCCGTCTTCATCCTTATCAATAGCTAAGGTTTGTAGAGTAATTTATCATATGTATCATATGTAGTACACTTTCTCCATATGTCAGCCTTTTTATCTTCCTCCCATCCTCATAAAATAGGTATTATTGCTCTTTCCCTGGTATGTACCTCCGCCCTCTCTTTCTCCTGCCACCCCTTTCTCTCCCTTCTCTGTCTTCCTTGCATTTTCTCACCACTTCTCACTTGTTACAGTAGTCTTGGGCTAAAGTGTGTGTGTGTGTGTGTGTGTGTGTGTGTGTGTGTGTGTGTTCGTTCCCTATAGCTTACAGATGTGTAAGACCAAGGAAATTAAGAAACATGAGCCAGCTGTGGTAGCTACATTTTTAATCCCAGCAATTGGGAGGCAGAGGTAAGAGGATTGCCATGAGTTTGAGGCTACCCTGAGACTACATAGTAAATTCCAGGTCAGTCTGGGCTAAAGCAAGGCCCTACTTCAGAAAAAAAAAAAAAAAAAAAAAAGAAAAAAAGAAAGAAACTTTTCCACATTAACACAGATTTTGCCTGTAAAAGGCATGGCTCATGCCCAGTTCCTAAAAGTATGCTTACCTGCTGAGAGTGTTTTTAGGATTAAATGAGTAGCTGGTATTCAGTGTGTAGTAGCTCCTATTGTCACCATTACTCTGCCTCACTATTGAGCCAGAGCACATGTTCTCACTGCAGAGGAAGCAGAGGACCAGAGCCATTTTTTATACTATAGAGGTGCTGAACCTCTGCATAAAACATAGCCCCAAAGTCCAGCTGTGTCTACAGAATGAGTACTAGAGCAGTGAAGCCCAGAGTCTTTCCAAAAGGGCAAGGAAGTGTGCTGATGTCAACCTAGGCTTTGTCATGCCATCTGTGACCTGTCTTCACAAGGTCCAAACCACAGAAAGTGTATCTGGCTGGCTGGCTATAATGGAGGAGGAAGGTAGGAAAAAGAAAGATAATGGTAAAATGTTCCAGGGGAAATGGAGTCAAGGAACATGGGTCTTGGTTGTACTCATCTTAATGCCTTTCTATAGGGTTAAAAATTTTATAGACAGCCATGCATGGTGGTGCCACATGCCTTTAATCCCAGTATTCAGAAGGCAGAGGTAGGAGGAGCACCATGAGTTCGAGTCCAGCTTGAGACTACATAGGTCAGCTTACCTAAAAAAAAAAAAAGTTTATAGATAAAATGTTAGGAGCCAGGCGTGGTGGTTCATGCCTTTAATCCCAGCACTTGGGAGATAAATGTAGGATGATTGCCATGAGTTCAAGGCTATCCTGAGACTAGAGAGTCAGTTCCAGATCAGCCAGGGCTAGAGTGAGAGCCTACCTTGAAAAACTTAAACAAAGAAAAAGAAAGTTAGGAGACCAAAATGATTTAATAACCTAAGTTATATTTGGGTCTGTAATTTCTGATTTTTGTGTGTGTGTGTGTGATTTCTGATTTTCAGTTTAGTGTCTTATGTCGAATTTCCTCTTTGTTTCTGCATTCTCCCATTTTGTTAACAACTCTCGACATCATAATTTTTATTTTTAAAAATATTGATTAACATGTGCTGAAATTCTGCTGGGCATGGGGGCTGTGCACACTTTTAATCCCAGCACTTGCGAGGCAGAGCTGGGAGGATTACTGTGAGTTCAAGGCCACCTTAAGACTACATAGTGAATTCCAGGTCAGCATAGGCTAGAGCAAAACCCTACCTGAAAAAACCAAAAAAAGAATAAATTCTACCTTCATAAAACTATCTTATTACATAAAAGTAAAATACCATTAGCTTATCCCACCATCTGTAACACTAATACTATACTGGTACCATATCTCTTACAGCTTTAAAAGCTAATTATACCTTTTATATTTGTTAACTTTATTCCATGAATACTTACATCTATAGGGAATTACAAATATATTTGAGTTAATGTTTGTGCCATCAAAGAGTTTATATTAAAATCGTTACCAAATGAATTTGGAAAAAAAAACCTCAAGACAAGTTGATTATATTTTTCTTGTTTTTTAATATTTTATTTTTTTTTATTTATTTATTTATTTGACAGAGAAAGAGGGAGAGAGAGAATGGGCACACCAGGGACTCCAGCAACTGCAAACGAACTCCAGACGCTTGCACCCCTTTGTGCATCTGGCTAACGTGGGTCCTGGGGAATTGAACCTGGGTCCTCAGGCTTTGCAGGCAAATGCCTTAACCACTAAGAAATCCTTCCAGCCATTTATCTTTTTCTTAATGTACTTATTTACACCTAGGTTTCCTGTAAAAGATAAAATATCCTTCACAGTTTTGTTGTAAGATTCTAACCATATTTACTAAATATATGTGTGGTTTAGAGTAAGCCACAAAACTCTGAATAATTGTCCAATTGTTCTGGAAAATAGCTTTGTATAAGAGTTCAGAGAAAATAACCACAGATAGGAGGTTGCCATTGGCTTATTAAGGGGGAAAATGAAAGCAGTGTGAATACTCCTGATCCTAGTTTAAAAAATAAGAGGAAGCCGGGTGTGGTGGCGCACGCCTTTAATCCCAGCACTTGGTAGGCAGAGGTAGAAGGATCGCCATGAGTTTGAGGCCACCCTGAGACTACATAGTGAATTCCAGGTCAGCCTGGGCTAGAGCGAAACCCTACTTTGAAAAACAAAAAAATAAATAAGAGGAGTTATCTGTTCGAGCCAAAGGATAAGCATTTGTTATTGTTGTAATGAATGTACTGCAGCACAATGACAGCCTTTGAGCCATAATGTATTACATGGTATCTAACACGGAATTATATATTGAAACTATTAAAGTGACTTAAGAAGAACAAGTTAAAGTTAACAAATACTATTTTTTAACTTTTTGAACATTTATTTATTTATTTATTTATTTATTTATTTATTTATTTACTTACTTATTTACTTACTTGAGAAAGTGACAGAGAAAGAGGAAGAAAGAGAGAGAGAGAGAATGGGCACACCAGGGCCTCCAGCCACTGTAAACAAACTCCAGATGCATGCGCCACCTTGTGCATCTGGCTTATGTGGGATCTGGACTGTCGAACCGGGGTCCTTAGGCTTCGCAGGCATGTGCCTGCCATCTCTCCAGCCCTATTTTTTAAACTTTTTATTTGAGAGGGCAAGATGCAGACAGGGAGAGTGTGAAAGTATGGGTGTGTCAGGGCTTTCTGTTCTGCCACTGCAAGCAAACTCCAGATACAAGCACCACTTTGGGCTTCTGGCTTTATGTGGGTACTGGGGAATCAAACCCAGGTCCTCAGGCTTTGTAAGCAAGTGCCTTTAACTGCTTAACCATCTTTCCAGCCCCAACTAATACTATTTTATCTTCACAGTACATGAGGTACTTTTGGAACTGAAGTTACTGATTTGGGTCATTGTTTTGGGTGTTGTACATTATTTCTGTTTCACAAAGGTAATAATGATACCATGATTATGTACTTTCCAGAGAGCCTTTTATGTACCAGGAATAAAACTGACTTCAAATATGTCAGTAATAAGTACCAGGAAAACAATGTTGAGAAGGATTCTAAGGTCACAGTTTTGTCCATAAAGAAGGGGCTAACAGCTGAAGATGTAGCTCAGTGGTAGAGCACTTGCCTAGCTTGTTTAAGACCTGGGTTTCTTCCCCAGCTGAGGGGAGAGGGAGGAGAATGAATGGATGAGAATAATCTAGTGAGATCTACCATGACATAGGAGAGGTGAGACAGTCCAGCATGTCATAGATTTGTCATCTCTGCACTAATCATGCACTTGAAGACGGCAAGGAATCACACTGAGGAGCCAGCAGTACTCTGTTTTATTGTCTGTGGATAATCCATTTCAGTTAAAGTAATTTAGGATCACTTTCTGTAAGCTATTGGTGTTTTCTTGGATTAAAAGTGATGTTTTATTTTAAAAGGAAATCGATAGCAGTGAAGATGAAAATATTGTTGGACCAATGCCTGCAAAGGGACCCATTAACTACAGTGTAACAGCAGAGTTTGACAAAAGGGCCCAGAGAATGAAGGAAAAACTGACCAAAGGAGATGATGTAAGTTTTTAAAACTTTAACAAATTAACTGCATAGCTTAAAAATCTAAACCAGGGGCCAAAGAGATGGCTCAATGGTTAAAGCACTTGCTCCAAAGCCAAAGAACCCAGATTCAGTTCCCCAGTACTTACATAAAGCCAGATGCACAAGGTAGCACATGCATCTAGAGTTCATTTGCAGTGGCTAGAGGCCCTGGCGGGCCCATTATCTTTCTCTCTCTCTGTCTGTCTTTCTCTGTCTCTCTGTCCTTCTGCCTGTCTTTCTCTCAAATAAGTAAGTAAAATATATTTTTAAAAAAATCTAGGGCTGGAGAGATGGCTTAGCAGTTAAGGTGCCTGCCTGCTAAGCCTAAGAACCCGGTTCCAATCTCCAGGACCCACGTTTAGCCAGATGTAAAATGACGCAAGGGCACAATGCCGCACTTGCCCACAAGGGGGCATACGCATCTGGATTTTGTTCACAGCAGCTGAGAGACTGCTGGCCCGCCCATCTCTATCTCCCTCCCTCTCCCTCTCTGTCTCTCTCTGTGTCTCTCTCCAAAAATAAGTAAAATTTTAAAAAAAAAATTTTTTTTTAATCTGAACCAGGTGACATGATGTACCCCCGTAATCCCAGAACTGGTTAGGGATGGGGAGAGGCAGAGGCAGGATCACCGCAAGTTCTGGGCCAGCCAGGTCTACATACCAAGCCCTAGTTCAAATAATGATGATGAACTAAATTTTAAGAATATTAATGTATAAATATATATTATATAAATTATATATTGTTATATATTATATATGGATATATATATGCATTTATAAACACAAGAGCTGTATACCCCAGAAACAAAAGAACGATTGGTAAATTTGTCTGTTAAGACCACTCTGGAGCTAGGGTTGTAGTTTTGTTGGTAGAGTGCTTGCCTAGCATGCACAAAGCCCTGGATTTGATCCCCAGCACCACCTAAACTAGGCTTGGTGGTGAAAGTCTGTAAGTAAAGGTCATCCTTGGTTATATAGTGAATTTGAAGTCAGCTGGGCTGTCTTTGAAAAAATTAATTAAATTAAAAATTAAATAAGTAAATGAATAAAAATTTTCTGTGGCTAAAGATAAAAGAATGACAGATTAGATGAAAGTACTTGTGGATTGCAGAGATGGCTCAGTAGTTAAGCACATGCTTATAAAGCCTGCATGTCAGCTGGGTGTGGTGGCGCACGCCTTTAATCCCAGCACTCGGGAGGCAGAGGTAGGAGTATCATTGTGAGTTCAAGGCCACCCTGAGACTACGTAGTGAATTTCAGGTCAGCCTGGGCCAGAGTGAGACCCTACCTCGAAAAACCAAAAAAAAAAAAAAAAAAAAAAAAAAAGCCTGCATGTCCAGGTTCAGTTCCCTAGTACCCACATAAAGCCAGATGCAACAGCAAGAGGTCCTGGCACACCCCTTCTTAGTCTCCCTCCTCCCTCCTTCCTCTCTCTCAAACAAATAAATAAAAATATTTTTTAAAAAGTATTTGAGGTTGGAGAGATGGCTTAGGGGTTAAGGCGCCTGCCTCCTAAGCCTAAGAACACTGGTTCCAATCTCCAGCGGTTCCAATCTCCAGGTCCCACGTTTAGCCAGATGCAAAGTGACGCAAGGGCGCAATGCCGCACTTGACCACAAGGGGGCGCACACATCTGGATTTCGTTCGCAGCAGCTGAGACACTGCTGGCACGCCCATCTCTGTCTTCCTCCCTCCCTCCCTCCCTCCCTCCCTCTCTCTCTCTCTCTCTCTCTCTCTCTGTGTCTCTCTCCAAAAAAAAAAAAAAGTATTTGTTGGGGGCTGGAGAGATGGCTCAGCAGTTAAGACTCTTGCCTACAGAGCCCAAGGACCTGAGTTTGATTGCCCAGTACCCATGTAAAGCCAGATGTACAAAATGGTACATGCATTTGGAGTCTGTTTGCAGTGGTTGAAGCCCTGGCATGCCCATTGTCTCTGTCTGTCTCTCTTCTATCTCTCTGCTTGCAAATAAATTAAGTTTTTTTTTTTTAATTTAAGTATTTTAAAAAAACATTTGTGTGGTGGCGCATGCCTTTAATCCCAGCACTCAGGAGGCAGAGGTAAGAGGATCACCGTGAGTTCAAGGCCACCTGAGAATATAGAGTGAATTCCAGGTCAGCCTGGGCTAGAGTGAGACCCTACCTCAAAAAAAAAATAAATAAATAAATATATATATATATATATATATATATATATATATATATATATATATATATTTGTGGCCTGGCGCAGTGGCACATACCTTTAATCCCAACACTGGGGAGATAGAGGTAGGAGGATCGCCGTGAGTTTCAGCCCACCGTGAGACTACATAGTGAATTCCAGGTCAGGCTGGACTAGAGTGAGACCCTACTTTGAAAAAACAAAATATACATATATATAGATACACACATATACATATAATTTGTGGGTCTGGAGCAATGGCTCAGCAGTTGAGACACTTTCCTTCAAAGCCTAATGACGTGGGTTCAATTCCCCAATACCCATGTAAAGCCAAATGCACATGGTGACACATGCATCTGGAGTTCATTTGCAGTGGCTAGAGGCCCTAGTATGCCCATTCTCTCCTTCCCTCCCTCTTCCTCCTCTCTCTCTCTCTCTCTCTCTCTCTCTCTTTATCTGCATACAAATAAATAAATAAAAATTTTTTTTAAAAAAAAAAGTATTTGTGCTGGGCATGGTGATGCACGCCTTTAATTCCGGGAGACAGAGGTAGGAGGATCACCATGAGTTCGAGGCCACCCTGAGAGTACATAGTGAGACCCTACCTCAAAAAACAAAACAAAACAAAAAAAAGTATTTGTAATATATATGACTAAAACCTCAATCTTTTCTTCTGAAGTCTTGATTAAGTAAACTTCAAACTTCAGGAAACAATTATCTATACAATACTATATATACTTTCAGCCACATGATGATACCAAGGCTGTTGTGATTCAGTTGGTTTGGCTAAGCCCAGAGACCTTTGACCTATTAAGGTCTGTAATCATGGTGGGCTATACAGAGTTATGTGTGCTCACTGTAAGGGCAGACCAACAGGAATATTGTCCTACTTTTGAACCACTTCTCTCTCCTAGGAGGGAGGTTCTTCCAGTTGCCAGGGAAAAATCGTGGCAAGTAGAATGAGAGTGGGAACAGGAACAGTCAGGGTATATACTTTCAATGCTGCTTTCTTTTTCACTTTTTATTTCTCTTAAAGGATTCATCAAAGCCTATTACAAGAGAGTCCTGGATGACTGAACTTCCACCAGAAATGAAAGACTTTGGTCTTGGGCCAAGAACCTTTAAGAGAAGAGCTGACGACAGAGGCGGAGATCGCTCTATCTGGACAGACACCCCAGCCGACAGGGAAAGGAAAGCCAAGGTGAGAGCTTGTTTGCCTGCTTGTTTCTTCGTGCGTTCTGTCCATGTTGGCCTGATTTTGCAAAGATACAAGGCAAGTTTATTTAAAGGTATTACTTTTTGAAATTTTAATTCCAAAGGAAAATGTGGATTTTCCTTTGCAGAACAGTTATTAGGAAGGAAAGTCACTGTTTACTGTTTTCTAGTAATTGTCTTATTTCAGAAAATTCCCTTATAGGTCTTTTATTTATAGAGAAAAACTAACCTTGATGAGGCCACTTTCTGTGTCATCATAGAGCAAACTACTGAATGATGAACAAAATTCTATTTTTGACCTTTATTTTTATTTTTTATTTTTATTAATTAATTAATTTATTTATTTTAGTTTTTTAGTTTTTCAAGGTATGGTCCTGTGCTAGCTTAGGCTGACCTGGAATTCACTATGTAGTCTCAGGGTGGCCTCAAACTCACGTTGATCCTCCTACCTCTGCCTCCCAGAGTGCTGGGATTAAAGGCATGTGCCACCATGCCCAGATTTTATTTTATTTTATTTTATTTTATTTTTTTTTTATTATTTTTTATTTTATTTATTTTTTATTTTTTTTATTTTTTATTTTATTTTATTTTTTTTTTTTTTTATTTATTTTATTTTATTTTATATTTTGTGTGTGATTGGTATGTGTGTGGTGTGTGCACATGTTTGCCCATGCTGTTGCCTGTGGCAGAGTGTGCTTGCCTGCAGTGACAGAGAGGAGCATCATCAGATGTCCTGCTCCATCACTCTTTTGCTGCTTCTCACTTGAGTCAATGTCTTCGCTGACCTGGAGCTTGCCATTCTTTCACTACGGGACTAGGGTATACGTGCACAGACACACCCTACATGGGTCCTAGGGATCTAACTCAAGCGGGCTCTCAGGCCTCTTCACATCCTCATGCTTACACAGGAAATGCTCTTCACTGTCCAGACCCACTTTTGACCTTTCAAACTCCAAATTCCCTGGTCTTTATATAACGTTATACTATACGCATGAAAGGAAATCTGTTAAATTTTCTTAAAAATAAAACCAAACTGTATCTCAAGTATAGTAGCTTCATGTTACTGCTGTGACCGTGAGAAGCCCCTTCATCAAAATATTAAATATACTATTTAAATTTTGGATATCTCTATTTCTTAAGAAATATTCTATTTTATGTTAGGAATTGAAACAAGTGCCCCCATTATTGCACATTAAAAGTGGTCCATACAAAAGTTTTAATTACCATAAGATATGCTGGAGAAATGACTCAGCTGTTGAATGCAAAACCTGCCAGCCCAGGTTTGAATTCCTAGTACCCATGTAAAGCCAGGTGCGCAATGTGGCACATGTGTCTGGAATTTATTTGCAGAGGCCCTGACATACCCATACTCTCTGTCTCTCCTCTCCTTACAAATAAATTAAAATATTTTTAAAAAAAGAAAGCAGGGGCTAGAGATATGGCTTAGCAATTAAGGCACATGCCTGTGAAGCCTAAGGACCCAGGTTCAATTCTCCAGGTCCCACGTAAGCCAGATGTACATGGTGGCACATGCATCTGGAGTTTGTTTGCAATGGCTAGAGGCCCTGGCGTGCCCATTCTCAGTCTCTCTCTCTCTCCCTCTCTCTGTATCTAATAAATAAATAAATAAATAAATAAATAAATAAATAAATAAATAAATAAATAGGAAAAAAAAAGAAAGCGCCAGAAAAAAACATTTCCGCCAGGCATGGAAGCGTACGTCTTTAATCCCAACACTCAGCAGGCAGAGGTAGGAGGATTGCCATGCATTTGAGGCCACCCTGAGACTACATAGTGAATTCCAGGCCAGCCTAGGCTAGAGCGAGACACTACCTTGAAAAAAACAAAAAACAAAAAAATTCCCTATCATGTCATTTAAAGGAAATTACCATAAGGCATGCCACATGAGTGCTGACCGTTTGTCTCCTTATGGGAGTAGCGTCTTTTGTTCTAATCAAGGCCCTTTTACGTTTAGCTTATCCTGCTAGCTCTTTGTCCTAGATTCTTGGGATTTCTATTTTCCTGTGGGGACTGCAGGTTGAATCTTGTTACCCAGGCCAAAGGTGAAAGTGCTCACTAAAGAGTTTTCATTTTGAAGAAGAGCTGTTTATGAAGTAGAAGTATTGGGCTGGAGAAATGGCTCAGCAGTTAAGGTGCTTGCCTGCAAAGCCTAAGGACCCATATTCGATTCCTCAGTGTTGCAGACAGCTTCAGGTTCGCTGAGATGAACTTCCAGACCGGGCACAGTTATGGAGGAAGGGATATTATTTATTGAAGCTTACAGATCCAGGGGAAGTTCCATAAAGGCAGGAGAAGCAGCCTGCTCTCCACAGACCAAGCAAAAAGAGAGAAAGCCAACCAGGCACCACAGCACACAGAGCAAAAACTACAGCCAAAAGGTCACACAGCACACTTCAGGAACTCCTGCTAGACACATTTGCATATCTTTACAATGGAATCTCAAACCATCACCACACCTTAAGACCGGCCCCCAGTGACCTTGCCTCTAGCAAGGTGATTGCAGATGCAAACTATAAGTAATAAAACATTGAATATATTGGGGGACATATATTCAAATTGCACATAAGGCTCCTGGCCCCAATATATTTATAACTATCACACATTGTAAATTGTACTCAGTCCAATTTCAAAGGTTCTCACAGTCTTGATCAACTTAAGATAGTGAGTCCTGTAAAATCAAACAAGTTAAATACTTTCAACATGTAAAGGCACAGAGTAAACATTTTAACTGTATAAGACATAGCAAGGAGAGACTAGAACAATGAAAATTCAACCACCATCAGCCGTCATCAAACTTCTGCAGTTCAAGTTCAATATAACCAGAGACTAACAGTCTCCAGGTTTTCCGATCCCGCCCCTCCAGCTGGGCAGAGTTGCCAGGAAAAAAACTTTCATCCCATGCCAACATTGCACTCCATGGTAGCCCTTTTGCACAGTCCTGGTATATCCAAAACATCTTCAGGTCTCCATGCAAACCACGGTCCATCTTCCAAAGGCTCTTTCAGCCTATTCCTGAGGGTCTTCATGCCCTGCCTCATGCCGCATCTCAGCAGCGGCTCCTGGAACTGTGTGCAACTCATGACCATTCTATGCATTTTTCATATTTCCAAAACTGATACCAGGTGTGCAGGACACAGCCATATTCTTAATCCAGGGACAAAATAAATCATAGCCTTGAAAAGCAGGTTCCTTCTCCAGTCAGCTCTTTCCAAGAATTTGCATTTCTAACAGTCTTTCTTCAGGCATCCTCTCCATTGTTTTAATGTAAATCAAGTCAGGCCACCTTCCTTCCACCTTCCTTAAGATTGCTAATGCGTTGACAATAGAAGCTCCAGTAACCTAAAACCATCTCAGTGCCTCTGCTTTTAACTTGCTTGAGGTTTTTCAACTTAAAATCTTAAAATCTCAGTCCGATATCTTCAGCCAAGCACATCAGTCCATTACAAATTTAACCTTGATCAAACTTTCTGTCCCTGGATAGCGGAACGTAGCCATCCCTTATGCCAGTAGCCCAGTTCCAACAAAGTCCTCTGCAGTCTTTCCTTCCCTTAGAAATCTCATAAGCCAAGCCTCCAAGTTCAATACTGTCTGCATTTAGCATTCTCAAACTCTCATCAGAACAGTCCATAAAACTTGGCTTACCACTCCAGAAGGCATCTTCAGTTGCAAGCACCAAGTCCATGCCCATTCCTCCAAAACAAAGGTTCCAAAAGACGAATATCCACACAGTCAGGTTCATCTCACCCCACACTCCTCGGTACCACTTTACTGTAGCAGACAGCTTCAGGTTCGCTGAGATGAACTTCCAGACCGGGCACAGTTATGGAGGAAGGGATATTATTTATTGAAGCTTACAGATCCAGGGGAAGTTCCATAAAGGCAGGAGAAGCAGCCTGCTCTCCACAGACCAAGCAAAAAGAGAGAAAGCCAACCAGGCACCACAGCACACAGAGCAAAACTACAGCCAAAAGGTCACACAGCACACTTGACACATTTGCATATCTTTACAATGGAATCTCAAACCATCACCACACCTTAAGACCGGCCCCCAGTGACCTTGCCTCTAGCAAGGTGATTGCAGATGCAAACTATAAGTAATAAAACATTGAATATATTGGGGACAGTACCCACATAAGCCAGATGCACAAGGTGGTGCCTGTGTCTAGAGTTTGTTTGCCGTGGCTAGAGGCTCTGGCATGCCCATTCTTTCCCCCCCTCCTCTCTCCCTCTTTCTCTCAATAATAAAATATTAAATAAATAAAAATTTAAAAAATAAAAAAGAGAAGTGTTAAAGTGTGGGTGGCATGTTGACGTCTCACATAACATGCTCCCTACAAATTTGGAACTATCATGGATTCTCTGTGGTCCAAAAGATGAAAGTAAATCTGAGAATGGTAATAAAAGGGTCAGTCAGCATGATGAAGTGACCCATATACACAGAAGAAGAAAGAATAAGTGATGTCATATACAAGTGAGCCACAAGTCTGGAAGGCTAGTGCTCCATGCAGTCCTGTCTTACATGTTTGGTGGGAGGTGAGATAGGGTCTCACTCTGTAGCACAGACTGGTCTCAAACTCACAGCAGCCCTCCTGCTTTAGTCTCCTGAGTGCTAAAATTACAGACATGAGCCTACGTGCCTGACTGTTCTGAGCTAATTTTTAAAATGATAATACATTGGAACTGCTGTAGCTTATCCTTTATGATAGTTCTTATGATAGAATTGTTTGTGCTTATGTTTTTCTATCTTTTCCTTCTTTCATCCTTTTATTTTCTTTATAGCTATATAAAGATGTCTAGCTCACACTAAGTATGCAAGGAGTCTTTATCAGAGGAAATGTCACAGAAAAATGACACAAATAGAACCAGCCAGTACAGTTGAATTTAAGGAATTTTAATCCTTATGGCTTAATTCTTTAGAACAAGTCAGTTTTTTAGCCCTAAAATATTTGTTCACTGTTTATAGTAGACTGATAAAGAGATTGTTAATAGTTCTTGAACTTGTAGTAAGGTATTACAGCCTATATACTACCACACATTTCTATCGCAAACTATATATCTTCACGGAGGTGTTCCTTTTGTGGAGTCATTAATCCTGTAGAAAGTTAATGACTAATTTTTATAGCATATCCTAGTTCGATTTTCTTCTTGATAGGTTTTCTCCACTTGCTTCATCTGACTTTAAATAAATTATTGATTTACCTGTATGTGTCTGTGTATCCCTGTGTGTGAATGTGTAATGGGCACACCAGGGCTTCTTGCCTCTGCAAATGAACACCAGGTACTTACACCACTTTTTTGCATCTGGCTTATGTAGGTGGCTTGAGAATTGAACCCTGGCCAGCAGGCTTGGCGAGCAAGCACTTTTAACTACTGACCCATGTTCCCAGTCACGTGTGCTATTGCAAATGGAATTTTTGTGTATGTGTGGTAGGGTCTCACTGTAGTGCGGGCTGACCTGGAATTCACTCGGTAGTCTCAGGCTGGCCTCCAACTGTTGGTGTACTCTTCATGTTCACTCTGTACTATGCACCTTGTTATGCTTGTGCAACTTGGTTCCAGGAGGATTTTAAGTTGGTTCCTTGGGATTTACTAAGTAGATAATCACATCATCTATGAACCATTCCTTCTTTTCTGGCTACATGTGCATCTTTTTTTTTTCTTTTTTTATTTATCCATTTATTTATTTGAGAGAGAATGGGCACACGAGGGCCTCCAGCCACTGCTAATGAATTCCAGATGCATGCACCACCTTGTGCATCTGGCTTATGTGGGTCTTGGGGAATCGAACCAGGTCCTTTGGCTTTGCAGGCAAGTGCCTTAACCACTAAGCCATCAAGCCCTTGTTTTTCTTTTTACTGTGGAAAGTTTCTTTTTTTTAATTTTTTTTTTACTTTATTTATTTTTGGAGAGAGAGAGAGAGAGACAGAGGGAGAGGGAAACAGATAGAGATGGGCACACCAGCAGTCTCTCAGCTGCTGTGAACGAAATCCAGATGCGTGTACCCCCTTGTGGGCAAGTGCGGCATTGCGCCCTTGTGTCACTTTGCATCTGGCTAAACGTGGGACCTGGAGATTGGAACCGGGTTCTTAGGCTTAAAAGGCAGGCGCCTTAACCACTAAGCCATCTCTCCAGCCCGGAGAGTTTCTTTTTAAGCATTATTTTCCTATATTTTATCATTGTTAGTCAAAACGCATCCTGAGTTAGATAAAAAGTAATTTATTCCAGTTAGTAGGATTTTGTTTTCTTATTTTCAGGAAACTCTGAGGCCAGTACACTAATTGATCCCTTATCAAGCATATAGATATTTCTGACTGGAAGGAATTCTATAGGCCTGCCTTAGTTTGGTCTCTTGTTACTTAACATAAGTAAAGTAAAATTAACAGTATTTCTTTTTTATTTTCTCTTCAGTAATGTGTTGTTATGTTCATTCGTCAGGAAATACAAGAAGCAAAGAAGTCACTCAGTGAAAAGGATGAAGACTATGTATTGTCAGGAAGAGATAGGAGATTGGCGGAGCAAGTATCTTTATACAATGTAAGTAAGAAAATAAAGCCTATAATTTCTTATTTTTCTTTTCTTTTTTCTTCTCCTCCCCTCTTCTTTCTCGTCTGTTTCTTTCTCTTTGTGCTTACTACCACACCCATGTAGTTCTGCTAGAGATTGAACCCAGGGCCTTGTGCATGCTAGGCAAACACTGTAACATCTGAGCTATATCCCTAGCCTTCTTGGTTTTTTACTTTTCTTATGTCTTTCTTAAAACTAATAAGTGTTTTAGCTCAAAGACAGAACATTGGTCAGTGAACCAGTTGATCTCTGAAAGGTCTTCAGATGTTTATGAAAATTACCTCTGCTTAGTTAACGAAAAGCTGTGTAAAGCTTAATTCGCTGAACATGTGTTAGTCAGAGCCACAAACAGTAAAGTACACGTGAAGCATTTTTGAGAACTGACCAAGATGTAGCCATAGTAAAGAGAGATGGAAGCTGGCAGTCCACTGGTAAGCAGTGAGGCAGAAAGAGTCACAATTATTCAGACTGTGCTCTATGATTCAAATTAACTTAGCTGAAAATTAGAGGAAATCAAAAATTAAACTTTGTTCAAAGAAGAAATGAAAATGGAAGCTAGAAGACACATAGACCTGAAATATAAAAGTGCAGCCTATCAAGCCAGGCATGGTGGCACACGCCTTTAATCCCAGCACTTAGGATGCAGAGGTAGGAGGATCGACATGAGTTTGAGGCCACTCTGAGAATACGTAGTGAATTCCAGGTCAGCCTGGACTACAGTGAGTCCCTACCCCGAAAAACAACAACAACAACAAAAAAAAAAGTGCAGCCTATCAAACGTGCAGGGTGCAGTATAAAGTGGTCTGAAGGGCTAAGAGAAGGGTGATTTTTGGAATCACTGTTGACCTAGGGCTGTAGGATTTAGCCGGGAGGCAGCATGCAGAGCAACCTGGACAATGATAGTGCTCGGGTTCTTGATAGGACTTGATTGTAAGCCCTGCGAATGTGTGCTCACTGCTTCTGCATTGCATGTGAGAAACAATCTAGACAAATACTGAACTCTGGTCCGTGAATGTATGTGAAATACCTAGGGGGACATGAGGTGATGTCTGCCATTTACTTTAAAATGCACCAAGAATTAGAGTTCTAATCATGCTGAAATGCAGGTTACTCATTATGAGATTGGCTTTTCAAAATATTCTTTTCTGGGGGGAAAGGGATTTGAAGTAGGGTTTTATTTTAGCCCAGGCTGACCTGGAATTCACTATGTAGTCTCAGGCTGGCCTGGAACTCACAGTGATCCTCCTGCCTCTGCCTGCTTGAGAGCTAAAGGCATATGCCACCTCGCCTGGCCAAAATGTTACTATATTCTTAAGATTAAAGTACTTTATAGCCCTCCCTTTTTAATAAGCACTCTTTATAATTTGTCATGAAGACAAAATAAAGGATAATAGCCAAAAAAACTATGAGTTTCCAAAGGTTGTAAAAAAAAAAAGTCCCATTCAAAACAATTGCTCTAAATTTTAAAAACTGTTTTAAAAAAAAAAAAAAAACCCTGCAAACTTGGTTTTGGTTCTGGGAATTGAACCCAGCACACACTTTACCACTGAGCTGTACCTTTAGCCCCATAAACATTTTAATTGAATGAATAATTGTAATCAATCAGTAAGCTGACCATTAAGCAAATTTATTTTCACACAAATTTGCTTTCAATTTAGGATTTTTAGTGAATTGACTCCTCATTGTGTTGGTTTTTTTGTTTGTTTGTTTTGTTTTTTGTTTTTTAAGGTAGGGTCTCACTCTAGCCCAGGCTGACCTGGAATTCACTATGTAGTCTCAGGGTGACCTCAAACTCATGATGGTCCTCCTACCTCTGCCTCTAGAGTGCTGGGATTAAAGGTGTGCTCCACCATATTGTTACTGCTCTTTTTTTTTTTTTTACTGCAATTGAGGAGGGGGAGGGAGGGAGCGAATTGGTGCTCCAGGGCCTTCAGCCTCTGCAATCCAACTTCAGATGTGTACCCTCTTGTATGCATGTACAACATTGCATGCTTGCATCACTGGCTTTTTTTATAAAACAGCTCCTTGGTGTTTGTTTTGTTGTTGTTTTGTTCTTTTGTTTTTGGTTTTTCAAGGTAGAGTCACACTCTAGCCCAGGCTGACCTGTAACTCAATATGTAGTCTCAGGGTGGCCTTGAACTCATGACGATCCTCCTAACTCTGCCTTCCAGAGTACTGGGATTAAAGGTGTGTGCCACCACGCCCGGCTCCTTGGTGTTTTTTATAATTTTTAAAAATATTTTATTTTTTTTTATTTATTTATTTAACAGAGAAAGAGGTAGAGAGAGAGAGAGAGAATGGGCGTACTAGGGCCTCCAGCCACTGCAAATGAACTCCAGATGTGTGCACCCCCTTGTGCATCTGTCTAGCATGGGTCCTGGAGAGTCGAACCTGGGTCCTTTGGCTTTGCAGGCAAACGCCTTAACCGCTAAGCCATCCCTCCAGCCCAATTTTTGTTGTTGTTGATGTTTGTTTTTTGTTTTGTGGCAGGATCTCACTCTAGCGCAAACTGACCTGGAACTCTATGTAGTACAAATTGGCCTTAAACTCACAGCGATCCATCTACGTCAACCTCCTAGTACTGGGATTATAGGTGTGAGCCACCACACTTGCCTATGATTTTTTATACCTTAACATTAGTGACCTGTGTGTCACAGTGTGCAAATTAGGCTAAGCCAGACTAACAGTACTACATATGCAACAACTGTTATAAAATCTCATTTCCAGGCTAGGTCTGGTGGTACACGCCTTTAATTCCAGAACTCAGGAGACAAAGGTAAGAGAGTTGCCAAGAGTTCAAGACCAATCTGAGACTACAGTGTGAGGTCCAGGTCAGCCTGACATG
Source organism: Orientallactaga sibirica (assembly GCA_036365145.1). Taxonomy (NCBI): domain Eukaryota; kingdom Metazoa; phylum Chordata; class Mammalia; order Rodentia; family Dipodidae; genus Orientallactaga; species Orientallactaga sibirica. Next base: position 2,765,542 of record JAEOAD010002183.1, read on the forward strand.
GATACAGAGACAGCTAGGAAAAAAGGTAAAGAAATAAATAGTGCAAAGCCATTACATTTTTATAGAAGAGCTTTCTTACATGTAGACATAAATGTGCCATTATGATCATATTATACAGCTTTCCCACTCTGCTTCTCCTTTGTGTTGATAGTCACTCTTGTTTTAATATAAAACTGTTAGGAGACATGGGAGAGATGGCTTAGGTTAAAGGCACTTGCTCTGCAAGCCTGCTGACCCAAAGCAATTCCCAGCTCCCTCATAAAATCAGCTGCAAAGTGGTGCGCACATCTATAATACCAACGTGACTACAGAAATGGAAGGAGGAGCCAGGAGAATACTGAAGTTCCTGGGTCAGCTAGACTACCTATCCATCAACAAAACAAGAAGAGTGACTCTGTCTCAAAGAAGGTGGAAGAAAAGGACCCACACCTTCTTTGGCTTCTGCAGGTGCACTGTGGCATGCATACACACACACACACACACACACACACACACACACACATTTAAAACAACCTATTAGAAAAATAGACTAGGGCTATGAGTTGCACATCTGCTGGATCATCTGTGTGCATACATGAGTGGTCAAAGTACAAGCTTCTAAGACCCATTGCTCAGGAATCAGGTATCTTTCAGCCAATCAGTCAGGGGTGGAGATTAGTATTTTTATTTGGTATCTCCTAAAATAAATTTGAAAAATTATTTTTTTAATATTTTATTTATTTGTTTGAGAGAGAACTAGGGGGAGAGAGAGAGAGAATGGGCATACCAGGGACTCTAGCTCCTGCACATGAACTCCAGATGCATATTGCCACTTTGTGCATCTGCCTTTACGTGGATACGGGGAGCGGGGGATTGAGCTCGGATTCTTAGGTTTGCCAGCCCCATGAAAACTATTTTTTTATATCACATTTAGACTGTTTCATAGATCTGGAGAGATGGCTCAGCAGTTAAGGTGCTTGCTTGCAATGCCTGACAACCTGGGTTCAGTTCCCCAGTACCTATGTAAAGCCAGATGCACAAAGTGGCACATATGTCTAGAGTTTGCAGCAGCAAGAGGCCCTGGTGTGCCCATCTCCCCCCCCCCCTTCGTAACTTGTGGGCTGGAGAAAATGGCTTAACGGTCAAGATGTTTGCCTGTGAAGCCAAAGGACCCAGGTTTGATTCCCCAGGACCCACGTAAGCCAGATGCACAAAGGGCACATGTGTCTGGAGTTTGCTTGCAGTGGCTAGAGGCCCTAATGTGCCCATTCTCTGTCTGTGTCTCTTCTATCTCTATCTCTGTCTCTGCTTGCAAGTAAATAAGTAAAAAAAAAATTTTAATGTAATTTGTAGGGCTGGAGAGATGGCTCAACGGTTAAGGTGCTTGTCTGCAAAGCCTAATGACCAAAGTTCAGTTCCCCAGTACCCACATAAACCAGATGCACAGAGTGATGCATGAATCTGGAGTTCATTTCCAGTGGCTAGAAGTCCTGGTATATTCTCTCTCTCTTCCTCCCAACCCCCACCCTGCCAGATGTGTTTTGCACACCTTTAATCCTAGCACTTGGGATAGCTGTGAGTTCGAGGCCAGCCTGAGACTACATAGTGAAGTCCAGGTCAATCTGTGCTAGAGCAAGACTCTGCCTTGCGGGGGGAAATGTAATTTGTAACATATTGGCTGCTGTATTGAATATTTTCAAGTGTAATCATCAATACTATATCAATTTCGTAGTCACTGAAAGACATATGCATTGAATACAGGTCAGCTAGGACTCTGTGTGAGACCCTGTCTCAAAAAAACAAAGACATGAACAAATGCTTTCTGAAAATTTTTATTTCATAATTTTTTTCTCCTTGAATTGAAAAATCCCATGTGTCTTCTACAGAATCTTACTCTAATTTATTCACTTTTCTACTTGGAAATTCAGTGACACTGGTGAATCACATTTCTGCTACAAAAATAGGCACATGAATTTGAAATTGGAAAGTTATTTTTCAGTTTCCTGTGACTAAGTGTTTAATTGTTAACACATTTTTCCTTCTACATAAAGTTGTAATTTCCATTAATCAAAACTATCAAATATAGATTTTGATAATCATTTAATATATTATAAATATTAATACACAATTACAATTCTATTTCATTTAATATAAAAATTAAAATGTTAAATTAATTCAATCCCTTGGTGACAGACTTTTGCTGGTTCCTGGTCTTTGGGGAATGGTCCTCGCTGCTGTAGCAGAAGCACTTGGTGTTCTCATGTTTTGTTTTTAATATTTTATTTTTATTTATTTACTTATTTGACAGAGAAAGAGGCAGAGAGAGAGTGTGAGAGAATGGGTGTGCCAAGGTCTCTAGCCACTGCAAACTCCAGATGCATGCACCCCCTTGTACATCTGGCTGACATGGGTCCTGGGGAATCAAACATGGGTCCTTTGGCTTTACAGGCAAATGCCTGAACCGCTAAGCCATCTCTCTAGACCTTTTTTTTTTTTTTGCTCATGTGTGCATGCACACATGTTGGGGGGCACTCTAGGGCCTCTCGCTGCTGCAAACAAACACCAGATATTTGTGTGCCACTTTTGCATCTGGCTTACATGGATGGCTTGGGAATTGAACCCAGGCTGGCAGGCTTTGCAAGCAAGCACTTTTAATTTTTTTTTTTTTTTAAATTTTGGAGAGAGACACAGAGAGAGACAGACAGAGAAAGAGGGAGAGGGAGACAGAGAATGGGCATGCCAGCAGTCTCTCAGCTGCTGTGAATGAAATCCAGATGTGTGTGCCCCCTTGTGGGCAAGTGCAGCACTGAGCCCTTGCGTCACTTTGCATCTGGCTAAACGTGGGACCTGGAGATTGGAACCACTGGAGATTGGAACCAGCGTTCTTAGGCATAGGAGGCAGGCGCCTTAACCGCTAAGCCATTTCTCCAGCCCAAGCAAGCACTTTTAATCACTGAACCATCTTCCCAGCCCCTGTTTTAAGAGTTTCTAAGAGTTAAGAAAAGAAAAAGAAGAAAATGGGAGTGGAACATTGTATGTTATAATGATGTCATTATATCCTATGGACAATAATTCTTAAACTTCCCATTGAGCTTTTGCAACAATTATACTAATTATCTATTGAATTTTCAACCATCAGCTTACTAGGATCTCTTCACATTGGTCTCTTGTTTTCTCATTTCTCCTTTCCAAATCTCTAATGGGCATTATAGCATTATTTATAGAGCTATTGTTAGGATGAAAAGGAGTAAATGGTCAGTAAATCTAACAGCATTATCGAGTGATTGTTGTGTACCTGACACTATACCAAATCCTTTGTTCAGTTGTTCCTCCCTCACAAAAATGTTCAGAGAGCTGGGCGTGGTGGTGCACGTCTTTAATCCCAGCACTCTGGAGGCAGAGGTAGGAGGATCGCCGTGAGTTCAAGGCCACCCTGAGACTACATAGTTAATTCCAGATCAGCCTGGGCCAGAGTGAGACCTTACCTCAAAAAAAACAAACAAAAAAAAAAAGTTCAGAAATTATTATATGACTCCTACTATTTTACAGCTGAGAAAATAAGAGTTAGATTTGATTTATAAACCAGTTGGTTTCTAAAAACCTACTGTACATTTATAAAATGATAGAGAAATATTTAGTTTAACTCTGCGTATTAAGCAAGGTTAGGGAAATGAAAATGTTGCTAATATTAACACATATTTATTACTAACGTACGTTCTGCTAAAACCTTACAGCTCTAATCAGGGCCCGTGGCTCACACCTGTAATCTCAGCACTTGGGAGGTGGGAGCAAGACGATCAAAAGGTCAAGGCCAGCTGGGGTAGTGGCTCACAACTTTAATCCCAGCACTCTGGGAGACAGATGTAGGAGGATCACTGTGAGTTCAAGGCCAGCCTGGGACTTCATAGTGAATCCAGGTCAGCCTGGGCTAGAGTGAAACCCTACCTCAGAAAACCAAAAAAAAGTTCAAGGCCACTCTATGCTACATGAGACCCTGCCTCAAAAAGTTATTTAATTTGAAATTTTTTTCCAGCTCCAGATTGAGCTCATCTAATTTACTGGAAACGTCTAACCTAACCTAATTGGCAAAGTAATTTGTTATTGTCAGATTGGCCAAATTAGACTTATTTTCTATGAGAAGGCCTGACTTTACTTTTTCCATTTAAATAAATGTGTTATTGATCATTTCTCTGAAACTTTTAATTCTACAGTAGGCAGGTGAGTACCATGAATGTGTCTTCTAGATGAAATACAGTCCTGTCCCCGTAACCACCCTTCCTCAAGACCTCCCTCCTCCTTCCCTTCCTCCTTCCTTCCTTTGCTGTAGTTTTGATTTTAGTGTTTTGATGGTTTTTCAGCATTGGATATCTCTGTAGCTCAGGCTGCTTCCCAAGTGCTGGGATGACAGACATACGCTGCCATGTTCACTTACCCTCTGCCTTGCTTGCCATTGCGTTGTTTTACATCCATTGCGCTCTCTTCACTTGTTTGTCCTTGCATATTTTTTAAACTGAACTTTATTTTAAATTTATTTATTTGCAAACAGAGAAAGAGAGATAGAGAGAATGGGTGTGTCAGGACCTTTAGCACTGCAGATGAACTCCAGATGCATGCGCCACCTTGCGCATTTGGCTTTATGTGGGTACTGGGGAATCAAACCTTTGGCTTTTCAGGCAAGCATCTTAATTGCTAAGCCATCTCTCCAGCCCTGCTCTTGCATATTTTACCATAGGGAGGGCCTTTAAGGGATGTGTTTGTTAATAAATAAGAGGATAAATACTTTTTTTAAATAATGTATTTATTTACTTGCAAGGAGAACAACAAAGAGAATGGGCTTGCCAGGACCTCTAGCCTCTGCAAACATTTTCCAGATACATGTGTCACCTTGTGCATCTGGATTTATGTGGGTACTGGGGAATGAACCCAGGTCCTTAGGCTTTGCAGGCAAATGCCTTAACTGCTGTGCCCAGATAACTACATGTTTAAGACTCAGAAGGAAGGACACAAAGCCCACCTGGGTTTGGCATCCTTGATTAAAGGAAGTTTCATTCATACCACTACTTCAGATTTTTCTGTTAGGTAGCCAGGAGATTTTGTTCTCACAAACAATATTCCATAGTTGCTTCAGAGCTGTAAAGGAAAGGCATTTTCACTGATGGTTTATGGGGGAAATCAGTTTTAAGATAAACGAAATGAAAAAGTTGACAGTCATTGTGAATAAGTCTTAAAATTTACTCATACTTGAGTTGTTGAGATGGCTCGGTGGTTAAGGCACTTGCCTGCAAAGCCTAATGACCTGGGTTCAGTTCCCCAGTACACACATAAAGCCAGATGCACAAAGCAGTGCATATGTCTGGAGTTCGTTTTCAGTGGCTAGAGGCCCTGGTGTGTCCATATTCTCTCTTTCTCTCCCTCTCTCTCTCTTTTTCTCTCCGTGTGTGTGTGTGTGTGTGTGTCTGAGTCTGTGATGTTTCTGTCTCTCTCTCTCTACTTGCAAATATATTTTTAAGGCTGGAGAGATGGCTTAGCAGTTAAGGCGCCTGCCTCCTAAGCCTAAGAACGTCAGTTCCAATCTCCAGGTCCTACGTTTAGCCAGATGCAAAGTGATGCAAGGGCGCAATGCCACACTTGACCACAAGGGGGTGCACGCATCTGGATTTCGTTCGCAGCAGCTGAAAGGCTGCTGGTGCGCCCATCTCTATCTGTCTCCCTCTCTCTTTGTTCTGTGTTTCTCTCCAAGAAATACATATATATATATATATATATATTTTTAATTACACATAAATGACCCGTGGAATCCACTGTGTGGACTCAGCTCTGAAGCTGCTGATCTGCACTGCCTGCATCTAATCCTCCATCCCTCTCGGCTTCTTCACTCCCAGGCCATTCTTCTCAGAGGTCTACAACAAATCCCTAATTGATTAAACCAATAGTCTTTGTGCAGAGACCATGTCTGAAAATGATGTATCTGAATGTGCCATCATCTATGCTAGCTAGGAGGCAAGGTTCACAAGGGAGGCAAGTGGAACAAAAATGCTCTTAGCTCTGGCACATGTAATGTCTGCACAGCCATTGAATTGTACCTCTTCTGTGCCCTTTGTTTTCCTGTCACACTTGTTTTAGCTTCTACCAGTCAGTGCCTTCCCCTCTCTCCACCCCTGAGGCTTCATCTATAAAGTGAGGGTAAAATGAGTTTCTTTCACACCCATCTTCTTGTCTTATACTCTTAATTATCGCTACTTAATCATCATACTGAATTTGTTTCTTTTTTAGAGCTGCAGTGCATGTAGTTAATAGATATCTTCATTTAATTATTTGCCTCTGGTAACATTTTCTTCATAGCTGATGTCTCAGATTTAGAAAAACCTTTTGGGTTTGCAGTTGTGTTCGGCTTCATTCAGAGTCTCAGTAATCTACATGTGCTAGTTTTATTTCTGCTCTCCCACTTCCTTTAGGAATCAAAACGATCAGAATCTCTTATGGACATTCATCATAAAAAATTAAAGAATAAGGCTGCTGAAGATAAAAGTAAGCCCCACGAGAGGATGCCATTTGACCGTGATAAAGATCTCAAAGTTAATCGGTTTGATGAAGCTCAGAAAAAGGCCCTCATAAAGAAGTCCAGAGAACTCAACACACGATTTGCACATGGCAAAGGCAATATGTTTTTATAAGTAAGTACATTCCAGTGAGTTACACACATGTTATCAGATTGGACCTTCTGATACTCCATCTGTCATAATTATGTACTCAAATATATTTCCTTTTATAATAAAGTAGATTAAAAACCTATATTTTTATAATAAATTGTGTTGTTGAAAAGTTCACCTTCTGGAATGAAAAATGTGTATTACTAGAAAAATACCCTTGCCTTCATAATAACCTAACAGGGCATTGCTATTTTTAAAATGCTAAATTAGCCGGGCATGGTGGCATATGCCTTTAATCCCAGCACTTGGGAGGCAGAGGTAGGAGGCTCACCATGTGTTCAAGGCCACCCTGAGACTACATAGTGAATTCCAGGTCAGCCTGGACTAGAGTGAAACCCTACCTCAAAAAACAAAAAAACAAAAAAATCCTAAATGTGGGCTGGGGGAATGGCTTAGCAGTTAAGGAGTTTGCTGCGAAGCCTAAGGACCCCAGTTCAATTCCCTAGGACCCACATAAGCCAGATGCACAAGGGGGCGCATGCATCTGGAGTTCGTTTGCAGTGGCTAGAGGCCCTGGTATGCCCATTCTCTTTCTTTTCTCTCAAATAAATAAATTAACTAAATTAAAAATAAAAAAAATTTTTAAATGATAAATGTGGGCTGGAGAGATGGCTTAGCAGTTAAGGTGTTTGCCTGTGAAGCCTGAGGACCCAGGTTTAATTCCCCCAAACCCACGTAAGCCAGATGCACAAGGTCGTACATACACACAAGGTGGTATGTACATCCAGAGTTCCATTGTAGTGGCTGGAGCCCTGGTTACCAATTTTCTCTCTCACAAATAAAAAAATAAAATAAAAAATTTTAAATGCTAAATGTTGTGTTAATGAGAGGGACAATGCAACATGGCACATGCAAACACACACTCTTTTTTTTTTTTTTTTTGGTTTTGCGAGGTAGGGTCTCACTCTGGCCCAGGCTGACCTGGAATTAACTACGTAGTCTCAGGGTGGCCTCAAACTCATGGCGATCCTCCTACCTCTGCTTCCCGAGTGCTGGGATTAAAGGCGTGCGCCACCACGCCCGGCCAAACACACACTCTTAATGAGTGAAGAAAGGAGGTTTGCTGGCTGTTCTTTGTGTTAAACAAGATCACAGTTAAAAGCTTCATTGCTTTGGAAGGCCCTCTCTAAGCTAGTTGAAACCAGTACACCATGCATTCATAGCCCTATCCGGCAAGAGTTTGTAATGGTGACTACGTACTATATAAGAACTGAGGTCACATCTCACAATCTTTATGGTTTATAGTAGTAGGAAACCCACATCAATATTCAAGTGTGATTTTAAAGGAAAATATAAGCTTAGAAATATGTTCTAACTTACTGAATCCTCTCATTTGCATAACAGGGGGACCTCCTTGTGCAATGAAGAAAAGCTTAATACATTTTATATGTCCACCATTATACCTGTTAGAGAATAACCTTAAAAACATACAAATTTACCTTGTTCTATGTGTCCTTTAAAGTCACGTGTCAACATAAATTCAATGTTTTTCATGTAAAATAGAGCATTGTGTGTACCCTTAGCTTTTTGAAAGTTCAACCCTCCAATGTTTAAAGTGTCTTACAAATTTCTTCTTATATCTGGTTGGGACTGTCCACTGAATCTCCACCACAGCCTGGACCTTTTCATCAGACACACCCTGCCCCAGAATGAGTGTGTCAAGTCCTTTCTGTAAACCCATGCACTTGAAAGTGCTCAGTTTCTCTTCCAAACTACATAAGTGAATACACATTTACTTGACAATACAGAGAATGGAGTTATCCTTCTTGTAGTCAATTTGATTGTTTTGGCACTCAGGATTTTGTGTGTAATGTCTATTTTTTGTTTTTTAGACAGAAATAGGGTCCTCAGGATCATCTCATGTCTTCATGGTCTCTTCAAAGCTGCCTGAATATGGAACTTTGCTTTGAGGTGATCCATTTATATATTTAATTGTTTTTAGGTGATTCATTGAGATCATATCTTTTACATCAAAAGAAACTCAAATAATAGGCTGGAGAGATGGCTTAGCAATTGAGGCACTTGCCTGTGAAGCCTAAGGACCCAGGTTTGATTCCTCAGTACCTACATAAACCAGATGCACATGGTGTTATATGCATCTGGAGTTCATTTGCAGTGGCTGGAGGCCCTGGTGTGCCTATTCTCTCTATATATCTGCCTTTTTACTCTCTCTCTAATATTTTTTTAAAAATCAAATAATCACTGGAAAGTGAAAAGTCTGAGATCATGATCACCCTAATGGAGTATTATCATTTTACAATGCAAGCAGAATCCTCTAAATAGTTAATAAACTCTAAATTCAAACTGTATATATTTTCTTGGAGATAAGAATCTACTTGATCTGCTAATGTAGTTTTCATGAAGCACATGGTTGTAATGGGAAAAGATTTGGATTTCTAGTTCGTGTAAGCTTTATGAAAATTGAATAAACTGTCTGGACTATGGTAATATGTTCTCTTTTTTTATTTTCTTTAAGTGTTAACTTAATAGTGCCACTACAGGGCTGGATAGGTGGCTCAGCATTAAAAATGCTTACTTGCAAAGCCGACAGTCCAGGTTCAATTCCCCAGTACCCACGTGAAGCCAAATGCAAACTTTCACATGTGTCTGGAATTTGTTTGCAGTGGAAAGAGGCCCTGGGACACCCATTCTTTCTCTCTCTCCCTCTCTCCCTCTCTCTCTTTCTATTTCTTTCTCTGCTTGCAAAGAAATAAAAATACTTAAAAAAATTTTTTATTGAGAACTTCCATAACTGTAGACAATATCCCATGGTAATTCCCACCCTCCCCCCCCCCACTTTCCCCTTTGAAAGTCCACCCTTCATCATATCCCCTCCCCCCTCAATGAATCTCTCTTTTATTTATTTAATTTTTTAGATTTTATTTTTTATTTATTTATTAGAGGGAGAGAGAGAAAGAATGGGTGCATCAGGGCCTCTAGCCACTGCAAACCAACTCCAGATGCATGTGCCACCATGTGCATGTGGCTGACATGGGACCTGGAGAATCGAACCTGGGTCCGTAGGTTTCACAGGCATGGACCTTAACCCCTAAGACCCTACCTCAAAAAAAAAAAATTCTAAAAACATTTACTCTCAAAGCCTTCTATTTTCTGAATCTCCTTTCTAATATCTGGTGCAGACTGAGTTACAAAAGCAATGTTAATAGCCTGCCTATTCTCAGGGGCCTCAGGATCTATGGGGGGAATGTCCTATATGCTTCCTGTGTAAGGGTCCAAAAATTGCTGAAGGAAGACCCCAGAGTCAAATAGTATGTAAAAGCAAAGAGTGTTTATTCTGCAGAATCAGCCAGCATGCAAGGGTCAACCATTCGTACAAAATGGCGACCCCCAGGGAGCACATAGGTCCCTTTTAAACACAACTAGGGGAAATTCCAGGCTGGTTAGGTAATCTTTTAACATGACTGGCTAAGCAACCAGCAGTTACATTTGTACATCTTTGATTGGTTGGGGTGAAAGGGACATGTTTGGGCATGCCTGGGCAAGTTTGGACATGTCTCCAGGAACAGACTCAGCCCCCAGAGCCCGTTCCTTTTGGAAATTTAAACTTAGCCCTAGTTAGGGCAGACCTTACTGAAGCCTGTCATGGAATCAGTTTGGTCCCTTCACCTGCATACTCTCTAGGAAAGCAGTGGAGGACTCTGTGGGCCCTTGGGTCACTTCACTCACCTCAGACAAATTTGTAGGGCGCAAGAGAGTGGCTGCCTGGAGACCACCCATTAGAGACCAGCTAAAAGGTTAAGGGATGCCCTACCTTCGGCAGTGTTGGGATCCCAGTCCAGTCATGTGGAAAGGAAAACCTCGTCAATAACATTAGGGTTCTCCATGAGGTGGACATCAGCTCCCAACACTAGTTTCTTGGCTTCTCTTCAGATTTTTGTTTCATATTCCTCTGTGGTAAAGGGGGTCTGCAAGAGTTGCTGACTGTCCTTCCATGTTGGCTGATGGGTGTAGAAGACTGTCTAGAGAAGGGATGTCAGAGATCCTGCTTTAAATAAGATTTAGGTTTATCAATAAGAATGGAGGTGCTGGCAAATTGAACTTGGGTCTTTAGGCTTCCCAGATAAGCACCTTAACCATTAAGTCATCATTTACTTGATGCCTTTTTTAATCATTTGTTTATATCCTGATATACATTTTAGGTAAGTCTGATGTTTGCCTTATATAAGGAGTTTGTAACTTGATCAAGTACCTTGAGTCAGTTTACCTACTTAATCTTTTGTCTACTGAGAAATTTCATCTAAAAGATGTGACTTTAGGTGTTCAAAGAGAACTATAGAGAGAAACAAAGTTATATGCCATTTTTCATTCCCTTTTCCTTGTCAGAGACAATTGGCCATTTAGTCTCTGGACAGGGTCAGGGGGACACATGGCTTAAACTTGCATGGGGTGTGAGATAAAGGGGCGTCAATCTCTTTTCCAGAGTCCAGCTTGCCATGACTTTAAATAGCATATAACAGTAACCAAGAGCAAAAGGAAATGACAGAGCAGAGAGCTAAACATCCTGGCATTCCTTTTCTTACTCTGAAATTGTTTTTACCTAGGAAATTTATTTTACCAATTTGTAATACATAAGGTGATAGGGTCTTGTCTATACTTCCAAAGAATATGAATTACATCTGTGCTTATGACTTTGTGACCCACCTAGCATAGGACATCATCTGTGTTTAATGTAAGCTGAGTTTTCATTAAGTCTATGTCCCTATATGTAGCAGACAGCCTCAGGTTCACTGAGATGAACTTGCACACCAGGCACAATTATGGAGGAAGGGATTTATTGAAGCTTATAGATCCAGGGGAAGTTCCATAATGGCAGAAGAAGCTGGCCTGCTCTTATAAGACCAGGCAAGGGGGGGGGGAGCCAAAAGCCACACAGCATAGCACACCTCAGGAACTCCAGCTAGGCACACTTTGCATATCTTTAGATTGAAATCTCAAACCCATCACCACACCTTAAGATCTGCTCAGTGACACTGCCTCCAGCCAGCTAGCTGCAGATGCAAACTACAAACTAATAAAACACTGAATATATTGGGGGACATCTATTCAAACAACCACACTATATAAAACTTTTAGAGCATCCTTAAAAGTCTGTAAACAGTTGAAAAAATCTTTAACTTTAGTCATGGTGTTTAGGTTTATCCTGAAAATTAGCTTTCTGTTCTTTCTAAAAAGAAATTAACTTTAGGCAAAATTTGGTCTTTTTAGATCTCTTACACTGCTGGTTCCTCTTCCCCCAGCAGGTAGAGCAGAAGAGAGAGAGCCGGGCCAGCGGCTCCTCTCGAGGCTGAGTGGGATGATGGGTGTCGGCGGCTCAGACCCCTCCCCCCCTAAAACACCGGGGAGAAAAAAACCACAACAGTCTGTCAAGGCAGGAAAGTTTTCCATTCAAATGGGAAGGTGTTTTATTATTTTAGGATGATTATTATTTCACCATGTCAGCAGTTAGTTTTGGTTTGCTCAAAGACAGGTCACCAAACTCTAGTCAGGCTCAGGAAGTTCCACTAGGCCTCACACCTGGGCCTCATAGGGCCCAACATTACACCCTTTCTACATACACACATCTTCATCCACATACTTTAACATTCTGATCTAAGATCCATTCAAAAAGCATTATTATTATTATTGTTGTTTGGTTTTTCAAGGTAGGGTCTCACTCTAGCTCAGGCTGACCTGGAATTTACTGTGTAGTCTCAGGGTGGCCTTGAACTCATGGCAATCCTCCTACTTCTGCCTCCCAAGTGTTGGGATTAAAGGTGTGAGCCACCATGCCCAGCTTCAAAAAGCTTTTTTTGTTTGTTTGTTTGTTTGTTTTTTTTTTTCAAGGTAGGGTGACACTCGAGCCCAGGCTAACCTGGAATTCACTATGTAGTCTCAGGCTAGCCTTGAACTCTCAGCAATCCTCCTACCTCTGCCTCCCAAGTGCTGGGGTTAAAGGCATGCACCACCATGCCCAGCCTTCAAAAAGCATTTTTAAAAGTATTCTATGTCCAACATTGAAAATACCTTCCCAGTTCCTTCAATCATCTCATCTCACCCCATAATTTACCATCTTTCCTATAAGATTATTAAGAGAAACTACACCAAATTGATCAATCTTATTACCCACTGACAAAGAAGCAAGTAGTCTGGCTCCAAAGAGTTAATCATTTTACTACTGGAAATTTGTAGAGAAAAAAAGAACCTTCCTTGGTATTTAGGTCACCAAAAAAGCTCTACCTGACAACCAGACTCTTTATAATACCAGTATATATACCTTCAGATTTTATATAACCCATTGATTTGAGATAGCTCCTATTAATAAACTCCATGAGTAATAAACTCCACTTTCTATGAATACAGGCAAAACATGACAACTGTTTTGGGGATAATCTTTATCAGTACCTCTAACACCATTGGAAATGCTTTTATTAGGAGTGAATAAGGCAAATTTTTGTTTCTATCTTGAGGCAGGCTGGCCTGGAACTCAGGCCAGGTGCCTCCTCATTTTAAGTAACAGGACATTACAATCATTTAAAAGACCTGCAAATTATAAGCCTCCACCTCAGAGAGAATTTTCTTGTTTTTAATAATTCTCTGTCAGTTGAAGTTGACCTAGAACATAAACTCAGTAATTATATTTATGAGATCATGCAACAAAGTATGGCTTTATTTACATAAAATTTCAGCTCACCATAAGCTTTAGTTAATTCTGACTTTTAAAGACAAAAACCAGCTGGGCATGGTGGTGCATGCCTTTAATACCAGAACTGGGGAGGCAGATGTAGGAGGATCGCCATGAGTTCGAGGTCACCCTAAGACTCCATAGTGAATTCTAGGTCAGCCTGGGCTAGAGTGAGACCCTACTTGAAAAAATAAATAAATAAATAAATAAAAGACAAAAATGAAAAAAAAAACTTGAAATAAATCAAATGCCAACAAAAACCTTAGGAGAGACCTGTTGGACTATTTGGAATAATAAAAAAAAAACCAAAAGGTGTCTATAAACAATGTCTTATTTGTTTAAAGCCCAAATAAAAGAGGAAATAGAGCTGGAGAGATGGCTTAGCAGTTAAGGCACATGCCTGTAAAGCCTAAGGACCCAGGTTCGATTCTCCAGATCCCATGTAAGCCAGATGCACATGGTGGCACATGCATCTGGAGCTCATTTGCAGTTGCTAGTGACCCTGGAATGCCAATTCTCTCTCTCTCTTTCTCTCTCTCTCCATCTGTCTCTAATAAATAAAAATAAAATATTTTTAAAAGATGACAAAAGTTTATTTTTAAAAAAATCACAAAAGAGGCCAGGCATGGTGGCGCACGCCTTTAATCCCAGCACTTGGGAGGCAGAGGTAGGAGGATTGCCATGAGTTCAAGGCCACTCTGAGACTACATAGTAAATTCCAGGTCAGCCTGGGCTAGAGTGAGACCCTACCTCAAAAAACAGAAAGAGGGCTGGAGAAATGGCTTAGTGGTTAAGGCGTTTGCCTGCGAAGCCAAAGGATCTCGGTTCAATTCTCCAGGACCCACGTGAGCTAGATGCACAAGGGCACGTGCATCTGGAGTTTGTTTGCACTGGCTAGAGGCCCTGGCGTGCTCATTTTCTCTCTGTCTGTCTTCTCTCTCTCTGCTTGCAAATAAATGAATAAAAAAATTAAAAAAAAAAAAAACAAAGAAAGAAAGAAAGGCCAAAAACAATGACAAAAAAATAAAAGACACAAAAGATAGGCTGGAGAGATGGCTTAGCAGTTAAAGTGCTTGCCTGTGAAGCCTAAGGACCCCGGTTTGAGGCTTGATTCCCCAGTACCCACGTAAGCCAGATTCACAGGGTGGCACATGCATCTGGAGTTTGTTTGCAGTGGCTGGAGGCCCTGCTGTGCCCATTCTTCTCTCTCTCTCTCTGCCTCTTTCCCTCTCTGACAGCCTGTTGCTCTCAAATAAATAAATAAAACATAAAAGAGGAAATATCAGGCACAGTTCAAATTAAAATTATGTACTTATTTCTATCAAGCAATTTAAAAGTCACATGGTTTAAAATGTGGAGTTAGGCTATCCCATTGGAATCTTGAATTGGAGACCCTCCTGTCTCAGCTTCCCAAGTAGTTAGGGTAATAGGCCTAATTCATTTTATTTTTTATCTTCAAAGATGAAGACAAGACAAATGAACATAACATTAAACACAAACATGCTAGCAATAACAGCTCTCCTGATACTTCCGCATGGGTGCAAAACTGAAACAACCAGAATCAGACACAGCTGCCTAACCAGGAACAGACCTCCATTCGAGATCTCCGAACAGAGCCAGGGAGGGCCAAAGGCAGCGGCCCCTCGATCCCTTGTCCAGGGGAATTAATGTTGTGTGCAGCTTCCCTCTTGGACCTAGAAAAGTGTGCAAAACCAGAAAGAAAAGAAAACCAAAAGAAGAGTAGAAAAAGCACCTCTGAAGGTTTCTTACCCAATAAAGGAGGGGGCTAGCAGTCCTAGGCAAAAGTTTCCCATCAACAGCTAGCTACCAACTCCAAAACCAGGAACATGCAGATGGATGGAGATTTTGTTCTCGGGCTGAGATTAGGTGTGTTTGCCTGGTTTTGTCACCCCAGAGTTGGGGAGGGAGGTCTTGAAATGTGGATCCTGGGAGAGCCCACAAAATATTATGGGGTCCAGTGTCACACAAGTAAGACCATTGACTCACAGAATATGAGGCAAAGTTTTATTAGGTAAAAAAGAAAGAAAAATAAGAAAAGCTGGTGCACCAGGTCTACACCCCAGAGTTCAGGATCTTGGGGTGCAACCCTGAACTGTTCAGAGTGTCAGCTTTTATTGGAAATAACCACATCATGTTCATAGTAAGAACAGGATGGGAGTTAAACCATAAAGTTACTGTTAAACAAGGGGGGAGCTATTAAAAGAAGTCACAAGGTATTCATTATATAGATCACATAGGTGGTGGAACTGAGGCAAGAAACATTCTATGCTATGTAATCACAAAGATGTTTAGAAACAAAGAGATACAGGAAGATGGTGGTACATTTGCACAGAGGGGTCATCCCATTCCTTAGGTAACAGTAAACACCTGCATTTTGCAATAAGACCTCTGTTAGCACTCTTGGAACTTCTCCTTTATCTGTCAGGAAGATCAACTTTGGGTGGTGGTCTCCATTATGTGTGCCTAAAGGCAAGGGCTGCACAGGAGGATGTCTGACCAGGTCTATTGTGTCCTTTCACATTCCATTTTCCACACCAGTGTAAAAATAGCAGCCTATTCGAGGTCCACCTGGGCTACAGTTAAACCTAACCTCAAAGAAAAAAAGAAAAAAGAAAAAAGAAGACGTCTGGGTATAATGGTAGCATACTAGCCACACCAAAGCAGCCTAGGGAGGGAAATAAACAGGCACAGCAAAATACACTCTTGCACTGAAAAGTGAAGGTGTATAAGTTATTATCAACCACAGCAGAGAAACAGGAGAGACCAAGATCTTCCAGAAAGGAAGAAACTGGCTGCAATGCTGCCAGGACACCAGCAGCCCCGATCTGCAAGCCTGCTTGGCAAGATGAGGGGATTTTCCTCTCACATCAGCCTCCTCACAAAGGCAAGAAATCTGAAAGGGAAGATACCCGAGACCAGCTGAGCAGCTGCTAAAGGAGATGCAAACAGGACCACCTGAACAGCTCTGGTGTGACTCCAGGCATCCTGCAAGGTCTCCCATCCCCCAGCCGTCAGGGCCATGAACATCCGGAGAACTCATTTACTCCTGGCCACCCGGCACCGACAGGGATTGAGGTGGCATGCAGCATTGATGAGATTGGAAGCCATCCCAAAAGGTAACAGGGCCTATTTATACAAAGCCCAATACATAGGCCTGCACTAGAAGTGTCAATCTCTCTTTCCATGTTAGGAAAGGTTTTGTATTACAGTTGACTGATGTATTCTTGGTTGGCTTTACTCTTCTCAAATAAGCTGTATTTTGGTGTTGACTATTGTTGCCTTTGAGGTTTCCTGATTTTTAGGGCCTTTGTCTTTTTCTTAAGCCACTATTGGGGGCCGGGACTGAGTAGTTCCAGGCTAACTTGGGACAGGTTTCACACCTCCCAGTAGACAAGGTTAAGAGTGTGGAACAACACATACCCTGAGGGACTTTGGCTTTACTAGATTATCTGTTTAGTTTAATCCCCATGCTTGTTTTGATTGAATGTCTATATTGCTCAGTTGAATATTCTAATTTGCCAGTAATTTGCTTCACCTAGTCTACTACAATAATTGAACAGCAGGCAAACTCATCACCTAGGGTCACTTGTGCTATTTCTCTTGGAGTATAAAAGCTACACCTGACACCTTAAACTCCTACACTGAAGATATATAGAGTTGGATTTATATGGCTAAAGAACACTGCATATAATTAGAAAACCCAAGTATTAAATTAACTCAAGTTGCAAAAATCTTTGCATTATGACATAAGAAACACAAAAAATCAAGATAATACAATCCCACCAAAATTATATTTTAATGTTTATTTATTTATTTGCAAGCAGAGAGAGAGAGATAGGAGAGGCACACAGAGAGAGAATGGGCATGCCAGGGCCTCAAGCCACTGCAAACGAATTCCAGAGATGCATCCCCACCCCCACCCCCGTGCATCTGGCTTATGTGGGTCCTGGAGAATTGAACCGGTATGCTTTTGTTCCGCAGGTAAATGCCTTAACCACTAAACTCCCCACCAAAAATTGTAAATTCATCAGAAATAATTTCCAGGCAGAATGCTTTAGATGAAATGCCTGACAAAGATTTCAAAGACAAATGATTACATCTATACCCAAAGAAATCAAAGAAGAAATCAAAGGAATCAAAGAAGAAAACCAACTCCTGAAGGAATCCCAAGAGAACACAGGAAACCAACTTAGTGATATTGTATATATGTTGAAGAGCCAACCTGACTCCATTTTAACAGAAGAGCCATTTTGATATAATGACTAAGTTAGGTTTCTGAGCTGGGTCACAAATTGTTCCCTGGTTACTGTTCCCAGATTTGTGTATTCATAACATTCTGGGAAGTAGTTTGACTGTAATGACTGATCTGCCTCTGTTACCATGCTTACTTGCCTCTAAAAACCCCTATCCTGTGATTTCTGTGGTTTTGCTGAGAAGCTGACTTGGGGCTGCTGTCTACACCCCCATCTTAGGGAAGCAGCCCCCAGACCAGCTCTATTGTGCACAATTAAAAGCTTGCTTCAATTTGGCCATAATTTGTGGTTGGTTGTCTTTATTCCTGTGAATTCTGGGTTAACATAATAGAAGCTCCAGTGATATGGAGACCTTAACCCATATTCAAAACCCAGACCCTTCTCTCTGAGTCTCAGGGACTGAAATGTGGCTCCTAGTGGGTGTGCCCCTTGAAGATGTTCCAAGGCCCCGAGACATGCTTTCTGCTCCATGGACAGCTTAGGTGAATGGCTGCAAAATAGTGAAAACAGCAAGCACCTGTCTGGGAGGCCTCCAAAGGTAAGTCATAGTAAGGAATTTCCCTCGACATCTGGTACTGGTTCTGGTGGGATCCCTTCTGGGGAGAGAGAGGTGTCTGATGAGGCACATTCACACTCCTGTCCAGGGCAATTGCAAGTCATTGCATTGCTCACTTGTTCAGGACAGCTGTGGAGCCTGCACTGTCCATTTGGTCCTGGTTCTAGGCAATAGCAAGATGCTGCATTGTCTACTTGCTTCTGGATTTTGGGCCCATATATCATTCAATTGTTGTCTGTCCTTTGTCTTTTGTTTGTTCTCTTTTGTCTTGTCCTTCCATTTAGTGTTTGCTGTGTCCTTTTGTGCTTAACATTTTTGGATCCTCCTAGGAACTGCATATCAAGTCACAGGTTGTCCTTGGGTGACCTGGACACCCTGCTCATCCCAGGTAAATTGAAAATTGAAAATTAAAAATTGGAATTGAGACTAATCAAATTGTGGCTTGTGAAAGAACTAAGCTGACACCATGACAGGCTTCAGTAAAGCATCTCCCTAACTAGGCCTAAGTTTCAGGTTCCTGAAAACAGCAAACAAGAGTCCTGGGAATGTAGAACAAAGGGTCATTAATCAATAACTGCCTTGCTGACCAGAGAAAACCTGGAAAGTCACAAGAATTGCCCTTTTGGCCCCAACCAATCAGAAATGTACAAATATAATTTCTGCTTTCTTAGCCAATCACGTTAGGAATTACTTCACTTGCCCTGAATCCCCCTGGGCCCTTGCCCCGGCCAGCGGGGCTTCAACGGGAGCAAGGACCCTAGAGAACCTGAAATGAAAGGGACAAGAGACACAAGGAACCGACAGCAAGACAAGGATCTGATCGAGCTGTGTATTTTATTAATCTTAGAGTGCCTTTTATACAGCAGAACAGGGAAGTTTGTCAACAGTTTAGGTATTGCTACAATTCCAAATACCACAGGTCAAGGACCCAGCCCCAAAGCCACAAGATGTTTCACAGGATAAGGATCCGGCCCTAAAACCACAAGATAACGACTTCCTCAATCTCTGTGGGTCATTGTTCTTTCTCTGTGCATGGGTTAATAGATAACTGCAAACCTTGCGACTTCCCAGAACAGACAACTTATCACAAGATGGAGTCACTACTCAAGATGTAGGCACTTTTGGTTACCTAGTGCCCAACGGTTCCCCACAGGCCCTAGTCACCAAGACCAATCAGAAGTAGACAAGTACAGTTACTGTTCAAATTAACCAATCATATTAGGCTAGGAGCACTCTGAAATTCCCCTAGTTGTGGTTAAAAGGAGCCTGCGAGCTCCTCTCATGGTCACCATTTTGTACGAATGGTAGACCCCCACATGCTGGTTGCTTCTGCAGAATAAATGCTCTATTCCTTACATACTATTTGAGTCCGGGTCTTTCTCCAGCAATTTTCAGACCCTTCCATTTGGTGCATTGGCTGGGAAAGCTGGGGACCCCAGACTCAATAGTGGGAAATAAAGGGAACTGTTGGTTCTCTGCCAGTCAGTGAGTGGAGCACTCCCCTGTGTTTTGTGTCTCTGTCTTTGTTCCGTTCTTTGTCTCTCTGGTGAATCTGGTGTCTGGACACAATCTGGAAGCCCACAGAGGTAAGGCTGATGAGCCATATATTACCCTGAGGCCAGGGGCCCTGAGGTTGCTCCAGACCACCTTCTATTGGAGCTGGAGAGCTCTGCTCTGACTCTGGTTTTAGTAGAAAGTGATGGGTTGTGCCCATCTGGTGGAACCTGCTTATGGGACAGACCGCCGTCAGCAGCATTTTGGTTTCTTTTTCTCTACCCGGGAAGTTTGTTCTTATGCTTGTGTGTTTGTGCTTTGTTTGTACTCATCTATTTGCTAGTAAGATATTACGGGACAGGCCATAAGTTCCACTCCACTAGACTTAGTCCTGACCCATTTTAAGGATTTCAGACACATGGCAGAGAATTTACATTTAACAGTACAGTCAGGGAAACTGTCTTTTGCAGGAATGAATGGCCAACTTTCAACGTGGGATGGCCAGAGGGGGGCACTTTCCATCTCCCTACTATTTACAAAGTTAAAGATATTGTTTATAGGAGTCCTGGCCATCCTGACCGGGTTCCCTACATTTCAGTCTTGCAGTGCCTGGTAGAGAGCCCCCCTCATGGCTGATCCCTTTTTTACCACCAACGTCTGCAATTCTTTCAGTTAAAGAGTCAGGGCTGCCTAAGGGTTGTAAGCCAGAGGTCCTATCCCACTCTGTCCCTGAAGAAGACCTCTATGTACATCCTTACACTCCAGAGCCAATACCACAAGCAGCAGCCACCAATCTGGGCCCAGGGGAAGATGGAAGAAGCATGGAGATTCCACAACAATTGTGCTGCCACTGTGGGTTACTGGACTCCCTGGCCAAGATGGCCAACAGTTTATGACTCATATCCCCTTCTCTCCTAGTGATCTGTATAATTGGAAAATGCAAAATTCAAAG
Source organism: Orientallactaga sibirica (assembly GCA_036365145.1). Lineage (NCBI taxonomy): Eukaryota > Metazoa > Chordata > Mammalia > Rodentia > Dipodidae > Orientallactaga > Orientallactaga sibirica. Next base: position 2,786,189 of record JAEOAD010002183.1, read on the forward strand.
TTTTCTGACAAACCCTCTGCTCTTTTAGACCTGCTAGATTCTATAATGATGACCCATCAGCCCACCTGGGATGATTGCCAACAGCTTCTACGGGTTCTCTTCACCACAGAAAACAGTGAATCCTGATGGCCACCTGTAAGCTGGTTCTTGGAGCCAATGGCCAACCTGCTACCATAGCAGCAGAATCAGATGCCGCCTTTTCTTTGACCCTCCCAGAGTGTGACCCTAATGACCCTACAGGTAAGGAGAGACTGAAAGCCTACTGCCAGCCTCTGATGGGGTGGGTGTCTCCAGGAGGCTGCTGGAAAGCCAACAAATTTATCTAAGGTATGACAGGTTATACAAAGTAAGGAGGAAAGCCCAGGGGCATTGTTAGACAGGTTGTTGGAGGCATACTGGACCTACACGCCCCTGGATCCAGAGGCCAGGGAAAACCTGTCTACTGTGAACATTGCCTTCATCAACCAAGCTGCATCAGATATCAGAAGGAAACTCCAGCGACTGGATGGTTTCGTGGGTAAGCAGATGTCTGAAGTGGTGGCTATAGCAGAAACGTTTATAACAATAGGGAGACCCCAGAAGATAAGCAGACCAAAGGCCTAGCCAAGATACCGCTAGCTGCCATGGGAAAGTCTGATCAGAGAGAATTAAAAGCTATAGCTTATGGGAGAGGTAGAAACAAGTCAACTCCACAGTCAAAGGGAGAAAAACAACGCCAGCCCCAATGCCAAAAGGACCAATGTGCCTACTGTAAAGAGACAAGACATTGGAAAAATGAGTGCCCCAAAAGACCGAAGGACAAAGATAAAACTTCGAATGTTTTAGAAATAGGAGAACTCAGTGACTGAGGACGTTGGGCCTCACATCCCCTCCATGAGCCCTGGGTAACCTTAAAGGTGGAGGGGAAACCTGTAGACTTCTTGAGCTATACTGGGACCCAACATTCAATCTTAAAACAACCTATGGGGCCCTTGTTAACCAAAAGGACATGGGTCCAAGGAGCCACCAGAACTAACCAATATTCATGGACTACTGGAAGAGAGGTGGGCTTAGGAATGGGATGGGTAACCCATTTGTTCATGGTCATTCCCAGGTGCCCATACCCACTCCTGGGCTGAGACCTCTTAACTAAAATGGGAGCACAAATTCATTTTGGCCCTGAGGGGGTACAAGTTCTTAACTGGAATGGTCCTGTACATGTATTGACTGTGTCCCTGGAGGAAGAATACAAACTCTACACCTCACCCTCCCAAGGACTCCCTGAAGGCCCATATTTGAGAAAATTATGGGGCAAAATTCCAGGTGTTTGGGCAGAGAAGAACCAGACTGGGTTGGCTAAACATAGGGCCCTGATTGTAGTCCAGCTGTGAGCAAACACCAGTCAATCAGGGTCCACCAGTATCTGATGCCCCAGGAGGCCAAACTCGGTATAACGCCACATGTAAACCGACTCTGGGAACAAGGGATATTAGTCCCTTGCCAGTCTGCCTGGAATACTCCTCACCTGCCAGTAAAGAAGCCCCACTCCAATGACTGTGCAGGACTTAAGAGAAATTAATAAAAGGGTGGAAGACATTCACCCCTCAGTACCTACCCCATACACTCTGCTGAGTGCTCTGTCACCTGAGTGCAATGTGTACCCAGTGCTAGACTTTAAGGATGCACTCTTTAGTCTGCTGCTGGCCTCAGCCAGCCAACCTTTGTTCACTTTTGAATGGAGTGATCCAGAATGTGGATTTAATGGGGGACAACTGACATAGACCAGACTGCCTCAAGGATTTAAGAACTCACCCACCATCTTTGACGAGGCACTTCATGAGGATTTGGGTGAGTACCACAGAACCCATCCCCAAATAACCCTCTTACAGTATGTGGACGACCTCCTCATTGCAGCCTCAAATGAAGAAGTTTGCTGCTTGGCCACAGAGGCCCCGATGAGGGAACTGGACTGCATGGGATACCGAGTTTTGGCCAGGAAGGCTCAACTCTATCAAAAGGAGGTAATGTACTTGGGGTACATACTCAAGGGGGGCCAACGTTTGTTGTCTCAAGCCCCAAAAGAGACAATCCTTGGCATTCCTCCCCGCAAGATGCAACGACAGATTCATGAGTTCTTGGGGTTGGCAGGATTCTGTAGACTCTGGATCCCCCGGATTACAGAGATTGCCAGGCCTCTCTACGAGGTGACAAGGGGACATGAGAGTTCCCTAGAGTGGACTTCAGAGATGGAAAAGGCTTTCCTTCAATTAAAGGAGGCCCTCCTAAAAGCTCCAGCCTTGACTCTGCCAGATAGCCACAAGCCCTTTCATCTATACGTAGATGAAAGTAAAGGCATAGCTAAAGGAGTACTGACACAGACCCTTGGACCTTGGAAGAGGCCAATTGCACCCCTGTCAAAGAAAGTAGACCCAGTGGCTAAGGGATGACCCCCTTGCCTCTGAATAATAGCAGCCACTGCCTTGCTGGTTAAAGACTCAGACAAACTAACCTTGGGCCAAACTCTAAAAGTAACAACTCCTCATGCTACTGAAGGAGTGCTGAAACAATCCCCGGATCGATGGCTAACAAATGCTAGACTGACTCATTATCAGGCTCTCCTCCTCAACCTTCACGAATTCAGTTTGCTGCCAGCCAAGCCCTCAACCCTGCCACATTGTTACCCACAACTGGACAACCCCATACATACTACACAGAGATCTAAAGCAGTTTACAGGGGACCAGACTGGACCTTAAGGACATTCCCCTTAACGGGGCAGAACTAATCTGGTACACGGATGGGAGCAGCTTCATTAAAGATGGCGTCCAGTATGCAGGAGCTGCAATAACAACTGAAGAAACTACCATATGGGCAGAAGCCCTTCCACCAGGTACGTCTGCCCAAAAGGCTGAACTGATAGCCCTAACCAAGGCCTTACAACTAGGCCAAGGAAAGAGACTTAACATTTATACTGATAGCCGGTATGCTTTTGCAACAGTACATGTCCATGGGACTATCTATAAGGAAAGGAAGCTCTTAACAGGTGAAAGTAAAGGTATCAAAAATAAGCAAGAAATTTTAGACCTCTTACAAGCCATCTGGTTACCTAAAGAGGTAGCAATTATGCACTTCCCAGGACATCAGAGAGGAAATGAGCCTATTTCTAAGGGAAACAACTGAGCCGACATGGCTGCCTGAGAGACTGCTCTGCAGGTAACTACTGCCTTGGCGGCAAGGCTACCTCCAATGGTAGCTGCAACCTTGCCTGAGACACCAACTTATACTCAGAACTATGGAATCATACTATTGTGCAGCATGGGATGTGAATCTACAGGAAACATTTACTGGACCCCTCCCATAAAAACAGATCATATCACTGTCGCCAGAGCTAAGAAAAAAGCCTCCTGTTACCATTTTCAATGCTGTAACCAGTTACTAATTAGGTTTATGGAAAGCAGAAAAGCCGCCACCAAATGAAAAATTGGTAAAAGTTGGGGACTGAGGTTGTATGATGGAGGCAGAGACCCAGGAACATTGTTCACTACGACTTTATGTCCAGTCTCAGAAGGCTGAGCAGGCTGCCGTGCCTATTGGACCTAACCCTATTTTAGCTCCTATTGGACCACAGTCCACAGTGCCGCTCTCAGTCTCAATCAGAACTACTGCCATGCCTTTAGTTGTGCCCCCTCCCAAGGTCCCAAATACCTCTCTATTCAAGCTACAGTTACTTAATTTACATATGGGTTTCTCAATACTACCACCAACCTGATCACAGAGGATTGTTGGCTTTGCCTAGACCCCGTACCCCATATTATACAGGATGGGCTACTACAGGGAATATGTCCACTCCGCTGCAAAGCCCACCAAGATGCTCATGGGGAAAGTCTCCAGTTCTCACTTTACAGTCTGTGCCTGGAAGAGTATTATGTGTTTTGGGTGCTGGGAGAAAACTTGATAATTTTCCCCAGCTTAAACATCTTTGTGGCTGCACCATCACTGCAAATGCTAGTAATTCATATCTGGTGCATGTACCACAGGTCTAACCCCTTTGCATTCATCCACAAGTTCTCCAAATCACTACCAGCTTATGTATTCTGGTTACCCTGTTTCCCCAGGTTTATTATCTTCCCTTCAACACCTACTTAGAGACCTTAGAGGACAATCACTATAGACAGAAATGGGATTTTGGAATCTCTGCAGTTTTACTCACTACCTTCATAGGGACTGGTATTGCTGCAGGAGTTGGCACTGGTACCGCAGCTTTAATCAAGGCAGATGGAACTTATCAGGCTCTAACTAACTTAATAGACTCAGACCTTGCCCAACTAGAAAAATCTGTCTGTCATTTGGAACAATCATTAGACTCACTACTTGAAGTGGTATAACAAAACAAGAGGGGATTAGATCTATTGTTTTTACAGCAAAGGGGACTTTGCCAAGCCCTGGAAGAACAATGCTGTTTTTATGTCAATAATTCAGGTGTTATCAGGGATATTCTAGCCATAGTCCATAAGAGACTAGAAGAGAGGGCCAAAATTAGACAAGAAAATCAAAATTGGTATGAATCTCTGTTCAATTGGTCCCCATGGTTAACAACCTTGATCTCTTCCCTGGAAGGTCCTCTTGTTCTGCTGTTGCTTGCCCTCACTTGTGGGCCTTGTATTATTAATGCCCTGGTCAAATTTGTTAACGAACGCTTAGCTAGTGCAGCTCATGGTCCTAAGACAGCAATACCAACCGCTGGAAACATCTCAAGGATTCAAGATGAGGCCGTACTCAAGGGGGGAATGAAAGAAATAAACTGATGCCATGACAGGCTTCAGTACAGCATCTCCCTAACTAGGCCTAAGTTTCAGGTTCCTGGAAGGGCAGACAAGAGTCCTGGGAATGTAGAACAAAGGGCCATTAATCAATAACTGCCTTGCTGACCAGAGAAAAGCTGAGTCACTTCCTGGAAAGTCACAAGAATTGCTCTTTTGGCCCCAACCAATCAGAAATGTACAAATATAATTTCTGCTTTCTTGCCAATCACATTAGGAATTACCTCACTTGCCCTGAATCCCCCTGGGCCCTAGTCACCAAGACCAATCAGAAGTAGACAAGTACAGTTACTGTTCAAATTAACCAATCATGTTAGTAGGCTAGGAGCCCACCAAAATTCCCCTAGTTGTGCTTAAAAGGAGCCTGCGAGCTCCTCTCATGGTCACCATTTTGTACAAATGGTAGACCCCTGCATGCTGGTTGCTTCTGCAGAATAAACACTCTATGCCTTTATATACTATTTGAGTCTGGGTCTTTCTCCAGTGATTTTCAGACCCTTACAGTTTGGAAAATCCTGAAAATGAAATCTGAAATTATACTTGAAGTAATTTGAGGTTTGGTTTTGGTCTCCAGAATTATAAATAAAATAGGAATTTAAAATGGGAATGCATAGCTTGTGAATAAATGAATGAATAAATGTGTGAAGGGATAATGTGTCTGGAGTCTATATGAAAAGTGCACTTAGAATGAATGTGTATATATGAGAGTGTGTGTGTGGCTCACAGCCCTAAGGCTGCAGAATGATAAGGCTTTGCCTTTGTGTCTGTTCTACAGCACCAACATAGTGGGAAATTCATTGTGGGGGATGTCCTCCACCAAACCCACTATCCTAGACTGCATGGTCAACTTTTGTGGTTGAGTGCCCCCAGAAGGAGCACTGAAAGTAAGTAAAATCATAGGCAAGAAAAAAAAATTGGGCTGGGTGTGGTGGCTCATGCCTTTAATCCCAGACTTGGGAGGCAGAGGTAGGAGGATCGCTGTGAGTTTGAGGCCAGCCTGAGAATAGAATACAGAGTGAATTCCAGGTCAGCCTGGACTAGAGGAAGACCCTACCTCAAAAAAAAAAAAAAAGAAAAAAAAAAAAAATTGCAAGATTCTCCTACTCTTAAAAAGTTCTAAAATGAACCAAAAAAAAAAAAAAAATCAAGCTGGACGTAGTGGCGCACGCCTTTAATCCCAGTGCTCGGAAAGCTGAGGTAGGAGGATTACCGACAGTTCAAGGCCACCCTGAGACTACATAGTGAATTTCAGGTCAGCCTGAACTAGAATGAGACCCTACCTCCAAACACCAAAAAAAAAAAAAAAAAAAAAAAAAAAAAAAGAAAGAAAAAAAAAAAAGAAAGGAAGGAAGGAAGGAAGGAAGGAAGGAAGGAAGGAAGGAAAAGAAAAGTTCTAAAATGAGAGGATCATAAAGCTTCCTTGTAGCCCTGAGTGAAGTCCAAAACTATTCCTGGAATTTTAGGGGAAAAAAATGGGGGATTATACTGTCCTACTATGTTCCTTAGGGGCAAAAAATAGATACAAAATTATTACATTCTTGGTCAATCCCAGGCAGATGCTAGAACCTGACAAAAAACTGTCTTGCTCTCACATGCTGTGGCTGGGGCGGTTCTCCATAACAAATATAAATGTAGGGAACTACACATGAACAGGCACCTGCAATGTGTCACCTAGTGCTTTCAGCGAAGGGCTTGAGCTACAGATGGCCAGGTGACCCAGGGAGTAAGAGGAGGAGCCTAACACATAAGGCTCACTGTTGGACAGAAAGACAAGAGACAGACCTCTCTGGAGTTTATGCTGTCCCCAGGAGAATCCCTGATGGCTCTTAGCTTCCCTGCCTTGCAGAGCCAGGGGTTTACAGGTGCAGGGAATCTCAGGATCCTGGCCCCAGCATGATGATCGGTAAGTCCGAAATTGCTATGAACAGATGGGGACTTCTTTTAAGAAATTTGCCACTGTTTTTGTTTTTGTTTTGTTTTGTTTTTTTTGGTTTTTTCAGGTAGGGTCTCACTCTAGCTCAGGCTGACCTGGAATTCACTATGTGGTCTCAGGGTGGCCTTGAACTCACACAATCCTCCTACCTCTGTGTCCCAAGTGCTGGGATTAAAGGCGTGCACCACCATGCCCGGCTGCAACTGTTTTTAAGTTTACTTTATCTCTATGCTTCTATGGGACTACTAACAGCAGCCTCAAGATTTAAATTTAAATTTAGAAGTGCTCAATAATCAGTTTGTCAGAAATTTTCTAATTTTTCTAATAATGTTCAAATCTGCTTTCATAGTTTTTAAAAACGTTTCAGAATAGTCTGGGTAAATAATATAAATCAAATATAACTTACTCTTCTATAAAGAGCTAATTCAAAAAGCCTTTTGAGGAAGAAAAAAACTTAAATGGTCATTTTTTGGGTGATTAAAAATATTTTTTAATTAATTAATTAATTTTTAATTTTTTTAATTGACAACTTCCATAATTGTAGACCATATCCCATTTAGTTCCCTCCTACCCCGGGAAGCAGAGGTAGGAGGATCACTCCATCAGTTCGAGGCCACCCTGAGACTTTTATTTTAATTCCATCTTTCAGCCTGGACCATGGTCTTGTGAGAGTGTCAGGCACTTGCAAAACCAAAAATCCAGGTCTTGTATATATATATTTTTAATTAATTAATTAATTAATTTTTAATTTTTTTAATTGACAACTTCCATAATTGTAGACCATATCCCATGGTAGTTCCCTCCCTACCCCCACTTTCCCCTTTGAAACTCCACTCTCCATCATATCCCCTCCATCTCTCAACCAGTCTCTCTTTTATTTTGATGTCATGATCTTTTTCTCCTATTATGATGGTCTTGTGTAGGAAGTGTCAGGCACTGTGAGGTCATGGGTATCCAGTTCATTTTGTGTCTGGTGGAGCATGTTATAAGGAGTCCTACCCTTCCTTTGGCAATGGATCCTGAACCTTGGAAGGTGTGTTAGAGATATTTCAGTGCTGAACACTCCTCTGTCACTTCTCAGCACCATGGTGCCTTCTGAGTCATCCCAAGGTCACTGCCATCTGAAAAGAGAAGCTTCTTAACCAAAAGTGAGAGTAGCATGAATTTATGGGTATGAACATTGAGAGAAGTGCTCACTGGGCTGGAGGGATGCCTTAGCAGTTAAGACATTTGCCTGCAAAGCCAAAGGAGCCAGGTTCAATTCCCTAGGACCCATGTTAGCCAGGTGCTCATTTGTCCTGGCTGGCCAAGTTTGTTTGCAGTGGCTGGAGTATCTTCACTGGTGATTTCTCTCTCTCTCATTCTGCATCTCTCTATCCTTTCTCTGTGTCAAATAAATAAATAAAATAAAAATATGTTTAAAGAGAGAAGTACTGACTGGGCAGTTTGGTGAGTATAGTACATACATTTAGCCAGACATCTGCAGACATTACACCCCTAGGGCTCATGACTATCCCTGTTGTAGGTTTTCAGTATCAGGGATGTATTTCCTCCCATGGACCAGGCCTCCAGTCCACTTAGAATGTGGTTGGTTTCCCCATAAAAGACATGTCTCTATTGCACCCATTGGCTCATTTGTCCTGGCTGGCCAAATTTAAGGCTTGCAATGTCCACTGTTGAGTATCTTCACTGGTGATTTCATTCTCTCTGTTTGTTTGAACTGCATGCAGCATACATTTTTTCCAGCTTTCTGTCAGCTGGTCCTTGGTAAACACAGGAACTCAGGAGCTGCTAAGGCTAAGAGTGGGGTTTCTGCATGTTTATTTTGTATCCTGCTTCGTGGGTATAGGTGTTTATCAGCTCTAGCTGTTTGCTATTGATTTGTAGTTTGATACCATTGTGATCAGATAGAGTGCAAGGAATTGTTTCTATTTTCCTGTATTTGTTAAGGTTTGCTTTGTGTCCTAATAGATGGTTTATTTTAGAGAATGTTCCATGTGCTGCTGAAAAGAATGTGTATTCTGCAGCATTTGGATGAAATATCCTATAGATATCTGTTAGGTCCATTTGTTCTATGACCTCATTTAATCCAGAAGCATCTCTGTTTATTTTTGCTGGGATGACCTGTCAATTAGTGAGAGTGGGGTGTTGAAGTCACCCACTACAACTGTGTTTGGTGTTATCTGTGACCTTAGTTCTAATAGCATTTGTTTGATGACTTTTCATAAAGATGAAGAACTAGAAAACAATTTTTCCTCCTATTGAGAAAAAATCACAAAATTACATGAATTGATGCTTTTGTACTGTTTTCTGTTCAGAAAATATTACCTACTTAGAAAATAATTCATGAAACTAATCCAGCCAGGCGTAGTGGCACATGCCTTACATCCCAGCACTTGGGAGACAGAGGTAGGAGGGTCGCTGTGAGTTCGAGGCCACCCTGAGATGACATAGGGAATTCCAGGTTGGCCTGGGCTAGAGTGAGACCCTATCAAAAAAAAAAAAAAAAATCATGACTCCACTCTCCACCATATGGGGAGAGTGGAGGGAATATCATGGTTTATTGTCTGTAAGTACAGAAGTTGTTAATTAAAAAATCATGTTTTTAACCGCAATACTTCTTTAGTAGGCTACTATTTTTTATTTTTCTTTTTTATTTATTTTTTCTGTTCTATATTTGTACTTTCTTTCAGTTTTTTTTAGTTTACTTTTAATTGAAAACTTCTATAATTATAGACAATAAACCATGGTACTTCCCTCCCCCCCACTTTCCCCTTTGAAACTCCACTTTCCATCATATCCCTTCCCCCTCTCAATAAGTCTCTCTCTCCTTTTTTTTTTTTTTCATCATCTTTTCCTCTTATGATGGTCGTGTGTAGGTAGTGTCAGGCACTGTGAGGTCATGGAGATCCAGACCATTTTGTGTCTGGAGGAGTGCTTTGTAAGGAATCCTACCCTTCCTTTAGCTCTTAAATTCTTCCTTCCACCTCTTCCACAATGGACCCTGAGCCTTGGAAGGTGTGATAGAGATATTTCAGTGCTGAGGACTCCTCTGTCACTTCTTCTCAGCACCAAGGTGCCTTCTGAGTCATCCCAAGGTCACTGCCATCTGAAAAGAGAAGCTTCGAATGTGAAAACAAAGCCTCCTCTCATTCCCAGCCCTCAAGCCTCTAACAGCAAGAAGTATACTCAGCACAAACAAGGTAGATGAGAAATGAGGCCATCGTAGTTCTCACACTCTGCTGAAATGTATACATCACAACACAATCCAAAAGGGTTTAGCCTTTACTCTACAAATAAAACAAGAAGTGATAATGAAAAAATATAAAAATTGCCAGCTTCAACAGAGTCAATATCAAGGAAGACCCCAGACTCTCAATTAGTCATGTCTCTTGGATAGAAGGGCAGTGCCTGTGGAAGCCCTGGAATGAGGTTAGTCAAAACAGCAACACTCCTTCAAGCCCAAGACATGGCCTAGTGTTAGCAAGCCCCAGCTGCCCACCACCATGGGTAATGGGGATTGGTGGGCCATTGGAATACCTCGGTGCTCTTAGCATTTTCCAGTATCTGCACCATAATACTCCCCCAGAACAAAAGGAGCATGCTTACCAAGAGAATAGAATATATTCCTGGCAGGCAAATTTTGGAGGAGAGGAGGGGCCAAGAGAAAGAAGGAAGGAGAAAATGAGGAAACTGCCATGAGCAAGAAGCCCAACATCAAGTAGACGTGGCTTTTTAGATGTATTATCATGTAGAGGTCGTTCTCTAATGCACAGTTTTGTATTGTTTGTAATTACACTTGTTGCATGGTACTTCTGGCCTCTGATGCATGCAGTTAGATAATTTGTAAATGTATAATCCCTAAGGCAACAAAAAATAGAATTTTCTTATCTCAGAAACTTCCAAAATGGCTTTTGTTTATGCTGCTTAACAAACTGTTGAGCTTCAATGTGGGCAGTAATAGCACTAATTTAGGTTTTAATAATACAAATTATACTTATCAAGACTGAGCTTTCAGTTCTCTGTTATAAAGCAGGAAAGGGTTCTGGAGACTTTTCGACTGAATATTTAGCTGCAACCAAAAATCTAGTAGAACACTGGACTGTAGAAGAGAGTAAAGAAACACAAAGAGAAAAATTCCTGGAAAAGTTTTGTAGTCTAGTTTCTATACCCCAAAGGTTGGGTGAATAATACAAGAAAAGGTATAGAGAAAAACAAAGAAATTGATTGGTTTCTGACTACAAGTATGTATCTCTAACAAAAAATAAGATATGATCTTCAACTCCACTGCCCTGGGGTGGGGGGCAGACAGTACACAGAAATAACTAGAATCATGCCTCGTGAGCACAAGAGAAAGATATGCATGTATACAGACTTTGATCACAAGGGAATGGGCCCAGGGATGCTTGGAGAAGAGCTGAGAAGGAAAACAGAGAGATTGGAAGGGCCTTGATGTGACTGATGTTGGAGTGTGAGTATGCTGAGTGAGAAAGAAAGATGTAGAAAGGAAGGAGCTGTGAGGAAGCTGCTGAGACAGCAGACCTGTGGGAAGGCTGGAGTTAATGAGCCAGCATGAAATAAACAGGCAAAGGACCCAACCTCTGAAACCAGGAAACAAGAAATGAGGCTTGTTACTGGCCTAGATAAGTTTGTGAATATAGGGTCAGATAGTTAGGGACATCATACCTGGCATACACAATTATGGAAGTAGAAATTCTGCCACCTGTTGGGGTGGTAGAGATCTGATGGAAACTATGGGTGATTTCTTCTAAAAAAAAAAATTACCCAGGCTGGAGAAATGGCTTAGTGGTTAAGGCATTGCCTGCAAAGACAAAGGATCCCAGTTCAATTCTCCAGGACCCAGGTAAGCCAGATGCACAGGGGCACATGCATCTGGAGTTCGTTTGCAGTGGCTAGAGGCCCTGGCGTGTCCATTCACTCTCTGTCTGCCTCTCTTCTATCTCTTTCTGCTTGCAAACCAAAAACAAATTACCCAAGTTCCTATGCATATTTTTCATTTTTACAACCTAGTGAACATTAACCACACAGATAGAGAACCTGCATTCTATCTAGATGACAATCAGGCCATTTGCTGAGTGTGTGGGCTTAGGGGCTTGAAGGTTTGCAATCATCAAGATGATAATTAACATTAACTATCATAGGCAGCTTTCTTTCTAACTCATAGACAGTAACCCCCCTTTTCCAGTTATTTGGTCTCTTCTTGGCCTCTCTCCTTCCCTACATCAACTGGAATTTACATGAATCACTTCAGTGCTCGCTCATGGGCATTCCACTTCTACCACCCAGTGTGGGTCAGTCGTGCTACAGTTGTGTCAGCAGATATATTACAACACAGCTTCTCTTAGTCTTGCCTATGTTAATTGTCTTCTTCATGATTGAGAAGCCCTAAGAGATTAGTGAAACACCTCTGGGTGTGTTTGTGATAGTGTTACTACAAACAAATCTTAAAGGTTCTGACCTAGCGCTAAACCCTGATAGATTCATAATATGATGGCATGACTGACAGGCAGGTGGCATCTGGTTGGAGGTTGTAGGTCACTGGGGTATACTCTAGGTGTGGGGTTATATCTTGTTCTGGTTTCTTCCTATATCCTTCTGTCTCTGCTTCCTTTCCCCCATGATCTGAGAAGTTCCACCACCTCATGCTCTTCCACCACCATGATGTTCTGCCTAAGTACATGGGGCCAAGCTATGATGGACTGGACCCTTGGAAACCGTGAGCCAAAATAAATCTTTCCTCCTTTAAGTTGTTTCTGTCAGGTATCTTATCATAACCACACAAAAGTAGACACCTTACATCATGCACTACCTTCGGTCATACAGAAAAACAAGTTTGAAAAATTCAGAGCATACGTGTCCTTGCTCAGATAGGCAAGCCAGTTCACTCTTAGGGTCTTCAGTAACTGCCATACCCTATTTGCAGTCAGGTTCACATGGATGGTAGAAATCACCCAACAAAGAGCAGCTTGTGGGAAAAAAAAAAAAGGGTTTATTTTGGCTTTACAGACTTGAGGGAAGCTCCATGATGGCAAGGGAAAATGATGGCATGAGCAGAGGGTGGACATCACCTTCTGGCCAACATCAGATGGACAACAACAGCAGGAGAGTGTGCCAAACTCTGGCAAGGGGAAACTCACTATAATACCTGTAGCAGAGAACTTCAGGTTTGCTAAAATGAACTTCCAGACCAGGCACAGTTATGAAGGAAGGGATATTTATTGAAGCTTACAAATCCAGGGGAAGTTCCATAATGGTAGAAGAAGCTGGCCTGCTTTCACAGGATCAAACACAGAGAAAAGCACACAGCACAGCACACTTCAGGAATTCCAGCTAGGCACACTTTGAATATCTTTAGATTGAAATCTCAAACCCATTACCACACTTTAAGATCTGCCCAGTGACACTGCCTCCAGCCAGGTGGCTGCGGATGCAAACTATAAACTAATAAAACGCTGACTATATTGGGGGCCATTCAAACTACCACAATACCCATAAGCCCACCCCAACAATACACTGCCTCCAGGAGGCTTTAATTACCAAACCTCTATCAGCTGGGAACCTAGAATAAACCTAAATTTATGGGGGCACCTGAATCAAACCACCATACACCCCTTCTCCTCCTCCCTGCCTTGCTCAGATAGGCAAACCAGTTCACTCTTGAGGTCTTCAGCAATCATTGCACTCCTTCCCCTCCTCCCCCTTTCCTTTCTCCCTCCACACAGAAGCAGCTCAAGCCTCTTCCATACTTAAAAAAAAAACAAAACAATGATGTCAGGCATGGTGGCACATACCTTTAATCCCAGCACTCAGTAGGCAGAAGTAGGAGGATTGATGTAAATTCACAGCCACCCTGAGACTATATAGTGAATTCCAGGTTAGCCTGGCCTGGGCTAGAGTGAGACCCTATCTCAAAAAACCAAGAAAGAAAAAAAAAGTGAACCTTCCTTCAGGGACAAGGTCAGGGTGGAATGAAAGCCATCTACCACAAAACAAACTCAAATACAAAAGTGATATTTCAAATCTGTGAAAGGGAAAAAAAATAACTCCATACATAGTGTTGAGGCTATTGGATACATTTGAGGAACAAATAAGTTTAGGTTAAATCTTGGTTTCATTGTAGATCAAAATTCCAGAGATATTAAATATTCTTTCTTTGCTTGTGAGTGTGCACATGTGTCCCTGTGGTGCCCAGTGCTCCTCTGTAGAGGGGTGTGTTCCCCTGCAGTGGACAGGAGAATGTCACGTACCCTGCTCCATTGCTCTCCCACCCATTCTTTTTGGAGCAAGAGTCTCTTACTGAACCTGGAACTTGCTGGTTTTTTTTTTTTTTTCCGTTTTTTTCAAGGTAGGGTCTCACTTTAGCCCAGGCTGACCTGTAATTCACTGTGTAGTCTCAGGGTGGACTTGAACTCATGATGATCCTCTTACCTCTACCTCCTGAGTGCTGGAGTGCATCACATGCACTGCTGGCTTTTTGTTTTTGTTTTTGTTTTTTCTCCCACAATCTCCAGCAATTCTCACTCTCTGCTCTCCTATCCCTATCCTCTATGGGACTGGGGCTAAAGACACTTGTGGTCACACCCACCTGTTTACATGGATTCTAGGAACCAAGCTCAACAGTCAGGTTTCCTGAGACCCTCACGCTTGCACAGGAGCAGCACTCTTAACCACTGAGCCATCTTTTCAGCCTAGATGAATATTCTTCTTCTTCTTCTTTTTTTTTTTTTTGGTTTGTTGAGGCAGGGTCTCTTATAGCCCAGGTTGACCTGGAATTCACTATGTCATCTCAGAGTAACCTTGAACTCATGGCAATCCTCCTACCTCTGCCTCTCAAGTGCTGGGATTAAAGGCTTGCACCACCACACCTGGCTTCAGATGCATATTCTTAAGGTTAAAAATAAAGCCACAAAAATTCTAGAAGAAAAAAATTAAAGATACATTTTTCATTTTAAATAGATATATGTGAAGTGATTTTGTCTGCAATTTTGAAATAGGCAAAGACTTTCAAAAGAGAACGTAATATCTAGAGGCCCTAAAACAGACACTGGTACATTGGTCTACTTTAAGGGAAAAAATTACATAAAAAGAAGAATCAAGACAAATGAATATTTACCACTCACATCCCAGAAAAAAAGCTCAATTTACTTTGCACTTGAATAGCTGATAAAAATTCATTACAAAAAATTCAGGGCTAAGAGATGGCTTGCAATTAAGGCACTTGCCTGCAAAGCCTAAGGACCTGTGTTCAAAATTCCCCAGTACCCACATAAAGCCAGATTCACAAAGTGGTGCATGCATCTGGAGTTCATTTGCAGTAGCTAAAGGCACTGGCACACCCATTCTCTCTCTATCTATCTATCTCTCTCTCTCTCTATCTATCTATCTTCTATATCTATATCTATATATCTGCCTCTTTCTCTCTCATAAAGTAAAATAAATAAAATAATTTTTAAAATGTATTAAGGAAAATTCAACAAGAAAAAAACTCAGAGCCAGGCATGAGTGGCACACGCTTTTAATCCCAGCCCTTGGGAGGCAGAGGTAGGAGGATCGCCATGAGTTCGAGGCTACCCTGAGACTACATAGTGAATTCCAAGTAATCCTGAGCTAGAGTGAGACCCTACCTCAGAAAACAAAAACAAAACAAAACAAAACAAAACAAAATCAGTAGCCCAATAGATAACTAAATAAAGATATGAACACATGATGTACAAAACAAAAATATTCTTGAATACATTAAAAGAAACTTGTTCATAAAAAGAAGTATAAATTTTTAAAAAATTGCACTGGGTGTAATGGTGCATGCCTGCAATCCCAGCACTTGGTAGGCAAGAGGATCCTTGAAAGTTTGAAGCCAGCCTGGTCTACATAGTGGGTTCTAGGGCAGCCATGGTGACAGAGCAAGCACCTGTCTAAGTAAATAATAAGTTAATAGATTGGTAATGTCTATTTCTTTATTAATATTTTATTTATTAGTTGTTTGCAAGCAGAGAGAGAGAGAGAGAATGGGTATGTCAGGGCCTCCTGCCATTGCAAATGAACTCCAGATGTATGTGCCACCTTGTGCATCTGGCTTAACATGGGCACTGGAGAGTCAAACCCGGGCCTTTATGCTTTGCAAGCAAGTGCCTTGAACCATTGAGCAATATCTTCATTTCCCCTATAATATCTATTTCTATAAAGGTGGGCACAGTGCCCATGTAGTGGCCCAGTTGTCCTGTCCTCCACCTTCTGCCAATCTTGGTGTAGACCCACCCAATCCCATCAACCTCTTGAGACCAAACACCATAACATCAACTAAGCTGCATAGTTCTGATGGAGAGATATGGGTCCTCACCATTCCCAGGGGTCCTTAGCCACCAACATCCGGGAGCAGGAGGAGTTGGGGGGAAGCCGGGTCCTGGAACAGTGGGTGAGTGCAACGATGGGCAATAAACAACTGGGAGGCAGTCTGATGGATAGCACACCCTCTTTTATTCAACAGGGGAGTGGGTTTATAAACACTTGAGAAAGGTTGAGAAGGCACATACAGACTATATGGTGATTGGATACATAGTTTATGGGTTGTTATCTAATTGGTTGAAAGGCAGAAGTGTAAGGGAGATAGTGGTGGGAAAAGCTATGTGACTTCAGAGTTGCAAGGGAGGCGCTTGTAAGGAAGATAACAGAAGTGGTGGGAAAAGCTACATGACTTCAGCCACATAAGGGTCTCTTGGGCAGCTAGCCACAAGGTCAGGAACTGTGGGGGCAAAGCCTAACTTATGGAATGGTCAAATGCTGTTGGGATAAAAAGGGGGGAGGGCCTTGCCAGTTCTGCTCACTCTGGGCGATGACAGGGCACACTGCAACCTTGCCTGAGGGCAGGGAGGGCCAGTCACCGTCACCAGGGTAGGTTCCTGACAACAGGACCAGCTGCAACCCCAACACCCCAAGGTCCCTGGCCATGTCCACCAGCTCAGGCCAGCTTCCTCACAGTCCCAACCCCTTTTCAGCAGTTCCCAACAACTCCCCCTTTGTTTTTAAAATGGGGCAGTATCATCTTGGGTAAGGTTTTTTGTGGCTTACTGCAGGTCCAGTTAGAGCCAGATAATGAATAAGGACCCAATCAGTCAAGATTTGTCTATATTGATTGAGCCCTAATTTACACATACAGGGAATTATGCATAAGAGTAGTAGCAGGGTGCCTGACACCAATAGTAGCCAAATGAAAAGCTGAAAAAGAAACTGGGAGATTTTTTGGGGGGAGGAGATAATTTTTGTAATGTGTTCTGTAAGGCATCAAAAAATCCTTTAGTGAAGCCGGGCGTGGTGGCGCACGCCTTTAATCCCAGCACTTGGGAGGCAGAGGTAGGAGGATCACCATGAGTTCGAGGCCACCCTGAAAATACATAGTGAATTCCAGGTCAGCCTGGGCTAGAGTGAGACCCTACCTCGAAAAACCAAAAGAAAAAAGAAAAAAAGAAAAAAAAATCCTTTAGCTGCCTTAGCAGGATCACCAAAAGACAAGTGACTATGAGAAATAACAGATACTTATTTTGTAAACTTTGTAAATCTATGCTGAGATTATTATGATTCCAAATACCCCGAATATGATTTTCAACTTTCCACCATTCAGTAGCAGTCCCATTGCAGGGTAAAGGAGTAACACATATGAATTGATAATTAGCATGACAGACCAACTGCATTTGAGCCACCAGATTGGCAACCTGACTTCCTAAACACATAACAGCATCCTCTAGAGCATCTAACCAGACTAACACCTTTTTATCAATATCTATGTGTGATGAAAGGGCTTGAGACACATTTTTAGTCAGTCCATGAACATGATCAGCTGTCTTCATTGATTGTGCCAGGGATATTGCTGCTGTGGTGGAAAAAGCTGTGATGGTGATCGTAGCAATAATCCCCACAGTTAGCCATTCTATGAATCTTCTTTTTCGTGTCATCAATCTGTTGAGCTGCTGGAACACTTGAGCTCTGAAGCTGGAATACCAGGGCTCAGTCATTTTGACTGGCATGGTTAAATAAGGATGCCCCATGACAATAAAGACTACATTGGAGGAGTAATCTGCAGCTGTGTCTCCCTTAGAATTGATACAATTGGTGATAATACACCAGGTACAACTAAGATAGTAAATTCCATTTTGGTGATTGACCAACCCAGGCCAATCTGCAAAAAAATAAGGGAGGGGCAGACACGTCTGAAATTTACAATGATTTTCTTTAAGGGTAACAACTGCTTTCCAAAATTCTGGTTGAGGCTGCCTTTGGGGGCTCAAGATGGGTGGTACCTCTGATTGTTTGCCTTTCTGGGGGCCCAATTGTAATCGTAAATTATATTTATTTTGGTATCCACCATCCATAATTAATAGTTGGTTTATATACATTATATAACATCCCTCATGATACCTATCACTTGAAAAGCAGATAGGTGGCTCTGCTGTGAGAGAGGTCCAGTTGATTGGTTTAGCTGCTTCTTGCAAGAATTCTAGGTCATAATTGGCAGTGGTAAGGGAAGCATTGGAAAACATCTTAGGGAGGGGTTCTTCCCAAAGAGCAGCCCTAGCTAGAGGGGGTCAGGTACATAAGCCCAATATGCTTGTTGACCTGTGCTACTTTTAAGGTCAGCATAGCAAGTAAGGATATAAACAGAGTCTCTGGTGATAGAGGTTGTTGTGAATTTCATACCAGCATGACTCCTCGCTGGCACAGGACCTCAATTTTGCCCCAGGTTGGCATGTTTACCTCCTAGGGAGCCTGGGGGGCCTCCTTTTCCAGTTCCTGTGATGAGGGGGATGCTTCCATTTCAGTTTCAGGTGAGCCATCTCCTTGGTCGGTGGGGTTGAATCATACATTTCTGGCTGGTATCCAAATAGGTTTGGGTTGGTCCTGTGGGAAGACACAAGCAAATCCTCTCCCCCTTGTGAGGATGGGGTCAGGCCCTTTCCATTTTCCATCTAGAGGGTCTTGCCATCATACAAGGATGAGGGGGAGATTTTTGGTGTGTTCCAGTGAAGGGTGATGGGGGATGTTGAGAATTTTTGTATATGTTAAAAATATTTAGAGTGGCCAGTGCCATGGCCAGTTGGAGGTTTGGTGGATAGTTATTAGTCTGTTGTTTTTTAAGTTGGTTTTTAAGTGTCTGATGTGTTCTTTCTATTATGCCTTGGCCCTGAGGGTTGTGTGGAATTCCTGTGTGATGTGTGATCCTCCATTGCACACAGAATGTTTTGAATGAGGAGCTGATAAAAGCTGGGCCATTATCAGTTTTTATTTGGTGAGGGATGCCCATGATGGTGAAGGTGGATAGCATATGGCATATCAGCCTTTTTGTATTTTCTCCTGTCTGTGCCATGGCCCACATGAAGTGGGAGTATGTATCCACTGTTACAAATACATATTTTTGGTGACAGAATTGGGGGACATCAATCTGCCAGAGGGCATTAGCTTTAAGGCCTCTGGGGTTGGTGCCCATAGTCTGGAGAGCTGGTGTGGTGATTAATGAGTTGCAGGAGTGGCAGGTTTTTAAGATACATTGGAGCTGACTTTTAGGGATTTGGGGAAAGCAGGGCTGAAGCCCTTTGAGGTTTACATGGGTATTAGCATGGAATTTTTCAGCCTCCTCAAGAATGGTTAAGAAGGTATCTGCCAGGCTTCCGTGTGAGGCCACCTGACCTGCTAGTGCATTTCCCTCTGAAAGGGGGCCAGGCAGGGGGCTGTGGGACCTTATGTGTTGTACATATAGAGGGGCTTTTCTCTTACAAATGAGGTTAGAAACTTATCAGTAGTGGTGAAAGGGGTTTTCATCTAGCCAGATATGGGAGTGAGCAAGCCAGGAGAACAAGTTAACAGCATATATACTATCTGAGAAAAGATTGAAAGGGCTGTCTTCCTCTAATAGTGCCAGATAAATGGCATATAATTCTCTGTATTGTGGGGATCTATCAGGAAGCTCCCTAAAGCGAATGGTGGGGGGTTGATCCCCTGGGTGGTAGAGAATTAAAGCTGCTCCCCTTTTTCCCCATCTGTAAAAATGGGGGGTGTTCTGGGGATGGGTTTTCTTGAAAAGAGGTGAGCAGGAGCCATTTTAGGAGGGTATTGCAAGGATCCATTTCTCATTAGGATAATGGTTGTCAATTTGACCAGGGAAGCCCAGTAGACTGATTGCAAATCGAGAGTGATTCCTGAGTAGCCATTGTATGTCAGAGAGGGGGAAGGGGGTTATGATAGTGTTAGGTTCTTTGCCCAAGGTCTGGAGGAACTGGTCTCATCCGGTTCTAATCATGGTCGCAAGGGCATCAACCTCTGTTAATATGCATGGGGCTCCACCACTAGAGGTGTGCGGCCATTCTAGGACCCCTTGGGGTTGATGTAGTGCCCCCATAATGGTTGGGGAAGAGTTAAATATTAAAAGTTGGATCGACTTGTTGGTGAGTATTGGGCAAGGGCCATATCAGAGAAGATGTTATTAATCTTGGTTAATGCCTGTTCTGCTTCTGGGCTTAGGGAGTGGGGGGAGGATGGGTCCTTGTCACCCTTTAACATGTCGAATAGGGCTGTAAATCACTGGTAGGGATGGGGAGCCATGGCCAAAGCCAGTTGAGGTTTCCCAGAAATCTCTGGAGTGAGGCTAGTGTGAGCTTTTGGGGGAAGGAGAGGATGGGCTTTAGGGGCCAGGTAGAAGTAAGGGAGAGCTCTGTTCCCAGAACGGTTTTGGGTGGGATTAGTTGGACTTTATTTGGGGTGATTTTAAAGCCTGCCTCAGTGAGGGAAGGTAGCAATTGGTCTCTTAATTCTATTGGTGAAGTGGAGGAGTCTTTCCAAACAAGAATATCATCCATGTCATGATAAGTGTTAAGGCCTCGGTTTAAATGTTAGCCATGCCTTGAGACAAGACCATCCATTCAAAATGTTTTGAAGGTCCAGAATTATTGACAGAGGGAATTGAGAACACAAAGCACCGTCAGTCCCTAGGGTGCAGAGGGATGGAAAAGAAGCAATCCTTGATGTCAATAGCAAGGAGGGGGGTATTGGCCGGTATGGCCAAGACAAGAGGAAGTCTCATTTGAGGGGCACCCCAAATGAGCATGGCCTTGTTAATGGCCTTAAGTTCTTGTAATAATGTCCATCCTTCTGACCTCTTTTTAATTACAGACACAGGAGTATTCCATGGGCTTTGAGTAGGGTGGATATGGTTAAGTTGAAGTTCTGTTACTAGCTGATTTAAGATTTCAAGTTTCACCTTTGATAGAGGCCACTGTTCAACCCAGACTGGCTCATCAGACAGCCATTCTAGGCAGGGAGTTTTATATTTAACAGTGGCCTTTAGGATTGGGGGTGACATCAGCAGAGATACCTCTCATAATCCTCTGTTTCAATGCATTCTCCTTCAATGTTGCTGGCAATAACTACATCTAGGGCTTCAAAAATATCTCTTCCTAGTAGGTTGGTTGTCATATCAGCCACTAGGGGTCTAATAAGGCCCATAGTGCCATCTGGGTCCTTCCATTTGTAAGCCTCTTTGGTAACATATGCTTGTGAAGGACCTCCTGTCCCCATTAGTTGGGGATCCCAGGATTAATTCCGAGTATCGAGGGACCTCAGATTGTTCAGAATAGTTTTATTCTGCTCCAGTGTCAATTAAACATTAAAAATTTTTTCCTTCTACTTCTTTTTTTATTATTTTTTTATTGACCACTTCTATACTTACATACAAAAAACACATGATATTTTCCTCCCCTCCCCTCATTCCACTTTAGAACTCCAGTCTCCATTATATCCCCTCCCTCTCTCCATTAGTCTCTCTTTTAATTTGCTGTCATCATCTTTTTCTTCTATTTTGAGGTCTTGCAAAGGTATTGCTAGGTGCTTTCCTTATACTTCTAGAGCTAATTTTGGGTGGGCCCCTTCTAGGATACTTGTTACCCATTGTACTTTATGGGTCTTTCCTCTTATTGATGGGGCTGAGGGCTGCCCCTTTTGAAGTTTAAAGACTACAGGGGTTTGCCATTTATATCATGAGTAGAATGACAATCCCTTTTCCAGTGAAATCCTCGGAAGCATCTAGGGCAGACTGTCTTTGGTAGGGGGCCTTTGTAATCTGGTGAGGGGCCTCTGGGACATTCCCCTTTCCAATGTCCATCCTCCCTGCAATTGAAACATTTTCCTTTAGTTTTTAGGGCTGCTGTGAAGGCCTGGGCTAAAGAGGCAGCCTTGTATGAGGCAGTCCCAATGCCCTGGGTGACAACTATCCATTTATCATAATGCTCATCTTTGAGCCCTTGACAGGCTGCCCTGCACTTGGGGGTCATTCCCTCCCATACAATACTTTTGAGGAGGAGGTCCCTGACAGTATGGTTGGGGATTTTTCTTTCTAAATTGGTCCTTGTTTTTAAAATGCAATCAGAAAGCATTTCTTCTGGTTTTTGCCAAAGAAACAGGAAGGAGGAGGTATTATCTTGGGAGTTGGAGGGCAGGGTCAATCTATCCCAAGCCTGGAAGGTGCAAAAGCAGACCTGGTCATAGAACCCTGGGGGTTTTTGGCCTTGTGTAGAAGACACAGTTATGGAGGAAACATTTATTGATCCCCTGCAGGTTTTTGTTGATTTTGTTCCATTTTATCTGTTGAAGCTGGCCTGCTCAGTCTGGACCAGGACCAGGCAAAAGAGAGAAAAGCCATAAGCCCAAAACCACACAGCACAGCACACTTCAGGAACTCCAGCTAGGCACAATTTGCATATCTTTAGATTGAAATCCTAAACCCACCACCACACCTTAAAATCCACCCAGAGACCTCCAGCAAGGTGGCTGCAGATGCAAACTACAAACTAATAAAACACTGAATATATTGGGGGCATCTATTCAAACTACCACAGCTTGTTCAACCCCAGTGGACAAACCACTTTGTCCAAACATTTCACCAAAGCCCCAGGGGACATTTTGTTGATTTTGGTTTCTTTTTATCTGATGGAGACATTCATCTCTTCCCTTAGCCTCCCATTGGAGAAATAAGGGGCTAGGCTCTGATGCAGATAACAGATATCTCACCAGTCTTGGGGTGTTAATAAAGTCCTGTAGGCTCTGGAGCAATTTAGTCCAAGTGTTTATAATCCCATCCTCCCTGCTATCCTGAGTTCTTTAAGGTTATTGTCCTCAGATGGTCTACCAGTGCTCAGGGCAGAGTCGAATTGGTTGGAGATTCACAGCCAGAAAGACCCTGCTGACTTCTTGATTGTAAGTAGCCCTGTTGTTATCTTTAGTTTCACAGAGCTGTTTGGGGGTCCTTTGGTAAATCTCTGATTGGGATTCATCATGTTAGGGTTTTTTTGTTCCAGTGACAAGTGGATGTGATATCTCACCAGTCTTGGGGATGTTAAGGGGTGGATATGATTTGGTAGCTACAGATAGATCCTCCCTGACTGCTATCTGGAGTGCCTTAAGATTTTCTTTTTCTTTTTTTTTTTTGGATACCAGTTTTTTAAAGAGGAGCTCTTTTAGTTTTTCTTTTAAAAATTTTAAAATATATTTTATTTATTTTGTCAGAGAGTTTCAAGAGAGAGGATGGGGGAGAATGGGTGTGGGAGGGCCTCCAAGGAATTCATCGTGTTAGGGTTTTCTGTTCCAGTAGGACTCCTTTCATCTGAGCTTAGGATGGGGCCTGGAGAGTTGAACCAGGGTGGATATGGTGGTTGCAGGCAAACACCTTAACCACTAAGCCATCTCTCTAGCCCATTCTTTTTTTTTCAATTTTTTCTTTCTTTTCCTTTTCTAAGGAGCTGAGATCTTTTGCTTTCTAAAAGGAGCTGGGATCCACCATTGGAAGTCCTCAGCACTGTCCTCATCAGAGTCATTGTCTGACTTAGGTGCAGAAGCATTTTTTGAGGGGTTGATACACTGTCTAAGAGCTGCAATAATGGGAAGAAAGGAGAAGGAGGGGGTTCCCCTCTTGGATTTCCTGTCTTCTGGCTAGATATGCTATACGGGTCCATGTGTCTGAGTTATAGAGGTCCCCAGAAACCATCCAAGGAGCTATTTGAAGGACTTCTTCACAAAATGAATTGTCCTCTTTCCAAGAGAGTCTTATGCCCTTAATTTTAAGAAGTGTCCTCAATCCAGTGACTTGGGATTCCTTTCGATGGGAGGTAGCATTTGCCCATGATAGAGAAAGACCAGAAATGCCAAGACCAGAGAGCAATGTTCCTGGGGTGCTATGGTACCATGGGGGATTCCCCAAAGGTCCAGACTCAAGCCTGTCTGCAAGTTTAAGAGACCAGCGACTGCCCTAGAGGCTTTTACTGGTCGATGTGTTATCAGTTTGTTGATTGTGAAGAGAAACAGCTAGAAGATTGTTACCAATGCCCAAGCGGGCTGTTAGGGTTCAAACAGTGAGCTAGGGGCCTTCAGTCAATACCAGAGTGTAGCCCCAGCCAAATGACATCAATTCCCTTTTCACTTTGATTGATACCATGCAATGGCACAAACTGAAAGTAAAGAAGGAAAAGAAGAAAATAGTTTCTCCTTGATGGAGGAGAGGCCTGCCTCTCTCTGATGGAGAGAGGAGACTGCCTTCCTCTGATGGAGGAAGGAGAAACCAAAACTTGCCAGCCCTCGATCAGGAGAAGGTCACAGGGGGCGTTAACCCCAAGGGGAGGATGTCCCTCAAGAGGAGGGAGGGAGGAGGAGGAGGAGGGGGAGGGGGAGGGAGGAGGGGAGGGGAGGAGGGAGGAGGGAGGAGGGGAGGGAGGAGGAGGAGGAGGAGGAGGAGGAGGAGGAGGAGGAGGAGGAGGAGGAGGAGGAGGAGGAGGAGGAGGGAGAGGAGAGAGAGGAGGAGGAGGAGGAGGGAGGGGAGGAGGAGGGGGAGGGAGGAGAGCAGGAGGAAGAGGAGGAGGGAGAGGGAGGAGAGCAGGAGGAAGGGGAGGAGGGGAGGAGGAGGAGGAGGAGGAGAGGAGGAGGAGGGAGGAGGAGGAGGAGGAGGAGGGGAGGAGGAGGAGGAGGAGGAGGGGAGGAGAGAGGAGGTTTGTGATTTTTAAACTATAATTTTAAAAACAAAACCCCTGTGTTTTTAAAATATGTTAAAATAAAAACAAACATGCTAGTGTTTATCAACCTAATCAGAGCATTGAAAGTGTTGTCTAGGACTGAGGAGATGGCTCAGTGGGTGTGCTTGCCTTTCAAGCATGGATCCCTGACCTTTATCCCCAAAACACATGTAAAAATAATTATAAATAAATGCCAGGCATGGTAGCATGCACATGTAATCCCTGCTTTGGCTAGGTGGGAGCTGGTGGATCCCTAGCTCTGCTAGTCAGTCACTCTAGCCTAATTAGATGAGTTACAGGCCAGTGGGAGACCCTTTTTCTTTCTCTTAAAAACAAAAATAATTTTATTTATTCATTTGAGAGAGTCAGTGAGAGAGAGGCAGATAGAAACAGAGAGAGAGAATGGGCACACCAGGGCCTCTAGCCACCACAAACAAACTCCAGATGTATGTGCCACCTTTTGTGTATCTGGCTTACGTGGGTCCTTGGGAATTGAACCTGGGTCCTTTGGCTTTGCAGGCAAATCCCTTATCTGCTAAGCCACCTCTCCAGACCCTTTTTCAAAAAGATAGATATCTTTCTTGAGAAACGACTCCTGAGGTGGTCCTCTGGTCTTCCACACGTGTACCAGCACACACATAAGTATCATCAAGGTTTTCAGTGAGCTTTTGGAGGCTAAATCAGTTTTGCTCAACTTATTCAATGTGTCTGGGGCAATTGCTCCCTTTTTGAAACTCCCATTCTCTCAGCTTGTGGCCTTGTAAACTTAGTTTACCAGTATACTTTATGCCCACTGTAAAAGGACTCTCTACATTACGAAGAGTACTTTTGTTAGCAAAGGGTGGCTACCCAAGTCAAACGAGGGAGTGTTGGAGACCCCCTGGATCATGATGCCGGCTGAAAGGAAGTGAACCCCAGAGGTC
Organism: Orientallactaga sibirica; assembly: GCA_036365145.1. Classification (NCBI taxonomy): domain Eukaryota; kingdom Metazoa; phylum Chordata; class Mammalia; order Rodentia; family Dipodidae; genus Orientallactaga; species Orientallactaga sibirica. The sequence continues at coordinate 2,811,901 of JAEOAD010002183.1, forward strand.
AGGAAGGCCAAGGCTGTGGCTGGGCTTCAGGGGTCACGAAGTGTGTACCATCCATCTCTCTTCTTGCCTGTGAGCTGATCTTCTCCATCTGGTAGACAACTTGGCCATTAATAGTGCTTTACATCTTGCTCTTCAGCCACACTCAGAAGACTGCTTTTCTTGCCATTTCAGCCTCAAAATTCTTTTAAAGATACAACCTGAGCCTCAGCTCTCTTTCAGCCTTGGCTCCTGGTGCAGGTGGTCCATGCTGGACCCCATGGTCGGTGCTGTCCCACCCTCTCCAGGACCCAGATGGCTCAGCATCCATCACTACACACCTCCCATTCTAGCCTCCCCGGGTTTTTGTTTGTTTGTTTGTTTGTTTTGTTTTTTCAAGGTAGGGTCTCACTCTGGCCCAGGCTGACCTGGAATTAACTATGTAGTCTCAGGGTGGCCTTTAACTCATGGCGATCCTCCTACCTCTGCCTCCCGAGTGTTGGGATTAAAGGCGTGCGCCACCATGACCGGCTGCCTCCCCAGGTTTTTGAGGTGGGCATCAGCAACACCTGCAGAGAATGAGCTCAAGGGCACTCCAAAACTGAATGCAAGAGGCCTGGACGGCTGCCACAGGAGACCAGATAAATTCTCCTGGACTTAATTATACAAAACCTAGCCAGGATGAAGAGCGGTGTGTCCTAAGGGTGACCAAGAGACAAGGAACAGGGCTGGGGAAGTGCCTGAGTAGCACAATGCTGGCTGTACAAGCACGAACACCTGTGTACAGTTCCCCAGAACCCAGGGCAAAGCCAACGGTGGTGTACACCCTGTAATCCCACACTAGCGAGGTGGAGACAGGAGGATCCCTGGGACATGGTGGCTATCTTGTCTCAAACAATAATGTGACATATAAATAAGGGGGGAAGAAACTGGAGGGAGGGAGCATTGAGGATAAGAGGAGAGGTCAGGAATCAACAAAAACAAATTGTATTTGAAAATGCCAAAATAAAGCTGGGCGTGGTGGCGCATGTCTTTAATCCCAGCACTTGGGAGGCAGAGGTAAGAGGATCGCCATGAGTTCGAGGCCACTGTGAAATTATATGGTGAATTCCAGGTCAGCCTGGGCTAGAATGAGACCCTACCTCAAAAAACCAAATTTAAAAAAAAAACACACTTTAAAAACTGATCTCCAGGAGTGTGGGGAAGGTGGAGAATGACCGAGGAAGACACCCTACACTGACCTCTATCTGTGCCCACATACATAATACACATGCATACCACACATACATACACATGTTTAAAAAAAGCAAAGAGGCCGGGCGTGGTACACTTTAATCCCAGTTTAAAGGCCACCCTGAGAACAAAATCCAGGTCAGCCTGAGCCAGAGTGAAATCGAAAACCAAAAAAAAAAAAAAAAAAAAAAAAAAAAAAGAAAATGTCATAAAGAAATCCATTGTTCTTCCTGTACGCAGATGATATGGGCTTCTGGCAGTGATCCCTGAAGGCTTGCTCCTGAGGTGTGGGGCTCGAGGTGGGCTCTGGATCTGCCCCTTCATAGGGCCTATGGAATCCCCTCCTTGCAGACAGGACAAATGAAATACACCGCCCTCTATCCCAAGGCAGAATACATGAATGCCAGCAGTGTAAGATGAAGTGAAAAATCTCATCTGCTCATGATAATAATGCTAGTTCCAAAGGAGGACTCAACAGCCCACCCCTGGATCAGTGAACTGCCTGGAGTGGAGGAAGTGCTTTTGCTGTAGCAGTGTCTGGGTCCCACCAGGCTGCATGGGAGAGGGTGTCGCCACCTTGGCAGTCTCCAGCTGCCTTATGACTATCAGCCGTTTACTTGTTTTGTCGGTAGGTCCTCTCCCTACACTCAGATTGTGAATTCTGGGAAGAAAGTACTCTTTCCTTTTTTAGCATTATTTCTAAGGCCTACCTGAAATATAAGACAGCAAAGTTTGTGGGAAGAAAGGAGGCCGAAAGGAACAGATAAAGCAGCAAATGGAAACATTATTTTTCTTCCAATATACTAAAAGTATATATGAGCATGGTAGTGCACCACTCCACTCAGGATGCAGAGGTGGAAGGACTACAGTGGGTTCAAGGCCACCCGGAGACTACACAGTGAATTCCAGGTCAGCCTGGGCTAGAGTGAGACCCTACCCTGAAAAACTAAAAAATAAATTATAAACAAATAAATAAAAGTATATATGAATACTCCCTAAATTGCAGCAGTAAAAACAAAAGAACAAACAAAAAGTTCTTTTCTAGCTGACGTAAACCTGGAAGTATTAGAGCTGCCACAAGGAGGCACTAAGATTCCACATAGGCGCTCTCCACCAAGCCAAGCCAACTCCGGCCTTGAGTCTTTACCTGGGAGGGGAACCTTCTAACAGATGCCTGGGTGACTGAGCCAAGAAAGATAATTTGAAAATGAAGACTGTGGGAGAAATTAACGCAAGCAGCTACCACACTGTATGGTAAAGAGGTGAATGACTTGAAGGGTTGTGTTAGAAAAGAATTCACCCTCCACCTCCTGACAATCATCCTGGCCCTGCCCCAGAGCCACACATCCAAACAATAGCATATTGGTCCCCTCACTCCAGATATCTTTCTCCTCAGGTGCAGAGGACCACTTAGGTTCAGAAGATTGGGTTATCAGTCCACCTGCAGTATTTCCCCATAGTATTCTCCTCATTTCAGGGTGGATTATAACTGACTCAAATATTATTACCATTTTCCCCTTTCCTCCCAAGAGGTCACTTAAAACTTTTGTCCTAGACCTTTGAACCCAGATTTCTGTGTAGGCAGGCAGGAAGAAAAAAATCCTTTTAAATTTCAAATAGATATCTAACTCTTGCAAGAGACTGGGAAATGTAACCATGGAAACCAGAGCATGAGTGTAACCATGGAGACCCATTTAAACCAGCTGGGCCATTACCATTTAGAATCTGGTGGGATCTGCTTGTTTTAAGGACAGCTACCCCTGCTTAATATGGTCAGATGATGCCAGTTGTTTATGTTAGTGTTTTATAAGTATTTAAATAATGTCTGTGTACTGCCAATAGTTAAAAAACATTGGAAAGAAACTATTCCGTAGGACTTCCTCTGTTATTTATACCAATTTCTTTCTCCTCCCTGTTTAGTCACTTTTTCTTTTCTGTCTTTATTTTTACTCGTGTGTGTGTGTAATGTGGTGTGTGCATGTGTGGTGGGTGTTATAAGCACATGTATGTGTCCTTTCAGTGCCCATGTGCTCTCTTTGGTGGCATGCTCTATCCCTCTTTTACCTGTTCTTGTTTGTTTGTTTGTTTGTTTGTTTGTTTGTTTGTTTCTGCAATGAGAAAGACTTTGAGACAAAGGGAATGGGGCATACGAGATTCTCATGCCACTGTAAATGAGCTCCAGATGCATGTGCTGGACTGACAGGCTTTGCAAGCAAGAGCCTTTAACAGCTGAGCCATCTCCCCGGTCCCCACCCTTTCTGATTTGAGCCTGAGTCTCTTACTGTTACTGGAGCTTGCTGTTTGTCACCAGCCCAGGGGGTTTCCTGGTCTCTGCTCCCCTTTGCAGGACTGGGGTTACCAGCAGGGAGGGACAAGTAGCCCCACCCAGCTGTTGACATGGGATCAGGAAAGTCAAACCATATGCTTGCACAGGAAGTGCACTTAAGCTGGGAACATCTCTCCAGCCCTCCTTTTGGTTGTTTTTTTTTTTTTTTTTTTTTTTTTTTTGTCTTGTTTTGTTTTGTTTTTGTGAGACAGGGTCTCAGGTAATCCAAATTAGCCTTGAACTTGCTATGTAATGGAAAATGACCTTGAACTCCTGGTCCTACTACCAATGCCTCTCGAGTACTGGTATGACAGTTGTGCACCAGCTGGCTTTGTTGCACCAACTTCTAACAGATCCCCTCAATCTTTCTGCCCTGCCCTCTTGGTGCACCTCAGGAGTCAACACTTTGACATTCATTATTCATGCAGCAGACACATGCTAATCACCTTGCAGTGCTGGGCATTCCTAATCTGTGTGCCCAATGTAGACTCTGTCCCTCCCGCCTGAATATGGAGGCAAGTCTTATAAAAAAGGTTTCGTTTATCAAAAGTCTTTGCACTATAATGTCAGAATTTGATTTGCATTTCCATTGATTGAAATGTGAACAATACTTTCACTTGTTTTTTTTTTCAATTTTTAAAACTTATTTTTATTTTGTTTTAGCTGGACATAGTGGTGCACACCTTTAATCCCAGTACTAGGGAGGCAGAGGTAGGAGGATCGCCGTGAGAGCAAGCAACCCTGAGACTACATAGTGAATTCGAGGTCAGCCTGAGCTAGAGTGAAACCCTACCTCAAAACCCTCCTGCCCCCCAAAAATATATATAATTTTATTTTGTTCCTTTTGTCTGAGTGGTATGCATGTTTGTATGCATGTAAGCACATGTGTGTGGAGGCCAGAGGTCAGGTATCTTCCTCCATCACTCTCCACTTTATTTACTGAGGCAGTCTCTCACTTGAACATACAGCTTGCCCCAGGGATCCCCTGTCTGCCTCCGCAATGCTGGGAGTACAGGAGGGCAGCCACTTCCTCCACCCAGGATTTAAGTTACTGCTGGGGACCAAACTCCAGTCCTCATATTTGTGGCCACTTTATCCACTGAGCCATTGTCGCAGCTCCTTTTTTTTTTTTTTTTTTTTTTTGGTTTTTCGATGTAGGGTCTCATTCTAGTCCAGGCTGACCTGGAACTCACTATGTAGTCTCAGGGTGGCCTTGAACTCACAGCAATCCTACCTCTGCTTCCCGAGTGCTGGGATTAAAGGTTTATGCCACCACACCCGGCTTTTATTTTATTTTACTTTTTGAGGCAGGACTTTATATAGCCCAGACTGGCTTCAAACTTACTAAATGTAGTCAAGGATGTCCATGAACTTCCAATCCTCCTGCCTCCATCTCCTGAATGCTGGGGTTATAGGCATATGCCAGCATACCCCAGTTTATGTGGTGCTGTGCTTTGCACATGCTAAGCAAACATTCTACCAATCAGGGAGCTACCAATCCCCAGTTTTCTTTATTTGTTTATTTTGTTTTTTAAGGTAGGGTCTCGGTCTAGCCCCGTCTGACCTGGAATTTACGATGTACTCTCAGGCTGGCCTCGAACTCACAGCAATCCTCCTACCTCTGCCTCCCAAGTGCTGAGATTGAAGGGGTGCACCACCTCATCTGGCAAGTTTTTTTTTTTTAATTTATTTTTATTTATTTATTTGAGAGTGACAGACAGAGAGAGAAAGAGGCAGAGAAAGAGAGAGAATGGGTACCAGGGCCTCCAGCCACTGCAAACGAACTCCAGATTCATGCACCACCTTGTGTATCTGGCTTACATGGGTACTGGGGAATCAAGCCTCCAACCGGGGTCCTTAGGCTTCACAAGCAAGCGCTTAACTGCTAAGTAATCTCTCCAGCCCAAGTTTTATTTTATTTTTTTGTTTTTGGTTTTTCAAGGTAGGGTCTCACTCTAGCCCAGGCTGACCTGGAATTCACTATATAGTCTCACGGTGGCCTTGAACTCATGGTGATCCTCCTACCTCTGCCTCCCGAGTGCTGGGATTAAAGGCATGTGCCACCACGCCCGGCTTAAGTTTTATTTTTTTGATTTTATTTTTACACTGTATGTGGAGGTGTTGAACCCTGGGCTTTGCACATGCTAGCCAACTGCTCTATTGTGCAGCCCTGCCCCCAGGCATCTTTATCCACTTTGTAAGGACACTCACTTCTTCCCTTGCTTTACAAAAGAGGATACTTCTGTGCACCCCCTTTCTTCCCTTCCTTCCTTGTATACATTACAACTCCTTAGTCCCTGCAAGTGCAGCTTCAAAGGCCTGTGGGACAGTGTTTGACAGCAGCTGTGATGCGTCTTGTGCAACAGCAGGATTGAAAGGCAGCGGGCAGAGTCAAATCATCTGTGCCTGCCACTTACCATTGTGTCACCAGAGGCAGGTTATTGGACCTCTCTAAATCTCATGTTTGGTCATCTGTGAAAAGGAAATAAAATCTATCAGTCACAGGGCATAGTACTGCATTTCTAATCCTAACACTCAGGAGGCAGAGGTAGGAGGATCACTGTGTGTTCAAGGCCACCCTGAGACTACATAGTGAATTCCAGCTCAGCCTGGGCTAGAGGGAGACCCTATCTCAGAAAAGAAAAAAGAAAAAAAACCCTCTCTCTCTATCCCTTTAGGTTATTCAGTGATAACTTCACGTAGCTGTGAAGATTCATGCGTCTACAAAGCTTGCTCTCCTGCCCTTATCTGTGTCTCTCAATGTTCCTCCATCATCTTCCTCCATGTTCTCAACCCTCCTCCTCTGCTAATTCAATAGGTGGTGGTGGTACAAATGCTCACAACCTCCATTCATGCATCTGAGTCTCTCTGGGCCCGCAGGTAACAACAGTGGGAAGCAGGATGACAACCATCCAGTCCTGTGGTGCTTGTCATACAGTAGGCGCTGTCCTAAGCATTTCATGGGCTGAAGTATTGAATTCTTATTATATCAATGAGGAAACAGATGCATGTCATGGTTAAGTAAATCTGCCGAGGTTGAAAGCTATAGAATGGAGAGCATTTGAGGCCCGGCCATACCTCTTAAGTTTACCCTTTTGACCCCGGTGCAATAGTCAACCTCTTCCAAGTGACACTGTTGCCTTGGTCACTGCTAATCCAATCAGATGGCCTGAGCTGCTTCCACATCTTCTGCTCAACCCCTACACCCACCTATCTGATGTCATCATCAGCCCTGCTTTGGAGGTTACCTTCAAAGGAGAAGAGAGGAAAGGACCAAGCTCCTTCTCTGCCTGAAGGGTAAAGTCCCTTGCTCCCTCTGTTACCCAGAGGCTGACAAGTGTCTATCCCTGAGCCACACCTCATTTTTGTTTTCTCTTCCTTTCTTTCTTTCTTTCTTTCTTTCTTTCTTTCTTTCTTTCTTTCTTTCTCCCTTCCTACCTTCCTTCCTTCCTTCCTTTTCTTTTTTCTTTTCTTTTTTTTTTTGTATTTCAAGACAAGATCTCATAAATCACACAGGCTGACCTTGAACTTGCTATATAGCTGAGGATGACCTTGAACTCCTGATCCTTCTGCCTCCATCTCCTGAGTACTATAAGATTAAAAATGTGCATCGAGCCGGGCGTGGTGGCACATGCCTTTAATACCAGCACTCGGGAGGCAGAGGTAGGAGGATCGCCAAGAGTTCAAGGCCACCCTGAGACTTCATATGAATTCCAGATCAGCCTAAGCTAGAGTGAGACCCTACCTCGAAAAATCAAAAGAAAATTTTAAAAATGTGCATCGCCATGTCCAGTTTATGCAGTGCTGGGGCTTGAGACCAGGCCATGCTAGGCAAGCTGCACGCTCAGCCCACCTTCCCCACCTGTGCACCTCTCTACTTGTCAGCCTTCCCTTTTTCCAAACACCAGCATGCACATGTGTGAGGCTCAGCCTCATAAAAGAAACAAATACGTTTCTATACTGGTCCTCAGCCCCTGCTCTCCGCTTGACTCTGAACCTCTACAGTCTGGCCACCTGATGACTGCAGTTGTGCACCAGGGCCCCAAAGTGGCTCCTTCTCTCTGCAGCGTTGGTCTCTGCTGATGGTTTGCTCCCTCTAAAACTCTCACCTTTCTTGGTCTTCCTTCCTCCGGCTATTCCTCCGAACTCCTCTACCAGTTCTTCCCTCCCAGCCTTGTTCTTACATTTGGATTTGCCTGAGGTTCCTTGGCCTGCAAAGCCAAAGGACCTCGGTTTGATTCCCCAGGACCCATGTAAGCCAGATGTATAAGGTGGCACATGCATCTGGAGTTCGTTTGCAGTGGCTGGAGGCCCTGGCATGCCCATTTTCTCTCTCCCACTCTCTCTCTCTTAAATAAATAAATAAAAATAAAAGTAATATATAAAAAATTGTATTTATTTATTTGCAAGCAGAGAGAGAATGGCCACACCAGGGCAAATACACTCTAGATGCATGTGCCACTTTGTGCATCTGGATTTACATGGGTACGGGGGAATTGAACTCTGCTGCTTAGACTTTGCAGGCAAATGCCTTAACTACTAAGCAATCTCTCTAACCCCTTTTTAAAAAGAATATTTATTTATTTGAGAAAGAGAGAAGGAGAGAGAAAGAGTGTGGGGAAGGAAGGGAGGAAGTGAATGGGCATACCAAGGCCTCCAGCCACTGCAAATGAACTCCAAATGCATGTGCCACTTTGGGCATCTGGCTTACATGGGTACTGGGTTCCTTGGCTTTGCAGGCAAGCACCTTACCTGCTAAGACATCTCTCCAGCCCTTTTTATTGTTGTTTTTGTTGTTGTTGTTGCTTGTTTGTTTGTTGAAGTAGAATCTTGCTCTAGCCCAGGCTGACCTGGAATTCATTATGTAGTCTCAGGCTGGCTTCATACTCATGGTGATCCTCCTACCTCTGCCTCCCGAGTGCTGGGATTAAAGGCGTGTGCCACCACACCTGGCTAACATGGCTCTTTTTTTCTGTCCCTTGTCCCTTCCTCTCTCCTGCTGCCTTAGTCCAAGCTGTCATCCTTTCTTACTTTTTCCAGACATTAAAGTCACTTCTTGCCATGCTTCCTCCTCCTCAAGCCTCAACCTTAACAAAGCTGGTCTTTCTAAAATTCTGTTGACACATCACACAAAACTCCCCAAATATCCTCAGTGCTAACATAGTGAGCATGATTCCTTTGCAGAATGAAGAAGCCCTTTTGTAGGCTGGAGGGAAAGCTAAGTGGATAGAGTGCTTGTCATGCAAGTTGAGTACCTGGGTCTGGATCCCCAGAAGGCAGTAAAAGCCGGATGCTGTAGCAAGCAAACATTTGTAATTCTAGCAGCCCATGGTGAGAAGGGAGTCAAGACAGGAGAACTGCTACTGCACTAAATGTTGTAAGGAATGGGTGGGAATGAACACTTTCCAATGCAATTAAAGGCTGGAGAGACACTGGAGAGCTCTCATTCAGTCAGCTCAGTTCACATTTGTTGTAACACTTTGCCAGGGTCAGTGTAAGGAGTTGGAATATAGCAGACTTACCACCCTGACACACAAATATCAAGAAAAGAGTGTGGGCTGGGCTCTGCCTACAGAGGGAAAGCAGAGGGGAATGCAATCCTCAGCCAGTATTCCAGTCGTGATGTTTGGTCTGGCTCTTGAGGGACTAAAGGGTTTTCACAAGTGTAGCAGGGAGAGTTCCACAGCGAGAACAGCAGAAACAGAAGGGCACAGGGCATGAAGCTGAGGTACCTAGGAAACCATTGATTATTTTTTTCCAGGTCACAAACAGCAACAGCTGAGCTATCTCTGCTTAACACTCCTCCTGAGACTCTGGGATCCTGCATCTGGGAGTGATGAGCGGCTCTGGGTGGCTGGGGTCCAGGATGAGGTTGCGAAGTGCAAAAAGAACAGGTCACACATGTTAACTCATATCAGTACTAGGTTTGTGAGGAACAGAAAACACTTACATTTTATCAGAGAACTAGTCACCCTTCTCTGCCCTGACCCACGCTTTTCCCAGCAGCAGAAGTAACTAAAATCCACTTCAGTCATTCGGCCCTCCATATAGACAGTCCATCCACATTCGTGTGCCTCACTCAGACAGCTCACTTTGCCCTCTGCTTCTCTTCACAAGTTACTGTTGAGAATTGGAGTTTTCAGCAGTTTTATTTCCAGTACAAGGGATGGAACCCAGGCCTCACACATGCTAAGTTAGTACTATATCACTGAGCTACATCTGCAATGAGGGTTATGATCTTTTAAAAATGTTTTATTTATTAGAGAGAGAGAGAGAATATGCAGATAGAAAGAGAGAAAATGGATAAACCAGGGCCTCCAGCCACTGCAAATGAACTCCAGACGCATGTGCCACCTTGTGCATCTGCCTTATGTGGGTCCTGGGGAATCAAACCTGGGTCCTTAGGCTTTGCAGGCAAGTACCTTAACTGCTAAGCCAAGCCATATCTCTCCAGCCCAGAGGGTTATGATTTTTTTAAACCTCATGATGGCCACAAAGAATTGGGGGCTTCATGAACCTGGGCAATATCTCTTTCTCTTTTGTATTTTAAAATTTTATTTCTTTATTTATTTGTTTATTTGAGAGAGAGGCAAATAAAAAGATAGAAATGTAGAGAACAAATGGGCACACTAGGGCCTGCAGCCACTGCAAAGAACTCTGGACACATGTGCCACCTTAGGCATCTGGCTTACTTGGGTCCTGGGAAATCAAACCTGGGTCCTTTGGCTTTTCTGGCAAGTTCCTTAACCACTAAGCCATTTCACCAGGTTATTTTCTAACATGACTTGATGCTAACAGTGCATCTGCCCTGGTCTAAGTCAACTCTTCCCAGCACAAGTGGCATTCTGTAAATGAGTCCTCACTGGGTCTCCCCAAGGCTGTGACATCTCTGACCTCCAGGCGCATTAGAGGGTACTGGTGGGGGGAGACTCCTCCTCCCCGGGGTGCCAAGCTATTTCAGCTAAACTTCAGGTTTTCTTGGTACCACGCTGCAGTCAGTGAGGACTTCGGACAACTAAACCTGAGACTCCCTCTGGCCCGTGAGACCACCAAGGGTGAATGGAAATACTGAAATGCCAGGAGAACACAAGCACTAAGCAATGCAGGCAGAAACTGGTTCTTAGGTCGCCCAGCAGATAACCAGAGCTGGCGGTGGGAGGCGCTGAGTTCAGGCTGGCCCAGGAGTTTTCCTGAGAAGGGCTCCACCCCCTCACACTATTATACATCAGCCCCAGCACAAAGTGCGGCTTTGTTCTCCTCTCACTCCTCTTATTCTTCTCCCCACTATTCCACACACCTGAGAGCTTTTCATTTCTTATTCGCTCTGTTTTTAAGTGCACGCAGTAAGTGACTCAGTCAGACTTAAGGACAAAGGAATTCATCAGAAGCGATGGCTTGCTGCATAGTGGGGGATGGGGACAGCGCCAGGCACTGAGGCTCTGCAGCTGGGAACCAAGGCCACAATAAGATCTCAGGAACGCTGCTGTTGTTGCTATGGGCACCAAGCCCCATGGCGTCCCTCGACACTGGACACTGGACAAGGCCACAGTCGCTGCTGTTTCCGGTCTCCAGGATGCGCTCTGCATGACACTTGATTCTTCCACATGCACTTTCTGGTCACAGTCATGGCACGTGTGACTACCTCATGTAACCTCACTTTTGCTCAAAGGAGGCTGAGAAAACAAGGACTTTCTGATTCTAGGATGGGAGTCGGCTGTGTTCAAACAGAAGAGGTTCAAAGGTGACTAGTGTGCCCCTCCGCCCAGCTTCTTATCCTACTAAAGTCGTTCCTACTACAACTTGGGAGTGCTCATGTCACTTATATAAAAAAGTGTTATATTTGCATATAACCTACGTACAGCCTCCCCAGTATCAGGTAAATGCTCTGTAAATAGTTACTACACTACACTATTTAGAAAATAATGACTGAAAATGTACATGCTAGCACAAATGTCACTTTATTCTGAGTAATTAGTTACTTTCTAAAGTCGGGTGAATCCAGAGATATGAAACTCATGTGGCTGACTATGTACAGTGATACTTGCCTATCTATACTACCTCAATGATGAGATTACCAGGTTTGAAAAATAAAAATACAGGGCTGGAGAGATGGCTTTACAGTTGAAGCACTTGCCTGTGAAGCCTAAGGACCTAGGTTCAATTCCCCAGTACCCACGTAAGCTGGAGTTGTTTGCATTGGCTAGAGACCCTGGTGCACCCATCCTCTCTCTCTCTCTCAAATAAATAAATAATAAAATATTTTAAAAGGGCTGGAGGGATGGCTTAGCAATTAAGGCAGTTGCCTGCAAAAGCCAAAGGACCCAGGTTCGATTCCCCATCACCTACATTAGCCCGATGCACAAGGTGGCACATGTGTCTGGAGTTCGTGTGCAGTGGCTGGAGGCCCTGGAGTGTTCATTATCTCTCTCCTCTCTCTTTCTCTCTGTCAAATAAATAAAAATAAAATATTTAAATATATATTTTAAAAAAGAAAAATACAAAACACCCCGTTGCATTTGAATTTTAAATAAATTTTAAGTAAAAAATTTTAAGTATTTTGCTTGGACAAAATACCTGACCAAAAGCAGTTTAAGGAAGGAAAGTCTCGCTTACAGTTCCAGGGGAAAGTACAGATGGTGGGGAAGGCATGAAAGGAGCAGGAAAGAGGTATCTTCACATAAGGGGTCTAGTGGAGTATGCGACCATGTTGCATGGTCAGCTAACTCTCCTTAAAGAGCACATGGGATGGTGCAACCAAGATAGGGTGGATCCTCCTACCTCAACTAAACTAACCTAGAAAACCCCTCACAGATACAACCAGATTTGTTTCCATGGTGATTCTAAATCATGTCAGATTGACACCCAGAGGTTAACTATCTCTGTTTTTTCCCATGTTGCATTTTTATCTCTACCAATCAGACACACGCTTCGAGCCAACCAAGGTGAAGGTGTGTCCTTGGGAAAGCAAAGGAGAGAAACACATTAAAGTTTAAAAAGCAATTATGGAGCTGCAATAGGGAAAAGGAAAGTAAGTGGTAGGGAATGATTTCATGAATTCTTTATAGGGGCCCTCTCAAATTCTAGGAACTCAAGTTTACTATGACTCATACCTAACAGCTTTCATAGAAGGTGAAACTACAAAGCAGTGAGACTGAGTTTCCTGAGCCCTGTATGCAAATAAGGCTTCCTGAGTCAACAACTGCTGTGGCTCTCACCTCCCCCACTCCAGCTTGGGTCACTCCCCAGACGCTGAAAACAGGGAGTGGTTTTCAGTGCCATCACATCTCCATACATTATAGACAAAAGTGACAGGATTATTTTTTAGGGTTATTTGAATGATAAATAACACACACACAAACATGACTTAGCCAATTTTTTATTAGGCAACACACAAAAGATTTATTTACCCAGGTTGTATATGAAAAATAATTAGACCTTCCCAAACTAAGCTCCAAATTCCTGGGCTTCTAGACAGCCCACAGTGGGACACTCCCAAGCCACAGAAAATAACTGGTGTTTTCTTAGAGTTGGTGCACATGTTGGCATATATTTCATTATTTCATATATATATATATTTCATATATTTCATTAGTCATGCTCAAGACTTTGGAGAAGGAATCGATTTACTTATTTATTTAAGTTAAACTGAAAAGAATTCTAGAGGCTGTGAAAATGGCTTAGTCAGTACAATGCTTGCCATATAAGCATGAGGACCTGAGTTCAGATCCCCAGTGCTCATGTAAAGGTGGGCTGGGGAGATGGGCACGGGAGCTTTCTGGGGTTCCCTGACTAGCTAGTCTAGCTGAATCAGCAAGCTCCAATTTCAAAGAGACCCTGTCTTTAAAAAGAAGAGACAGAAGGCTGGGAATACAGCTCTGCAGTTAAAGGTGCTTGCTTGCCCATTCTCTCTCTCTCCTTCTGTCTCTCTTTCTCTATGCTTGCAAATAAATGAATAAAATTTTGGAAAAGAAAATTAATTAAACCCAGGCGTGATGGCTCATACCTTTAATCCCAGCACTCAGGAGGCTGAGATAGGAGAATCACTGTGAGTTCAAGGCCAGCGTGAGACTACATAGTGAATTACAGGTCAGCCTGGACTACAGCGAGACCCTCCATTGAAAAAATAAAAATAAGTAAGTAAATAAAAACCAAGGAATTAAAAAAATTCTTCAGCCAGGCTTGGTGGTGCATGCCTTTAATCCCAGTACTCCAGAGACAGAGGTAAAAGGATCACTATGAGTTCAAGGCCAGCCTGGGACTACAGAATGAGTTCCAGGTTAGCCTGGGCTACTGTAAGACCCTACCTTGTATAAAAAAACATTAAAAAAAACTTCTTCAGATTTTGCTTTGTCCCTCCCATTTTGGCTACGTTATGCACTGTTGCTCCTCTCTCTTCAGTCCCTTTAGACTTCTGCTCAAAGCCATTTCCTCAGGGAGACTTTAATTCCATGCATTTATTATCCAGGCTGCTAATTTGAGAAGGAATGCTAGTTCTTTTGTTCAAAGCCACTGTGCTGAGTCTGTTATTAAAACAGTCAGCATTAAGAAGTGGCAGATGGGACCCCAGAGTCATCACACCCAGGCTCTGAACTACTGCTTGTCCACTCGGTGAGTCTCTCGTCTATATGACAGCTTAGATGGCCCTTCACAGAACACACAGTGGAGCACTTTGAGGAGGGTGGGGCTCCAGAGTGAATAGGGTAACCTCCAAGAAGTTTGTTTTCCATACTTTTTCCTTCCCAGTCAGTTTCCATACATGTGTTTACCCTTGTTTGTTTCTCCTAAGTCTCAGGAGCACTTTCCCTTCCAATTTTATGATTAGGCAATTTGGTTCCCATTATGCCTGTCACTAGATCCACCTCTCAGCTTCTTAGAAAACCCAGTAGTGTCATCAAAAGTAATGACCTCTCCAGGGGAAGAGATTGAGTAAAGGAAAGGTGGCGGGAGGGCTAATCAAAATCTAAGAGGATATAAAAAAGTCACATGAAACCTACTTTTCTGGATAATGGAACACTCAGAAGCCATAGATTGTTACTAGAAAATTTTCAGTGCCAGGGATGGGATACCTTCCAGTAAGTTGTTGGCCAGGGAGGTCACAGATACCCCCAAAACATTATAGGCCATTGCCGAGGCCCTTGGTTTCCCACCAGGAATAGATGGTCAGACCCTATTGCTGAAGACTTCACGTACTTGGGCAGCAAAGTCCTGAGAAAAACTGCTGGAGCTGAGCTGAAAGCCTCCTCCATGTGGACCAGCTGACAGAAAGCTGGAAAAAGCTACACTGCATGCAGTTCAAAGGGAGAGAGAAAACACCAGTGAAGGTACTCAACAGTGGAAACTGCAAGCTTTAAATTTGGCCAGCCAGGCCAAATGAACCAACGGGTGCAATAGTGGCATGTCTGTTATGGCGGAAACCAACTGCTGTATAATTGGACTGGAGGCCCACTCCATGGGAGGGAATACATCCCTGATCCTGGAAATGTATGACAGGGGTAGTAATGAGACCTAAGGGTGTAATGTCTGCTGGTGTCTTGCTAAATGTATATACTATGCTCTCTAAACTGCCCAGTAAGCACTTCTCTTAATGTCCACATACATATATGAATGCTACTCTCACTTTTGTTTAGAGAAGCTTCTCTTTTCAGTTGGTGGCAACCTTGGTATGACTCAGAAGGCACCGTGGTGCTGAGAAGAAGGGACAGAGGAGTGCTCAGCACTGAAACATCTCAAACCCACCTTCCAAGGCTCAGGGTCCATTATGGAAAGAATGTAAAAGCCAAAGGAAGAGTAGGACTCCTTACAACATGCTTCTCCAGACACAAAATGGCCTGGATATCCATGACCTCACAGCACCTGACACTACCTGCATAAGACCATCATAATAGGAGGAAAAGATCATGATATCAAACTGAAAAGAGAGACTGATTGAGAGGGGGAGGGGATATGATGGAGAGTGAAGTTTCAAAGGGGAAAGTGGGGCAGGGAGGGAAGTACCATGGGATATTGTCTACAATTAAAGAAGTTCTCAATAAAAATATAATAAAATAATAAAAAAAGAGTAGTGACCTCTCTTAGAGGTCAATATTGCTTGAGGCTGTTTGGTCCCTCTGCCATTGCCATGCAAGTTTCAGGGAGGAGGAACCAAAGCTAACAAGCAGACTCTTGATCTAGATTCCTTTCAGGGCTGGAGTGGAGATTAGACAGTCACATGTTCAGTATGTCAAAGCTTTGGGTTCAATGGCCAGCACCACAAATAGTATTCACTATGTCACATGGAATTTGTTTTTGAGGCAAATTCTCATGAATCTTAGGTGGCCTCAAACTCACTATGTAGTTGGGAATGACCTTGGATTCTGCTTCCACCTGAGTGTAGGGATTACAGTTCTGCACCCTATTTATGTGGTGCTGGGACTCAAGCCCAGGGTTTTGTATATGCTGGACAAGCACTCCACACATGAGCTATCTCCCAGCCATCACATGGAATTTTACATGAATGAACGCAATATGTGCTTTGACAGTTTGGTGCAATGATTTCATTTTGCCCCTCCTTTTCCTCTTCTTGTCAAGAGCACCATGGTCCCACCAACAGTGACACCAGCTCATTCTCCCATGTTTTTCTCCATGCCAACAAAATCATGTGCAGAGATTGGAAATATTGTTTGGGGTTTGTTTTTGTTTTGGTGTTATGAAAGTGACAATATAGTATATAAATATAAAGTATATTCATATGCACTTTCCTATATCTTTTTTTCCCCACTTAATAATATATCATGGAAATCTTTATAAGTCAATTGATTGAGACTTCAAGGTAGGATCTGGCTGTAGCCCAGACTGACCTGGAATTAATCTCTGGCTGGCCTAGAATTTACAATGATTCTCTTACCTCAGTCTCCCAAGTGCTGGGATTAAAGGCATGTGCCACCATGCCTGACCTTAATTCTTTTTTTTTAATTGACAACTTCCATAATTGTAGACAATAACCCATGGTAATTCTCTCCCTCCCCCTACTTTCCCCTTTGAAACTCCACACTCCATCATATCCCCTACCCCTCTCAATCAGTCTCTCTTTTATTTTGATGTCATCGTCTTTTCCTCCTATTATGATGGTCTTGTGTAGGTAGTATGAGGCACTGAGAGGTCATGGACATCCAGGCTATGTTGTGTCTGGAGGAGTGTGTTGTAAGGAGTCCTACCCTTCTTTGGCTCTTACATTCTTTCTGCCATGTCTTCCGCAATGAACCCTGAGCCTGGGAAAGTGTGATAGAGATATTTCAGTGCTGAGCCCTCCTCTATCACTTCTCAGTATCATGGTGCCTTCTGAGTCATCTCAAGGTCACTGCCCTCTGAAAAGAGAAGCTTCTCTAGCCAAAAGTGAGAGTAGCATTAATCTATGGATATGGGGGCTGGAGAGATGGCTCAGCATTAAGAACTTGCCTGTAAAGCTGAAGAACCCTGGTTTGAGGCTCAATTCCCCAGTACCCACGTAAGCCAGATGCAAAGGTGATGCATGCATCTGGAGTTCATTTGCAGTGGCTGGAGGCCCTGGTGTGCCCATTCTCTCTCTCTCTCTGCCTCTTTCTTTCTCTGTGTCTGTCGCCCTCAAATAAATAAATAAAAGTAAACAAAAAAGATATTTAAAAATATATGGATATGAACATTAAGAGAAGTGCTTACTGGGCAGTTTGGTGAGCATAATATATACATTTAGCCAGACAAGCAGCAGACGTTACACCACTAGGGCTCATGACTACCCCTGTCATAGGTTTTCAGAATCAGGGATGTATTCCTTCCCATGGAGTGGGCCTCCAGTCCAATTAGAGAGTGGTTGGTTTCCCCCATAACAGACATGCCACTGTTGAACCTGTTGGCTCATTTGGCCTGGCTGGTCAAATTTAAGGCTTGCAGTGTCCACTGTTGAGTAACTCCACTGGTGATTTCTCTCTCTCCCATAGAACTGCATGCAGTGTGGCATTTTCCAGCTTTCTGTCAGCTGAGCCACATGGAGGAGGTTTTCAGCTCAGCTGCAGCAGGAGTTCTCAGTGACCTTGCAGCCCAAGTCTATTCCTGGTGGGAAACCAAGAGTCTCACAATGACCTGTAATGTTTTTGGGGTATCAGGGACCTCCCTGACCAACAACTCACTAGAAGGTACCCCATCCCTGGCACTGAAAATTTTCTAGTAACAATCTATGGCTTCTGAGTGTTCCATTGTCCATATGATTTATTTATATCCTCTTAGATTTTGATAAGCCACCTTTCCTTTACTCAGTCTCTTCCCCTGACCTCACTTAGGCCTTTTCACCCCCCATTAATCTGTTCTTCTACTTACATATATACAATACCATCCTATTAAGTCCCCCTTCCCTCCCTTTCTATTCCCTTTATATCCCCTTTCTAGCTTACTGGCCTCTGCTGCTGAGTTTTATTCCTACTCACATAGAAGTCCATTCATTTGTAGCTAGGATACACATATGAGAGAGAACATGTGACATTTGGCTTTCTGGGCCTGGGCTACCTCACTAAGTATAATCCTTTCCAGATCCATCCATTTCCCTGCAAATTTCATTTTTCTTTACTGCTGAGTAGAACTCTGTTGTGTAAATGTGCCACATCTTCATTATCCACTCATCAGTTGAGGGATATCTAGGCTGGTTCCATTTCCTAGTTATTGTAAATAGAGCAGCAATAAACATGGTTGAGCAAGTATCTCTAAGGTAGTAAGATGAATCCTTATATATGCCTAGGAGTGGTATAGCTGGGTCATATGGTAAATCTATTTTTAGTTGTTTCAGGAACCTCCACACTGTTTTCCACAATGGCTGGACCAGATTGCATTCCCACAAGCAGTGTAGAAGAGTTCCTGTTTTTCTGCACCTTCGCCAGCATTTATGGTCATTTGTTTTCATGGTGGTAGCCATTCTGACAGGAGTGAGATATAATCTCAATGTCATTTTAATCTGTATTTCCCTGATGGCTAGGGATGTAAAACATTTTTTAAAAACATTAAAAATATTTTGTTTATTTATTTGAGAGAGAGAGAAAGAGGCAGAAAGAGAGAATGGGCACATCAGGGCCTCCAGCCACTGCAAACGAACTCCAGATGCATGTGCCCCCCTTGTGCATCTGGCTTACATGGGTCCTGGAGAGTTGAATGGGGATCCTTTGTCTTTGCAAGAAAATTCCTTAACCACTAAGCCATCTCTGCAGCCCTAGAACATTTTTTAGATGTTTATATGCCATCTGTATTTCTTCTTTTGAGAACTCTCTATTTAGTTTTATAGCCTTTTAAAAAATTTTATTTATTTATTTGAGAGAGCAAGAGAGTGGGAAAGAGGCACACACACACACACACACACACACACACAGAGAGAGAGAGAATATATGCCAGGGCCACCAGCCACTGCAAACGAACTCTAGACACATGCGCCACCTTGTGCATCTGGCTTATGTGGGTCCTGGGGAATCAAACTGAGGTCCTTTGGCTTAGCAGGCAAACGCCTTAACTGCTAAGCCATCTCTCCAGCCCCATAGCCCATTTTTTAACTGGGTTTCTGATTTCTTATTATTTAGTTTTTTGAGTTCTTGGTATATGTTTGATGTTAATCCCCTGTTAGATGTATAGCTAGTAAAGATTTTCTCCCATTCTGTAGGTTGCCTCTTTGCTCTATTCAGTGTTCTTTGTAATTTCATGAAGTCCCAGTAGTTGATCTGTGGTTTTATTTCCTGAGCAATTGGGTTATATTCAGAAAATCTTTGCCAAGACCAATATGTTGAAGGGTTTCCCCTATTTTTACTCTAGGAGTTTCAGGTCTGATATTAAGGTCTTTGATCCACTTGACTTAATTCTTATTCATGGAGAGAGATAAGGATCTATTTTCATCCTTCTACAGATACATATCTAGTTTTCCCAGCACCATTTGCTGAAGAGGCTGTCTTTTTTCCAATGAGTATTTTTGGCTTTTTTTTTTTTTTTTTTTTTCGAGGAGGGTCTCAGTCTAGTTCAGGCTGACCTGGAATTCACTATGTAGTCTCAAGCTGGCCTCAAACTCACAGTGATCCTCCTACCTCTGCCTCCCAAGTGCTGGGGTAAAAGGCGTGTGCCATCACACCCTGCTGTTTTTGACATTTGTGTTGAAGATCAGGTGGCTGTAGCTACCTGGACTTATATCTGGGTCCTCTTTTCTGTTCTGTTGATCTACATGTCTGTGTTTGTGCCAGTACCATGCTGTTTTTGTTATTATGGCTCTGTAACATAGATTAAAATCAAATATGGTGATACCACCAGCAGCCTTATTATTATTATTATTATTATTATTATTATTATTATTTTTTTTTTTGGTTTTGCAAGGTAGGGTCTCACTCTGGTTCAGGCTGACCTGGAATTAACTATGTAGTCTCAGGGTGGCCTCGAACTCTCTGCGATCCTCCTACCTCTGCCTCCTGAGTGCTGGGATTAAAGGCATGCACCACCATGCCCGGCTCCACCAGCCTTATTTTTGTTGCTTAAAATTCTTTAGATATTTGAGGGGGTTTGCGCTTCCAAATGAATTTTTGGATTGTTGCTTTTCTATTTTCGTGAAGAATGCCATTAGAATTTTGATGGGGATTGCATTAAATGTGTAGATTGCTTTTGGTAAGATTGCTATTTTCACAATATTGATTCTTCCAATCCAAGAACAAAGGATGTCTTTCCATTTCCTAGTGTCTTCTGCAATTTCTCGCTTGAGTGTTTTTAAAGCTTTTTATTGTTCCTTGGTTAGGTTTACTCTAAGGTACTCTATTTTTTTTTAATGCAATTGTGAATGGGAATGATTCTCTGATTTCATCCTCTGTGTGTTTGTTGTTAGCATATAGAAAGGCTACTGATTTCTGTGTGTTTATTTTGTATCCTGCTACATGACTATAAGTGTTTATCAGCTCTAAGAGTTTTCTGGTAGAGTATTTAGGGCCCTTTATGTATTGAGTCATATCATTTGCAAATAATGATAAGTTGATCTCTTCCTTTCCAATTTGTATCCCTTTTATGAGTGTCTCTTGCCTTATTGCTATGGCTAAGACTTCCAGTACTATATTAAATAAAAGTGGGGACAGTGGACATCCTTGTCTTGTTCCTGATCTTAGTGGAAAAGCTCAAGTTTTTCTCCATTTAGTATTATGTTGGTTACAGTTTTGTCATAAATAGCCTTTATTATGTTGAGATATGTTCCTTCTATTCCCAGTGTCTGTAGGACTTTTATCATGAAGGGATGTTGGATTTGTCTAATGCTTTTCCTGCATCTAATGAAATGATCATGTGATTTTTGTCCTTCAGTCCATTTATATAATATATTACATTTATCAATTTGTATATGTTGACCATCCCTGCATATCTGGGATAAAGCCTACTTGGTTGGGGTGAGTGATCTTTCCGATATATTCTTGTATTCTGTTTGCCAATATTTTGTTGAGAATTTTTGCATCTATGTTCATGAGGGAGGTTGGTCTGTAGTTTTCTTCTTTTTTTTGTGCTATCTTATTCTGGTTTTGGTATCAGGGTGATTATGGCTTCTTAGATGGAGTTTGGTAGGATTCCTTCCTTTTCTATTTTATGGAAAAGTTTAAGAAGCATTGGTGTTAGTTCTTCCATGAAGGTCCAGTAAAATTCACCAGTGAATCCATCTGGGCCTGGACTTTTTTTAGTTGGGAGATTTTTGATAACAGCTTGGATCTCCATACTTGTTATAGTTCTATTTAAGTGGTTAATCTCATCTTGATTTAATTTAGGTAGGTCATATAAATCAAGAAAATCATCCATTTCTTTCAGATTTTCAAACTTAGTGAAGTATATGTCCACATGATTTCTGAATTTTCTCTGGTATCTGTTGTAATGGAGCCTTTTTCATCTGTAATTTTATTAATTTGTGTCTCTTCTCTCTCTCTCTCTCTCTCTCTCTCTCTCTTTTTGGTAAGAATTGCTAAGGGTTTATCAACCTTGTTTATCCTTTCAAAGAACCAACTCTTTGTTTCATTGATTCTTTGGATTGTTCTTTTGGTTTCTATTTTATTAATTTCTGCCCCAGTCTTTATTATTTCTTCCCATCTACTGATTTTCAGTTTGCCTTGTTCTTCTTTTTCTAAGGCCTTAAGGTGAAGTATTAAGTTGTTTACTTGCAACCTTTCTGATTTCTTAATATAGGCCCTTAAAGCTATAAATTTCCCTCTTAGGAGTGCCTTCATTGTGTCCCAAAGGTTTTTGTATGTTATGTTCTCATTATCATTTGATTCTGTGAACTTCTTTTTAAAAAAAATATTTTTATTTATTTATTTGAGACAGAGAGAGGGGGAGAGAGAAAAAGAGATATAGGAATAATGGGCACACCAGGGTCTCCAGCCACTGCAAACAAAGCTGTTTTTTTGTTTGTTTATTTGTTTGCTTTTTCTCCCCTAGGCTGCTTTGGTATGGGTCCTACACCACCATCTTAAAACCAGAAGCCCTTAATTTGTTTTTAATGGATGAGTACTAATTCATGGCATTGACACATCGTAAATAATGCAGCCATGGGCTTTGTTTCTTTCTTTTTGTCATGATGAACACTGTCACAATAGAATCCACATACGTGTCTGTGTGAACTAGTGGTTTTATGTTTGTGGGACCAAATCCTAGGCATGAGCTTGCCGGGTCAAAAGTCATATGCATGTTTAATTTTAATAAATATTATCCTTTGAACCATCTTCACTTGTTTTCTTTCTCACTTCCTACAGTTCTCTCTCCCACTACATCCTTTCCCTGTTCTTGTTTCTATAATTAAAAAACTAACATGATTTAGATAAAATTTTATAAGCTAAAATGTAAGTTTTCTGTGCTGATCTTTTTTAAAAAGCTCAGTAGGGAGAAGTCCTCTTCCGCAAGAAGCTGAATTAAGAATGTCATTACAGGTTTGAAAGATGATATTTATTTTCCTTCTTTCTGCATTTTTCTTCTTTTTTTTGTTTTTTTCCTAGCCCAGACTGATATGGAATTCACTCTGTAATCTCAGGGTGGTCTTGAACTCACAGCAGTCCTCCTACCTCTGCCTCTTGAGTGCTGGGATTAAAGGTATGTGCCACCACACTTGGCTCTTTCTGCATTTAATCAACATGTACATTCACAAACTTCCAAGCATTATGGCACCTGAATATTATAAACAGAAAATTATATAATCCTCTGTCAATGTTTCCTAGGCAATTCATTATATGAGATACTGGGGGTATCCTCTGTCCCAAAGCCCATGCTGAGGACCATTTACTCATTTGATGAGCATCTATGGAGCCACTGCCATGTGGTAGATACTGTACTGAATGGTCAGCAAAAGGTAATGAATAAGATCTAGAAGGTCCCATAAGAGAATTTGTCTTCTAGCTTAAGAGAAAAATAACAAACCACTAATATCACACGAGTTTGCCTAATGCTTGCTAGTTTTTTTAAAAAATATTTTATTTTTATTTATTTGCTTGTTTAAGAGAGATAGAGTGAGAGAGAGGCAGATAAAGAAAGAGAATGGGTGTACCAGGGCCTCTAGCTACTGCAAATAAACTCCATGTGCATGCACCATCTTGTGCATCTGGTTTATGTGGGCACTGGGGACTCGAACCTAGGTCCTTAGGCTTCACAGGCAAGCTCCTTAACTGCTAAGCCTTCTTGCCAACCCCTTGCTAGTTTATTGTGCTAGAACCTGAACCAGCACCTTGAGCTCATGCTCTGCCATTGAGCTATACCTCCAGCCCTGAATCATTTTTTAATTGTGATAAAATATAAAAACATGGTATTTGCTTGTGTAGCTATTTTGTGTTTGTGTGTATTTGTGTGTGTGCAGATACACATACGTGGGCAGGTACCCATGTATGTACATGCATGTGGAGGCCAGTGCACAACCTCAAGTGTCATTCTTCAGGTGCTGTCCACTTTTCTTTTTTGTGACAGAGTCTCTTACTAACCTAGAGCTCTCCAATTAGTCTAGACTGGTTGGCCAGCAGACCCCATGGATCCTCCTCTCTCTGCCTCCCCAGTACTGGTATTACAAGCATTCACAATTGTGCCTAACAATTTTTTAAATTTATTTTTATTAGTTATGGACATACTTAGTATATGAACAATACATGCTGGTACCATCCTTTCCCTCATCCCTGCCCCTTCCCAAAAGGTCCCTCCTCACTGGGGATGCAGGTCATCCCTGAGGCGGTTGTGGGTCATCAATTATGGGGGTAGCAGTTTGTTATGGGAAAGAGGCAATGTCTTTGTGCATAATGTCCCAACTTGTGGCTCTAACAATCTTTCTACTCCCTCTTATGCAAAATTCCCTGAGCCATGCTGGGTGTGTTTTAAGTCTACTTCAGTGATGGGCTCTTAGGAGCCTCTGGATCTCTGGTTTGGTAAGTGTTGAGTGTCCTCATTGTCTATCTCCTTCATCCTTGTGCCGATATCAGGTTCACTGAGAAAGCTGCACTCTTGCTCATTTCCCCAATTCCTCTGTGGTTTCAGCTGGGGCCAGGATGAAGTGTGCTGGGTTGTTTATCTCCTCAGGTCCAGCTCCCACCTGAAAAAGAGAAGTAGATTCTCCAAAGGAGAGTGAAGTCAGCACAGGTTAAATGGAGTAACCATTATTAATTTAGAGAGAATTTAATGGGTGTAGATCCTCTTACAGCCCAAGATTAGTGGGAACTTGATAATGGCAAGCAAAATCATTATCTATATATGATTCTGACTTGTTTACCAGTTCCAGATATGGTTTCCTTTCCACTGAGCGGATCTGTTAGCCAATCCAATAGCAGTTGGTTACCCACCACGGCTGTGTGCCACTATTGCACTTGTGTGAGCATCATGTCAGGTTCTGAGTAGCTTAGATCTCGAGTTGCTCAGAGAGATGTTGGCCACTTTGCCCCAGTAGCTCATGTACTGCCTTCCAGCACTAGACTGGCTAACTCTCTGGGAACGGGCTCTCTTCCAGATTCCAATCAGGTCTCTCCATGCTCCAGGCCTACAGCGTATAACCAGCCAGTTTAAAAAAAAATATATTTAAAAAAATATTATTTATTTATTTATTTGAGAGAGAAAGAGGTAGAGAGAGATTGAGAGAGAGAGAGAGAGAGACAGAGAGAGAATGAGCACACCAGTGCCTCCAGATACTACAAACGAACTCCAGATGCATGCATGTCCTTGTGCATCTGGCTTACATGGGAACTGGGGAATTAAACCAGGGTCCTTTGGCTTTGTAGGCAAATGCCTTAACTGCTAAGCCATCTTTTTCAGCCCCCCAGCCATTTTTTTAAGCCTTGGTTATGGAGAGAAAACTCAGATCCTCATGTATATAAGGCAAGCACTTTACCATCTCAGCCATCTCCCCAGCCCCTCTTTTAGCCATTTTTATGTGTATGGTTCAGTGGCATTCAGTACATTCATGTTGCGCAGTCATAACCAACATCCATTTCTCTATTTCCAGACTCTTTGATAAACAAAAATGAACTGTTATACTCATTAAACCATAACTCCATTTCTTTTTATTTTCCTTTCTGTCTCTACGAATTTGACCATTCTGACCTTGCTGGGTACCTCCTATAAGTGGAAGCATATAGCATTTGCTCTTTGTAACTACCTCATTTCTCTTAGCATAATGTCCTCAAGGCTCAGCAATATTGTCAATATTGCAGTCTGTTCATCCATTCATTTGTCAATGGACAGCTGGGTTGATTTCTCCTTTGGAAAGACATTTTAAAATTATATTTTCTCCTTCTTCTTCTTCTCCTCCTCCTCCTCCTCCTCCTCCTCCTCCTCCTTCTTCTTTTGCTTCTTGAGGTAGGGTCTCACTCTAGTCCAGACTGACCTGGAATTCACTATGTAGTCTCAGAGTGGCCTTGAATGCTTGGAGATCCCCCCACCTCTGCCTCCCAAGTGTTAGGATTAAAGGCATGTGCCACCATGCCCAGCTTCTGTATTTTTATTTTTTTTTTTAAGGGACCTGGAGAATCAAACCTGGGTCCTTAGGCTTTATAGGCATGCGCCTTAACTGCTAAGCCATCTCTCCAGCCCTGTATTTTTAAAATATATTTAATTAATTTATTTATTTGAGAGAAATAAAGAGGCAGAGAAAGAGAAAGAGAGAGAGAATGGGCACATCAAGGCCTCCAGCCACTACAAATGAACTCCAGATGCATGTGCTCCCTTGTGCATCTGGCTTACATGGGGCCTAGAGAGTCAAACTGGGATCCTTTGGCTTTGCAGGCAAATGCCTTAATAGCTAAGCCATCTCTCCAGCCCCAGCCCTGTATTTTCATCTTTTAAAGAGGCTTAAGTTTTTATACTAGAAATATGGAGCCAGCAAAGACTGTAAAATTACTTCTCCCACATAACTGTAAGGACGCTGTAGCAGACAGTTCCAGGTTTGCTGAAATGAACTCCCAGACCAGACAGTTATGGAGGAAGGGATATTATTTATTGAAGCTTACAGATCCAGGGGAAGTTCCATAATGGCAGAAGAAGCTGGCCTGTCTTCACAGGACCAGGTAAGAGAGCAAAGCCAACCAGCCACATAGCACAGCACACTTCAGGAACTCCTATTTGGCACACTTTGCATATCTTTACAGTGGAATCCTAAACCCACCATCACACCTTAAGATCCACCCAGTGACATTGCCTCCAGCAAGGTGGCTGCAGATGCAAACTATAAACTAACAAAACACTGAAGATATTGGGGGCCATATATTCAAACTACCACAGACACCTTCCCATACAGAGTAAATATATGCTTGAATTGCCATTGTAAGAATGAGAGCTGTGTTTTTCTTGGTAGCTATTTCCTTTCCACTCCTTGGATTCTTCTAACCAGTGAGGCTATGCTCATTGTCCCCAAGTTGTTGCTGGCAGTACAGGAGGCCTTTCTCTGGCTAGTGTCACCCAATAGTGCAGGTGCCTGAGGACAGGGAGCTAATATAGATATCTTAACAGGCAGCCTCATGGGAAGATAACATTAACAACAAAGTGGGTCTCCCAGCACCTTTCTTTCTTCTGTTCTTCCCTTGAACTGTTGAACCTTCATGGTGAATTGAATGAACTATCCCCCGTAGGCTCATGTGTTTTGACTAAATTGTTCCTGGCTGGTGGCAATTTGGGAAATTTGTGGCACCTTTGGGAGTTGGGGCCTTCCTATAGGAGGTATGTCACTGGGGGTGAAACTCGAGGTTATTAATCCAGTCTTCTGGGTGCTCTCAGAGCTGGCTCATCTCCCTTTCTCTCTCTTACCTCCCTGCTGATTTGGGACTATGTGAGCCAGCTTCCTGATGGTGCTTTGCCTTTCCTGACATGATGGAACATCCCCTCCAGACTGGAAGTTGATATAAACCTTTTTCTCCCATAAGCTGCTTGCGGTCTGGTGTTTTGTCCCAGCAATGAGATAGTAACTGCTACAGCCTTAGTTATACAGAACTATAGAACACTTTGGGTCCCCAAATCAGTGTTTCTACCATCACAACTCAACAAGATCTTGAGGTGCAAATTGTTATATATATTGTTCACCTGTGCCCTGAGATTCCTGCTTCTGTACACTAATGATTCATCACGCACTGTGAAAGAATGATTGAGACAGGGCATGGAGCATGCCTTTAATCCCAGCACTTGGGAGGCTGAGGTAGAATTGACATGAGTTCAAGGCCAGTATGGGCTACAGAATGAGTTCCAGGTCAGCCTAGGCTAGAATGAGACCCTAAATCAAACAACCAAAATTTTTTTTTAAAAAAAAGAAGAAGAATGAGACCTGGAGATATTGCTCAGTGGTTAAGGTACCTGCCTGCAAAGCCTGAGGATCCAGGTTCAATCCCCCAGTACCCACATAAAGCCAGATGCAATGGGTGACATATATGTCTGGAGTTCATTTGCAGTGGCAAGAGGCCCTGGTGGGCCCATTCTTTCTGTATATCAGCTTCTTTTTATCTCAAATAAATAAATTTTTTTTTTTTTTTTTTTTTTTTGGTTTTTCAAGGTAGGGTTTCACTCTAGTCCAAGCTAACCTGGAATTAACTATGTAGTCTCAGGGTGGCCTTGAACTCTCAGCGATCCTCCTACCTCTGCCTCCGAGTGCTGGGATTAAAGGCATGCGCCACCACGCCCGGCTAAATAAAACATTTTTTTAAAAAGGAATGATTGAGATCTTTGAATGTTTATAGCAAGGCTATGACCTGGTTGGGAAAAGGAGGATGTGAGCTAAACAGTTATGTCTCATTACAATATTGCTAGCCACTGATAATACCATGCCTGCTCCTCCAAAAAATGCTCCCACCATTACTTTGTTACCTGAAAAACTAGTGCAGCCACATCCTCTTGCAGGAATCCTAAGTTTCTAATTCTCAATATTGCTAAGATGCCCAAAGCTCTTTGTAGACATTACATTGTCTTGGAGTTTTATATCAAGAATTCTCGAGACACTTTAAGATAACATCTTGGTACTTGCATAGCTGCTAACTCCCTGAACACTTTCCACATAACACAGATACAACCACTCATAGATCTTTCTGCTCAGGGTATTCATAGTGAGCCCAAACACTCCATCTTTCAAAAGAAGATAGAGGGAAAATCTTTCTGAATATCACTAATAACTATTTTAAAACAGAACAAGCACTCTCCCTCTTTTTCTCTTGGCAGAGCTACTGTGGCTCTCAGGTGGGATTCATGAGGATTTTTAAGAGCATTTATCACCAGAATAAGTTTTGTTTGTTTGTTTGTTTTTTCGAGGTATGGTTTCACTCTGGCCCAGGCTGACCTGGAATTAACTATGTAGTCTCAGGATGGCCTCGAACTCATGGCGATCCTCCTACCTCCGCCTCTCCAGTGCTGGGATTAAATGCGTGCACCACACCACCTGGCGGTTTTGTTCATTTTTAAGGAAAGTAAGACTAAATTAAATGTACTCTCCTGTATGTCTTCCTGGTTAGAGCAGGCAAAAAATTTGGTAATTAACTTCTCAATTCCTACTAATGATTTTTTTCAGTTGCTGTAATTTTACTAATTTGTTATTGGAACACACAAGTACATAATAATTTAACTTTTTAAGTCTATTTAAAAAATATTTGTATTTATTTATTTGCCAGGGGACAGAGAGTGAGAATGAGAGAATGGGTGCACAAGGACCAGCCCCTTGCCACTGCAAACAAACTCCAAATGCATGAGTCACTTTGTGCACCTGACTTTATTATTTTTATTTTTGCATTAAATTTTTTTTCCGTAATTGTAGACAATAGCCCATGGTAATTCCCTCCTTCCCCCACTTTCCCCTTTGAAACTCCACTCTGAATCATATCCCCTCCCCCTCTCAATCAGCTCTCTTTTATTTTGATGTCATCATCTTTTTCTCCTATTATGAAGGTCTTGTGTAGGTAGTGTCAGGCACTGTGAGGATATGGATATCCAGGCCATTTTGCGTCTGGAGGAGCATGTTGTAAGGAGTCCTACCCTTCTTTTGGCTCTTACATTCTTTCTGCCACTTCTTCCGCAATGGACCCTGAGTCTTGGAAGGTGTGTTAGAGATGTTTCAGTGCTGAGCACTCCTCTGTCCCTTCTTCTCAGCACCATGGTGTACACCTGACTTTATATGAGTGCTGGAAATCAAACTCTGGCCATCAAGGCTTTGTCAATAAACACCTTAAATAAACCCCTTAAATCTATTTTTTGAGCTTCAAACTCATGTATCAAGTTACCAGTTGACATTGCCTTTTAAACATCTCATGTCACACACATCTCAAAGTTGTCCAAAACTGGAATTTCTCTGTGTAGGTATTTATGCATGTATGGTGTGTATGAATGTGCATGCCCCAGCACATGTGACAATCTAACAGCCATTCCTTGTCTTCAACCTTGTATGAGACCATCTCTCTAATCTCTCTTGCTTTGTTTTGCCAGTATGAACACCAGACTAGCTAGCCTGCGAGCTTCAAGGTTCTCTTGACTCTGCCTCCATTGTCATAGACACATCAGGATTACAGACATGGGTGCTACATTCTCCTGGCTTTTACATGGGTTCTGAGCATCTCACCTCTGGTCATCACGCTTACACAGCAAGCACTCAACACTGAACCATCTCCAAAACTGGATTCTTTTTTAATATTTTATTTTTAATTTTATTTATTTGAGAGAGAGAGAGAGAAAGAGTCAGATAGAGAGAGAGGGAATGGTTGTGTCAG
Organism: Orientallactaga sibirica; assembly: GCA_036365145.1. Lineage (NCBI taxonomy): Eukaryota > Metazoa > Chordata > Mammalia > Rodentia > Dipodidae > Orientallactaga > Orientallactaga sibirica. The sequence continues at coordinate 2,841,616 of JAEOAD010002183.1, forward strand.
GGCCTTCAGCTGCTGCAAATAACTCCAGATGCATGCACCACCTTGTGCATCTGGCTTACCTGGGTACTGGGGAATATGTGGGTCCTGGGGAATCATACCTGGGTCCTTTGGCTTTGACGCAAGTGCCTTAACTATCAAGCTATCTCTCCAGCCCTAACATTTTATTTCTATTTATCTATTAGAGAAAGATATGCAAACAAACTCCAGACACATATGCCACCGTGTGCATCTGGCTTATGTGGGTTCTGAGGAATTGAACCTGGGTCCTTAGGCTTCATAGACAAGCAAGTACCTTAACCACTAAACCATCGCTCCAGCCCAAAACTGAATTCATTACATATGTGGTCCTGGGAACTGAATCCAGGACTTCTATGTTATGTACATGCTAGGCCCAAATGTAACTCTTTTTTTTTTTTTTTTTTTTTTTTTTTTGGTTTTTCTAGGTAGGTTCTCACTCTAGCCCAGGCTGAGCTGGAATTCACTCTGTATTCTCAGGGTGGCCTAGAACTCATGGCGATTCTCCTACCTCTGCCTCCCGAGTGCTGGGATTAAAGGCATGCGCCACCACCCCGGCTCTAAATGTAATTCTTTTTGTTGTTGTTATTGTTGCTTTTTTGTTGTTGTTGTTATTGTTGGAGATAGAGTCTCACTCTATATAGCTCATGGTGGCCTGGAACTCACGCTGTAGGTCCAGGTTAGCAAATTCATGGCAATCCTCCTTCCTCAACCTCTAAAATACTGAGATTACAGGTGGTATCCATCACACCTGGCTCTAAAACTGAATTCTTTTTTCTTGTTTTGGGTTTTCAAGGTAGGATCTCACTCTAGACCAGGCTGACCTGGAATTCACTATGTAGTCTCAGGCTGGCCTCAAACTCATGGTGATCCTCCTACCTCTGCCTCCCGAGTGCTGGGATTAAAGGTGTGTGCCACCACACCCAGTTCTTCTTCCCTTTTTTATCTTTCTCCCTCTTTTTCCTATTGCTGATATATATATATTTTTAATGAGTAACTCTCAGGCTGGAGAGATGGTTTAGCAGTTAAGGAATTTGCCTGCAATGCCTAAGTACTCATGTTTGAATCTCCAAGTTCCACATAAGCCAGCCACATAGTGATGCAAGTGCACAATGTTGCAAATATACACAAGGGGGTGCATGTGTCTGGAGTTTGTTTGCAATGGCTGAAAGCCCTGGCATGCCCATTTTTTCTCTCTCTCTCTTCCTCCCCTTTCAAATAAATTTTAAGGGCTGGAAAGATGGCTTAGCAGTTAAGGCATTTGCCTGCAAATCCAAAGGATCCTGATTTGACTCTGAAGGCCCCATGTAAGCCAAATGCCCAAGGGGGCACATGTGTCTGGAGTTCATCTGCAGTGGCTGGAGGCCCTGGCACATCCATTCTCTCTTTCTCTCTTTTTCTCTAATAAAAATAAATAAATAATATTAAAAAATTTTAAAGTTAAAAAAATAGATTGACTCACTACACTTTCAAATAATCACTGTTCACATTTCAACTGGAAAAAAATACTTTTGGGGGGCTGGAGAGATGGCTTAGGGTTAAGGCGCCTGTATGTGAAGCTTAAGAATGCATGTTCAAATCTCCAGGTCCCATGTTTAGCCAGACGCAAAAGTGACACAAGCATGCAATGTTGTACATGCGCACAAGGGGGCGCATGCATCTGGAGTTCTTTCACAGTGCCTGAAAAGGCCCTGGAGCGCCCATTCTCTCTTTGCCTCATCCTCTCTCTTTCTCTTTGTCTCTCTCTCTCAAAAAAATTACTTTTCTTGAGGCATGATCTCATACTATCCCAGGTCAACCTGAAGCTCAGTTTGTAGCTCAGCCTGACATTGAACTCATGTGATCCTCTTACTTCACCCTCCCAAGTATGGGATTAGGTATGAGCCACCACACCATGCTCTTTAAAATTCAAAAATCTTCAAAAAGATTTATAGATTCATTCTTCTTATTTTTCCAAGCATTTTATTTATTTGGGAAAAAATTGAATGATTTGCCCTATAGAGTGTCCCATATGAAATTTGGATGCTTGCATCCCTATTGTGTCATTTGAAACAATCACAAAATGGGAAACTTTCTATAAAATGGCTCCCTTGTTGGAATCTACCACATAATCTTTACAGTATGGTTATTTACATATTATTTTAGGACCCTGTGTTTGCAAATAACAAGAATAAACTGAAGCCAAATAACAAGAATAAAGTGAAGCCAACTGTCTTAGTTTGGGCTGCTATTTAAAAACAAACTACTATACTTTGGGTGGCTAAATGATATAGATACAGTTATAGTTTTGGAGGCTGGGAAGTACCAAGGCAAGAGGCTGGCAAATCACTACCTGTTGAGGACCCATTTCCTGGTTGACAGATGGACGTCTTCTCATTGTGTCCTCACCTGACAGAGAGCACAGAAAGCAAGCTTTCCCCTGTCTCTTCTTTCTTTTTCTTTTTCTTTTTCTTTCTTTTCTTTTCTTTTCTTTTCTTTTCTTTTCTTTTCTTTTCTTTTCTTTCTTTCTTTCTTTCTTTCTTTCTTTCTTTCTTTCTTTCTTTCTTTCTTTCTTTCTTTTTTTTTTTTGAGGTAGGATTTCACTCTAGTTCAGGCTGACCTGAATTCACTATGTAGTCTCAGGGTGGCCTTGAACTCACAGTGATCCTCATACCTCTGCCTCTCAAGTGCTGGGATTGAGGGCGTGTGACTTTTTCTTTAAGAAAACTAATTCTGTCACCAGAGCCTCACCCTCATGCGTCTCAAGGAATCCGCTTGCTAATGCCATCATAACTGCAAATACTGTCAATACATATATTTGAGGTGCCACAAACATTCAGTCCACAACATAAATCTAAACAAACAGATGGTACCTCTGAACCTGGGCATAGTGGCACACACTTTTAATCCTAGCACTTGGAAGGTAGAGGTAAGAGGATTGCTGTGAGTTAGAGGCCAGCCTAGGACTACAGAGGGAGTTCCAGGTTAGCCTGGGCTAGAGTGACATCCTATGTCAAAAAAAAAAAAAAAAAAAAAAGGTACCTTTGAAGGAGGTTTCATTGAGGGGACTTAAAAAGAAGCCTAACATAGTGTGATGCTTAATCTTCACTGTCAACTTTACTGGATTTAGAATCACCATGGAAACATACCTCTAGGCATGTCTATGCGAGTGTTTCCAGAATGGTTTAACAGAAGAGGGAAAGATCCATTGAATGTGGGCGGCACCATCTGCTAGGTTAGAGTCTCTGATTGAACAAAATGAGAAAATGAGCTGAGCACCAGCACTCATCTCTCTCAGCTCTGACTGCGGTTGCTAGGTGACCAGCTACCTCTCACTTCTGCCACCACACCTTCCCTGCCATGACGGACTGTGTTCTCTCAAACTTTGAGCCCAAACTCTTCCTCCCTTAAGTCGCTCCTTGTCAGGCATTTGGTCACATCAATGAGAAAGGTAACTAATACACAAAAATTTGTCCCAGCGTCATTTATAATGATCAAGTTTATGTAAGTGCTGTACGTACTGTTATGCTGTACTTTTTTATAACTGGCAGTAGAAGGTTTAGTTACATCAACATTACCATAGACACATGAATAATGTGTTGTGCTACATCATGATAGTTAAGATGTCACTAGGTAATAGGACTTTTAAAAGTCCATATAAATATAATTTTATAGGGGTTTTTCTGAGATAGGGTCTCACGTGGCACAAGCTGGCTTCAAACTCACAGTGTAGCCAAGAATGACCTTGACTTCCCTTCTGCCGCCACCTTTCAAGATACAGGCATATGCCCCACACCTGGCTTCAATTCCATTACAATCTTTTGGGACCACCATGGTATAATTCAGTCCTTGTACAACGTGTGACTATTTGTAAAGTATCAAATGACAGACTCACAGAAAGGAACAAATGAGTTAACAAATATTTCTGTGTGTGTGTCAAACCCGGGGTTTCATGCATGCCAGCCCCTGAGCCACACATTCAGCCTTATTTTTGTAGATTTTTAAAATATTTATTTATTTATTTGACAGAGAAAGAGAGAGAGAGAGAGAGAGAGAGAGAGAGAGAGAGAATGGGCATGCCAGGGCCTCTAGCCACTGTAAATGGGGGGCATGCGCCCCCTTGTGCATCTGGCTAACATGGGTCCTGGAGAATTGAACCTGAGTCCTTTGGCTTTGCAGGCAAATGCCTTAACTGCTAAGCCATCTCTCCAGCTCTATTTTTGTAGATTTTTAAGATGATATCTCTAGAAACAGGTAGATTGCATAGGTGATTATTATATAGTTTGATTATTTAACAAACATTTATTAAATACCTATTTGTGCCAGGCGCTTTCTCCATATTTACCATTTGTAGAGAGATGAAAGTAGATTTGTGGTTGCCTAGGATTGGGGAAGAGCAGAAATTAATGGGAAAGAGGCACAGGGATGGTTTGGAAAATGCTCTAAATATGAAGATTTAACAATTCTACAAATTGAGTAAAATGAAAAGCCCTCTCATTTTGTTGAGGGAAATAGTAAATGTTAAGTAAAATACATGCTCTGTTTAATGGTAATCAAGGCTGCAGAGGAAACAAGTCAGGGAAGGCACACAGAGTGGGAGGAGGAGTGGTGAGCTTTAATGGCCTGGCAGAGAAAGCTGGTCTGGGAAGCTGTCATTTAAAAGAAGTCTGGAAGGAGAAGTGGGCTTTGTGGAGCTGTCTAAGGAAGATCGTTCCAAGTCAAAAAGTAAGCAAACAAGCAAGCTAAAACCAAACGTTAGAAACAAATGAGCTTAGGAATCAGAGAGCAGCTGACAGATCACACTGAACGAACCCAGAAGAAAGAAACCTATAAAATATAAAAGCAAAATGAAACAGAACACTGACGATAATTATACATTAAAGATCTGGCAAAACAAATCAAGAAAACAATAAACTGAGAGGGGAGGGGACAAGAAGTCACTAAAATCATGAAATAAGAAAGAAAAATACAAATACAACAGAGTTTAAAAGAATAAAATGAGAAACAATTTCACAACCTAGATAAAGAGACACGTTTCTTCTTCCTTCCTTCCCTCCTCCCTCCCTCCCTCCCTCCCTCCCTCCCTCTTTCTTTCTTTCTTTCTTTCTTTCTTTCTTTCTTTCTTTCTTTCTTTCTTTCTTTCTTTCTTTTTTTTATTAGTTATGGACATACTCAGTGTGTAAACAGCACATGTTGGTACCATCCTTACCCTCAGCCCTGCCCCCCTTCCAAAGGGTCCCTCCTCATTGGGGAAGTTGGTTATCCCCATGGGGATTGTGGGTCATGCATTGCGGGGGTAGTCATCAGTTATGGGGAAGAGACAATGAAGCGACACGTTTCTTTAGTTCTTTATTCAAAATATTTTATTAAGGGATGGCGAGATGGCTTAGCGGTTAAGCTGCTTTCCTGCAAAGCCTAAATAACCAGATGCATAAGGTGGTGCTCGCATCTGCAGTTCATTTGCAGTAGCTTAAGGACCTGGCGTACCTCTTTCTCTCTCTCTCTCTCTCATCTTCCTTGAAAATAAATAAAGTACTTTATTCAGACATATTATGCAAAAGCATTAAAAAGCAAAATTGATATAAGAAGAAAAAGATATTTGAGAATACTAAGAATCTTTTTTTTTTTCAAGGTAGGGTCTCACTCTAGCCCAGGCTGACCTGGAATTAGTCTCAGGGTGGCCTTGAACTCACGGCAATCCTCCTACCTTTGCCTCCCAAGTGCTGGGATTAAACGTGTGTGCCACCACGCCAGGCTCTTTTTTTTATTTCTAATTGGTGTGGTTAGCAGCTTTGCCCCCAATCAAAAAGGCTCTGCTCCAATGGTTTTACTGTTGAGTTTTGACAAGTTTTACAGAACAAAAAATAACCAATTTATATAAATTACTCCATAAAATAGAGAAAAGTGGGGCAGCTTCATTTCTTTTTGTTTGTTTTTCAAGGTAGGGTCTCTCTATAGCCTAGGCTGACCTAGAATTCACTATGTCTTCTCAGGGTGGCCTCAAACTCACAGCAATCCTCCTACCTCTGCCTCCCAAGTGCTAGGATTAAAGGCATGCGCCACCACGCCTGGCAGCTTCATTTCTTGAGGCTGGTGTAACTTTGATTTCTAACCCAATGTCAGGACATGAAAAGAAAATTATGGGCCCTTTACACTTATGAGTGCAGGTGCAAAACTAAATAACATGCCAACCATCTGCTGTGCCTTGAATGTGAAATATACCCCAATAGGCTCATAAACTGGGTGCTTAGTTGCCAGCCAATGGACTAGAGATTGGATCCTAAGGGCTCTGACTTAGTGAATTCCTTGCTAGATTCCTAATATGATGTGTGGGGAAAAGTAGTACTCGGGGGACTAGGGAGATGGCTCAGGGGTAAAGTGCTTTCTGCATGAGCACAAGGACCTGAGCTTGGATCCCCAGAACTTACATGAAATGCCATGCATAATGGCACTTGCCTATAGTCCCAGTGCTGGGAAGGTAGAGACAGGATCCCCAGAGCTTTCTGGCTATCTTGTCTAGCCGAGTCACAGAGCACCTGGGTTCACTGAGAGACACTGACTCTGAAAGTGAGGTGGAGAGCAACTGAGGAAGACACCTAACGTCTGCTCAGGCCTCCATACACACACACACACACACACACACACACATGACTGGGCACTCACACTCATGTATGTATGCGTGTGTGCACGCACACACACATGTGGGAGTTGGAGCCTAGTTGGAGAAAGTAGGTCATCAGGGGGCATAGTCTTAGGAGTCATTGCTTGTTCTGGTTCCTTTCTGCGTTTTTTCCCCAGTTTCCTGACCGCCATGAGGCAAGCTACCTCAGCCACACACACTCCTGCCACCATGATGTCCACCACAGGCTTGAGGTCAACAGAGGCAGACCATGGACTGAAACCTCTGGAACCAAGAGCCAAAGTCTTTCCTCCCTTTAATTGGTTTTCTCATATATTTGATCATGACAACAACAAAATTCACTACCACGCCATCTAAATCCAAAAATATATTCCAAATAAAGGGCACCTTAACCAAGTAGTGTTTATCCTAGAAATTCAAGGGTCAGTCAACATTAAGACTCTACCAGTGGGTGCCTGCCTGGCATATTGTAAATGTTTAGTAAATATTAATTACTATTGACTACCAATGATAGCTGGAGCATAAACTTTTACAACTTTAGAAAATAATTTCATAGGAAATGGCAAGATGGCTTAGTGATTAAGGCGTTTGCCTGCAAAGCCAAAGGTTTGATTCTCCAGGACCCATGTAAGCCAGATACACAAGGGGGTGCATGCGTCTGGAATTCGTTTGCAGTGGCTGGAGGTCCTGGCATGCCCGTTCTCTCTCTCTCTCTGCCTCTTTCTCTCTTGCTTTCTCAAGTAAATAAATAAATAAAAATTTTAAAAAGAAAATAATTTGACATTATCTCATTAAGTTGCACACTGCATGCCCTCCAAATCAGCAGTTTGGTTTTTCATGATATGCCCTAAAATTATTTATTATGTGCCAATAATTGCAGACATATATAAGAATATATATGGCATGTGTGATAATATAAGAATGCTTTTTGCAGCTTTTTTGTGTTTTTGTTTTTCAAAGTAGGGTTCCACTCTATCCCAGGCTGACTTGGAACTCACTCCATAGTGGCAGGCTGGCCTCAAACTCTCAGTGATCCTCCCACCTTTGCCTCTGGAGTATCTGGATTAAAGGCGTGTGCCACACCTAGCTTCCTTAGCAGCTTTTTTTGGAATAATAAAGCAAACATCTATCCTCGGGGAGATGGATAAAATGACTTGCATGACACCCACAAAGTGGAATACTACTGAGCAGTGGGACTACAGGTGTATGAAAATGAAGATTGAAGAAAAAAGAGGGAAAAACTTATTAAAACTAAGAGGGGGGCTGGGAATATTGCTCAGTGGTTACAGGTTTACAAAGCCTGCCAGCCTGGATTTAATTCCCCAGTATCAATGTAAATCCAGATGCACAAAGTGGTACATGTATTTGGAGTTTGTTTGCAGTATAAAGAGGCTCTGTTGCACCCATTTTCTGTCTGTTTCCTTGAAAATATATAAATAAATAAAAACATTGTTTAACAAAAACCAAGAGAGGTGACTTGTACAATCAAATGAGCATAGTGTGTAACTGAGCAGGAACGAAATGAAAAGGTAAGGATTTGTTATAAGGATACACTATATTTCATATTCTCCAAGGGAGAAATGTAGCCAAGGAATCGTTGTACAGTCTGGGGAGCTTCAGGCTCTTTCTCCATCTCTCAACTCTACTCCATAGGAATTGGTTGTCCTCTCCTCTCTCATAGACTTATTTCCTCTGATCTCCTACAGGTTCACAGTGAAGAGAACTGCTTCACAGTTATTAAATTTTTAGTTGTTGCTCTAACCATATAGTGTGATAAGGAGAGCCTTATAGGGTATAAGTGATATCCCTCACATGGATTGTGTTAGGTATACAGCTGGCTAGGAACCTCTCCTGTGATGCCAAATGGCAATTCCAAAACCATGAGAGCCAAGGTGACTTGACAAGTATCTTGGTACATGACACTGCAAGTGTCAAGATGACAATTGTGTACAGGTCAAAGAGTCTTGATTCTCACTCACTGTATTTTCACGTGCAGTCATTTTGTCTACACCCTCAAAAAACTCATGTGAAGTGATTCTTCAAAACTCATGGGTTAGCCGGGCATGATGGCGCACGCCTTTAATCCCAGCACTCGGGAGGCAGAGGTAGGAGGATTGCTGTGAGTTCGAGGCCAGCCTGAGACTACATAGTGAACTCCAGGTCAGCCTGGGCTAGAGTGAGACCCTACCTCGAAAAACCAAAACCAAAACTAAACCAAAACAAAAATACTCCTAGATTATCTGGGTAGAATGACAAGGCAGTCGACAGAGGAAGCAGTGAGGTTAGAAAAAGGAATAAAAATGATCATGAGCCAGGTGTGGTGGTACAAGCTCTTAATCCCAGTACTCAGGGGGCAGAGGTCAGAGAATCACTGTGAGTTTGAGACCAGCCTGAGACTACATAGTGAAATCCAGGTCAGCCTGGGTTAGAGCAAGACCCTACCTCAAAAAACCAAAAATTAAATGAAAATAAAAGTAAATAAACATGTTAACAAGGAGTGGTGCACTATTGGTGTGGTTGCTACCTGGCTCATATTGAGATCCCACAATGGGAGGGGGGAATCAGGTGGGTTTGACAGGGTCAGATCTGGGAAGGTTTTGCACACCAGTCATCTGAACTTCATTTTGAAAATAAGGTTTGAAAATTAAACATAGGGATGGAGAGATGGCTCAGTGGTTAAAGGCACTGGCTTCCAAAGCCTAATCCCTGAGTTTGATTCCCCAGCACCCACATAAAGCCAGATTCACAAAGTGGTGCATGCGTCTGGAATTCATTTGCAAGAGGCCCGCCTGGTGTACCCATTCTCTTCTCTCTCTCCCTGTCTCTCTCTCCTTGCAAATAAATAAAGGAAAACATTTTTAAAAATATATTTTATTTATTTATATATATATACATATTTGAGAGAAAGCAAAAGCCCCCTCCACAGGGAGAGAGAGAATGTGGCTCCCAGGGGACCATCAGCACATGGCAAGTCCAGGCATCCAGCCAATGAAGACTGACAAACAACCTCCAGATGCATGCATTCCTTCTCCTGAGCCATCCTTGTGCATCTGGCTTATGTATGGGTCCCATGCATGGAGTCCAGAGGAGAGTGAACATCAAGGTCCATTGGCTTTGCAGGCAAATGCCTTAACCACTAAGCCATCTCTCCAGCCACCCCACTGACTTTAAAAAAATAATTTTATTGATTTGTGTGCTGGGAGTGTGTGTGTATGCATGCTTTTAATTTATTTTATTATTTATTTATTTATTTGGGTATCTTTGCTGCTGCACATACCAGGCACATGCACCACTTTTTGCTTCTGACTTTACATGGGTGCTGGGGAATTGAACCCAGGCCAGCAAGATTGATAAGCAAACACTATTAACTTCTGAGACATCTCCCCAACAAATTTTAATCAGCAAATGGCATACCCATAGTTATAGTACTTCCCATACATATGTGAACTCTTCTTTTTAACCAGATTTTTTATTGACAGTTTCCATAATTATAGACAATAACCCCCCAACTTTGCCTTTGCAACTCCACTGTCCATCATATCCTCTCCCCCTCTCAATCAGTCTCTCTTTTATTTTGATGTCATCATCTTTTCCTCCTATTATGATGGACTTGTGTAGATAGTGTCAGGCACTGTAAGGTCATGGATATGCAGGCCATTTTGTGTCTGGAAGAGTGCATTGTAAGCAGTCCTACCCTTCCTTTGGCTCTTACATTCTTTCTGCCACCTCTTCCACAATGGACCCTGAGCCTTGGAAGGTGTGTTTGAGATGTTTCAGTGCTGAGCACTCCTCTGTCACTTCTCAGCCCTATGGTACCTTCTGAGATATCCCAAGGTCACCACCATCTGAAAAGAAAAGCTTCTCTAACCAAAAGTGAGAGTAGCATTAATACATGGGTATGAACATTAAGAGAAGTGTTCACTGGGCAGTTTGGTGAGCATAGAATATACATTTAGCCAGACACCAGCAGACATTACACCCCTAGGGATCATGACTTCCCCCATCATAGGTTTTAAGTACCAGGCATGTATTCCCCCCATGGAACAGACCTCCAGTCCAATTAGAGAGTGGTTGGTTGTGGGTCCTTGCTGTTCCTGGGGGTCATTGACACCGACGTCCTGGGCACAGGAGGAGTTGGGGGGAAGCAGCGTCCTGGAGCGGGTGAGTGCGATGGACAATGAACCACCTGGGAGATGGTCTGATGGATAGCGTGCTCTCTTTTATTCCACAGGGGAGTGGGTTTATAAACACTTGAGAAAGGTTGAGAAGGCACATACAGACTATATGGTGATTGGATACATAGTTTATGGGTTGCTATCTAATTGGTTGAGAGGCAGAAGTACAAGGGAGATAGTGGCGGGAAAAGCTACTTGACTTCCAAGTTGCAAGGGAGGCGCTGTAAGAGAGATAACAGAAGAGGCAGGAAAAGCTATGTGTCTTTAGCCATATAAGGGTCTCTTGGGGCAGCTAGCCACAAGGTCAGGAACTGTGGGGGGCAAAGCCTGACTTATGGAACGGTCAAGGGGGGAGGGCTCGCCAGTTCTGTCCACTCTGGGCGATGACAGGGCACACTACAACCTTGCCCAAGGGCAGTGAGGGCCAGTCTCCATTGCCAGAGTGGGTTCCCGGTGATAAGGCCAGCTGCATCCCCCACAGCCCAAAGTCCCTGGCCATGTCCAACAGCCCAGTTCCTCACAGTTCCAGCCCATGTTTAGCAATGCCCAACAGTTTGTTTCCCCCATAACAGATATGCCACTATTGCACCCATTGGCTCATTTGGCCTGGCTGGCCAAATTTAAGGCTTGCAGTGTCCACCAATGATTTCTCTCTCTCCCATGGAACTGAATGAAGCATAGCTTTCCCCAGATTTCTGTCAGCTGGTTTACAGAGATGAGGTTTTCAGCTCAGCTCCAGCAAGAGTTCTCAGTGACCTTGCAGCCCAGTCATGTGGAGTCTTCAGCAATAGAGTTTTACCATTTATTACTGGTGGGAAACCAAGAGCCTCAGTAATGTCCTGTAATGTTTTGGAGACCTCCCTGGCCAAAAACTCACTGGAAGGTATCCCATTCCTGGCACTGAAAATTTTCTAGTAGCAATCTATGGCTCCTGGATGTGCCATTGTCCAAAAAAGTTGGTTTCCATATGACTTATTCACACCTTTTCTTTATTCAATCTCTTCCCCTGACCTAGCTAAGGCCTTTCCACTCCCATTAATCTGTTCTTCTACTTACATATATACAATACCATCCTCTTAAGTCTCCACTCTCTCCCTTTCTATTCCTTTTATATCCCCTTTCTAGCTTACTGGCCTCTGCTACTGAATTTTATTCCAACACACATAGAAGTCCAATCATTTGTAACTAGAATCCACATATGAGAGAAAACATATGATGTTTGGCATTGTGTCACAGACCTTTAATCCCAGCACTTGGGAGGCTGAGGTAGGAGGATCACTGTGAGGTCAAGTCCAACCTGAGACTACATAGTGAATTCCAGGTCAGCCTGGGCTATAGTGAGACCCTACCTCAAAAGACCAACATAATAAATAAATAAATCCTTTAAAATATTTTTATTTATTTGCAAGGAGAGAGAGAATATGAATGAGAATGGGACATCAGGGCATCCTGCCACTGCAAATAAACTCCAGAAGCATGTGCCATTTTGTGTATCTGGCTTTATGTGGGTGCTGAGGAATCAAACCTAGGCCAACAGGCTTTGCAAGTAAGCACCTTTACCCATTGAGCCACCCCTCCAGCCCTAAAGTCTTCCATTGTATCAAACTTGAGGAGTTCTCCTCTAAAATTTGACTTGTGTTTACTCCCAAATAGCAGCTGCTCTCAAAGTTTGTTCACTTGTAAATTTGCCTCTGAGCACATGAGTAGCTTAAAGGGTTATTTTGTTTTGGACTTACCAAAGTGCTGAGAGGAAGTGACAGTGGAATGTTCAGCACTAAGTAATACATCTCTATTACAGCCCCAAGGCTCAGGGACCATAGCAAAAGAAAAAGGTGGCAGAAAGACTGTAAAAGCTGAAGGAAGGGGAGGAGTTGTTTGCAATATGAGCCAGATACTCACAAGGTTACAGATATGAAAGCTGGGCAGTGGGCTGGGCATGGTGGCACATGCTTTTATTTCCAGCTCTCAAGAGGCAAAGGGAGAAGGATTCCTATGAGTTTGCGGCCAGCTTGGGACTACAGAGTAAGTTCCAGGTCAGCCTGGACTAGAATGAGACCCTACCAAAAAAAAAATTAAAAAAAAACAGAAAGAAAGGAAAGAAAGGAAGAAAGGAAGGGAGGAAGGAAGAAAGGCAGGCCCTGGGCAGTGGCCAGCAGGGCAAGAGAAGGACACCACTTCAGGCCAACCATCTGCCTAGATCCTTTTGTAGCTTACTACCTAAGCAAGAGTATTTGCTTGTTTGTTTGTTTGTTGTTTTTGACTCATCACCTTTCAAACAACACTTGCTATTTTCCCAGTATCTATCCAAAGAACACAGGAGCAATGTCTCCTATCCTAAGCTCTCCCTCAAACTCTTATATATATTTTAAAAATCTCCCTCTCACCCAAATTAGAAATTGAATAGGGTGGGAAGACAAGTGCAAGTGGGTTTCCCTTCCATCTCTGCCACTCCTATTAGACCCCAGTTGGCTTTGTTTCCCCTGCTGTCCTGAAGGGTTCCCTCCCATTAGGCCCTTCATCTCTTCAAAAGTGGTATTCTCCAGCTGGAGAGCTGGCTTAGTGGTTAAGGCGCCTGCCTGCTAAGCCTAAGAACACCTGTTCGATTCTCCAGGTCCTGCATTTAGCTAGACGCAAAGTGATGCAAGGGCACAATGTCGCACTTGCCCACAAGGGGGCGCATGTGTCTGGAGTTCATTCACAGTGGCTGAGAGGCTGCTGGCACGCCCATTCTCTCTCTCTCTCTGACTCTCTCCAAAAAAAAAAAAAAGAGTGGTATTATCTGTTTTTTTTTTTTCCCATCCCAGCAAGAAGGCTGCAAAGAAAGATGAGGGCTTGGCTAAAAAGCGCTGCCTCTTGACATTTTCACTAGACAGTAGTTGTCTTTTCCCTTGCTTGTGGCCCTGGTAGGACAGGATTGTGCTTATCTGGGGATGTGTCATCAGCATTTCACTGGATGCTGCAACACCACGAAGTTGGCATTTGGATCACTTATTACATCACCATTTTCATGGACCCAGGTCCTCTGCTCAAGTTTCACAAAGCTGGAATCAATGCAACAGTCACCACGAGACAGGGTCTCACCTGAGGCTCAAGGTGCTTATAGGGTTCTTAGCAAAATTCATTTATTCACGGAACTATGGGAGTTCAGGGCAAGGCCAGCAGGAGAGTCCTAACATTCTCAAGGCTTTTGTTGGGTTTAGAGCCACCTGGATGATGTTGGGCATTGCTAAACATGGGCTGGGGCTGTGAAGAAGCTGGCCTGGGCTGCTGGACATGGCTGGGAACCTTGGGCTGTGAGGAATAGTGAGGACCCTCAGCTGGTGCCCAACGTGGGACTCGAACCCACGACCCTGAGATTAAGAGTCCCAGGGGTCATTGGCCACCGACATCCAGGGCACAGGAGGAGTTGGGGGAAGCAGGGTCTTAGAGCGGGTGAGTGCAGTGGGCCATTAACCACCTGGGAGATGGTCTGATGGTAGCACACTCTCATTTATTCAAAAGGGGAGTGGGTTTATTAACACTTAAGAAAGGTTGAGAAAGCACATACAGATCATAAGGTGATTGGATACATAGGTTTATGGGTTGCTATCTAATTGGCTGGTGTTGGAAGGCAGAAGTTGTGAGGGAGAAGCTGCAAGGGAGATAACAGAAGTGGTGGGAAAAGCTATGTGATTTCAGCCACATATTGGATGGCTACAGCTGCAGGGAGACTGTTTACTACCATATAAGGGTCTCTTGGGCAGCTGGCCAAAGGTCAGGGACTGTGGGGGAGGGGCACAAAACCTTAGACTGGGATGCTCAGGTGCTTTGGGATAGGGGAGAGGGGGCCCGCTGGTTCTGCCTCCTCTGAGAGAAGATGAGGCCCACTACGACCTTGTGAAAAGGGAGGGCCAGCTCCGTTGCCAGAGAGTGGGTTCCTGACGATGAGGCCAGCTGCAACCCCCACAGCCCAAGGTCCCTGGCCATGTCCAACAGCCCAGGCCAGCTTCCTCACAGTCCTGGCCCGTGTTTAGCAATGCCCTGCAGGATGATTTCTCTTTGGATGGACACAAATTCAACTGACTTGCTAAGCCTTTTCCATACTATCCAATGTAATCACAGGAACAGCCCTGTCATATTTGTAGGTCCTGCCCAGACTCCAAAGCAGGAAAGCATACAAAGCCACTGGGTGGTCATCTCAGAGTTCTGCTTACTATAGTACACACACACACACACACACACACACACACACACAGAGTCAATTTTATTCAGTGAATGAGGAAAGGAATGAAGGTATGCATACCACTTGTCTCAGAGACAAAACTATCTGCCCTTGTTCAAACAGACAAACACTGCAGGATGACTGAGCCGTCAGCTCTTTATCCCTCAGCCTTCTGTGCTGTCTGTGAGTGTCCTTGATCCAAGTGGGCTCAGCTCTGTTTCTATTCCCAGGTCACAGGCAGGCAGCGGTGATGGGGAGGTGGAGCCATGGGCTAAATGCATAAGAGTTTTCATCTTCCTTCAAATGGAATTCACCGGCATTAGGCCAATGCCACAGGATGCTGGGCCCAGTCCAGGTATGCTGGGCTCTGAGCACTCAGAGAGAGCAAGATGAGCTCGATCTCACTCAGAGATATGCCTGACTTTTTACTCCTAGCATGGCTGTTACCTGTAGTTTTCTCCAGGATGGAGAAAGGGAAGCTAATGAATCATTTTGTTTCTTTCCTCTCTCCTACCTAGTAAGCTAGTCCCCAGATCTGATTCTAATGAAGATAGATAATAATCTTCAGATGTTGGAAGGTGAAAATGTTGCCAATCCCTAGGACAGGTTATAAGGCCAACTTGTATGGCAGGGATAGTGTTTTTATACATGTGAAAAAAATGGGGAAGCGAGCGATGGACTGGCCTTCTCCTTCCGTCCACTCTCCAATACTCCTTCACCATGCCCTTCCATTATGCAGCAGACACTACTCTACATCTTCTTTTCATCTGTCCACACAATGGCTGTGTTTGCCTCTTGGTCCCTCAATTTTTCTTAAGTTATTTACAATCTCTAAAAAGAATACTCTTTTCCATCTTTTTTTTGTGTTGATAGTTCCATTTTTATCATCCCAGATTACTTAGTAATAATAGTATGATGTGAATAATGTCAGTCATATCCCCCACAACTTCACAGCATGCCAGGTATAAATCCAAGGTGGAAGCTATTTGTTTGTGTATTTTCATAGTACACTTTAGTCTTTAATTGCAACAAAGCAGTGACAGAAAAGTATGAATACATTAATCTTGTGACTAGCATCTTTGTCATTCACTTCATGGTGACTTTTCCCATTGAAATGCAAGCATTTCTCCCCATCAGCTACCATCCTGTCTTCTGAGAGTATCCAAAACTAGTTATCTTCAACCGCACGAATATGCAGTCCATCCCGTCTTCTGAGAGTATCCCAAACTAGTTATTTTCAACCGCATGAATATGCAGTTCATTCCGTCTTCTGAGAGTATCCAAAACTAGTTATCTTCAACTGCACCAATATGCAGTTCATCCTGTCAAGTATCTAGTTATCTTCAACCGTACGAATATGCAGTCTATCCCGTCTTCTGAGAGTATCCAAAACTAGTCATCTTCAACCGCATGAATATGCAGTTCATCCTGTCTTCTGAGAGTATCCAAAACTAGTTATCTTCAACTGCACCAATATGCAATTCATCCTGTCTTCTGAGAGTATCCAAAACTAGTTATCTTCAACTGCACCAATATGCAGTTCATCCTGTCTTCTGAGAGTATCCAAAACTAGTTATCTTCAACCGTACGAATATGCAATTCATCCTGTCTTCTGAATAAACAGTTATCTTTCTGTCTCAGTTTCCTTCTCCTGAGAGTATATTCATCCTGTCTTCTGAGAGTATCCAAAAAACAAAATAAATCATTAGTTATCTTCAATTTTAGTCCATCCTGTCTTCTGAGTATCCAAAAGGCAAACATCACTTCAACTCAAAACAAAATGACCAATTTTTTTTGAAGAGGCACACATCGTTTCAACAATGACCAACTTTTGAAAACATGAAATAAAAATTAAAAATTTCATAGGAACTTTTGACATGTCTCACAAATAAACCTAACAACTACTTATACAAGTCAGATAACAGAACAGAGCTCTCCAGACCTTCACTAAACTGTCCAAAAGAAACCTTTATTGATTAAATAGGAATGTTTAGAATGAGAGCACCTGCTCTCATTCTCAAAACCTGCTCCCAACAGTCTCCACCCTATGGATTTCCCTTGCAGCACCTAACTTGGTGGATGAAAGCTGAAGAGGGCTTGCATGGAGGCATTGGAAACTCTTTCATTTGTGAAAATGAAAGCAGTCGATCACATTGTAAGTCAGAGGGGACAGTGGATGATGGGAGTTGAAAGGTATTACAGACGACTCATATTTGTGTTCTGTGCCAAACAGCCTCTGAACAGTGCCTTCTGCACTGAATAGAATATTTCCAACTGTCCAAACCTGGGAATGTGACATGATTAGGGAAGAAGGTCTGCCCTGATTTAATTTATTCAGTGATCTTGAAATAAGACTCTTGTGGTCTACCCAGGTGAACCCTGCAGCCAAGGACAAGTTGTTCTTATAAGATTCAGAAGAGAAGTGAGGCTTACAGGAGAAGACCACGTGGAGTCCTTTGAGATGAGTAACTCCTGCCACATGATCCTTCTGCCATCAATCATGTCCTGTCACATGCTGCTGCCATCATGTCCTGCCTACAGAAGACCCCAAATCAACACAACCAGGGACTCTAGACTAAAACCATAATTCAAAATAAAGAATTTCTCCTTTTTTTTTTTTTTTTTTTTTTTTTTTTACCAAAAAAAGGCCAAATGAACATGAAATCAGATATTGGAGCCAAGGAAGCCAGAAACCACTAGAGCTGAAAGAAATAAGAGACAGTCTATTCTAGAACAGTCACAGGGAGAATGGTCCTACTGGTACCTTGATTTCTGGCTTATAGCCTCCACACAATGGGAAAATAAGTTGATGCTTTAAAACTTATTTATTTGTGTGTGGGAGCACAACAGGGTCTCTTGCAGATGCTTGCACCACTATTTGCATCTGCTTATGTGAGCAGCTTGGAAATTGTATCCCAGGCCAGCAGGCATTGCAAAGAAGTTCCTTTAACTGCTGAGTCATTTTCCTAGCCCAAGAAAATAAATTTCTTTAAAAAAAAAAAAAAAAAAAGAAGGTGTGCACCACCACACCTGGCTTGTTTTTTGTTGTTGTTGTTTATTTATTTATTTATTTATTTATTTATTTATTTAAGAAAGAGAGAGAGAATGGGCATGCCAGAACCTCTTGTCACTGTAAATGAACTCCAGATGCATGCGCCACCATGTGCATCTGGCTTACATGGGTTCTGGGGAATGGAACCTGGGTCTTTAGACTTTGCAGGCAAGCGCCTTAACTGCTAAGCCATCTCTACAGCCCAGAAAAATAATTTTCTATTGCTATAAGGCACACACATTGTGGTCATTTGTCACTGCAGCCTTAGGGAACATGCACGTGCTGGCATCTCCCTCGTGGCCCTTGCTGTTCGTCTTTCTCACGTAGCCCAGTATGGCTGGCATCCCTTGTGAAGACCTTTGGCCATCATGGAGGAGACAGTCTGCTCTGCTCTCGATTTCCCGAGTTTTCACAGTGACTTCAAATGATCTCACTTGCTTCATGGATTCTCCCATGTTCTCCATTCACTTGCTGCTCATACCTAGCTGTCCTTGACCTTATCTCAGGCACGATTCCTAAACTCTTCAGAGATTACCAGAGCTCTTTGTGAAGCTGTGACCAAAATCCTAGAACCTAACCTCACGTGTAAATGAGGTCCCTTGCCCTTGCGCTCACCGTGGGTTGTGATATAAGGGTAAAAATGGTTGTAGACTTGCTACATAAAGCAGGACCCAGAGCAAGCCCTCTGCTACCCCATCGTATGCATTGCTGGAAACCTTGCCTCACCTTCCTCAACTCTTGCCATCAGAAATTGACTCTCCTGGCTTGGTCTCACCATGTTGAAACAATTCATGAATGCTGCACAGCTGCCTTCCTGGGAGGAAGGCCAGGATTAATCATCTCACAGATTCTCTAATGAGAGGTTAAATACACATGTGAGGCATAAGCCACACCAAAAATGGAACTCTATAAACTGTAGGAAATGGCGCGTTTGCTTCCAAACTCCTCCTTACTTCCACTGTGCTTGGGGTTCACTTCTCGGCCCCACCTCCAAGCTCAGGGTCACTAGCTCCTAGAGCCTTCCCTTCAGGGTTCCCACCCCTGCCACATTCTTCCCCCTTCTGTCATTCGATCTCAGGACTTATTCCACAATGTCAGCTTGGTAAAGCAAGAAGCCATCCTCCCCAGGGAGCTAGTCTCCTGGTTTGGATCTTGAATGTCTCCTAAAGGCCCGTGTGTTCAAAGCTGGTCCCAAGGTCGGCACTATTGAGAAGTGGTGGAACTTCGAGTTGGTGAGGCCTAGTGGAGGGACGTTACATCGTTGGGGATATTCCCTTGAAGGAATAGCCCCTTCCTCTTCCTCCTTTAGCTTCCTCTGCCATATGCCACTCTCTCCTACCATGATGTGCTGCCTCACTCCAGGCCAAAAGGCAACAAACTGTGAACCTAAATAAAGGTTTCCCATTTTTAAGTTGATTGTCTCGGATATCTTTTTCCAGTCATGGAAAACTAACAGATGTAACCATTCCCAGGCAATAACCATCCCTTACTCAAAGCAATTCACCCATGCATTTCATTCAAACATTTACACGTACATTTGTCCCCTGAAATGTCTAATTTTATAATCAGAAAAAACTTCAAATCAGACTGGAATAAGTTGTTCAGATATCACCTGACTCTTGCTGGAATTATGCATCAGAGCAGTTTTTAGGTAGGTAGTTTGTCAGGCTTGGTCAGCATTTAAATGTTTCCTCTTAGGCCTGGGAATCTGCCTAGCAAGATTCTTCCTAGAAAAATCTCTTGGAAGTATATATGTGTACAATTGCTGGAGTGATAGAAAAGTGCCACAAGGTTGGGGCTGGAGAGATTGCTCAGTGGTTAAGGCACTTGCCTGAAGAGCCTAACAACCCAGGTTCAGTTCCCCAGTACCCACGTAAAGCCAGATGCATAAAGTGGTGCATGCATCTGGAATTCATTTCAGTGGCTAGAGGTCCTGGAGCACCCATCCTTACCCCCTTCTCTCCCTGCTTATAAATAAATAAATAAATAAATAAATAAATAAATAAATAAAAAATACTTTAAAAAATATAAACACCACAAGGAGATTGTTTACCACTAAATAAGAAAGTAGACTTAGCTGGGCGTGGTGGCTCATGTCTTTAATCACAGCACTTGGGAGGCAGAGGTAGGAGGATCATTGTAAGGTTGAGGCCACCCTGAGATTACATAGTGACTTCCAGGTCAGCCTGGGCTTGAGCAAGACACTACGTCAACCCCCCCCACCACCACCCAAAAAAAATATATATGGAAAGTAGATTTATGCAAAGAACATGAAGACACTGCAAGGAATAGCTGAAATTTATATTTTGACAAGAAAATCCTTATGACTCACTGGTAGTGTTTGTTCTCTGTATCAGAGTTAGAAAGTCAATCACGCTACATTGAAATATAAAGAGAATGGGCTGGAGAGATGGTTTAGTGGTTAAGGTGCTTGCCTGTGAAGGCTAAGTACCCAGATTTGATTCCCTAATACCCACATAAGCCAGATGCACAAAGTGCTGCATGCTTTTGGAGTTCGTTTGTGGTAGCTAGAGGCCCTGACATACTCATTCTCTCAGTCTGTCTCCCTTCTCTGTATTGCTTTCTCTCTGCTTGAAAATAAATATTTTTAAATTTTTTTATGACTATATAAATAGAATGTTATTCCATTACAACCCAGTTGATCTTAACAACTACCATCATTTGAGGTCAATCTTTGACCCAACACAATGACCTCAGTAACCACTGGAGTTTCCCTCCCTCTCCCTATCTTCCTCAGTTCAACTCCACTCAAGAGGAATGCTGAGTACATGGAAGAGTGTAGATGAGGGGACCTCCTTACACTGGAGAAGAGGTGTTGGCCACTGGATTTTGTGGGTGGGCTAGTGAGCATCTGCGGGAGTGTGGGGCATCCAGTCTTAACCCAATCTGTACTCTGTATGAGGCCCAAGTGATCTTTCAAAAAATGTCAACCTAGTCAGGTGGGGTGACTCATGCCTATAA
Source organism: Orientallactaga sibirica (assembly GCA_036365145.1). Classification (NCBI taxonomy): domain Eukaryota; kingdom Metazoa; phylum Chordata; class Mammalia; order Rodentia; family Dipodidae; genus Orientallactaga; species Orientallactaga sibirica. Next base: position 2,862,660 of record JAEOAD010002183.1, read on the forward strand.
TCTCAGCACTTGGGAGGCAAAGGTAGGAGGAGTGCTGTGAGTTTAAGGCCAGTCTGGAGATACAGTATGAGTTCCAGGTCAGCCAAAACAAAGGGGGGGTGGTGGAGGAGAAATGGCTTAGCAGTTAAGGTGCTTGCCTGAGAAGCCTAAGGACCCAGGATTGATTCTCCAGGTCCCATGTAAGCCAGATTCACATGGTGGCGCATGTGTCTGGAATTCCTTTGCAGTAGCTAGAGGCCCTGGCACGCCCATTCTCACTCTTTCTCTCTCTCTCTCTGTCCTGCTGTCTATCTCTAATAAATAAATAGATAAAAAATAAAATCAGGGGCTGGAGAGATGGCTTAGCGGTTAAGGCACCTGCCTGCTAAGCCTAAGAACCCGGTTCCAATCTCCAGCGGTTCCAATCTCCAGGTCCCACATTTAGCCAGATGCAAAGGGGCGCAATGCCACACTTGACCACAAAGGGGCGCACACATCTGGATTTTGTTCACAGCAGCTGAGAGACTGCTGGTGCACCCATCTCCATCTGTCCTCCTCTCCCCCTCTCTCTGTCTGTCTCTCTCTGTGTCTCTCCAAAAATAAAAAAAAAAATAAAAATAAAATAAAATCAGAAAAAAGACCATGAATGTCAATCTTGTCATGTCTCTCCTTTTGTGTAACAAACTTGACCACCTCTTCATCATCCTCAGGAGAAAGGCGCAGACATGTAGGAGGGTATCCATGTGTCACGCCTAACTTTCCTATCTCATCTTGTATAGCCACACTTCAATCCATGGACACAGTTCTTTGGTTCTTCAAATGTATAAGGCTCTTAGACTTGTCACACTCCTATGTGTTCGTCCTTTTATTACTTCCTATCATTTCTCTATTCCCACCCCCTTGATGTCCTTGTGAGGTTGGACAGGTCCCAAAAGACAGTCACTAAGGACAGCAGGATGGCACCAGAGACATAAGGAAGTGAATTATCCAAATTCCTCAAGAAACCGCCCAGCCATTATCCCCTCCTTGCCCTGGATGCTGTTCTGATGTCACACCCTGGCTATCTTAGATCTCCCCTAAAGGAACCTTTCTTGTTCAGTTCTTCCTTTCCTCACCTTTCCCCACCTGAAAGCCCTATAAAGCCCACTACCTGAGGAACTCAGGTGGGCTGCGCTCCTCTCTTGTGGGCCAGTCCTGGCAGCTTGTGCTTTTCCCAAATAAAAGCCTTCATCTTTGCCCCAGAGTGGTGTGCATGGTCGTGATCACTCCTGAATCTTACATCTGGTGCCTGACTCAGATAGGAGGCTTCCAGTTGCCCTCTTGGGCAGCCAGACCTCCGCTCACCTAACCAGACCACCGAGCTGCCACTGACCCTCTGACAGCTTCCGACCATGTCTGCCTGCTACCGGCCTTCACATCCACCACAATTTGGCCCACTTTGTCTCCTCCCTCTCTCTCTGTCAGTGTCCCTCTCAGGTTGGCCTGATCTTGGAAGCCATGCCAGCATAGCAGGCTACACCCCTCAGCCGCTTCTGGGCCCCCAGCCCCAAGTCTCAAGAAAGACGCATTCTTGACACCTCAGGTCTCTTGCTGCTGTCTGGTCTACCATACCCTAAGGGGAGCCTTTTTGTTCGGCTGCACCATCTCAGGACACTGTCCCCCTTCCTTCTCTCTCTCCTGAGTTCTCATCTGCCACTGCCAACCGCTTTCATCATTGGGATCAAAGGTGCCCACATTGCCTACTAACAGGCTAAAAAGCCGACAGTTGCAACCTGTATGGCCTCTGCCCGCGTGGGCGGTGCAGGCCTCATTCACCCTAACGGGCCAGAGGGTCATATTGGTATTCTGTGTAAACCCAGCCTAAGCTCTGGTTCCTTTCTCTCACCCTTGTTTCACTCTTTCCCTGTCTCCTTAAGAACTTAAAGCCTCCAAGACTCTTGGACGACATCAAACCTCTGATCTTTCTCTGCAACTCTGCCTGGCCACAATATAAGCTAGACAATGAGTCCAAAGGGCCTAAATATAGTACTTTTGATGTCCAAAGTCTCACTGATTTAGAAAACTTCTGCCAACGTACAGGCAAAGGGTCCAAAATTTTTCACTCTGTGTGCAAGGCCTTCTTTCTGCTCTAGCATGCTCCCACTAACAAAGTTATTTATTTATTTATTTATTTATTTATTTATTTATTTATTTATTTTGAGACAGAGGGAGAGAGATAGACAGAGAGAGAGTGAGAATGGGCACACTAGAGCCTCTAGCCACTGAAAATGAACTCCACATGCATGTGCCACCATGTGCATCTGGCTTACATGGGACCTGGAGACTTGAACCTGGGTCCTTAGGCTTCTCAGGCATGTGCCTTAACCACTAAACCATCTCTTCAGCTCAAGGTTTGTTTTTTGTCTCCAGAGTTGTAAATAGAATAGAAATTTAAAATGAAAATGTATATTTTCTGAATGAATGTATGAGGGGGAAATGGTTGTCTGGAATCTATATGAAAAGTGCACTTGAAATGAATGTGTGTATGTGAGTATGTGGTTCACAGCCCTAAGGCTGTAGAATGATTTCTGTTCTGAGCAGTGCCATTTAATTGGGAGGGATGTTCTCCACCAAGCCCACTGTACTAGACAGCATGGCCAACTTTTACTGTTGAGTGTCCCCAGAAGAAACACTGAAAGTAATTGGGGAGTTATGCTGTCCCACTGTATTCCCCAGGGACAAAAAGTAGATCAAAAATAATTTTAAGTTCTGGGCCAGTCCAGGCAGATATACCTATAATGTGTAACTTATTGCTTTCCCCTGAAGGGCTTGATCTGTACATGGCCAGGTAGCCCTGGGAGTAAGAGGGAAGCCTAACACACAAATCTCATTGTTGGACAGAGAGACAAGACACAGATCTCTCTGGTGTTTGTGCTGCCCCAGGAAAATCCCTAATGGCTCTTTCTTAGCTTCCCTGCCTTGCAGAGCCAGGGGGCTGCAGACACAGAATCTCAGGATCCTGACCTCAGCATAATGGGTGAATGTCAAGTTGCTGTGAATAGATGGGGACTACTTATAAGAATTTGCAACTGTTTTAAGTTTACTTTATCTCTCTATGCTTCTGTGGGACTACTAACAGAAAAACAGTCTTGCCAGGAGTGGTGGCACATGCCTTTAATCCCAGCACTCAGGAGGCAAAGGTAGGAGGATTGCCATGAGTTCAAGGCCACCCTGAGATTACATAGTGAATTCCAGGTCAGCCTGGGCCAGATGTGCTCAATACTGAATTTGTAAGAAAAAATTTCTTTCCTTTTTTCTTTCTTTCTTTCTTTCTTTCTTTCTTTCTTTCTTTCTTTCTTTTTCAAGGTAGGGCCTCACTCTGGCCCAGGCTGACTTGAAATTCACTATGTAGTCTCAGGGTGGCCTTGAACTCACAGTGATGCTCTACCTCTGCCTCCTGAGTGCTGGGATTAAAGGCATGCACCACCACGCCCGGCTAGAAACTTTCTAATAATGTTCAAATCTGCCTTCATATTTAAAAAAAAAGTGTTTCAGAAAAGTTATAAGAAACAAAGTTCCAAAATCAATAAATAATAAAATCTATGTGTTTATTATAGATAAATAGTATAAGTCAAGTCTGGTCTCCTCTTTTACAAAAAAGTTATTTCAAAGGCCTTTTATTAAAAGTCTTATGGTAAGGACAATGAAAATTTTTGTTTGTAGTTATAAGATGAACTGACTAAAGAAGATAAACTGGAGAGAAAACTTTAAATGTTGGATGTTAAATGTTTGTTGAAAAAGATTGTTACAGAGTGTTTACATAAATTGTAAACTAAAAGTATGTAGATGAAGGTATGAGTAAGCTTAAATGGAAGGTTAAAGACAAAGCACTTAATCAGATTATAGACTTTTTGAGATATAAAATGACGATTAGCCTAGGGCTTACATCAGACTAACAAAGTATGGACCTGGCTGGTAGCAGGTTGCTATGGTATTCAGGTTGTGAACTTAACTTTATTTATTTATTTGTTTATTTATATTTTTTGTTTAGCTTTAATGTTTCTCCAGAGATAGTGTTTTTTAATTTTTTTTTGTTTTTTTGAGGTAGGGTTTCACTCGAGCCCAGGCTGACCTGGAATTCACTATGTAGTCTCAGGGTGGCCTCAAATTCATGGCGATCATCCTACCTCTGCCTCCCAGTGCTGGGATTAAAGGCGTGCACCACCACGCCTGGCTGTAAACTTAACTTTAACTTGTTGATGTTAATCTAGTTGTAATGGTCACAAAAGACTGAATTTTGAGTACCCAACCAAGTTAGCTAGGTTCCTCTATTTGTCAAAATTTTAACTAAATCTTATGGTTAAAATTGACTCATTAATATTTAATTTTCTCCTAAGGTTATTATATCTAAAACCCTGCCTCAAAAAAAATCTCAGAAAAATTATCTACTCTCTTTTTTCCTATTTTATAAGGTAAATAGAGTACATTTGGAGACACTGAACAGTATTTGTCTGTGCATTTATCAAACTCTTGGAAACTATTTACTTCATGGTGAGCAGTAGAAAAAATAAATAAAGTTATATTGCAATTTAAGATGTAATTTCTCAATTCCTCCAACAATCGATCTTAATACTTTAGACTTAACTTACATCATTACTGAGCAAGATTACCAAAGTGCCACAGACAAAATTATAGAGTTGATTAAGGTTTGAGTATTGTGTATGTTTTATGTATATTTTATGTAAGATTTAGAGGAAATTGAAAATATTTCTTTTTGGCTCAACAGTTAAAGGTGCTTGTTTGCAAGGCCAGATACACATAGTGGAGCATGCGTTTGGAGATTGTTTGTGGTGGCAAATGGCCCTGGCATGCCCATTCCCTCTCTTTCCATGAGACTTGTCTCCTTTTTCATTAGTTCATTGCAGTTTAGTCCAGTTCCTTTATTTTTGTGTATATTAGGTATATCTGAATTAATTTCAGAAACTGACTTATAGATTGGATGGGCATCTTATTTAGCTTTTAAAAGTGCTGAATCTCAGTCTCTCTCTCTCTCTCTCTCTCTCTCTCTCTCTGTGTGTGTGTGTGTGTGTGTGTATCCTGATTCTGATGAGCTTTAAAAAAAAAAAAAAAGTAAAATTTTTCCTGTCTTCATATTTAAGACAAAAAGGTTACTACATAATATAGATTTCTTGTTTATTTTAAATTTTGTTAGCAGATCTTTTTTTTTCAAACTTTTAATTTTTTTATTATTTTTTGGAGAGAGACACAGAGAAAGAGAGACGGGGGGGGGGGGGAGAGGGGAAGACAGAGATGGGCGTGCCAGCAGTGTCTCAGCTGCCGCGAACGAAATCCAGATGTGTGCACCCCCTTGTGGTCAAGTGCGGCATTGCACCCTTGCGTCACTTTGCATCTGGCTAAATGTGGGACCTGGAGATTGGAACTGCTGGAGATTGGAACCAGTGTTCTTAGGCTTAGGAGGCAGGCGCCTTAACCCCTAAGCCATCTCTCCAGCCCTGATAGCAGATCTTTTCTTCATAGTTTACTCTCTGAAGCCTCATGTGCCTTAAATATGTGAACTCTACTTTTTGTTTCCAGATATCAGAATATTGTAATTTGGTTTATACAAAGTACATGATGTTTTGGCTATCAATAAGCATACATCACCATTCCTGGCTAAACCTCTGTAATTTTAAGATGGTTCTTGTCCTGTTCATGCTGGTCTTGTGGGATGATTATCATTAAGGTTATAATCTAAGTCTTATAAAAAGTGACTTGTAATCTTGTTCTTAGGAAAACTGAGGAAGCTCCCAATGTCTTAAGGAAATCCACTGTATACAAACAATGTTAATATAGTTTGTCTAAGCTTCATATAACACTCATAGATATTTCTTTTAGTTAAGCCTTAAAATTGCTCAATAGTAAAAGGTACTTATTTTAAAAATTACTTTATGTCTGTCATATTGTCTCTAATGTCTCTAATGTATGTTAAAATCAGGCTTGCTAAATTCAACAATAACCAAATTTTATTTTATTTATAAGCTATGTATAATCAATTTCAGTCAAGATTTCACTTAATTAATTTTGTCATTTCTGGTATCTTAAGTTCATTGCTTATAAAAATATTGATACTTTGGCCAGGCGTGGTGGGGCATGCCTTTAATCCCAGCACTCGGGAGGCAGAGGTAGGAGGATCGCTGAGAGTTCAAGGCCACCCTGAGACTACATAGTTAATTCCAGGTCAGCCTGGACCAGAGTGAGACCCTACCTCTCAAAACCAAGAAAAAAAAAATTGATACTTAAGACATGGTTCCTGCCCTAGAAAAATAATCTTAATCTTAAATTGCTCTTCTGCTTCAAGTTTGGGCCATTGGTATACAGACTAGCCAAAGTTGTTTTCAAACACAGATGCCAAGTTTTTATACTGTCTTGTCTTTTTTCTGGCATACAACTTCTAGATTAAATCAATTGCCTTAAAGTTACTGATAAAATAATTGATAAAATATTGTTTTCAGGGCTACTAAAATGTTCTGCCTATACTTATAACTGCCAGATACTTAAAAGATAGAATGTGTATGTTTTCTATGTTCCAGACATAGCTTTCACTGTCACCTGACAACTAAACTTAAATATTAATCAGAATGATTTTAAACTATTGTGTCATTCTCTAACCAGATCTGCTTTGCTAACCAGATATGTTTTACACCTTTTTAACTAATCTGTTTTACTAATCAGATATGTACAGTCTATCTGAGTGATTAATAACCATATGTAGTAGCCAAAATAAATTAGAAATATTGGAGTCAAAAGGATGACCAATATTTTGGTTCCTGCTCCCAGGTCAGAAGGCCACAGGAGATGATGGGACACTTTTAGCCTCTGGTAAGTTACCTATCTTCTTGATCAGAGAGGATATGGAGATCCAGAGATGAATTCCAAGTCAGTGTATCTGCAACAGGAGAGTCACATCTGAGGAAAATCAGTCCTCCAGGCATCCCTAAAGAGGAAGGGCCACTTGTTCAGCATGTCTTGGACTTATCCTAGCAGATGACAATGCTGAGAGTCATAGAACTCCTCACAGGTCCTTAAAAATGTCTCCTACAGTGCCATTATTGACCTCCAAAATATACACTTAATTCTGGCAGCCTACATGGTCTTAATCACAATATAAACAAAGATTCAGACTAATAGACTCCCCTATCTGATGCTGACTTACAATACTAAACTCTAACATTAACTCATACCTGCTGCCTCTGTCTGTCCCTGATTAACTTCACCTACCCTGCTCCTCCCACTTAACTTAGCCAGAATCAGAACAATTCCTCAGGCCCCCTCTGCCTTAGCCCTTACCCTACCCATTCAGGGATAAGTACACTGCCATCCCAATGGGCACTCTCAAACTTAAACTCTCTCATGTTCCTATTCTTCCCCTGATCCCAAAATGCTCCTCTTGAATACACTGATGCCCCTTCTGCCTCCTCTCTCTTGACCCAAACCCTCTAACCCTTGCCCCTGAGCGCTCATTCTCTCCTTGTGCCTGGCATTTTGATGTCATAACAAGCTCCTTAATTCTTCCTTCTGTCCTCCCATTGTGTTTGCAGAGTCCATCTCCCTCACCTTCTCTATAACAGATGTCGCCAGTGACTACCCAGAAGCCAGCTCAAAATAGGGATGATACAAGAGAAGTCTCTGTTTCATTCAGGACCAGGTTGTAACAGCCACCATGAAACTGCCTCCTCATCACCTGCCCTGAAGGGAGACCCATGGGCCATATTATCCAGCCTCTCCCATAAGAAATCTCACTCAACCATTTGGTCAGCATGAAGAAATTAACCTTCATCTCTTATCATTAACAAGAGACTGGAATGTTAGGTCAGACAGATCCCAAAATGGAGTCACTAAGGACAGCAGGATGGTGCCAGAGACATAAGGAAGTGAATTATCCAAATTCCTCAAGAAACTGTCCAGCCATTATACCCTCCTTGCCTGCAATGCTCCCAGGTCATGGTTTCCTGCCCCCTTATTTTGTAAATTACCTGGTCATTGTTCTGATGTCACACCCTGGCTATCTTGTTCAGCTCTTCCTTTCCTCACCTTCCCCCAACTGACCCCATAAAGCCCACTACCTGAGGAACTCTGGGGAACTGGTTGTGATCCAGTCAGCTTGTCCTTTTCCTGAATAAAAGCTTTCATCTTTGCCTCAGAGTGGTTTGCATGGTTGTGGTCATGCCCAAAACTTACAGTCCTCAATTCTGAATATATGCCACAGAACATCTCTCTTAAAGCCTTTATCCTGTTTGTATTCATATGGTGTCTAAAATATATCAAATACTTGATAAATACTAATTTTTCTCTCTCCTTTCTGGTTTATCATTTGGGTCCATATATGTGGCTAGTGTTCCCTGAAGGAATGCCCATTATCCTACCAGCTATTTCCCACTGTGAGTAATAACTTGACATTCAAGTTTATAAAGCATTGGCTGATGTTGGCTACAGAGCCAGGTCCCCCGAGCCTAGCTGCACATGACATTGTTTGTAGTGCTGTATTAGGTTCCAGGGACTGCTGTGATAAATTGCCATAAGTTTAGAGGGCTTAAAACAACAGATTTAGGGCTGGAGAGACAGTTTAGCAGTTAAGGTGCTTGTCTGCAAAGCCTAAGGACCCAGGTTTGATTGCCTAGTACCCACATAATCCAGATGCCCAAGGTGGCACATGTGTCTGGAATTTGTTTGCAGTGGCTGGAGGCCCTGACATGCCCATTCTCCTAGAACATACATACACACATGTAAATAAATAAGTAAACAAATAAATACAACAATTTTAGTGTCTGGAGGCTAGAAACCTGAAATAAAGTGTCAGCAAGGCTGTGTCTGAAGCCTTTGGGGGAGGCCCCTTCTTGCCTCTTCCTAGCTTCTGATGATTGCTGGTAATACTCGGAGTTCCTTGGCTGGAAGATTAATCACTCCAATCTGCCTCAATATGACTATGTCTTATTTCCTTCTTTTTTTTCAAGGAAGGGTTGCACTCTAGCTCAGGCTGACCTGGAATTCACTATGTAGTCTCAGGCTGGCCTTGAACTCATGGCCATCCTCCTACCTCTGCTTCCTGAGTGCTGGGATTAAAGGTGTGCACCACCATGCCTGGCTGGAATTTCCTTCTTATGATGGATGACATCACCATGAGTGAAAGATTTCATCTATCCAGTATGACTTACTTTAACCAAACCAAGTACATCCATGATGACCTTGTTGCCAAACAAGATCACATTCTGAGGTTCTAGGAGATATGAATTTTGGAGGGAAACTGTTCAGCGCAGTATAAATTTCCCTTAGTCATCATTAAATGTATGTGCCTGTGACTAAACGAGACACAAAGGATTCCTCCCTGTGTTACTAACCCATGTGAGATAGTAGGAGATGATAGATCTCAAATCAAGTACACTCTTCTTCAGAAGTAATAACATTAATAATAACATTGTTTAGAAGTAATAGCATTTTGCTAACATGAAAGAGTATTGTCTTACTCTAGTCAGGCTGTTGCAACAAAATATCTTGTACTGTGTAATTTACAAAAAATAGAAATGTACCAGCCGCAGGGTACTTTCTATGCTGCGGCAAGGTAGGAACAGATCCTTAGAGAAACTGCAATCAAAGGGCTCTGCCAGGAAGGGTAAAAACTCAACACAACCAGATGCCAAACCTTAGAGCACTGCCTGCACCCCACCTAAAGAACACGGAAACTCAGGAGCCACGCGAACACCCCACCAGAGCTGACTTGAGCTGAAACAAGTCAACGTAAATGACACCAGGCTGAGGCCATACATGCTAGTAAGTTGTATGTAGCAAAGCTAAATACAAGTGTGACTATGGCTCCCGGAGAGCCTCAGACATTGAAATCCATGAGGAGTGGAGAACAGCCACTCAGCATGCTTGGAAGGCAGGAGCTGGCACAGTGTGTGCTGTTCTGAGGTGAATCCCCACGCTGTGGGCTGGGAAACTGCTAAGGGAAGACCGACCCTGCAGACACCTGGGCAGAAATTCAACTCAGTTGGTAACTTGTTAGAATTCCACAGAGACTCTGCATAATATCCGCTCCGGTGTAATAGGTTTGAGCTATTAGCAGAGGCTCTCTTATAAGCAGACAAGACAGTTCATGGGGGCAAGGGAATTACCACTTACCCCAGCAAAGAAATTTCAACATCACTTCATAATAATAAAACCTTGAAAACCCTGAGAGTACATAGTGAGTTCCAGGTCAGCCTGGGCTAGAGTGAGACCTTACCTCGAAAAACCAAAAAAAAAAAAAAAAAAAAAAAAAAAAACCACCTTGAAAAAACTAGAAATTGAAGGGACACACTTCAAAATATAAGCTACATATGACAAACCTATAGCCAACATTATACCAAGTGGAGAAAAACTGTAAGTGTTCATCTGAAATCAGAAACAAGCCAAAGGTGCACACTCTTTCCACTCTGATTCGATTTGGTACTTGAAATGTCAGCCAAAGCAATAAGGCACATGAAGTAAATGAAGATATAGGTAAGCAAGGAAGATATGATGAAATGATTCTATGCCTAAAAAGCCCTAATGATCCCACCAGAAAAAAACTCTTAAAGCTAATAAATACCTTTAGCAAAGTAGTATGATGCAAAATCAACATACAAAACACAGAAGCATTTCTATGCTCCAATGTCAACACACACACAGAGAAAGAAATTAGAAAAATAATTCTATTCATAATACTCTCAAAAAGAGGATAAATATCTAACTAAAGATGGGAAATTCTTGTATGACGAAAACTTTAAAACACTGAAGAAAGAAATTGAACAAGGTATATGTATTGGCAGAATTACTATTATCAAAATAGCTGTAATAAAAACAGCATGGTACTGGCACAAAGAATAAACATGTAGACCAATGGAATAAAACAGGGTACCCATACACAATAAACCCACACAGCTATAGTTACCTAATTTTTGTTAAAGAATATACATTGGAGAAAAAACAGGCTCTTCAGCCAATGGTGCTGGGAAAATTGAGTATTAAATTGAATATAGAAAATGAAACTAGATGTTTATCTCATACCCTGTACAAAAAGTAATTCAAGGGATGTGGGGATATAATCCAGTTATATCCCTCCTAGGAATATGCAGAAAGGAATCTAAGTCAGCATGTTGTGAGATACCTATGTATCTGAGTTCATCTTGTCACTACTCACTATAGCCAAGTTCCCAAATCAACCTCAGTGTTCATCAATAAAGCAAAATGTCTGCATGCACACATACTCAGCCTTAGGATCGAAACTTGCAGGAAAATGGGTGGAACTGGAAATCATAATTTTAAGCAAAGTAAGCCAGACCCAGAAAGACAAATACCACATTTTCTAACATGTGAAACGTAAGGTGTGTGTGTGTGTGTGTGTGTGTGTGTGTGTGTGTGTGTGTGTGTGTAAATGATAAGAAAACAGAAAAAGGACCTTTTGGGAAAGGAAAGAGGAGGAACAGGATGGAGGAGGGAGGAATAGGAGAAGGTGGTGGAGAGTGAATATAGTCAAAGTCCATAATACATTTGATCAAATGTCATCATGAAATCCATCACTTTGTACAATGAATAAATACCAGTAAGAAGGAAATATTGAAAGAAGAGTTGAAAATAAATAAAAGGAAAAATATTTTCAGATTGAAGACATTTTATTTTGTGAATAGACTACCCATTATCTAATTCCTAATGGCTTGAAGTTTTCTTCTTGCTTGATGACAAGTATATTTGTATTCAATATTTTACATGTGATTAAATGATGAGGGTGTGTGTGTGTGTGTGTGTGTGTGTGTGAACTCCCATGGGTCTAGGTAAGTCTTATTTGCATTATAAAAGGTTCCCAGTTCGACTCTCCAGGACCCATGTAAGTCAGATGCACAAGAGGGCACATGCATCTGGAATTTGTTTGCAGTGGATGGAGGCCCTGGAATATCTGTTCTCTCCCTCTCCCTCCCTCTAAGGTAGTGCAACAAGTCCTTAAAATATATGCCTAGGAGTGGTATATCTGGATCATATGGTAACTCTATTTTTAGCTGTCTCAGAAACCTGCACACCAATCTCCACAATGGCTGTACCAGTTTACATTCCAACCAACATGTAGAAGGGTTCCTCTTCTTCAGTAGCCTTGCCAGTATTTGTTGTAGCTTGTTTTCTTGATGATAGCCATTCTCAAAAGAGTGAGATGGAATCTCAAAGTAGTTTTAATTTGCATTTCCCTGATGGCTAAGGATGTGGAACACTTTTTAGATGTTTATAGGCTATCGGTATTTCTTCTTTTGAGAACTTTCTATTTAGTTCCATAGTCTATTTTTAATTGGTTTGTTTGATTTCTTATTATTTAGTTTTTTGAATTTTTTGTATATCCTGTATATTAATCCTCTGTCAGATATACAGCTGGCAAAGATTTTCTCCCATTCTATAGATTGTCTCCTTGCTCTATTCAGTGTCCTTTGCTATACAAAAGATTTTTAATTTCTTGAGGTCCCAGTGTTTGGTTAGTGGTTTTACTTCCTGAGCAACCTGGGTTATATATTGAGGAAGTCATTTCCTATGCCAATATGTTGAAGGGTCTCCCCAACTTTTTCCTCTACCAGTTTTAGACTTTCAGGTCTGATATTAAGGTCTTTGGTCCATTTGGACTTGATTATTGTGCATGGGGAAAGATAAGGATCTATTTTCTTCCTTCTACATATAGATATCCAGTTTTTCCAACACCATTTGTTAAGGAGACTTCTTTTCTCTGGTGAATATCTTTGGCATTTTTGTCAAAAATCAGATGGCTGTAACTTCCTGACATATATCAGGGCCCTCTATTCTGTTTCATTGATCTATGTGTCTGTTTTTGTGTCAGTACCTGCTGTTTTTGTTACTATGGTTCTGTAATGTAGGTTAAAATCAGGAATAGTGATACCACCAGCCTTATTTGTGTTGCTCAAAATTACTTTGGTTATTGGAGGTTTATTGTGCTTCCAAATGAATTTTAGACTTGTTTTTTCTCTTTCCATGAAGAATGTCATTGGAATTTTTTTGTTTTTGTTTTTGTTTTTTGAGGTAGGGTCTCTCTGTAGCTCAGGCTGACCTGGAATTCCCTATGTACTCTCAGGGTGGCCTCAAATTCATGGTGATCCTCCTACCTCTGTCTCCCGAGTGCTGGGATTAAAGGCGTGCACCACCACACCTGGCATGCCATTGCAACTTTTAAAATTTTGTCTATTTTAATTAATTTATTATTTATTTGAAAGAAACATAGAGAGAAAGAGAGAGAGAGAGAGAGAGAGAGAGAGAGAATAGATGCACCAGGGTCTCCAGCCACTGCAAATGAACTCCAGACACATGTGCCACCTTGTGTATCTGGCTTATGTGGACACTGGGCAATCAAGCTTCTAACCGGGGTCCTTAGGCTTCACAGGCAAGCACTTAACTGCTAAGCCATCTCTCCAGCCTGCTATTGGAATTTTGATGAATATTGCATTATGTATGTAAATTGTTTTTGGTAAAATTGCCATTTTCACAATATTGATTCTTCCAATCCAAGAACATGGGATGTCTTTCCATTTGCTAGTGTCTTCTGCAATTTCTAACTTGAGTGTTTTAAAGTTTTCATTGTAGAGATCCTTCACTTCTTTGGTTAGTTTTATTCCAAGATACTTTATTCTTTTTAAAGCAATTGTGAATGGAAGTGAGTCCCTCAGCATGTTTGTTGTTAGTATATAGGAAAGCTACTGATTTCTGTGTATTTATTTTGTATCCTGCTATGTTGCTAAAAGTGTTTATCAGCTCTAGCAGTTTTTTGGTAGTCTTTAGGGTCCTTTATGTATAGAATCATATAATCTCCAAATAATGATAGTTTGATCTCTTTCTGTCCAATTGACATCCCGTTTATGTGTGTCTCTTCCTTATTTCTGTAGCTAAGACTCCCAGTACTATATTAAATACAAGTGGGGACAGTTGACACCCTTGTCTTGTTCCTGATCTTAGTGGAAAAACTTCAAGTTTTTCTCCATTTAGTATTATGTTGTCTGTACATTTGTCATAAATAGTCTTTATTATGTTGACATATGTTCCTCCTATTCCCAGTTCCTTTATAACTTTTACCATGAAGGGATGTTGGATTTTGCCAAATGCCTTTTCTGCTTTTCTGATCATGTAATTTTTGTCTTTCAGTCCATTTATATTGTGTGTTCATTTATTGATTTGCATATGTTGAACAATCCCTGTATCTCTGGGATAAAACCTATTTGGTTGGGGTGAATGATCTTTCTGATATATTCTTGTATTCTGCTTGCCAGTATTTTGTTGGGAATTTTTGCATCTATGTTCACAATGGAGTTTAGCCTATAATTTTCTTTTTTTTGTTCTATCTTTGTCTGGTTTTGGTATCAGGGCAATGCTGGCTATGTAGAGGGAGTTTGGTAGCATTCCTTCCTTCTCTATTTTATGGAAAAGTTTGAGAAGAATTGTTGTTAGTTGTTACATGAAGGTCCTGTAAAATTTACCCGTGAAAACATTTGGGCCTCAACTTTTTTTAGTTGGGAGATTTTTTTTTTTTTTTTGGTTTTTCGAGGTAGGGTCTCACTCTGGCCCAGGATGACCTGGAATTAACTATGTAGTCTCAGGGTGGCCTTGAACTCACGGCAATCCTCCTACCTCTGCCTCCCGAGTGCTGGGATTAAAGGTGTGCGCCACCACGCCCGGCTTAGTTGGGAGATTTTATTAACTGTTTTTTTAAATTGACATACTTACTGAAGGGTTAATAACTTTCCCTGAAAACCAGAGGGAACTAAAGGGTTAATAACTATCTCTAAGACTAGAAGATCATAAAGAAGCAGCCTTGACAGTCCTGACAACTGCCCTGATTGATAATATTCCCTTAGCTTCGAAAACCTTGAAGGAACAGAAACCATCTGAAGGGATATCCTCCCTAGACAACTTTGTTTAAAAAGCTTATTCTTTTCAATGACACAAATAACTTCAGTTCCTTATCTACTTCTCTTGTACCTGCAGCTGATATAGTCAGTTAGGATCCTCCTTATAAGTTTGAACTCCTGCCTGACTCAGTGCTTCAGCCTTCATCCCATGGGAAGGCTGCTGTCCCTCGCTGTTTCTCTCAATAAACTGTCTGTAGATATCAAGTCCAGTGTTCTCTTTCACTTTTCTCTTACACTTTCCTTAACACTTACAGACTATAAACCATGATAATTCCCTCCCCTTCCCCACTTTCCCTTCACAAATCCACACTCCATCATATCCGCTCCCTCTCTCCATTAGTCTGTCTTTTATTTTGATGTCATCATCTTTTCCTCCTATTATGAGGATATTGTGAAGGTAGTGCTAGGCACTCTGAGAGGTCATGGATATCCAGGCCAATTTCTGTCTGGGCAGTTGCATTGTAAGCAGTATTTCCCTTTCTTTGGCTCTTACATTCTTTCCACCACCTCTTCCTCAATGGACCCTGAGCCTTAGAAGGTGTGATAGAGATGTTTCAGTGCTGAACACTCCTCTATCACTTCTTCTTAGCAGTATGGTGCCTTTGGGATCATACCATTGGTCGCTGCCATCTGAAAAGCAAAGCTTCTCTAACCCAAAACTGAGAGTAGCATTAATATATGGGTATGAAAGCTAAGTAAAGTGCTTACAGGACAGTTTGGTGGGCATAATATATGCATTTACCCAGACAAGACCAGGTGTTACATTCCTAAGGCTCATGACCTCCCACACCATAGGCTTTTGATTAATTTTTCAATACCAGGCATGTATTCCTTCCCATAGCACAGACCAATTAGACATCAATTGGTTTCCCCATAATAGACATGCCACTATTGCACCTGTTGGCTCATTTGGCCTGGCTGGCCAAACTTGAGGCTTGCAGTGTTCACTGTTTTCAGCACTGATGGCTTCTGTTTCCCATAGGGCTGCATGCTGGGCAGTTTTTTCCAGCTTTCTGTCAGCTGACCTACCAAGAGAAGTTTTTCAGCTCAGCCCCAGTTTGATTTCTTGGTGATCTTGCAGCCCAGGCATGTGAAGTCTTCAGCAATAGGGACTTATCATCTATTCCTGGTGGGAAACCAAGAGCCTTGGCAATAGCCTGTAATGTTGTGGGCCATCAGGGACCTCCTTGGCCAACAACTTACTGGAAGGTATCTCATCCCTGGCACTGAAATTTTTCTAGTAACAGTCTATGGTTCAGGGTAGGAGTTTAAGGTGCCAAGTGTAGCTTTTGCACACTAAAAAAAAAAAGAAGAAGAAGCAACTCTAGGTGTTGAGTTTGCCTGCTATTCAAGTATTTTAATAGGCTGGTTGGAGCAATTTACTGGCAAATTCTAAAACTCAAGTAAGCAATATACACATTCAATCAAAGCCTGCACATAATATTTATACAATAGTGGGGATTAAAACAAACAGATAACCTTATAAAGCCAAAGTCCCTAAGGGTGTGTGTTGCTCTATACCCTGAATCTTGTCAACTGGGAGGTTGAGCTTTCTGTTCTGCAATGGGTTCCATGTCAGCCTGGATGTGAATGAGACCCTGCCCCCAATAATTACAGAAGAAAAAGACAATGTCTAACTTGGGGCTGGAGAGATGGCTAAGTGGTTAAGGCATTGGCTTGCAAAGCCAAAGGTTCCCAGTTCAACTCTCCAGGACCCATGTAAGCCAGATACACAAGGGGGCACATGCATCTGGAATTTGTTTGCAGTGGATGGAGGCCCTGGAATATCTGTTCTCTCCCTCTCCCTCCCTCTTTCTGTCTCTCAAATAAATAAATAAATAAATAAAATATTTTAAAATTTTTTTAAAAAGACAAAGACAAAGGCCCTATAATCAGGAACCATCAAAGGCAACAATAGCCAAGCCCAAAATACAGCTTAATTGAGAATGGTAAAGCCAACCAAGAATATGTAACCCATAACCTGCCCTGACATGGAAAGAGAGATTAGCACTTCCAGTGCAGGATTTTGTACCTGCTTTTTTGTCAGTCAGCCTCATTACCTTTTGGGGATGGCTTCAAATCTCACCAATGTTGAGTGCCCACCTTGATCCCTCTGTGTTGTGCTGTAGACCTGGTGTTCTGATCATCTGTGCTGGATGTTCTGCTGCCAGGCACTGAGTGAGTTCTCTGGTGGTTCACTGAGGCACTGATAGTTGGGGTATGGGAGAGGGCAGGATGCCTAGAGTTGTACCTGAGCTGTTTAGCTGGTCCCCTGGGTACTCTCCTTCAGCAGCTGCTCAGCTGGCCCATGCTATCTTCCGCTTCAGTTTTCTTGACTTTGGGAGAAGGCTGATGCAAGTGGAAAATCCCCTCACTTGGTTTCTGCTCCTGAAGCTTGGTGCCAGCTGATCGCACGGGTGCATGGTTCTGGCCACTGGTGCCTCAGCAGGATTCTGGCTGGTTTCCTCCTTTCTGAAAGATGTTAGTCTCTCCTGCTTCTCTGCTGTGATTGATCATAACTTATACACCTTCACTTTTTGGAAGAAGAGTGTATTTTGCCTTTTTGGTTTATTTCCCTCCCTAGTTTGGTTTGGTATGGCTCCTATGCCACCATCTGACCTAGAAGTCCTTATTAACTGTTTTGATTTAGTGCTTATAATATGTCTGTTTCAATGGTGTGTCTCATCTTGATTTAATTTTAGTAGTCATATAAATCAAGGAAATCATCCATTTCTTTCAGATTTTTTAACTTAGTGGAGCATATGTTCTTAAAAGTATGTCCTCATGATTTTTTGAATTTCATTGGTATTTGTTGTAATCATGCCTATTTAATATCTAATTCTATTGATTTGTGTCTCTTCTCTTTTTCTTTTGGTCCAGTTTGCGAAGGGTTTATCAACATTGTTTATCTTTTCAAAGAACCAACTCTATCTCCTTGGTTCTTTTTGTTTGTTTGTTTGTTTGTTTCTATTTCATTAATTTCTTTCCTAATCTTAATATTTCTTACCATCTACTAATTTTTGGTTTGTCTTATTCTCTTTTTTCCAAGGTCTTAAGATGAAGCATTAAGTTGTTTACTTGTGACCTTTCTAGTTTCTTAATATAGGCACTTGAAGCTATAAAGTTCCCTCTTAGGACTGCATTCATTGTGTCCCAAAAGTCTTGGTATGTTGTGTTCTCATAATCATGTGATTCTATGAATTTTTTATTTCCTTATTGATTTCTTGATTGACCCATTCATCATTTAGTAGTGTATTCTTTAGTTTCCATAATTTTGTGTATGTTCTATAGCTTTTCTTGCTGTTGATTTGCAGTTTAATCCCATGTGATCAGATAGAGTGCCAAGAATTACTTCAATTTTCTTGTATTTGTTAAAATTTGCTTTGTGTTCAAATATGTGGTCGATTTTAGAGAATATTCTATGTCCTGCTGAAAAGTATGTGTGTTCTGAAGTATTTGGATGGAATGTTCTGTAGATATCTGTTAGGTCTATTTGTTTAAGAGCTCATTTAATCCAGGTACATCTTTGTTTATTTTTTGCTGGGATGACCTATCAATTGATGAGAGTGAGGTATGGAAGTCACCCACTACAATTGTGTTTGGGGTTATCTGTGACCTTAAGTTAAACACTGTTTGTTTGATGAAATTGGGAGCCCCAGTGTTAGGTGCATATATGTTTAGGATTGTAATGTCCTCCTGTTGGAGTGTAACCTGGAGAATCAAACCAGTGTCCTTATGCTTCATAGGCATGTGCCTTAACTACTAAGCCATCTCTCCAGCCCAATAATTTTTTTTTCGAGGTAGGGTCTCACTCTAGCCCAGGCTGACCTGGAACTATGTAGTCTCAGGGTGGCCTCAAACTCACAGCAATCCTCCTACCTCTGCCTCCCAAGTACTGCGATTAAAGGTGTGCACCACCATGCCCGGCACCAATATTTTATTTATTTACTTTATTTATTAGAGACAGAGAGAGGGAAAGAGAGAGAGAGGGAGAGGGAGGATGGGCGCGCCCAGGGCCTCTAGCCACTGCAAACACCAGACTTGTGTGCCCCCTTGTGCATCTGGCTTACATGGGACCTGGAGAATCGAACTGGAGCCTTCCAACTAATTTGTCTTTCTCTTTGTTGGTCTATTTAGATCTGCCATCTGGTCTTCTAGTTTAGATATTCTGTCCTGTCCTTGATTTATTCTATTGGTGAGCCTTTCTACAGAGTTTTATATTTGGCTTACTCTGTTTTTCATTTCTAGTATTTCTGATTGGTATTTTTTCATTATTTCTATTTCCTTACTCATGCCTTCTATTGACCTCCTTATATCATTAATTTGATTTCCTGTGTTCTCTTGGGATTCCTTCAGGAGTTGTTTTCTTCTTTGATTTCTTTGCACATAGATAGAGTCATCTTTTTGAAATCTTTGTCAGGCATTTCATCTAAATCAATCTCACTGGTGGTCATGTCTGATGGATTTATAATTTATGGTGGAATTATATTGTCTTGATTTTATGTGTTTCTTGTATTATAATGTAGAGATTTTTGCACCTTGAGTTAATTTGATGTTGGGCTTTTCTAATTATCTACAGTATTCTTAGATATGTAAATCTGACTATATATATCTTCAGGGTAGGAGTTGAAGGTGCCAGGTGTGGCTCTTATATTGTTCCCAGAGTAACAGCAGAAGTGACCCTAGGTGTTGAGTTTGCCTGCTTTTGCAAGCATTCTAGTAGGCTGGGTGGGGCAAATTCCTGGGACATTCTAAAATTCATCTGAGCAATAAACACATTCAATCAAAACCAGTTCAGAGTACTTATGCTAGAGTGGGAATTAAAACAAACAGATAATCTAATAAAGCCAAGTTCCTAAGGGCGTGTGTTATCCCACACCCTTAATCTTATCAACTGGGAGGCTAAGATTTCTGGTCTGAAATGGGTTCCAGGTCAGCCTGGGTCTGAGTGAGACCCTGCCCCCAATAATGACAGAAGAAATGACAAATGCCCTATAAATCAGGAAGCATCAAAAACAACAATAGCCAACACCAAAATACAGCTTATTTGAGAATAGTAAAGCCAACCAAGAATACATCAGTCAAATCTAACACATAACCTGCCCTGACATGGAACGGGAGATTAGCACTTCCAGTGCAAGCCTATGTACTTGGCTTTGGGTAAGTAGGCCCTGTTACCTTTTGGAATGGCTTCCAATCTCACCAATGCTGAGTTCCCACCTTGTTCTCTCTCTTGTGCTGTGGACTTGGTTAGGCTGATTGGGTCGCTGGATCTGGTGTTCTGATTGGTTGTGCTGGATGCTATGGGGACAGGGTGGGGGTTGATGAGTTCTCAGGTGGTTCCTGGCACTGGTAGTTAGGGGATGGGAAGCTGGGCTATGATGCCTGAAGTTGTATAGGAGCTACTCAGCTAGTCCTGTTTGTGTTCTCCTTCAGCAGCTACTCAGCTGGTCCCTGCTATCTTTGCCTTCAGGTTTCTTTACTTTGCTGTCCATCATTTTTTGAGTCAGAGTCTTTCTCATTGGTCTGGACTTCACCAATTAGGCTAGACTGGTTGACCAATGAGCCTCAGTGTGTCTCCCTAGTGCTAGGATTGCAGGCACATGCCACCATACCTGATTTCTGTGTGTGGGGGGGTACTGAGGATTGAAATTAGGTCCTCATGTCTGCTTGTGCAGCAAGCAATTTAGCAACTGAGCCATCTCCTAAGCACTGGGGTGGATTTTCATTCCTCTTCTAGATGAATCACATCCTATGTTGACATCTGAAATCTGCAGAGTAAATTAAAATTTAATCCAAAATAGTACATATGAATGTGGGGGGTAAGGGAAGAGAGGGTAAGAGAGAAAGAAAAACCATGCTAATTCATGCAAAAATATATTCAACAGATAGAGGTAACAGATACAGATATTGGCAGAATATATAGTGGCCAAGTGTTAAAATCAATAGTTAGACAAATGTAAGATCAAAGGTAAATACTATCAACATAGAATTTGCTAGAAAATAAAAATGAGTCTGGATATTGCAAAATGGTTCAATTATTATAGATTTTGGTGACCTATTTAAAAGCTCTAATTCATAACGCATTGACTACTGTATTGGCTCTGTTATCATCATACTACAGATGAATTACTAAATGGTGGCTTTCCAGTAGCAAGACCTTTTATTTTTTTCTACTCTGCTTTGACTGATGAGGATGTTATCACGGAGTATCAAGCTTTCCTTGTCTGTATCTGTGATTGACTAAAATAAAGACTTATTTTCAGCTCTTGCTCTTAGGACCAGTAGATCATGAAAATGCAATCCCACTGAAGCAATCCACAAGTAGAAGCCCTGGGTAACGGCTTGAAAATGCTGACTGAAGACTCATGGTGATTTGTGTTCTTTCATTCCTTACACACCACCATATATTTGCAGCTTCACATAATCACTATTTTGTCCTTAAATCTTTGAAGTGGAAAAATTTCAGTTGATAGTATAATTCATTTGACTAGTAAGGGCAAAAAATATTTTGGGTACTTGTGTTTTCTCCATGTTCTCTTTATACCTCTTGTATTCTGTATTATGCATGGAGCATAAATGATTGCCATGCTATTCAGTTACCTTCTTGTTGCTGGGACAAAACACCTGACCAGCCAGGCGTGGTAACATATGCTTTTAATCCCAGCACTCAGGAGGCAGAAGTAGGAGGATCACTATGAGTTTGAGGCCACCCTGAGACTACATAGTGAATTCCAGGTCAGCCTGGGATAGAGTGAGGCCCTACCTTGAAAAAAAAATACCTTACCAGAAATAGCTTATAGGAGGAAAGGGTTTATTGCAGGTTTACTGTTTCTAGGGGAAGCTTCATCATGGCAGAGACAGCTGGTTCACAACCTTGTACATCCACAGCAGAGATAACAAAGAGCCAGAGCTCAAGTGGGCTCAGAACACACAGCAGGCTAGACTCAAGATCCTCCTCCAGTATCACACCTCCTCCAGCAGGACTCTGCTTGCTGGAGACTAAGGAGGAAGCTTAATAAAAAAATACCAGAGGCTATGGGGTACATTTACATTCAAACCAACACACATGCTCCATTTGGTTTTGGAGGGTATTTTTTTGCTTGTAAAATTTTTAGTACCCATGTGGGAAACACACAGTGGTCTTCTATGGGCCTATTGTAGCAGGTCACAATGACGCTGCAGTGGAGGCTGGAGAGATGCCACCTGGTAAATTCAGGCCTGGGAGAGATTCAGGGGTCTGACAGGAGGAAAAGGGAACAGAAGCCATGACAAAGCCCTGAGGAAAGTATTATCTGTTGGCTCCATTCCTCCAGCTGCCTTCCATCCTGCTAAAAGGACCAGTCTTTCTAAGTACATGTGCTGTTGTCTTTGTATGGCCTTCTCTCCTTTAAAAAATATTTATTTATTTATTTGAGAGAGAGAGAGTGAAAGGTAGAGAGAGAAGAGAGACAGAGAGAGAAAGAGAGAGAGAGAGAGAGGCAGAATGGGCACACCAGGGCCTCTAGCCACTGCAAAGGAACTCTTGACACATGCTCCATCTTGTGCATCTGGCTTACGTGGGTACTGGGGCATCAAACTTGGGTCCTTAGGCTTCACACACAAGCACCTTAACAGCTAAGCCATCTTACCAGCCTGCTTTCTCTCTTTTCTGTGTGTGTTGGGGGGAGGGGTCTTCATTTTCCTGATCTCATGACTATCCCAAGGCATTTGCCACCAGACAATGTTGGAGCATATCTCCCAAAATCTTCCTGAAAAGGAGCACACAGGAGATTTCTTTTTGAGGTCTTATGTGTCTGAATTGTTCTTTTTTTAAAATAACTTTTTAAAAATTTATTCATTTGAGAGAGAGAGAGAGGAAGAGAGAAAGAGGCAGATAGAGAATTGGTGTGTCAGGGCCTCCAGCTGCTGCAAACAAACTCCAGACACATGTAGCACGTTGTTCATCTGGCTTATGTGGGTACTGGGAGTTGAACCTGGGTCCTTTGGCTTTGCAACCAAATGCCTTAACCACTAAGCAATCTCTCCAGCCCTGAATTGTTCTTTATTTCATAACCAAATCATTGGTGTTAGTCTGGGAATAGTCTCCTAGTCTCAGAGTGTGAAGGCAACAATCTGCTTCCAGTGTGGTTGTTGAGAACTCCGCTAATATTTTCATTTTTGCCTTCTTTATTAGTAGCCTAATCCTTCCCTACCTTGGAATCTCCTAGAATTTACTTTTGATATATACCTTCTTTGTACGTATTATCCTGTATAAACTGAGACTATCTAGAAAGATATTTGAAGTTTTCTCTTAAATCCTACTCTTTTCTGTTTGTTTAGGTCTCTGTTTGGAGGCTCAAGTCAAATGTTGAGTGTTCTCTGGTTGTTCCTTCATCATAGTGAGTCACTAAGTCTCAGTGGTTTCTTCTCTTTCAGTGACAATGGAGTGACAGTGATATATTCTTCTACTAAAACAAACAAACAAAAAACACAGGAATTTATCAAACAATGGTCTTGAGACATTCAGCATGGTAGCACTAGACCATGAACCCTGAGGACAGAAAAATACATGAAGTACTGCACATATTTTAGCCTGAGGGTTTGCCTGTAGTCACAGGCCACAAGATTAACATTAATATATTAATTGTGGGCTAGAAAGATGGCTTAGTGGTTAAGGTGCTTGCCTAAAAAGACTAACAATCCAGGTTCAATTCCCAATGCCAAAGGACCTAGGTTCTATTCCCCAGTACCCACATAAAATCAGTTGTACAAGATAGTGCATGCATCTGGAGTTCATTTGCAATGGTTGGAGGCTCTAGCACACTCATTCTCTCCCTCCCTCCCTCTCTCTCTTTCTTTCTACATATCTTCCTGTTTTTCTCTCTCTCAAATAAATAAATAAGTAAATAACATATTTTTTAAAAGAATGAAGTTTGAGAACTTGTATTATTTGATTTTTAAGCCTCATAATAAATTATAGTTGTCAAAACAGTGAAGAAAAGTAAATGTAGAGGCTCAAGAGATGGCTTAGCAGTTAGGGTGCTTGCATACAAAGCCAAAGGACCAAGGTTCAGTTCCTCAGTACCCACATAAAGCCACATGCACAAGGTGGTGCATGCATCTGGAGTTCATTTGCAGTGGCTAGAGGCCCTGGCATGCCCATTTCTCTCTCTCTATCTGCCTCTCTTTCTCACACACTCATATAAGTAAATAAAAATAAAATTTTTAGGGCTGGAGAGATGGCTTAGCAGTTTAGGCATTTGCCTGCAAAGCCTAAGGACCCATGCTCAAGTCCCCATTATCCACATAAAGCCAGATCCAAAAGGTGGCACATGTATCTGGAGCTTGTTTGCAGTGGCTCGAGGCCCTGGTGAACCCATTCTCTCTCTCTTTCTATCTCTCTCTATATCTGCCTCTCTCAAACAAAATTATATTATACACACACACACACACACACACACACACACATACACATATATATATACACACACATATACACACATATATATTAAAAGTAAATGTATAGAATGATGGGAAATTAGACATAGGATCATATATGACATATATGACCAATTGTTATTTTGGGTCTGTGTGTAGAGTATGTGTGGTGTGGTATGTGATGTGTGTGTGGTAAATGCATGTATGTGCAGATGTGCCTGCCCTGTGTGTACATGTGTAGAAGCAGGGGAGAACACTGAGTGTCCTCTCTTTTTCATTCATCCACCTATGTCCTTGAGACAGAGTCTCTTATCAACCCAGGGCTGCGATTTTTGTCAATTTTTTCAGTCAGCAACTCCCAGCCATTCTCAGATCTCCTCATGCTCTCCCCTCACAGGACTGAGGTTACATGCATGACCATGCCCAGCTGTTTATGTGGGTACTGAGGACTCAAACTGGGCAGACTCAGACCCTCACCCTACTTATTCAGCAAGCACTCTCAATTCCTGAGCCATCTTCCCAGCCCGATGTACAAAGTGACACATGCATCTGGAGTTCATTTGCAGCAGCTGGAGACCTTGGCTCACTCATATTCATTCTCTCTCTCCTTGCAAATATATAAAATATATTTTAAAAAGATTCATATAAAGACGGGAGTGGTGGAGCATGCCTTTAATCCCAGCACTCGGGAGGCAGAGGTAGGAAGATTGCCATGAGTTCGAGGCCACCCTGAGACTACATAGTTAATTCCAGGTCAGCCTGGGCCAGGGATGGAGAGATGGCTTAGCAGTTAAGGTGCTTGTCTGCAAAACCTAAGGACCCAAGTTCTATTCCCCAGGACCCATGTAAACCAGGTGCACATCATGGCGCACACATCTGGAGTTCATTTGCAGTGGCTAAGTGTCCTGTATGCCCATTCTCTCTCTCTCTCTCTTTCTCCTTCTTTCTCACTCTTTCAAATAAACAAATAAATAAAATATTTTTAAAAAGAAATAGAATTACAAGGCTTCCAAAAGAAAGCATAATAGAAAATCTCAATATAGCCACATATTTAAGAGACAAAAGCGGGCTGGAGAGATGGTTTAGTGGTTAAGGCATTTGCCTGCAAAGCCAAAGGACCCTGATTCATTTTCCTAGGACTCACATAAGCCAGATGCACAAGGAGATGCATGCATCTGGAGTTCTTTTACAGTGGCTGGAGGCCCTGATGTGCCCATTCTCTCTCTCTCTGCCTCTTTCTCTCTCCGTCTCTCTCAAATAAATAAATACAATATATTTAAGAGACAAAAGTATGAACTATAAGATAAAGTTTTCTTTCTTTTCTTTTCTTTTCTTTCTTTCTTTCTTTTTTTTTTTCTTTTTTTTTTTGAGGTAGGGCCTCACTTTAGCCCAGGCTGACTTGAAATTCACTATGTCGTCTCTGGCTGGCCTCGACTTCACAGCTATCCTCCTACCTTTCCCTCCCAAGTGCTAGAATTAGAGGCATGCACCACCATACCTGGCAGATAAAGTTTTTAAAAAATATTTTATTTATTTATTTATTTATTATTTATTTATTTATGAGAGAGAGGAAGAGGAAGAGGAAGAAAGAAAGAGAGAATGGCTGGGAGTGGTGGTGCACGCCTTTAATCCCAGCACTTGGGAGGCAGAGGTAGGAGGATCGCCGTGAGTTCAAGGCCACCCTGAGACTACATAGTGAATTCCAGGTCAGCCTGGGCCAGAGTAAGACCCTACCTCGAAAAAAAAAAAAAAAAGAGAGAGAGAGAGAATGGGCATGCCAGGGCCTCTGGCCACTGCACACGGACTCCAGATGTATGTGCCCACTTGTGCATCTATCTTACATGGGTCCTGGGGAATCAAACCAGGGTCCTTAGGCTTCACAGGCAAGTGCCTTAACTGCTAAGCCATTTCCCCAGCCCCAGATAAAGTTTTAATAATATGGACTTCTTAAAAATTTAAGGCTTTTTGTCTTCAAAAGACAAAAATGGGCTAGGGAGATGGCTCAATAGATAAAGTACCTGCTGTGGTACTCTTAAGTACCAGAGTTCAAATCCCCAGATCCCACATATAAGCCAGAAGCTGTGACATGCATGCCCTTGCACTTAGGAACACGCAGGCACACACACACACTAAATACATAAACAAATAATTTAAAAACTATATTTTATGTTTATTTATTTATTTAAGACAGAGAGATGGAAAGAGAGAGAGGGAGAGTGAGAATGGGCATGCCAGGGCCTCTATCCACTGCAAAAGAACTCCAGATACATGTGCCCCTTGTGCATCTGGCTTACATGGGACCTGGAGAATCGAACCGGTATCCTTAGGCTTCATAGGCATGTGCCTTAACTACTAAGCCATCTCTCCAGCCCAATAATTTTTTTTTTCAAGGTAGGGTCTCACTCTAGCCCAGGCTGACCTGGAACTATGTAATCTCAGGGTGGCCTCGAACTCACAGCAATCCTCCTACCTCTACCTCCCGAGTACTGCGATTAAAGGTGTGCACCACCATGCCCGGCACCAATATTTTATTTATTTAATTTATTTATTAGAGGGAAAGAGAGAGAGGGAGAATGGGTGTGCCCAGGGCCTGTGCACCCCCTTGGAGATGGGACCTGGAGAATGTGATCCCAGGCCTCTAGCCACTGCCATCTCTCCAGACCTGTAGACAGAAAAATAAGATTCATAGACCCCCATCTAATGCATTTATATCATCTTGTACAAGACAAAATAGACAAAAGATTTTGAGAAAACACTTCATAAACATGGGACCTGGAGAATCAAAGTCATTAGGAAATGCAAATTAAAACCATAATGAACTGGCTGCACTGCATCAGAGTATGGGAGACAGAAGTCATCAGCAGGCATGTGCCTGAATACCAAATTACAGGCCCATCTCTCCACCCCCAATGCTTTTTTTTAAAAAGACAAAAATGAAAAGCAAGCTGTAGACAGAAAAATAAGATTCATAGAGCACACATCTAATGAAGCATTTATATCTAGAATATATCAAGAACACCAAAACTTAGTACAAGACAAAATAGACAAAAGATTTTGAGAAAACACTTCATAAAAATTTGGGTAAATTGAAAATAAATTCCCCCCAAATATTTATATATATTCAAAAATATATCATCATCAGTCATTAGGAAATGCAAATTAAAACCATAATGAGCCAGCATGCAGGAGGCAGAGATTGAAGGATCACAAATTTGAGGCCAACATGGGCTGTGTAGCAAGATTCTATCTCAGAAAAATGAAATAGGACTGGAGAGATGGCTCAGCAGTTAAGATGCTTGCCTGCAAAGCCTAAGAACGGAGCTTGATTCCCCAGAACCCATGTAAAAGCCAAGTGCACAAAGTGGCATGTGTGTCTGGGGTTCGTTCATTTGCAGCAACTAGAGGCCCTGGCAAGCCCATTCTTTCTGTCTGTCTCCTTTCTCTCTCTCTCTCTCACTCTCTCCTTGCAATAACATAAATAAATTTTTTTTAAAGAGAGAGGGGCTAAGAAGATGACACCATGAGTAAAAGCACTATTGTGCAAGTGTGACTAGCAGAATTCAGACCCCAGAAGCATGTAAAAGCCAGACTCAGCAGTGGATATCTACAAGTCCTGGCCCTCGTGCAGTGGAGAGACAGACAGGACAATCCTGGACGTTTAGCCTGGCACACGCAGATGTGGGGTCCCCCTCCCCAGACAAAACAAAAGACTTATACTTTTTTGCTCCACTTCCTCTATCTCCCTCTCTCTCTCTCTCTCTCTCTCTCTCTCTCTCTCTCTGTGTGTGTGTGTTCCTTTAAACTAGACCCCTTTTCCCAATTTCCCTGGAAACCCCCTTCATTATTCCTGCCTTTTCCTAGATACTAATTTCCTCAAATAAACCTTATAATTTAACCTTTTCAGAACCCATTTCCTTAATCCTTTCTTAGAATGTTCAAGGATCTAAAAGTTGGGATTCACAGGCCAGGGCAAGATGCTCCCTAATTCTTGGAAGCCCATGACACCATTCTCTCTCTCTCTCTCTCTCTCTCTCTCTCTCACACACACACACACACACACACACACACACACATACATAACTGTAGCAGAGAGCTTCAGGTTCGCTGAGATGAACTTCCAGACCAGACACAGTTATGGAGGAAGGGATAGTTATTGTAGCTTACAGATTCAGGGGAAGTTCCATAATGGCAGAAGAAGCTGGCCTGCTCTTACAGGACCAGACAGAGAGAGAAAGCCACCAGCCACACAGCACAGCACAGCACACTTCAGGAACTCCCTCTAGGCACACTTTGCATATCTTTACAATGGAATCTCAAACCCACCATCACACCTTAAGATCCGCCTAGTGACATTGCCTCCAGCAAGGTGGCTGCAGATGCAAACTATAAACTAATAAAACACTGAATATATTGGGGGCCATATATTCAAACTACCACAATAACATATATCATACACACATACAAAAGAGAAAAAGACAAACAAGAAGACAATGGGGCATTTTTTACACCCACAATAATGGCTTAAAATATTAAGATGGATTAGGTCAACTGTTAAAGGAGCCTGACTTGGTTTGTTCAAACCTCAAGCCTTTGGCCAACTTGTTCTACTGAAAAAAAAAAGAAAGAAAGAAAGAAAGAAAACTTTTTCATTAACTCTTAAGTGACAGCAACAAGCAGTGGGTTTGGGGAGATCTGTTCTACTGGATGTTCCCTTCTAGGATGTTCCCTCTATGGATGATGTACCCAGTTGCTGGCATGCTGAGAGCTTTGAGGTCTACTTGGGGTTCCACTGCCCCATGTGCAACCCCTTCATTTCAGTCTGGACCTTCACTCCTGCCCTGTGCAGAGTCTGGTGTTCCCTGATCCAGAGCTTGTCCCCTTCTTGTACCTTCTGTGTTCATAAAGTAAGGGAGGCGTTCAAGGTCGATCTAGCAGTGTGAATGTGGGAGATAATCTACAGAGGTGCCCTGACGGTTTGGCAACAGTTTTTTTTTTTTTTTTAAATAAATTGCAAGAGTTCCATCCTTCTCACCTCTACCTCCTGCCTTCCTCAGTATCTGATGCCTTTCAGGCAATGAGGACTTGACACCCACACTGTTAGATACCTACTGTATCCACTGTGTCCATCATCCTTGTTCACCAGGCGTCAGTCATCTTTAAGATAGTTCCCAGCTTCAGGTATTGGACTTTCATAATCACAAGGGATTATTTAACTATTTTTGTTCCTGAGTTGTGAATAGATGTCTGCTCAAGATGCTTAGTTAAGTGTTTATTTCCCAAAAAAATGTGACTCCCTGAGACCTTCCTAGTCTTTACTCTTTCTTCAATGTGGATGTAATGTCTGCAGTTACAGGAACCTACTTGTGACCAGGAGAAAAACACAAGTCAACAGGCTAAGGACAGGCAAACAGAAAGACAATATGGCATAGCTGAACTAATGCCAGCAACCATGTTCTACTGGACCTGTTATGATATGAGAAAAAAAAATCAAACATTGCATATTGAAGTTTCTGCTTATTCTATATCCCCTTACTTCCAGCTAAACACATCTCGAACTGATGCATCAGTTTCCGTCCTTAGGCACTGAAATTGCCCCCAACCCTTTCCTCTTTCTCTGCTTCCTGTATGCCTTGAAGTAAGTAACTTCCGCCACATGCACTATAAGCCATGATGTTCTTCCTCACCAGAGGCCAGAATCAGGTCTGTGGACGGACACCTGACATTGTGAGCCAAAATAAAGAATTCCTCTCTCTTGCTTACATCAGGTATCCTTTTACAGAGTTGAGATAAGCCAATTAACATGCTGGTCAACATAGTGAGACTTTTTCAAA
Source organism: Orientallactaga sibirica (assembly GCA_036365145.1). Lineage (NCBI taxonomy): Eukaryota > Metazoa > Chordata > Mammalia > Rodentia > Dipodidae > Orientallactaga > Orientallactaga sibirica. The sequence goes on from JAEOAD010002183.1 coordinate 2,892,832, forward strand.
AACAAAAGAAGTCAGGCATGGTGGTGCACTCCTTTAATCCCAGCACTTGGGAGGCAGAGGTAGGAGGATCACTGAGTTCAAGACCAGCCTGGGACTACAAAAACAGTTCTAGGTCTACCTGGGCATGAGTGAGACCCTATCTGGACGCCCCCCCCGCCCCCAAAAAAAAAGAAGAAGAAAATAGAACAAGTGGAAACTAACACAGCAGTGTAAGGTGCTGTTTCCAAGACACACCCCCAGGGACCCATTTCCTGCTAAAGTTCCCACTACTTTCCAAATAGTGTCAACAGCATGAGGCACAAGCATTCAACACAGATGCCTAGACAGAGCATTACATATTCAAACCACAGTTCCCTGGCTGGCCTCAAATTCATGGGGTCATCCTCTTGCCTCAGACTCCCAAGTGCAAGGGTTGCATGCATGTGTTTCCACACCTTATGCTCTTCCATTTTCTAGCTTGCAAAATGGCACTGCACTCTTTTTTTCATGATTGTCCCCTCTACTATTCAGTGCACTTTTTTTGTTGTTGTTTTGAGGGGTCTCACTTTAGCTGACCTGGAACTTACTCTGTAGTTCCAGGCTGGCCTCAAACTCACAGCATCCTCCTACCTCCACCTCTCAAGTGCTGAGATTAAAGGCATGTGCCACCAAACCTGGCTCACTGCACTTTTTTTCTTTGTTTGTTTTGTTTGGTTTTTCAAGGTAGAGTCTCGCTCTAGCCCAGGCTGACCTGGAATTCACTTGGTAGTCTCAGGGTGGCCTTGAACTCACAGCAATCCTCCTACCTCTGCCTCCCAAGTGTTGGCATTAAAGGTGTGTACCACCACGCTTGGCTCACTGCACTTTTTTATGCATGTGAAATCCTCTCAATGGGAGTTTGGAGGAAGATGAAATAAATATGCAATTACTGTACTATGTTTAAGTGAAAGTCCTTCATAAACTTCCCTATTCCTAGTCTGGTCCATTTAGGCCACATTTAAGTATGAGAAATCTTTCTAAAATTTTTCTTGGGCTGGAGAGATGACTTAGCACTTAAGAAGTTTGCCTGCAATGCCTAATGACCTGGGTTTGCATCTGGAGTTCATTTGCAGTGGCTAGAGACCTTGGCATATCCATTCTCTTTCTCTCCCCCCTCCCTCCTGCAAATAAATAAATAAACAATAAATAATAAATAAATAAAATATTAAAAAAATAAAATGCACATGCTACTTCTTATTACAGTACTCCTTCTAAAATGCATTTTTTTTTTTTTTTGGTTTTTTGAGGTAGGGTCTCACTCTAGCCCAGGCTGACCTGGAATTCACTCTGTAGTCTCAGGGTGGCCTCGAACTCGTGGTGATCCTCCTACCTCTGCCTCCCGAGTGCTGGGATTAAAGGCGTGCGCCTTTAAATGCTTTAAAGTGCATTTGTTTTGTAACACAGGGGTAACAGTGAGGTGCTCCCAGGACTTGAAAGAGTTAAACACCACATGGAATGCCTGGGATGGAGGAAGAGCTAGCCCCGCAACTGGCACTCACCACTTTCCCCTCCTGGGAACTCTCTGGTGTGCACTACATCAGTGCTGACAGATGCATGCTTCAGCTCTGCGTGCTTTGCAGGCATAAACGTGATTAGTAACTATTGCCTGTAGGGAATCTGTGTAAAGAGAGAGGAGAGTGAGTGTTGAGTAATACTTGTGAGATGTGCAGCCAACAATGAGCTTGTTATTTGCACCCGATATAAAATAGCTGGGCAGGGAGGGGTGCTTTGCTTTGGGGTGGTTGGTTTTGGCTAGGAAGGATTGTGATCCACACTGTAAGGTTCTACCCACTACTGGACTTCAGTTGATCAGCCTGTTCCTGGGCAGCACACATCTTGTAATTGAATGATGGGAAGGATCTTAGATTAGGCTGCTACAACCAAGTACCATAGACTTACACAACAGACATTTTCTCACAATTCAGGAGGCTGAGGTCCCAGTTCCGAGTGCCAGTATGGTCACACTCAGTGTTGGCCAGCTCTTCTCTTGCAGGTGGCTTCTTCTCATTCTGTCCTCTCATCATGGAAAGACCTACTTCTAGAACAAGATTCCTTCCTCTTCTTATAAGACACTTATCCCTCCTGGTCCTGCCTCATGTCCTCATCCAAATCTAATTCTCTCCCAAAGACCCACTTCTAAATACATCCCACTGAGGAACAGAAACTCAACATATGAATGATGGCACTGGGAGAATACCAGTATTCAGTCCATAGCAGAGGAGAGGAGAATGTCTGTCCCATTCAAGACAATAGAAGGGCCACTCTAGCTTCAGAACTCAGTGTGGAGTTGGCTGAGGCAGCCACATCCATTCACATTGCCATTTCTCCATGTGCTCATCCTGCTTCTTTTGCCAGCCTTCCACAAGTGCTGATCTTCAAGCTCTTTAATAAACATACTGGTGGCTAAATTCCTTAAAATCTGTGTCCTAGAGCTGGGGAGATGATGGTTCAGCTGTTAAAGGCACTTGCTTGTAAAAGCCTGCCAAGCTGGATTTGGCCCAGGTTCAAATTTTGAGTACCCACATAAAGCCAGATGCAGTAAGTGTCTCTGGCACAACTATTTTCTTTCTTTCTCTCTCTCCTTGAAAAAAAAGAGAAAGCTATATCCTAGAGGTGCCAACCATATCTGAAACAGTGCCTAACACAAGCTTTGCCATTTACAAGTAGTGTTTGACAGCTATTTCCACTAACTTCTGTAATCCCGACAAACGACATTGTGAGGCATTGCTATTGTTCGGCTTCGAGGACAGGAAAACAGAGGCTCAGAGAGGATGTCTGCTCAGGGCCATACAGCTTATGAGAAACGAGGATTGACTCTTCTCTTGGGTTCTGAACTACAGGGGTGGGCAGTTCTGAAAGAAACAAATAACACCCCAGGCCTGTGCCACACTCCAGGTCAGAGGACCTGGTATGCAGAGCATGGCACAAAGCTGTGCCATCGGTTCTGGAAGCATACTCATTTAAATGCCAGGATATTCACAAGTTATGCTCCAAGGCCAGCAGCACTCAAAACACTAAAGAGATCAGAGGAATCTCAAAATGTTGGCTGCCCTAATGAGGTTTCAGGTTTTCTCATCAGAAAAGGACAAGGCAAAGCTGTTGTATTCCTTTCCAAGTAACAGGGCACGGAGGACACAGTGATGCCAATAGTCTCCTTAGCAACCACCCCAAATCAAGTTGCTAGAAGATAGAATCCTGATCTCTATTCACGCGGCAGATCACATGGGGTCAGGTACTGTTTATCTCTCCTCAGAAACCATCAGGTGCTGGGATTTTAATTGCATCCTTAAGATCAGAAGGAAGAGAAAAAGAAAAGAGAGAGAGAGAAGAAGTCAACAGGAGAAACGAGAGCAATTACTGATGATCGTGTAGTGAACATAAAATACCCAGCTAGCTTCTTTGGAGCATGCACTTTCATATTACATGCACCCACACACACAGAGACACATTTACAGCTTCAGACGCTGCCTGCTCTTGGTTACCATTGGAAAGGGCTCATCCAAGCTCATTATGTGAATGTTTGTTTGGTTCAGGAGGATTGATTATTCACTCACATAGCTAGTTGACCATTATGTGTTTGCTTCCCTCAGCACTGCTTTTGAACAACTTGCCTCTTTAAAGGCCATAATACTGAGCAATTCTGGAAGCAAACTGAAAAAAAGGCTGTAAATCAATGTTAGCCCTTTCCACTCAAAGCAGCCTTGCTGGCAGAGCAGGTGGTGACTGGTCACAGAACCAACTGCTGCGTCCTTGACAGATTGGGTCTAAATGATATTTTCTGCTGCTTTGCTGAATGCTATTTTATTTATTCATTTAATAAATATTTATTGATACATATTTGATATTTTTATGCATCAGACACTCATTAGGACTTAAAAGTACTGATACACAGTAGAATCATTCATTAACAAAATGTTTCTGTCAAGAAATGGTGTGAATCCTATTGTTTAATCACATCTATGTCCATTTGTAGGATTACATGTTACCAGCAAACTAGCAAAGCACCCCGCCTCTAAGATGCATAAAGAGTTTCGCTATTCTCAAGGGTCAATGCAGGAACAATTTTATAAATTTGACCGAGTATCTTGTCTTACAAATCAATTTTTTTCCTTCAGCCTGTGAAAAGAGTTGTTTTGGAAGACTGCTTTCTGAGGGAAGGGAAACGTTTTAACACTTCACAACAATGGCTGCTTGGTGAAGGAGCTCAGCAGAATTCAGCAGGCTGAGATAGCTATTGTCTCTGAAAAGAGACAGGACTTAGTCCTGGTGGTATGGCATCGTATTTGCTTTCTCTTTCTTTCTTTCTTTCTTTCTTTCTTTCTTTCTTTCTTTCTTTCTTTCTTTCTTTTCTTTCTTTCTTCCTTCCTTCTTTCCTTCCTTCCTTCCTTCCTTCCTTCCTTCCTTCCTTCTTTCTTTCTTTCTTTCTTTCTTTCTTTCTTTCTTTTTTTCTTGTTTTGTTTTTTCAAGGTAGGGTCTTGCTCTAGCTCAGGCTGATCTGGATGTCACTCTGTATTCTTAGGGTGGCCTTGAACTCTCGGCAATCCTCCTATCTCTGCCTCCCAAATGCTGGGACTAAAGGCATGTGACACCATGCACAACTCCCATTTTCTTTTTCCTTGCCTAAGGGCCTATTAGCAGAATTTAGAAGATTAAAAAGTTTCTAGCCCTGAGGCTGGTGGCAAACAGCAGCAAGTTTTGGCTTAATCATTATAACTGAACCTCAACCATTTTTCCTGGCATGCCTCAAGGGATATTGTTGGAGGCATAGCTCAGAAGACATGGTCTGTGCTTGACAGGCTGCCAGAATCTCACTGTTTCTAAAATACTGTGTGTTTTCTCAGTGATGTGTGGAGCAATTTCGAAAACGTCAAGTCAGAAAACTGCAGAATCCTCACGGAAGGGATGTGCGGCAGGCTGTCAGCCGTCAGGATGGGTGCTTAATATATGTGAACATTCTTTTCCAATTTTAAATGATTCTGACCTTGAGATGTTTCCTTCGCTTTCCCTGGCATCTGTCTTCCTCTACAAAGTTGCATGATGCCACAACTGTTATTGTGAGAAGATAGGAGAAAGTTCAGAGGAAAATAATGCTACCTGTCAAGAAATAAGATGAGAGAAATATAGAACTTTAGAGCTGGAAGAGATTTAAAAACTCAGTTTGAGGGCTGATTGTGGTGGTGCACACCTTTATTCCCAGCACTCAGGAGGCAGAGGCAGGTGGATCCCTGTGAGTTCCAGGCCAGCCTGAGAATGCACAGTGATTTCCAGGTCAGCCTGGGCTAGAGTGAGACCCTACCAAAAAAAAAAAAAAAAAAAAAAAAAAAACCAACCCTCAGTTTGTCTTGTTCATGGCTGTAGTTCCAGTGCAATAAATATTCAATAAATATTTACGAAGGAAGTGAATATATGACTCAGCACCCTCCTCTGGCCCATGCTCTGGATGGGAAGCTGAAGGATGAGTGATGCACCTGCAGGTTCACAGTCAACCAGGAAGCTGGAAGGCAGCAGGCTTCTTCTGTCTCATGGGCGGAGGGACCATGTGGGCAGGTTGCTAAAATGCAGATTCTGATTGCACAGGTCTGGCATGGGGCTCAGGATTCTGCATTTTGAACAAAGCTCTAAGATGACACAGTATTTTTAGTCCAAGGACCACACTTTGGTTTTGTTTTTCAGTGTTTTTACTGCATGTCTTTATTATGCCAAATAAAGGATATTATGATGTTTTGAGGTTTTCATATCTATATATGCTGCACTTTGATCAGGTTTACCCTTCTCCCATTACCTTGTCTTGTCCCCTTCCAGCTGGTCTACTTCTTTCAAAATAGCCCTCCTTGGACGTTCTTTTAATATCTGTTCTTTATTTTTTAACATCTACATTCCACACATGAGAGAAAACATGCAATATTTGCTTTTCTGAATCAGGCTTTTTTAGTTTACCATGATCAACTCCAATTCCATCCCTTTTTCTGCAAAATACATAATTGTGTTTTTTTTTTTTCCCCAGGTAGGATCTTACCCTAACCCAGGCTGACCTGGAATTAGTTTCAGGCTAGCATTAAGCTCACAGTGATCCTCCTACCTTACCTCCCAAGTGCTGGAATTAAAGGTGTGTACTACCATGCCTGATCATAATTATATTCTTTATGGCTGAATAAAAATCCACTGTGGGGGTTGAAGAGATGGCTCAGTTAAGGAGCTTGCCTGCAAAATCTAATGACCTGGGTTCAATTCCCCAGTACCCATGTAAAGCAGTGGCACATGCATCTGCAGTTGGTTTGCAATGGCTAGATGCCCTGGTGGGCCCATTCTCTTCCTCTCTCTCTCTCCCTCTGTGTGTGTGTGTGTGTGTGTGTGTGTGTGTGTATGTATGTATATATATATCTGTCTCTCTATTCTATCTCTCTCTTTGCTTGCAAATAAATAAATAAAATATTTTAGCCGGGTATGGTGGTACACGCCTTTAATCCCAGCACTCGGGAAGCAGAGGTAGGAGGATCACCATGAGTTCAAGGCTACCCTGAGACTCCATAGTGAATTCCAGGTCAGCCTGGGCTAGAGCGAGACCCTCCCTCAAAAATCCAAAAATAAATAAATAAATAAAATATTTTTTAAAAATCCACTGTGGCCGAGCATGGTGGCACATGCCTTTAATCCCAGCACTCAGGAGGCAGAGGTAGGAGGATCACCATGAGTTTGAGGCCACCCTGAGAGTACATAGTGAATTCCAGGTCAACCTGGATTAGAGTGAAACCCTACCTCAAAAATAAAAAAATTATCCACTGTGCATATTTGCCATTTTCTTTATCCATATAACCATTGCTAGGCAATTGTGGCTATTTCATAGGTTGGCTGTTGTGAAAAGAGCTGTAATAAACATAGATGAGCCCTGGGGTCATGGCTCAGTCAGTAAAGCACTTGACCTGAGTTGTAGCCTTAACACCCACCTAAATGCCAAGCAGGAGTGCTGGTCACCTGTAATCACAGGGCTCTGGAGGCAGAGACATGGAACTGATGAGCGCAGGGTTCAGGTGAGAGAACTTATCTCTATAAATAAAATTGTCATTGAAGAATACATTGACATCAATCTCTGACCTCCACACACATGCACATACATGTTCAAGTGCACTCATCACGCTATGCATCCACACATATATGAATGAGCATGCATACACACACACAAAGGAAACAAACATGCTGTTATATGCTGACATAGATTCCTTCAGGTAGACACTTAGAAGTGATATAGCTGGTAGTTCTACCTTTTAGATTTTTAGTTTTTTGAGGAACTCCCATACTGATTTCCACAGTGGCTGGACTAATTTACACTCCTACCAGCACAATGTATAAGGGTTCTTTAATCAGGGACCATATTTCGAATGGCAAAGTTCTAAACCAGATACTAAACTTCTCATTAGTATTTCCATGTTAAAACACACATAAATGAGTTTTTTTTTTTATGGTAACAGCTAGTTTGTTTTATGCATTACAGTAGAGAGTTAAAAATTGTCCTTTCTTGCATTAGAAATGGTTACTTGGGAATTGCATACTAAATGATCTAACTTATCTAGTTGGTACTAGGCATTTTTAAAGGAGAGTTTTAACTGCTTCCATTTATCCAATTGTCTTTTTTTTTCCCCTGTGAAACAAAACTTGGCCTAATTCAGATCTCTGGACTGATGTTCCTGGAGGGAACACATTTATTTTCCAAGATGCAGTTGTACTTGCCCTCCTCCCCCTCCCTCCCTCCCTCCCTTCCCTTCTTTCCTTCCTTCTTTTCTTTCGTTTTTTTTTAATTATTTTTTTGGAGAGAGACGGGGGGGGGGGAGAGAAAGGGAGAGGGAAACAGAGAGGAAGACAGAGATGGGCGCGCCAGCAGTGTCCCAGCTGCTGCGAAAGAAATCCAGATGTGTGCACCCCCTTGTGGTCAAGTACGGCATTGCGCCCTTGCATCACTGCATCTGGCTAAACGTGGGACCTGGAGATTGGAACCACTGGAGATGGGAACCAGTGTTCTTAGGCTTAGGAGGCAGGTGCCTTAACCCCTAAACCATCTCTCCAGCCCTCTTTCTTCTTCTTCTTCTTCTTTTTTTTTTTTTTTTTTTTTTTGAGACAGAGTCTCATTCTGTAGCCCAGGCTGTCCTAGAACTCACTATGTAACCAAGCCTGGCCTCAAACTTATGGTGATTCTCCATTCTTAGCCTCTCACATGCTGGGATTACATTTGTGAGCCACCACACCTGGCTTTGCACTTGCCTCTTGAGTATTAAGAAGAGATTTTAAACCTGGCATGGTAGCTCACACCTTTAATCCCAGCACTCAGGAAGCAGAGCTAGGAGAATCACCATGAGTTCGAGACCAAACTAATAGGAGACATAAATTGGCTAGGCAGTCAGGGTTACAGAACCCCAAAAGTGAATGGTCTTTTTAAACCTTGACTAAAAGCAGGAAATGTCACTGAGTTTGCAGAAACCTGGATGTTACACCCCCTGGGAAAGATCTCTAGATTAAGCTTGTACCCTTCCTGGAGGACAGAAACTCTGATCCTTACCTAAGATTACTGGCAAAGCTGTAAAAGCTGGTCTTTGTCCATAGAGCCAACCTGGTATTCCTCACGTAGCCACTCCCCATAAAAACTCAGATCTGAGTCTTGAGGGGGCTTCTCAACCCCCCTCTTGCCTCTCTGGGTAAGAGCGCTGCCTTCTTCCCTCATGAGGCTTCACAAATGCCCTCTTGTCTCGCTAGGCAAGCACTCTACCTTGTTTCCTTCTCTTTTTATTCTAGGCTTCTCTCCATCTTCCTAAAGCTTTAAACTGTAATAAGATCTTTCTGAACTTTATCCTCTGGTCTGTGGATTTCATTCTTTGTATTCACAGGACAAAGATCTGGGAACACCCCAATTACTGGTGCATTAGCATACAAGGAACCCAAAATTCCTGTATCAAGACTGGGACTAGAGATGAGTTCCAGATCAGTCCAGACTAGATTGAAGATACTACCTTGAAAACAAACAAACAAACAAACAAAAACAAACAAACAAACAAACAAAAAAGGACATTTTGAAAGAGTACAGAGAAGTGTTTCTGCCAATGCCACTAGATCCACACTCAACAGAGAACCTGTACTCCTTACATCAACTTCACAAAATCCCGAGCTTCTGAGAAGAGTCTCAAGTGGCTAACTGGGCCAGAAATTCAGAAGGGAGCCTGATCACCACTTGCTGATTGTGGAGTTACACATGTTCTTACATGGGCATGCTTCTGTCTTAGTTTATCAAAACAAATGACTTCCCTTTCCTCAAAGGCCTAGACCTGACCAATGAACTACCACCTACAGTCCTAATCAAATGCTGAACAATTGAGAATGGGAAGGGTTGCATCCCTCCTGCACAATAGACTGGTATGGGGCTTCTTTAACTGTGGGTTATGACCCCAGATGGGGTGACATAACTCAATGTGGGGGTGGTGACAAATTTGGCAACATTAAAATGTTTCTGAATTTGCAACAACCAAAAATTGATTTAAAATCAAATGGGCATGGGCTGGGAAGATGACTCAGCAGTTAAAGGCACTTGCTTAAAAAACCTGAGTTCAATTCCCAAGACACCCACGTAAGCCAGATGAAATAAGTGGCACAAGTGTCTGATGTTCTTTGGCAGTGCCAAGAGGCTCACGCACACATGAGCGGACACACACACACAAATAATGCTACATTTTAAAAACCAAATGGATAATAAGCTCAAGGTGCTTCTGGAGTGCTCCCGAGTGTTGCATGATGGGTCTTTATTGTAGCCTGCTTCTGAACACATAACACACGCACTTCGCACTACACATGCCAAGCATGCTGCACAAAACCAATAAATGATGCCTGAAACACCATGACTCAGACTCCAAATGTCATGTATTATGAATCCCAGTATTTTTACTAAACATACAAAGTTTCTGGTCTTATAAAAGCATAATGATTTAATTATGAGAAACAAAGACACAATATTTTCCTGCCATTGCTCCTTAGCATGTAAGCATGTTAATATATCTTTGGATTGGATTGTGTTAGAACTGCTTGATTTTTTTATTTTTAAAAATTTATTTATTCATTTATTTATTTATTTATCTATTTATGACAGAGAGGAGCAGGCAGATAGAGAATGGGCCTGACAGGGCCTCTAGCCATTGCAAATGAACTCCAGACCCATGCGCCACCTTATGCATCTGGCTGATATGTGTAGTGGGGAATCCAACCTGTGTCATTAGCCTTCACAGGCAAGTGCCTTAACCACTAAGCCATCTCACCAGCCTGAATTTATTTTAAAAATTGCTGTTTGAGTTGCTCACTTGAGTTTCACATGCACATGCAAAATGATTCAATGAATTTTGGTTTTGGATTAGGGCAGAATCTCCAACAATTTCTGAAATGACCCTAAATATACTTTTGACATTTTGTACTATGTATTTATGTGAGGCAGTATTCTCAACATTGACCATTATAAAATCAAAATATTGAACAACGTTGAAAAACATTGAAGATACCCTATGTCCTACAGTATCAAAATTCAACTATGATTTAATTTTCTGTAAAAATAGACATGTCCATCTCAGTAGCATGCAAACTTGTTTCCATCTTTAATAGATGGCAAAATTATAAGCATACCAAATAATTGTTTAAAATAAATTTATTTATAATTTGTTATCAGCAAATATTTGATTTCTATATACCTATATGTCTAGGGTTGTATAAAATTTTTATCAGACAAAAAGACCTCATGAGTGGAAAAAGTTTAAGAAGCCCTGCTCTTTGGGCATGGTGGCTCGTGCTTGTAATCCAGTACTTGGGCAGCTGAAGCACAAGAATTACCATGAATTCAATTACCATGAATTCTGATCTACATAGTGAGTTCCACTCTAGCCTGTATTATACAGTGAGACCCTGTTTCAAACAAGCAAACAAAACAAAACAAGCCCAGTTTATGTAAGCTAGCATGTGTCATTGCTTATGCATGTATGAATTTTCATTTAGTGCTGAAAGCTGTCTCTCTGGCTTGCACACTGTATTTCAGTTGTCTTTAAATTGAGATCCTTATATTATCCTAAATTATTTCCTAGCAAGTTATCTATTGCTGCTTAACCATGCACTAGAATGTCTGGGCATCAGTGGAGGAATTCTAAGACTGGGGGCTGAGATCAGAGGCCTGACAAGGCATGAGGCCTTCCTCCAAGGTGGCTCACTCCCATAGCCAGTTCCTGGGAGCTGGCCAGTTAGTTGCTGTCCACCTGAACCTCTCATACATAAACATCCCTACATCAGGGCTGTGTGGGTGGCAATAAGGTGGTTAGCATCTCCCTGGAAGTATGAGTTGAAAGGGGAAAACATCCACCCCCTTTTTTTAGCCTGAACCCAGCCCAACAGAATCTTTCTTCAATTTTTTTTCCCAAGGTAGGGTCTCACTCTAGCTCAGGCTGACCTGGAATTCACTGTATAGTCCCAGATTGGCCTCGAACTCATGGCAATCCTCCTACCTCTGCCTCCCAAGTGCTGGTATTAAAAGTGTGTGCCACCACACCCGGCTTTCAATTTTTATCTCATGGTTGATTAGTCATAGGTTAGTACTGTTGACACAACAGCAACAACATCAATAGCAACAGCAAGACCCTCTCTTCATCTTCCCAACTGCAACCTGTTTCCCGCCAAGAAAAACTCCAAGGCAAAACTATCCTCCACAGCACAGATCTGAGATGTTCTTCCCATTGAAACAGCCTGAATATAAAGATCTGAGAGTGAATGTGGTAGAAAGCCCCCTTGTATGGTCTAGTTATAGAAGTCAGATGACATTATTCTCACCATGTTCTACTTCTTTAAAGTGAGTCACCAGGTATGGATCCCATCAAGGGGGAGAGGAACTGGACTTTTTATATGTTGATGGGAAGAATTATCAGAAAGTTGAGACACATTTTGTGTGTGTGTGTGTGTGTGTGTGTGTGTGTGGTGTATGCATGTACAGTCATGTGTATGTGCCCATGTAGCACCCTGTGTGCTTGTCTATGGTGGCCAGGCCAGAAGGGAATGGTGGGTGTCTTGCTTCACCTGGTTTTCCACCTGGTCTTGAGCTGGAGTTTCTTACTGAGCCTGGAGCTTGCCTTGCCTTTTTTTTCTTTTCTTTTCTTTTCTTTTCTTTTCTTTTCTTTTCTTTTCTTTTCTTTTCTTTTCTTTTCTTTTCTTTTCTTTTCTTTCCTTTCCTTTCCTTTCCTTTCCTCTTCTCTTCTCTTTTCCCCTTCCTTCCTTCCTTTTTCTTTCTTTTACGCACCCCAGAGATTCTCAAGTCTCTGCTCCCAAAGAGACTAGGGTTATAGATGTGCATGGTCCCATCCAGCTGTTTATGTAGATCCCAGAGATTGAAGTTGAACAGTCTCTCAGGCCTCTTTAGGCCCTGGTGCTTACACAGGAAGTGCTCTTAACTACTGAGCCAACTCTCCAGTCCTAACATACTTAAAAGACAGCTGGTAGTCATGGTAGTAGCTAGAGTTGTCAAAAAGAAAGTAGGTGGTAAGCCAGGCGTGGTGGCGCACACTTTTAATCCCAGCACTCGGGAGGTAGGAGGATCGCTGTGAGTTCAAGGCCACCCTGAGACTACATAGAGAATTCCAGGTCAGCCTAGGCCAGAGAGAGACCCTACCTTGAAAAACAAAAAAACAAAAAGAAAAAGAAAAGAAAAAAAAAAAAGGTGGTAACTCAGACCCAGTCATTACTTGTATCATTCTCTCAGCTTAAGTATGGTATTTAAAAAAATATTTATTTGAAGGAGAGAGTGAGAAAAAGGAGAGAATTGGCATGCCAGAGCCTCCTGCCACTGCTAATGAACTCCAGATGCATGAGCTGCTTTGTGCATCCTGTCTTATGTAGATGCTGGGGAATTGAGCTCAGGGCATCAGGCATTGCAAGCAAACACCTTTAACCACTGAGCTATCTCTCTAGCACTTAAGTATGTTTTTTAAAAAAAATATTTTATTTATTTATTTGACAGAGAGAGAGAGAGGGAATGGATGTGCCAGGGCCTCCAGCCACTGCAAACTCCAGACACGTGCGCCACCTTGTGCATCTGGCTAAGTGGGTCCTGGGGAATAGAACCTTGGTCCTTAGGCTTTGCAGGCCAATGCCTTAACCACTAAGCCATTCCTCCAGCCCTTAAGTATGGTTTTATAACCTTCATTTCTCTTGCTCGGTAGAATTAAAATAACACAGAAGTTCCTCTGACTCTACATAGTGTCACAGCAGATGCAACATATTTGCATATAGTCTGCTTCCTCACATGAGAGCATCCTGGTTAAGTCTGTCTGGATATAAAGGGGAATTTTAATCCTAACATTTGTCTCTAGCACCTGCCAAACCCTGCACACAACCCATACAGAAGTCAGGGTGGTTAGGGACACTGTGGAAAATCATCAGTGACTTACCCTGTATGTTAAAGGGTTGGGGAGAGGTGTGATCTAAGAGAAGAGATTCTGGGGATGAAGCTTCAAAAAGTTAACAGAGATAATGAATAAGCTGAGTTTAAATATTCATAGTAATTATTTTCTTTGGAAGAAGTTAAGAGAAGAGAAAAAAATCTATTGAAAACAATTTTACATTAAAGTTAAAATTTTAAAAAGCTCAATTATACCTCTTGCAAGACTAATGGTCAATTCTTCATCTGGAATATAGTGGATATTGAATTCATGATTTACAAAGAAGAGGTTTGATCCTGGAGAAAACAATTATCTCCTTTTCACAGCTTAGCATTCATTGCTCAAGGTCTGGGAAAGCTGAAAGGAACTGTAAAAGAATCAATATAACAAAATCAATTTTAAAATGTGATATACATAATGCTCTCTGGATTAAGGGAACAGAAAACTTCTGATTATTTTACTAATGAGGGTAGAAAGGAACAAAAGAATATAAATGATAAGTAACTGATAAGGGCTTTCTCTCCTGCCATAGTTTAATCTGAGCCTTGCAACCAGAAAAATAAATAGCAATGAAGCAGAAATATTACTGATTTCCATCTCCTCTCAGGAGAAAGGTTTGTGCTCCCAAGTGTTGTGTGAAATTACTGGCCCTGAGACATTACAGGCATGTGCCCACATGGGCAATGAATGAAGAGAAAAGTCTTTTAACCCAGTGCATTTTATTTCCACTTAAGTGGACACCAGTGACATGTCCATGTTTACACAATTAAATGTGTTTTCAGACAGCAAGTTGATTATCCTAGATTAGCAATCCCAGAAGAAAGATGGTCCCTTTCATTCTGGATGCTTACCAGGAAATGCCATAGAAACCCACTGTATCTAGGAATAAAAACAATTAGGCAATCAACCAAATGAGAATTTGGTACTTCAATTTCAATGGACCAAGGATGAGCAAAAGATGTTGTGGGAAAAATAAATCCCAAAAAGGCGATACCTTAGAGTGAAGGGATAAAGATGTGAACCAATCAGAGTAGATTGAGAGCAGATCTCCCTGGGGTACTCTCTAGCACCCCAGATGCATTTTTAATAAGTGCTTGTTATTTATTTATTTATTTATTTAAGAGAGGAGAGAGACAGAGACAGAGAGAGAGAGAGAGAGAGAGGCTCATCAAGGCCTTCCTTCTGTGGCTACAAACTCCAGTAGCATGTGCCACTTTGGTCATCTGGCTTTACATGGGTACTGGGGAAATGAACCCAGGCCTTCATGCTTTGCAGTCAAAAACATTTAACCACTGAGCCACCCCTCCAGCCCTCCAGATGCACTTTTTTTTCCTTTTCATTTTTTTTATTGACAACTTCTATATTTACATACAAAAAATGCATGATATTTCCCTCCCCTCCCCCATTCCCCTTTAGAACTCCAATCTCCATCATATCCCCTCCATCTCTCTATTAGTCTCTCTTTTAATTTGATGTCATCATCTTTTTCTTCTATTATGAGGGTCTTGCGAAGGTATTGCTAGGCACTGCAAGGTCATGGATATCGAGGTCAATTTCTGTCTGGACAGTTGCATTGTAAGGAGTCATACCCTTCCTTTGGCTCTTCCATTCTATCCGCCCCCTCTTCCGCAATGGTCCCTGAGCCTTGGAGGGTGTGACAGAGATGATTCAGTGCTGGGCACTCCTCCATCCCTTCTTCTCAGCACTATGTTGCCTTTTGGGTCATCCCAGTGGTCATCACCATCCAGATGCACTTTTTAATCCAAGTGCTCATTGATCAACTACTTTGTCCTCACATAATTAAAAGCCTCTCATTACCTCCACTCAAGTTTTCATGTTGTATTTCACAGGAATGATGATGAGACTGTTTCTCCAAAGAAAGAAAGACTGAATTTGAATGTGAGATATAGATATGTTTTTTGAGGTAGGGTTTCATTCTAGCTCAGGCTGACCTGGAATTCATGATATAGTCTCAGGCAATTGAACTCACGGCAATCCTCCTACCTCTGCCTCCCAGGTGTTGGGATTAAAGGTGTGCACCACCTCACCTGGCTCCTGAATGTGATAATTTTGCAATGTCTCATGAATTACTAGATCTAGCCACACTTATTACTGGTTATGTGGGACCCCCGATTGTGGGGACCTTCCACGCTCAGGCTGGGATAGGCAACACCCCAAATCACCACCACGAGAAACGGTCTTGATGCAAATGGCAAGAGGACTTTATTCCAGCGTGCTGGGGCCCACAGTCATACACCACACGGGTGAAGAGGATTGTGGGGACCCCGAATGCAGGGTTAAGGCAGTTTTTATAGGGTTTACCTATATAAATGATTGTGAACCAATCATTTCAAAACATCAGAAGCCCGCACAGTGCTGACCAATCCATTTGTAACACACCACAGCTTTTTAGACCAATTATTTCAAATTGTCCAAGCCCGCACACTGTAGACCAGTCATTTTAAATTGCCTAAGCCCGCGCTTTGTGGACCAATCATATTGTAACACATTAAGGTTCCTCTTCGCCACCTCAGAGGTCTGTAGCCTTAAGGGTGGGGTGACAAATTGTGGTCAGAGCCGGTCAGAGCCGGTCAGGTCGGGCTGGGCGTTCCCCTGAGCATTCTTTTTCCCTCATGTCGCAAGCAGCTATCTACAGAAGCCAAATAAGCAGTTATTCATCCTATTTCCTAGTATTTATTTGGCTAGGGTCATGTATCTATGAGCCTAGCCTATATTCTTTTTCCCAATTCTATATTGGGCTCTGAAACAGCAAGGAATGTGACCTTTTACCCACTTGCTGGCAGCAGGGCGAGTTCCCATTTTACTGGCAGGGTGGGCCTGGAATCTGAGGTATTCAGGGCTCCTAACTTCTGGGGTCTGAGAAGGGTCAGGCCATCCTTTCAGTTACAGTATTAGCTAGTTTGCTTTGCTGTGACAAAATATCTAACAGAAACAACTTAAGAGAGGAAAGATCTATTTTGGTTTATGGTTTCAGAGTGTTTTGGTCTGAGTAGGGAAGACATGGTGGAGTCTAAGTGCAGAAGTGTGTGGTGGAGGCCCCTCCTGTCATACCAGACCAGGAAGCAAGGAGAGCATTACAACCAGTAGCCTACTTCCACCAGCCAGGCTCCAGCTTCCTACAGGTTCCACAGCTCCCAAAATAGCACCAGCTGGACCAAACATTCAAAACATGAGCCTGTGGAAGATTTTTCAGATTCAAGCCTTAACCTCTGCCACCATCACAGAAAGAAAAACGCAGGTCATCATCGCATGCTTGAAGACCATCTGTGAAGTAAATTATCTTTCCTATCACCAAAACCAGACCCAAAGCTGACCCGGCTTACAGAAATAATTACCACTTTTAGAAAATGTAAGGAAGGAAGAAATATACATGACAACCTAGAGATCTAATCAGAAAAAAGATCAAAACGTAGAAAACTGAACAAGACAAGAAATCTAGACAACAACAGTGGATGCAAGGAAAGAAGAAGGAAGAGGGTGAAGAGAGGAAAGGAAGGAAGGCTAGAGGAAGGGAGCTGAGTGCAATGGGAAGGGAACAAATCTAAGAGGCAAAAACCAGTAGCAGCTATGTATGAAACTCCTTTGGATTACAATCTGAATTGATGGCTAAAAACCAGTTTTTTTTTTTTTTTTGAGGCAAGCCCAACAGACTGGCCTTTAAAAAAATTATTTATTTATTTATTTAACAGAGAAAGAGGGAGAGAAAGAATGGTCACGCCAGCACCTTCAGCCACTGCCAATGAACTCCAGACATATGCACCCCCTTGTGCATCTGGCTAACATGGGTCCTGGGGAATCAAACATGGGTCCTTTGGCTTTGCAGGCAAATGCTTTAACTGCTAAGCCATTCCTCCAGCCCTGACCTTTTTTTTTAAATGAGAGAGAGAGAGAGAGAGTGTGTGTGTGTGTGTGTGAGAGAGAGAGAGAGAGAGAGAGAATTGGTGTGCTAGGGCCTCCAGCTACTCAAACTCCAGATGTGTGTGCCACCTTGTGCACATGTGTAAACTTGAGCATGTGTCACCTTGTGCATCTGGCTTACATGGGATCTGGGGAGTTGAACATGGGTCCCTAGGCTTTGCACATAAGCGCTTTAACCTCTAAGCCATCTCTCCAGCCTAAAAAAAAAAAAAAAAAAAAAACATTTTTAAGCTTTTAAAAATGTTTTTATTTATTTATCTTTATTTGCAAAGAGAGAGAGATAGAAGAGAGACAGAGAATGGCCATGCCAGGGCCTCTAGCCACTGCAAATGAACTCCAGATGCATGTGCCATTTTGTGCATCTGTCTCCACATGGGCACTGGCCAATTGAATCTTTTTTTTAATTATTAATTTTTTTATTGACACCTTCTATCCAGGCTTACATACAAAAACATGTGATATTTCGATCCTCCCCCTGCCCCGAGTGCTGGGATTTCCATTATTAATTTTTTAGAACATACAAAAAAACCAATCAAATTGAATCTTGATCATTAGGCTTTGCAGGCAAGTGCCTTAACTGTTGAGCCATCTCTCCAGCCCCCCTTTTTTTTTTTTAATGAACTCTAGATACATTCATCCATTGTGCATCTGGTTTATGTGGGTCCTGGAGAATGGAACAGGGATCCTTTGGCTTTGCAGGCAAACACCTTAACCACTAAGCCATCTTTCCAGCCCAGCCCCCTATTTTTTAAAGCTTTGACCAGTGATGAACAATGGTTTTCCTTTTCTCTTTTCCTGATGGCTAGAAAATGCAGACATTGTGATCTGCAGTAAAGATAGGCAACACACTGGAGATGGTGTCATGATAAGATAGAAGTTTCCAAACCCTCAACTGCTTTAGGCAGTGGACCACTGGAGCAGCTCAATTGTTTCTACCAGTCAGTGTTTATACTGGCAGTTCAGTTCAGTTATGCCAACAGAGTGATGGCAAGAGCTCTACTTACTGGAAGGGCCTCGAATGGAACTTTCCTGATACCTGTACACCCCCACTGCTATTTGTCTAATGTCTTCACCTAACCCTGGCTATGAAACTGCACTGCCCTGATGCTTGTGTATTAGGGTAGGAAACCTGGTCCATCAAAATGGCTGGAACCAAAAATTGGTAGCAGAGGCCAGTAAGCTAGAAAAAGCTTATAAGGGAGGGAGGAAAGGGAAGGACTTAAGGGGATGGTATTGTATATATGAAATAGAAGAACAGATTACAGGCAGGGTAAAGGCCTAAGCGAGGCCAGGGGAAGAGAATGTGTAAAAGAAGGGCAGGGGGAGGGTCAATCAAAATTCAAGATATTCTGAATAAGACCTATGTAAACCTACTTTTTTGAATAATGGCATATCCAGAAGCTATAGATTGTTATTAGAAAATTTTCAGTGCCTGGGATGGGATACCTCCCTGTGAGTTGTTGGCCAGGGAGGTCACTGTAGCCTCCAAAACATTAAAGGCTATTGGCAAGGCCCTTGGTTTCCCTTGAGAAACAGATGGTAAAACCCTATTGCTGAAGACCTCACTTGCCTGAGCGGCAAGGTCACTGAGAAATCAAACTGGTGCTGGAGTAGAAAACCTTCTCCCTGTAGACCAGTAGAAAGATGGAAAAAGCTGCACTGCATGCAGCAGTATGGGAGACAGAAATCATCATCAGTGAAAACAGTGGACACTGGAAACCTCAAGTTTGACCAGACAGGCCAAATGACTAAACGGGTGCAATAATGGCATGTCTGCTCTTGGGGAAACCAACTGCTCCATAATTGGACTGAAGGCCAGCTCTATGGGAGAGAATACATGTCTGGTACTGAAAAAAAACAATCAAAAGTCTATGGCAGGGGAGGTCATGAGCCTTAGGGGTATAAAGCTTGCTCTTGTCTGGCTAAATGTATATATTATTACCACAAAACTGCCCTGAAAGCACTACACTTAATGTTCATATTCACATATTAATGCTACTCTCACTTCTGGTTAGAGAAGCTTCTCTTTTCAGATGGCGATGACCACTGGAATGACCCAAAAGGCAACATAGTGCTGAGAAGAAGGGATGGAGGAGTGTCTAGCACTGAAACACCTCTGTCACACCCTCCAAGGCTCAGGGACCATTGAGGAAGAGGGGGCAGAAAGAATGTAAGAGCCAAAGGAAGGGTACCACTCCTTACAATGCAACTGTCCAGACAGAAATTGGCCTAGATATCCATGACCTCTTAGTGCCTACCAATACCTTCACAAGACCCTCATAATAGGAGAAAAAGATGATGACATCAAACTAAAAGAGAGACTAATGGAGAGAGGAAGGAGATATGATGGAGAGTGGAGTTCTGAAGGGGAATGGGGGGAGGGAAGAGAAATATCATGGTTTATTGTCTGTAAGTATAGAAGCTGTCAATAAATTTTTTTTTTTTTTTAAATGGGAGCTCCTAGCTACTCTTGGGGAGTGTGGGCCTAATTCCTCATTGATATTCAGCATGCATGGCTTTCCTGGCTTAGAAATCTGTACACTAGTGAGGATCCATCTGTTTAATATGACATTTTAAGACTTACTGTTATTTGTAATTTTATCTGGGCACTTTGATCAAGCATTTCTGAACTGTTTCCTAGCTATAATTTTATTTAATACATAAAGTATGATTTAAATGTTTTGACAAATTATATATAAAAACAAATTGGATTGCATTACAGCAATGACAGACTAAAGTTTCTCATTTTTTATTTAACACTTTGTTCCCACAGTAATCCCTAATGGGCAATTAAACTGGCTTGCTGAGAATGAAGACTTTGTGCAGGCCACAGTAGTCATATGTTACATCAGACATAAGGCACTTACCAGAAGTAATTCAACTGGCTCCTGCCATCCATTAGGCAAAATACATGCAGAGTCCTGTCTGATCTCCCAGAAGGAGCAATGTTGTATGCACATGTTCTGTTTTATTTTTTTAAATGTACAGCCTTATTACTTGGTCCTATTTTGCTACACGGCTAAGAATCAGAGACTTACCCATTTTACCTGCCCTCCCCCCAGTCTATCTCTGATATGTTTTGGACTCACCTCATTTCAGCTACTGCTTTCTTAATCTGAACCACAATCCTGTCCCATGTTTATGAGTACAAATGTGTCTCCAGAGGTCATTTGGTTTCCATTACAATGTCCTACTACCCAGGTTTTCCACACAAATGTAAATTTGGGGGCTGGAAATATGGCTTAGTGGTTAAGGCACTTGCCTGTGAAGCCTAAGGACTCAGGTTCAATTCTCTAGTACCCAAGTAAGCCAGATGCACAGGGTGGTGCATGTGTCTGGATTTTGTTTTCAGTGGATGAAGGCCCTGAGGCACCCATTCTCTCTCTATCTGTTTCTTTCTCTCTCTTTCTCAAATAAATAAATAAATAAATAAATTTAATTTTTTAAATTTTAATTTATTTATTTGACAGAGAAAGAGGGAGATAGAGAGGGAGAGAATGAGTGTGCCAGGGCCTCCAGCCACTGCAAATGCACTCCAGATGCATGCGTTCCCTTGTGCATCTGGCTAACATGGGGAATCGAACCTGGGTCCTTTGGCTTTGCAGGCAAATGCCTTAAATGCTAAGCCATCCCTCCAGTTAAATAAATATATTTTTTAAAAGTTTTAAAAATGTGAATTTGAAATTAGGCATGGTGGAACATGCTCCTAGCACTCCTGGGGAAGGCAGGAAGATCATGAGTTTGAGAACAGCCTAGGCAAGGTCCCTGTAGCAAGATCCCTGTTTCAAAACCCAAAACAAGGAGCTGGGGAGATGGCTCTTGGTTAAAAGTGATTGCTATGCAATCTTGCTGAACACAGTTAGAATTCTCAGCACCCACATAATTTGGACACAAAGTGGAGCAAATGTCTATAATCCCAACACATTTATGGCAATGGGAGGCAGAGTCAAAATGCTCCCAAAGCTTGCATGCCAACTAACCTGGCCTTCCCAGCAGCAAACAACAAGAAATAACCTGTCTAAAGCCAGTCATGGTGGCACACACCTTTAATCCCAACCCTTGGGAGGCAGAGGTAGGAGAATCACCATGAGTTTGAGGCCACCCTGAGACTACATAGTGAATGCCAGGTCAGCCTGGGCTAGCAAGACACTACCTCAACACCCCCACCCCTACCCCAAAAAAAGAAAAGAAAAGCCGGGCGTGGTGGCACACACTCAGGAGGCAGAGGTAGGATGATCGCTGTGAGTTCAAGGCTACCCTGAGACTACATAGTGAATTCCAGGTCAGCCTAGACCAGAGTGAGACCCTACCTTGAAAAACCAAAAAAACCAAAAAAAAAAAGAAAGAAAGAAAGAAAGAAAGAAAGAAAGAAAGAAACAAAGAAACAAACAAAGAAAGAAAGAAACAAAGAAAAGAAAAGAAAAGAAAAGAAACAAAGAAAGAAAGAAAGAATCTGTCTAAAAGAAGGTGTGAGAAGACCAACATGCCAAGGGAGTCCTCTAACTTCCACATGCACACTGTGATGCTGTGCCCCAGCCCATACACATACACACAAATACTAAGACAAAACAAAGTGAATTGTTTATACTTAAGCTTAAACTCTCCATGTACTTTGAACAAGACCTCCAAAGTTAGCTGGGCATTGTGGCACAAGCCTTTAGTTCCAGCATTCGGAAGGCAAAGGTAGGAGGATCACTAAGAGTATGAGGGCAGCCTGGAACTACAGGGTGAATTCCAGCTCAAATTGAGCTAGAAGTGAGACCCTACCTTGAACCCCACCCAAAAATAACCCTCCAGAGCCAGATGCAGTGGTGCATGCATGCCTTTAATTCCAGCACTCAGGAGGCAGAAGGTTGCCATGAGTTCGAGGCCACCCTGAGACGACATAGTGAATTCCAGATCAGCCTGGGCAAGAGTGAGACCCTACCTCAAAAAAAAAAAAAAAAAAAGACCCTTTAAAATTTTGCATGTTTCCCCTTCCTCTCCTACCAGTCATACTGTCCCAGCTTCCCTACCTGCTCAATGTGTTCTGTCCAGTGGCACCCTCTGAGTTCCATAGACACTTCCATCTCAGTATTTACTCTCATCCCTTGGAACACTCAGGAGTAAATGTATTAAATGCAAACTCACAATTTATCAGCCCCTAATTATTTTTCTACATTTTACTATTATCCATACTCTTTTTTTTTTTTTAATGGTTTTTTCGAGGTAGGGTTTCACTCTAGTCCAGGCTGACCTGGAATTAACTATGTAGTCTCAGGGTGGCCTCGAACTCTTGGCGATCCTACTACCTCTGCCTCCCGAGTGCTGGGATTAAAGGCGTGCGCCACCACGCCCGGCTTATTATCCATACTCTTGATGTGTGGGTTCTTGCTATTCCCGGGGGTTGTTGGCCACCGATGTCCTAGGCGCAGGAGGAGCTGAGGGGAGCAGGGTCTTGGAGAGGGTGAGTGCTGCGGGCAATGAACCACCTGGGAGATGGTCTGATGCACAGTGCTCTCTCATTTATTCTATAAGGGACTGGGTTTATAAGCACTTGAGAAAGGTTGAGAAGGCACATACAGATCTTAAGGTGATTGGATACATAGGTTTATGGGTTGCTATCTAATTGGCTGGTGTTGGAAGGCAGAAGTTGTGAGGGAGAAGCTGCAAGGGAGATAACAGAAGTGGTGGGGAAAGCTACATGACTTCAGCCACACATTGGATGGCTACAGCTGCAGGGAGACTGTTTACTACCATATAAGGGTCTCTTGGGCAGCTGGCCACAAGGTCAGGAACTGTGTCGGTGGGGGAGGGGCAAAATCTTAGACTATGGAATGGTCAGGTGCTTTGGGATGGGGGGAGGGCCCACTGGTTCTGCCTCCTCTAAGCAAAGATGGTGTACACTACAACTTTGTGAAAAGGGAGAGCCAGCTCTGTTGCCAGAGTGGGTTACCGATGATAAGGCCAGCTGTAACCCCCACAGCCCAAGGTCCCAGGCCATGTCCAACAGCCCAGGCCAGCTTCCTCATAGTCCCAGCCTGTGTTTACCAATGACCAGCAACTCCCCCTTTGTTTTAAAAATGAGGCAGTGTCATCTTGGGCAAGTTTTTTGTGGCTTACTGTAGGTACAGTTAGAGCCAGACCATGTATAAGGACCAATTAATTTACACATGCAGGGAATTATGCATAAGAGTAGTAGCAGGGTGCCTGACACCAACAGTAGCCAAACAAAAAGCTGAGAAAGAAACTGTTTGGGAGATAATTTTTGTAATGTGCTCTGTAATGCATCAAAAATCCTTTAGCTGCCTTAGCAGGATCACCAAAAGACAAGTGACTATGTGAAATAACAGATATTTCCTTTTGTAAACTTTGTAAATCTATGCTGAGATTATTATGACTCTAAATACCCCGAATATGATTTTCAACTTTCCACCATTCAATAGCAGTCCCATTGTAGGGTAGAGGAGAACACATATGAATTGATAATTAGCATGACAGACCAACTGCATTTGCGCCGCCAGATTGGCAACCTGACTTCCTAAATACATAACAGCATCCTCTAGAGCATTTAACAGACTAACACCTTTTTATCAATATCTATCTGTGATGAAAGGGCTTGAGACACATTTTTAGTCAGTCCATGAACGTGATCAGATGAATTCATTGATTGTGCCAGGGATATTGGTGCCACAGTGAAAGAGGCGTTGATGGTGATTGTAGCAATGATCCCCACAATTAGCCATTCTATGAGTCTTCTTTTTCATGTCATCAATCTGTTGAGCTGCTGGAACACTTGAGCTCTAAAGCTGGAGTACCAGGGCTCACTGGGTACAACTAAGATAGTAAATTCCATTTTGGTGATTGACCCACCCAGGCCCAACTACAAAAAGGTAAGGGAGGGGCAGAAATGTCCGAAACTTAAAATGATTCTCTTTTAGGGTAACTACTACTTTCCATAATTCTGGCTGAGGCCGCCCTTGGGGGCTCAAAATGGATGGTATCTGTGATTGATTGCCTTCCCAGAGACCCAATTGTAATCATAAATTATATTTATTTTGGTATCCACCATCCATAATTAATGGGTGGTTTGTATACATTATATAACATCCCTTGTGATACTTATTTCTTGAAAAGGCAGATAGGCAGCTCTGCTGTGAGAGAGGTCCAGTTAATTGGTTTAGCCACTTCTTGCAGGAATTCTAGGTCATACTGGGATGACCCAAAAGGCAACATAGTGCTGAGAAGAAGGGATGGAGGAGTGCCCAGCACTGAAACACCTCTGTCACACCCTCCAAGGCTCAGGGACCATTGCAGAAGAGGGGCGGATAGAATGGAAGAGCCAAAGGAAGGGTATGACTTCTTACAATGCAACTGCCCAGACAGAAATTGGCCTCGATATCCATGACCTTGCAGTGCCTGAAAATACCTTCGCAAGACCCTCAAAATAGGAGAAAAAGATGATGACATCAAATTAAAAGAGAGACTAATGGAAAGAGGGAGGGGATATGATGGAGATTGGAGTTCTAAAGTGGAATGGGGGGAGGGGAGGGAAATATCATGTGTTTTTTGTATGTAAGTATAGAAGTTGTCAATAAAAAAATAATAATTAATTTTTAAAAAAGAAAAAAAAGAATTCTAGGTCATAATTGGCAGTGGTAATGAAAGCATTGGAAAATATCTTAGGTAGGGGTTCTTCCCAAAGAGCAGCCCTAGCTAGACGGGGGTCAGGTACATAAGCCCAATATGCTTGTTGAGCCTGTGCTACTTTTTTTTTTCTTTTTAGTTTTTTGAGGTAGGCTCTCACCCTGGCCCAGGCTGACCTGGAATTAACTATGTAGTCTCAGGGTGGCCTTGAACTCATGGCAATCCAACTACCTCTGCACCCCGAGTGCTGGGATTAAAGGCATGTGCCATCATGCCAGCCTGAGCCTGTGCTACTTTTAAGGTCAGGATAGCAAGTAAGGATATAAACAGAGTCTCTGGTGATAGAGGCTGTTGTGAATTTTGTACCAGCATGACTCCTTGTTGGCTCAGGGCCTCAATTTGGCCCCAGGTCAGCATGTTTTCCTTCTGGGAGCCTGGGACACTTCTGTTTCAGTGTCAGATGAGCCATCTCCTTGGTCAGTGGGATTGAATCAGACATTTCAAGCTGGGACCCAGTCGGCCTGGGCTGGTCCTATGAAAATGGAGCAAATCCTCTCCCCGTAATTAGGAGGGGGTCTGGTCTCTTCCATATTCCATCTAAAGGATTTTACCATTGGACCAGAATAGAGGGCGCAGCTACTGGTATGTGCCAATGGAGGGAGCTAGGGGAATGCTGGGAGTTTTTGTATATGTTGAAAATGTTTAAGGTTATCAGGGCTATTGCCACTGCAAACGATCTCCAAATGTATGTTCTATTATGTGCATCTGGCTTTGCAACTAAGCACGTTTAACTGCTGAGCCAGAAAGAAATATTTTCAATCTCTAAATCAATTTTATAGAATTATAGTGAATTCCAAACATATATAAAATTTCATGACACAGTCTATAACTACTCAAACCTTAACCAACTCTATAATTCTGCCTGTGGTACTCTGGTAAACATGTTCAATAATGAAGTAAATTAAATCTAAAGTAATTAAAAATGCAATTGTTGGAGGAACAACATAATTTTGTTTAGAATTTTCTTTTACTGCTTAAGTAGTTTTTAAGTGTATGACAGATAAACACTGTTTAATATCTCCAAATGTGGTCTATTTACCTTATAGAATAAGAAAAGAAAGTAGATAATTTTTCTGAGAGTTTTTTTTTTGAGGCAGGGTTTTAGATATATTAACCATGTGAGAGAATTAAATACCAATGAGCCAATTTTAACCCTAAGTAATAGTTAAAACATTGACAAATAGAGAAACTGAACTAACTTGGTTGGGTACTCTAAATTCAGTCTTTCATAGCCATTATCATGACCAGATTAACATCAACAAGTTAAAGTTTTAAGTTTGCAACCTGAATACCATAGTAACCTGCTATTGGCCGGGGCCATGCTTTGTTAGTCTCATGTAAGCACTAGGTTAATAATCATTTTATTATATCTCAAGAAGTCTGTAATCTGATTACTTTGTCTTTAACCTTCTGTTTAAGCTTACTCATACCTTCATCCACATATTTTACTCATATCTTCATCCACATACTTTACTCATACCTTCATACTTTTACCTTACAATCTATGTAACCACTCTGTAACAATCTTTT
Source organism: Orientallactaga sibirica (assembly GCA_036365145.1). Classification (NCBI taxonomy): domain Eukaryota; kingdom Metazoa; phylum Chordata; class Mammalia; order Rodentia; family Dipodidae; genus Orientallactaga; species Orientallactaga sibirica. The sequence goes on from JAEOAD010002183.1 coordinate 2,919,441, forward strand.
TCATCAGTTACCAACATTTAAAGTTTCCTTCCAGTTTATCTTTCTTAGTCAGTTCATCTCATTGTCCTTACCACAAGATTTTTTGTTTGTTTGTTTGTTTGTTTTGTTTTTCAAGGTAGGGTTTCACTCTAGCCCAGGCTGACCTGGAATTCACTATGTTGTCTCAGGGTGGCATTGAACTCATTGCGATCCTCCTACCTCTGCCTCCCGAGGGCTGGGAGCCACCACGCCCTGCTAAGACTTTTTTTTAATTGACAACTTCTTTAATTATAGACAACATCCAATGGTACTTCCTCCCTCCCCCCTCATTTTCCCCTTTGAAATTTCTCTCCATCATATCCCCTCCCCCTCTCAATCAGTCTCTCTTTTCAGTTTGATGTCATGATCTTTTCCTCCTATTATGATGGTCTTGTGTAGGTAGTGTCAGGCAATGTGAGGTCATGGATATCCAGGCCATTTTACCATAAGACTTTTAATAAAAGGCCTTTTGAAATAACTTTTTTACAAAAGAAGAGACCAGACTTGACTTATACTACTTATCTAGAATAAGCATAAAGATTTTATCATTTATTGATTTTGGAACATTTTTATAACTTTTCTGAAACACATTTTTAAAATATGAAAGCAGATTCAAACATTATTAGAAATTTTGTTACAAATTTAGTATCAAGCACATTTAAATTTAAACATAAATCTTGAGACTGTTTTTTTGTTAGTAGTCCCAGAGAAGCATAGAGACAAAGTAAATTTAAAACAGTTGCAAATTCTTATAAGAAGTCCTCATCAATTCACAGCAATCTGGCATTCACCCAATATGCTATTGGGGCCAGGATCTTGATATTTCTGTGCTTGCAGGCCCCAGGTTCTGCAAGCCAGGGAAGCTAAGAAAGAGCTTTTTTTTTCTTTTCCTAGATTATTCCAGGGAGGGTTTTACACTTCCCTCAGGCTACAAGGCAGCTTTCTGATCTTGCCATTTTACAACTCTTTAAGAGGAGAATCTTGCTTTTTTTTTTTAAATCCAGCATCTCCTTGTCCACCATGCTGGGCAGGTGTGGCTGGAAGGCATCAGGCCACCTGCCCCTGAGTCCAAGTTCTCAGCCATGGCCCCCGGCGCCTGGGTCACAAACCCAGCAGTGAGCAGGGAGAGAAGCAGGGCATGGGGAAGGGGCTTTTATTATGGTAGCAGCAGCCAGAAGGGGGGCAAAAGGGAGTCTGGGGTAATCGTGTCTGGATTATATGGATCCCCAGAAACCATCCAAGGGGATATTTGAAGGACTTCTTCCCAAAATGAATTGGCCTCTTTTTGAGAGAGTTTTATGCCCTTAACTTTGAGAAGTGCTTTCACTCCCCTGATTTTGGATTCCTTTTGATGGGAGGTAGTGTTTCCCATGATAGAGAAAGACCAGAAATGCCAAGACCAGAGGGCAATGTTCCTTGGGCACTGTGGCACCGCAGGGGATTCCCTAAAGGTCCAGACACAAGCCTGTCTGCAAGTTTAAGAGACCTGCGACCACCCTAGAGGCTTTTACCGGTCGGTGCATTACCTGCTTGTTGATCATGAAGAGAAATAGATAGAAGGTTGTTGCCAATGCCTGAGTGGGCTGTCAGGGTCCAAACACTGGGCTAGGGGCCTTCAGTCAATACTGGAGTGTAGCCCTGGCCAAATGACCTCCATTGCCCTTTCACCTTGATCAATCCCTCACGATGGTGCAAACCAAAAGTAAAGAAGGAAAAGGAGAAAATATCTTCCCACTGATGGAGGAGAGACCCACCTCTCTCTGATGGAGAAAGGAGAAACCTGCCTCTCTCTGATGGAGGAAGAAGAAACTGAATCTGCCAGCCCTTGATGGGGAGGTGACCCATGGGGAGGATGTCCCTCAAGGGGGCACTCACCTATTAACCATGCATCCAGAGAGCCCCACGTTGGGCACCAGATGTGGGTCCTTGCTATTCCCGAGGGTCTTTGGCCACGGATGTCCCAGGCGCAGGAGGAGCTGAGGGGAGCAGGGTCTTGCAGAGGGTGAGTGTGGCGGGCAACGAACCACTGGGGAGATGGTCTGATGGACAGTGCTCTCTCTCGTTTATTCTATAGGGAAGTGGGTTTATAGACATTTGAGAAAGGTTGAGAAAGCACATACAGATCATATGGTGACTGGATACATAGGTTTATGGGTTGCTATCTAATTGGCTGGTGTTGGAAGGCAGAAGTTGTGAGGGAGAAGCTGCAAGGGAGATAACAGAAGTGGCAGGAAAAGCTACGTGACTTCAGCCACATATTGGATGGCTACAGCTGCAAGGAGACTGTTTACTACCATGTAAGGGTCTCTTGAGCAGCTGGCCATAAGGTCAGGAACTGTGGTGGGGGTGGGCAAAACCTTAGACTATGGAATGGTCAGGTGCTTTGGGACAGGGGAGAGGGCCCACTGTTTTCACCTCTTCTGGGCAAAGATGGGGCACACTATGACCTTATGAAAAATCAGGGCCAGCTCCGTCACCAGAGTGGGTTCCCGATGATAAGGCTGGGTGCAACCCCCATAGCCTAAGGTCCCTGGCCATGTCCAACATCCCAGGCCAGCTTCCACACAGTCCCAGCTCATGTTTAGCAATGCCCAACATTGAAGTTATGTCTAACATATCTATATGAAAAAATAGTAGGTATATAGTACAATACTGCACAAAAGTAAACAATGTTTGTGCTATATAATGTACAATGGATCTCTTTCTACCCTTCCTTCAGTATGTCTTCTGGTAGCTTGGTAACAGTTTGGTAATAGAATTTATACCATGGAAATTGGCAAACATTACAAATCAATTCTCTTTTTTTCGGAGGGGCTCAGGAAGCCCTTTCCACCTGTAAAAAGTTGTTAAACACCAGTACATCATTGCCTATAATAAAACTTTCTGTGGTGCCTTTTATTTGACACAATATAATTAATGCAGTTACTTAATAATTTCCACATCATGCTTTTTTTTTTTTTTTTTTTTTTTTTGGAGAGAGACACAGAGAGAGACAGAGAGAGAGGGAGTGGGAAACAGAGATGGGCGCGCCAGCAGCCTCTCAGCTGCTGCGAACGAAATCCAGATGCGTGTGCCCCCTTTTGGTCAAGTGCGGCATTGCGCCCTTGCGTCACTTTGCATCTAGCTAAACATGGGACCTGGAGATTGGAACCAGCATTCTTAGGCTTAAGAGGCAGGTGCCTTAACCGCTAAGCCATCTCTCCAGCCCATGCTGTTAATTTTTGGTATGTTTTCATATTTAATCCCACAATAATAATAATAACAACAACAATAATTCCATTTCACAAACAAGGAAACAGGTGCAGAAGTTATCATAACTAGAGAGATATGAAGCAAAGCTATTGAAAATATATTTGACTTCAAAGCTTATACTCACCACATGAAACACTATGGGAACTATTTTAGAGAATATTTCTCTGTGCACAACAGTAAAAACAAGGACTATTCGAGGAAGGTAGTCTTCTTGCACAAAAGAGAACTGTGGGCTGGGGTGTAGTTCAGGAATTGAGTATTGCTTAACATTTGTGACCGACCAGTAGCAAGTGGAGCTCAGAAAAAGAGAAACACCTGCTAGGACTGAAGGGAAAGGCAATTGCCAGTTACCTTTCCTATTGATGTGATCAAACACCTGAAAATAACAATGTAACGGAGGAAAGGTTTATTTTAGCTTACAGTTTGAGGATACATTTTATCACAGCAGGGAAGAAATGATGGCAAAGGTATAAAGCAGGTCTGGAGAGATGGTTTAGTGGTTAAAGCACTTGCCTGAGAAGCCTAAGGACCCAGATTCAATTCCCCACTACCCATGTAAGCCAGACGCATAAGGTGGCACATGTGTCTGGAGTTTGTTTGCAGTGGCTAGAGGTCCTGGTGTGCCCATTCTCTCTTATCTGCATCTTTCTCTCTCTCAAATAAATAAATAAATAAATAAATAAAATATAAAAAATTATGAAGCAGCTGGTCACATTGCAGCCACAGCCAGGAAGCAGACAGTGATAAATGCTGGCGCTCCAGTAGCTTTCTTCTTTTATGTCAGTCCATGGAATAGTGCCATTCACATTTAGAATGGGTCTTCTCACCTCAATGAACTCAATCTAGAGTTCCCTCATAGACATACTTGACCATTGAACCACATTATTAGCCCAAAGAAGGCTTATTTTTCAGTATTTTTATGGCATGTATAATATGGTGTGCACATGTGTGTGCATGCAGTGTAACATGTGTGCAAGTGTGTGCTGTATGCATGTGTATGTGCAGATGTGCTCAGGCCAGTGGAGAATGTCAAATGTCCTTCCTCCATCACTCACCCATGCATTTCCTTGAGACAGAGTCTCTCTCTCGACAAGAAGTTGTGGTTTTCCAGTGCCCCAGCAATTTTCCTGTCTCTGCTCTCCATAGGACAAGCTACAGATGTGCATGGCCACACTCAGTTGTTCACTGTGGGACCTGGGCAATCAAACTTATGCCCTCAGGCTTTCAGTAAGTGCTCTTACCCACAGAGCCATCTCTGTAGCCTAGAAGGCTTATTTTACAAAAAGTACTTTGTAGTGGCTGTTTTTTTTTTTTTTTTGCACTAGGTGGGGTTTGGGTATGTGAATTTCCCTGGAAGTGATAACTCCTCTTGCAATAATGTGCCTGAGTGAATGTGAACAGAGAACCTTTCTGGCCTGGACAGACATCAAGACTGTTGGGTGATAGTCAAGGACACAATTTGAGAATTACCCGGCAACTTGTTAATGTCAGTCTAATTCCCTCAACTTGTAACATGTTGTCTAAAGGCTTTGTTGCCTATGCTCTAACAGGTACCTGACACACTCCTAGTGATCTGAATCTACAAGGCATGGGGGAATTCTAGCTCTAAGTCAAATGTCAAAGAAAACATTTTCTAGTAAGCTTGTTGTTCTGTCTTAAATTTTGCACCACAGCCTGGCTCTAATGACTTCTCATGACATGGGATTAGAAGCACGATTCTCCAATTTTGGTGTGCCTAAAAAATATTCAGACACTTGATGTCAGTTTCCAGGCCCACCTCTGGAAATTCTGATTTCGTTCATTTTGATTGTGGTTCAGGTGTTGACATTGTCAGCATGCCCATGGTGTCTGGTGCTACAGCTTGTCCCAGCACCAGACACCAGAGAAATGAATGATGCTTTGTCACACTTGCAGTGGTTGGGATCTGTTCCTGCTGCAGCTACTTGGAAGAACCTCAATCCAGGCTACTTCACTTCCCTTCTCTCATGGTCTCATATTTTAACTTATTCCTTCTACCTGAACAACGCTTAAAGCAGTTCTCATATGTTTCCCTTTTATCCCCGTTTCCAAGCTGTTACACTAGAATGCAACCTTCCTTTTCAATGCACCCCTGGTTTTTCTCACATTCCTTCTGCCAGCAGATCTCAGAGACCTGACTCTTTTTCCAGAGTGTATGCTGCATGAACAGACTTTCTTCAATTTTGTGCATGGCTCTGATGTGTAATTCAGTGAATTACTTGCCATTTTCCTCTACCTTACTGTTTGTTTCTCTTCAGCAAATGTTCATGCAACCAAAGCCTACTGACATCCCACAGTATGTCACACAGTGTGCTGGGTGCTGTGCATATAAAGTGAATAAAGCACTGTTTCTTGTGCATCAATTACGCTTTAGTCAATCTGGGGCTAATTCAGTGTTTCTGCCTAGGAAGAGTTCATGGTCTAGAAAACAAAGGTAGCTCTGTACATGTGTATATCATAGTACGCTCTGTGAGCTACCACACAATGTGACATGAAGAAATAAGATGTCCTTTGGCGGAGATGATAAAAATTCTCATAGGAAGTGACATTTCCATTAGCCTTGCAACATAACTTACAGTTTACCAATCAAAGTGATACAGAATAGGAGCAAGGTAGCATTTTTCTTTTTTTTTTACAGGGAAAGCATAAACAGTAGGCTTTATTACCAGGAAATAAGCATCCATATCTGCAAATAATGATGATCTGATCTCTTCCTTTTCAATTTATATCCCTTTTATGTGTGTCTCTTGCCTTATTGCTATAGCTAAGACTTCCAGTACTATATTAAATAAAAATGGGGACAGTGGAAAATAAATGAATAAATAAATAAATAAATAAATGGAGGGAGCCCAAGAGCTAGAGACTAGGCTGAAGGGCTGAATTCTGGGCATATAAGTATGTTAGCATTGTCTCTACCCATAATTGAAGGTGCCATAGGCTGATATATTGCCTATTTGAGAGTTTCTCAGTAGTACTGGAAAAACCTTTGTGTTGGAGAAGGAACGAGGCAAGCCTACTCCAGAAGCAATCATCTGCAATTGCAGCCATTAGGCAGACCACAACTATTTTTGCCTAGGGACTTTTAGTTTTGACTGAGCTCCTGAACCTCTGCCCCAACTGTCCCTAGCTACCTGTATGAACCCTATCTCTTCCTCAGTCTCCCCTCTCCTACAGGTTGGCTCATCTTCTGTTGGGGGGCAGCGACTGCTCTACTTTAGTACTGGGCAGGGGCAACGTGAGGGTTGGGCTCAAACAAAAGGGGGAAGTCGGAGGTTGGGGCAAAAGTACTTGCAGTCATGTGGTAGTGTTCTAAAAGTCCTTGGTAAAAGTGGGAGGTCATTCAGGGCTCCTTACACAGAACCGTCTGGAGTTTCATGGCCTCACAGGGGGCGGGCAGGAGGGATAGTATGGTAAGAAAGGAATGGGAGCACTGGGTATAATCAGGTCGCCTAGTGCAGAACTGGGAGTTAATGTTAATACAAGGATGAACTAGCTTGGGCAGGCTGGAAAAGTGGAGGGGGTTAATTTTGTTTAAACTTGTTTTAGTAAATGTATGATTGCCCTTTGAAGGGCAATAGTCATATTTCATAAGGTGGTGGTAGCAAGCCCTTTGACATTCCTGACCAATGCACTAATAATGATACAGGAATTTTAGGATTCCATTGCCAATACACCAATATGTAACTGGAATCTTGAGGTTCCTTGCCAATTCACCAATATATGCCAATGCACCAATAATTCAGGGGTATTCCTGAATTCTTGTCGTAGGAATTCAAAGAACTGAAATCCACAGACCAGAGGGTAAGGTTTAAAGAGACTTCATTAGATTAAGAGGCAGAAAGAGGAAAAAGTACAGAGAGCTCCTACCCATGAGAAGGCAGAAGAGGGTACAGCCCCACCCCCCAGGTAGCATTTTTTTAATAAGCAGATAGGGACAGAGCCCAAGGAGAACATGGATGCCACCTTGCCTGGCCTGGCAGGACTAGAACCTGCGTCTGACCCAGTCTCATCCAAGATGGCTGTAGCAACAACGCATCATCAGGAGCTTTCTGGTTGTTCCTCAGCTAGGTGTACCTGTGGGCTGGCCCCTCCTGAGTCAGCCTCTTTTTTTTTTTTTTTTTTTTTTTGTGTGTGTGTGTTTTGAGGTAGGGTCTAGCTCTAGCCCAAACTGACCTGGAACTCACTATGTATTCTCAGGGTGGCCTCAAACTCACAGCGATCCTCCTACCTCTGCTCCCAAGTGCCCGGCTGAGTCAGCCTCTTGGGCCCACCAATCAATCAGGTCTCTTCCTTACACACCTGAGTCTGACTGAGGCTCGTTCTAACTGGATGTTTGACCCATATAAATGGGCCTGTCATGTGTCTTCTTCTTGCCCCATCGCACTGGCTTGCTGGCCCTTTCTTGGCTCTGTGAGAGGGATACTCTGTCTGGTTTCCGTCCTCTGCCCCTTCTCAGCCAGGCCAGGAAGAAGGAGGATTTCTTTTTGCCTTGACACTTTCTTGCTTTATTTTGGGTGCTTTCCTGCAGCACTACATGTGTGATCTCCCGTTGGTTCTGAGCCTTCTGTGACCCACTGTTCCAGGGGATCTTGGAGTATGGGCTCTCCTGTTTTGCTTTCTTCACCTGAGATCGGAGGGAGATTTTCTTTCTCCCCTCCCCTCCTCCTTCCCAGCAGGGTTGGGGGGGGGGGCTTCTTTTGGTTTGGGATTCCCTGCTTGCCTTCCCTCTGCATCCTAACTCTCCCTAAAATAAAACCCCATTTTTTCCACTTTTTTCCTCATTTAGTTTTGTTTTTTTCTGAGGCAGGGTCTCACTCAAGCCCAGGTCGACCTGGAATTCACTCTATAGTCCCAAGCTGGCCTCGAACTCGCAGCGATCCTCCTACCTCTGCCTCCCAAGTGCTGGGATCAAAGGGGTACGCCACCATGCTCGGCTTCAGACCTTGTTTCTAAACGCATTGCTGCCGTTTTGGCTCTTCCCACCATGAATTTTCATCACTACTAGTCACGCCCCCCACCCCCAAGAAGCTGCAGGAGCGGAAAGTTTGTCCACCGCAGCGTGCCGTCGACGTCATCAGCGCGCAGGCGTGGTTCCTGGCTCCCGGGAGCGTGTTCCTGTTTCCCGGGGTTCCCGTTGTCCCGTCCTGGGCGGGTGAGCGGCGCCGGCTCTCGTGGCCCGGCCCCTCTGTGCCCGGTTGCTCTGGACTCTCGCTCCGCAGCCGTCCGGCTCCGGGCGTCCGCGGGGGCCAAGCGATGGCGGAGCGCGGGGACCTCGACCTGACCGGCGCCAAGCAGAACACCGGCGTGTGGCTGGTCAAGGTAAAGACCGCGAGCGCGCGCGGGGCGCCGGGCGGGGCGGGGCGGGGCGGGGCGTCACGTGACCGCGCGGCCCCGCCGCCCGCGCCCTCTGCGCCCGGGACGCCGCCTAGGGCTCCGTGCGTTCCTGCCCGCTGAGTTCGCGCACACTTTAGCCACGGGCCGTCTTCCAGCCAGTGTCCCGTGGGAGTCCCCCGGCGGAGAGCGTTCCTCCTGACTTTGCGGGGGTCCTGTCTCGATGGACCCCTATTTGAGCAGTGCATTTTGCTCCATACAAAAGCATTCTTTGCATTTTCTGGTGAAAGTGATTTTAGTCGTGCATCCGTGTAAGTCTGCTGAGTATCTGGTTTCCTTGTAGTTTTCTGGGCTACAAAGTGTACCTGGTCCTTCTGCAGTCTAAGTTCTAGTGTTCTCCAGGTCGATGGTCCTGATGGAGCGCTCCACGGGCCGAGAGCTCAGTTTAGGGAGGAGAGACCATTGGGCTGGACTGTTTTTGCAGAGCACGCTTGGTACTGTCTGTCTTCACTTTCACATTAGGGACTGTTCATTCATAGGGGAGTGTCATAAAAGGGCATATATCGTCTTTGAACTTCAAATAAAGTCAAGGAAGTTTTGGCTGATGTTTTATGGGGTTTTCTTGTTTTTCTTTTTAAAATATTTTTATTTAGTTATTTGAGAGAAAGAGAGAGGAAGAGGCAGATAAAGAATGGGCACACCAAGGCCTCTAGCCACTGCAAACGAATTCCAGACGCTTGCACCACCTTGTGCATCTGGTTTTATGTGGGTACCTGGAATCAAACCTGGGTACTTAGGCTTTGCAGGCAAGCACCATAACCACTAAGCCATCTCTCCAGCCCCTGTTTTTGTTTGTTTGTTTGTTTGTTTGTTTTTGGTTTTTCGAGGTAGGGTCTCACTGTAACTCAGGCTGTCCTGGAATTCACTCTGTATTCTCAGGGTAGCCTCGAACTCATGGCAATCCTCCTACCTCTGTCTCCCGAGTGCTGGGATTAAAGGCGTCCACCACCACGCCGAGCTCTTGTTTTGTTTTTTTGAAGCGGGATCTCGCTGTGGCCCAGGCTGACATGGAACTCTTTTTAGCCCAAGCTGGCCTTGGATTCGTAGCGATTCTCTTACCTCAGCCTCCTGAGTGCCCAGATTAAAGGCATGCACCACCAAGCCCGGCTTGGTGACAACTTTTCCTTATTTTTATTTATTTGCAATGGGGGAAATGGGCATGCCAGGGGTTCTTGCCTCTGCAGATGAACTCCAGATGCATGTGCCACTTTGTGCATCTGGCTTTACATGGTTATTGAGGAATTGAACCTAGGATGGTAAGTTAATGGTGTTATTGAACTGTTAGGTCTGAACAACAGCTTCTTAGCTAACAGAGCTGTTTGCATCCTGGTCAATCTTCCTCTTTAGACATTTGGAGGAGGTGGACATCATCCCCTATGAATAAGATGTCCTGCCTCCAACAGTTCAGATGTCACAAAGCTCAGCTGTTACTTCACAGGTGGGCAAACACTTGAATATTGATGGTGTAAAAGAAAGACATATGTTAGGGAGAGATGAATATATAGTGTAATTTTTAGTCTTCATTGTCAACTTAGTTGAATTGAGAAAAGCCTAGAAGATTACTAAAGCACACTCTGGGTGTGTCACTGATGATGTTTTTAGAGACAACTAGATCATGAGTGATCTGATGGGTCCATCCCCTGGTGGAGTCATAATATGGTGGCATTATTGAGAGGTGGTGAACAGTAGGAGGCAGGGCCTAGCTGGAGGAAATGGGTCACTGGAGCTATGCTCTTGGGGTTATATCTCACCTTGGTCCCTTACTCTCTCCTCTTCTTGGGCATGAGAACTGTACTGCTCTGCTGTGCCCTCCCCTCTGTGATGGATTGAGACTTCTGAAGCTGGTTACAAAATAAATCTCTCTTTAAGTTTTTTCTGTCAGGTATTTGATAACAGAGACCAACGTGCTAACTAATCCACAACCTTAAATATTTTTTTAAAAAGAAAGATTTTCTTTTCTTCCTCTATATCTTTTTTTTTTTTTTTTTTTTTTTTTTTTTTTTTTTTTTCGAGGTAGGGTTTCACTCTAGCCCAGGCTGACCTGGAATTCACTATGTAGTCTCGGGGTGGCCTCGAACTCATGGCCATCCTTCTACTTCTGCCTCCAGAGTGCTGGGATTAAAGGCGTGCGCCACCATGCCCAACTTTCCTATATATCTATTTTGAGAGAGAGAGAAAGAGCAGGAGAGAATGGGCACATCAGGGCCTCTAGCCACTGCAAACGAACTCCAGATGCATCTGCTACCTTGTGCATCTGGCTTTTTGTGGGTACTGGGGAATCGAACCTGGGTCCTTTAGCTTTGCAGGCGAGTGCCTTAACCGTTGAGCCATCTCTCTAGCTCTGTGCCCTGTGTTTCTTTTTTTAACCACTGAACTAGAACTGTAGAGTGAGTTCCAGGATTTTTTTTTTTTTTTTTTTTTTGAGGTAGGGTCTTACTCTAGCCTAGGCTGACCTGGAATTCACTATGTAGTCTCAGGCTGCCCTCTGAGTTCCTCTAATTTTTAAGGACTTCAATTCAGGTAAAATTGGATCATTGGCTTTGATGCAGAAAAGTGTTCATGATGTGGAGTTAAAGATGTATTTTTTAAATATTTTATTTATTTATTTTTGGAAAGAGAAAGAGAAAATGGGTGCACCAAGGCCTGTAGCCACTGCAAACAAACTCCAGACACATGTGCCTCCTTGTCCATCTGGCCTACGTAGGTACTTGGGAATTGAACCTGGGTCCTCAAGCAAGCTCTTTAACTACTAAGCCATCTTTCTCTCCAGCCCTAAAGATATTTTAATACAAATTTTAAGCATGAAGGTTCAAAGAAAGAAAGAGGTGCTCACTAAGAAAGGAAGACACAGCTGGATGCTGAGTGTGGACTTCCCAAGAAAAAGTGGTTTCTTGTTGCTAGGACAGAACAGGTGACCAGAAACAGCTTCTGGAAGGAAAGGGTTTATTTCTGGCTTACAGTTTGAGGGATGTTTCATCATGGTGGGGAAAGCGTGTCAGGCCTGAGCAGGAAGCCTGGGTCACATCTTCACATAAGTGAAGAAGGAATAGCCTGTGTACTGGCCTTGAAGTTTGGTTGTGTCACCCCAAAGCTCATCCTCAGTTACACACTTTTTCCAGGAAGATTCCATCTACCAGAGGCACTACAACCTTCCCGAATTGTCACCAGCTGGGAACCAAATAGTAAGAACTCATGAGTCTATGGGAGACATTTCATTCAAACACCCTTCATTGTCTTTGTAAGTTATATATGCCATTTTAGTGGGTTTTGAAGTTACTGTATTTAAAGAGTTGCTGAGGAACCTAAATGAGCTCATAGGGTGGTTCTTTAGGGACACCTGACAGGACTACAATTGATTAGATCACTGGGATGCAGGTAGGAAAGGAAAGAGGCCCTACCCAAGGTCATATATATTTATGCCCTAAGCCTGATTCTTTTTTTTTAAAAAAATATTTTATTTATTTATTTGACACAGAGAGAGAGAGAGAGGGGGAGGGAGAGAGAGAGAATGGGCACTCCAGGGCCCCCAGTCACTGCAAACAAACTCCAGATGTATGTGCCCCCTTGTGCATCTGGCTTATATGGATCCTGGGGAGTTGAACATGGGTCCTTCGGCTTTGCAGGCAAATTCCTTAACCACTAAGCCATCCCTCCAGCCCCATGATTCTTACTATTTTAACATAAATCAGTAAATATGAAAGGAATATTTTATTTATTTATTGGAGAGAGAATAAACAAGAGAAAGCTAACGAATGAGATGTAGGCTATTATCAGGCCTCCTGAGGTGGGGACTTGCCTCCCACTTCCAGGTGCTCCAGGGAAAGTGAAAGGGGGAAAGAATAGCGCTATGGAGGGATGCTTTTGTTAAGGAAGAGGGAGGTTTGAAATTTCCCAGTTCTGTGTCCTGTGACAAAGAATTGGACCCGGGAACATGATTAGTGATAGAAATAGAGACAGTTATTTGTTATGGTAAACTGAGGCTCATAGAACTGGCACCAGAGACTGAGTGGAGAATCAGGACGAAAGTTTATTTTCACGCCAATGTGGGCTCAGGGGAATCTCTTCCAAAGCTGGGACTCTGGTGGTTCAGATCTTATATATCTTATTTTGGACTAATCTCTTTATTGTTAGGTCTCAGAGCTCCAGCATAGTGCCAGAGATCTTGAAAATGAGATAGGCAAGTTTTACAGAAACAGAAAAATGGTTAATTAGCAGACAAATACCTGCCACTGTGCTATGGAGATAAAAAGATTTTTCAGTACAGGGCTGAATCTGCAATACAAATCATGGCCTTCAAACAATTTAAAAAGACCACAGTGTTAGGACAAATACTATACAGTACAGTGTAACCAATACAAAAGTCTGTATAGTACAGGAAATAACTTTGGGAAAGGGACTTCTGACTTAAAGTCCCATACTCCAATTACCATGTCTGCTAAGGAACACTACCGAGTTTGTAATATTATGAAAGAAAGTCATCATGTTTTCACTGGAAACTTCATCAGGTATTGTGATTTGTGATTGGTTAGTCTAGCACACTACTTTGTATAAAAGATAGTTTTTCCTTTATGTGGAGTTAAAAATCAGAGACAAAAGCTTGGCGTGGTGGCGTACGCCTTTAATCCCAGCACTCAGGAGGCAGAGGTAAGAGGATCACCATAAGTCCGAGGCCACCCTGAGATTACATAGTGAATTCCAGGTCAGCCTGGGCTAAAGTGAGACCCTACCTTGAAAAACAAAACAACAACAAAAACAACAAAATCAGAGACAAAATAAGCAAAGGCTGACATCATGGCAGTGTTTCAAGACTGAGGATGTGTGAACAAATTTATAGTCCAAGGATTTGAAGATGAACTTGGTCTTGTAGCAGCAGCCTTTGTACAGAGCTTGTATTTCATTGTAAATATTTGCTGCTGTGGCCTTTTACTAGCCTAGATCACATTTCTTTTCTTTTTTCTTTTCTTTTTCTTCTTCTTTTTTTGGTTTTAATTTTATTACTTACATAAAAATATAACAATTGTGCATATTAATGGAGTACATAAGATGTTTTAAACATTGCATGATTAGGCTAAACATACCTACCCAAGCATTTATCAAACTTTTTTTTTTATTTTGATAGAGATTGAGAGAATGGGTGCACCAAGGCCTCCAGCCACTGTAACACTCCAGATTCATACACCACCTTGTGCATCTGTCTTACATGAGTCCTGGGGAATTGAACCTGGGCCCTTTGGCTTTGTAGGCAAGTGCCTTAACCACTAAGCCATCTCTGTAGACCTTATCAGACTTTAAAAATTTTATTTATTTATTTGCAAGCAGAGAGAGAGAGAGAGAAGTAGACAGAGAGAGAATGGGCACTCAAGGGCCTCCAGCCACTGCAAACGAACTCCAGATGCATGTGCCCCCTTGTGCATCTGGCTTATGTGGGTCCTGGGAAATTGAACTTGGGTCCTTTGGCTTCACAAGCAAACGTCTTAACCGCTAAGCCATTTCTCCAGCCCCAAACTTTTTTTTTTATATTGAAAACATTATCAATTCTTTTAGTTTTTCTGAGATTACATAGTACATGATTGGTACTATAGTCACCCCACTTCTTACTCCTAACCTCAAGTTACTACACATTGACCAAACTTTCTGCATCCTTTCCTCCTCCCTCACCAGCCTCTGGTAACCAATTGCTCAATTTCTATACAGTCAAACCATTTTTTTTCCCCAAATCTTCTCTCACCCCTCTTTTGAGACAGGGTCTCAAAGCAAAGCAGATTACATGCTGGCCTGGAACTTGCAGACTGCAGCCTCAGCCTTCCAAGTGCTGGGATTATAAACCTGTGCTACCACACCCACTTTTAACTTTTTAGTATTCTGCATTTAAATGAAGTTATGTAGTACTGTCTTTGTATTCCTGGTTTCTTTGTCATAATGATCTACACTTCTATCCATTTGGTAACCAATGACAGTATTCATTCTTTTTTATGGCTACATAGTATCTTATTGTGTACATGTACCATGTTTTCTTTACCCATTAGTTGATGGACTCTTCAGTTTCCATTTCTTGACTGTTGTGAATATTACATTAAGCACAGGAGGGCAGATGTGTGTTTGCTATTGATTTCATTTCCTTTGGACATTTACTCAGCCATGGAATTTCTGGATTATATGGTAACTTTATTAACTTTTTGAAAAACCTCTTTGCTGTTTTCCATAATGTCTGTGCTAATTTATATTCCTACCTATAGTGTTCTAGCCTTCCCATTTCTCTACATCCCCCAGCTCTTTTAGCTTTTTCTTTTCTCTCATGGTTATCTTGCGATTTTGATTTGCATTCTCTGGTTCTCCGTGATGTCAACCATTTTTTCCTATATTTGCAGGTCTTTTTTTTTAAAAAGATTTTATTTTTATTTATTTATTTATTAGAAAGAGAAAAAGAGAGAGAGAAAGAGAAAGAGAATGGGCACGCCAGGGCCTCTAGCCGCTGTATACGAACTGCAGATGCATGTGCCTCCATGTGCATCTGGCTTACGTGGGACCTGGAGAATTGAACCTGGGTTCTTAGGCTTCACAGGCATGCGCCTTAACTGCTAAGCCATCCCTCCAGCCATACAGGTCTTTTACATGTATCCTTTTGAGAAGTATCTACTTAGTTCAATTACCATTTTTAAGCTTGGATTCTTTGCAGGTTTTTTGCTATTAAACTTTGAGTTACTTATATATTTGAATAGTAACACCTTGTAAAATGTGTACTTTACAGGTTGTTCCTGGCTGTCTCTTCATGCTACATTGTTTCCTTTGCTGTGCTCAAGCTTTTACTTTGGTGTCATGGCATTTGCCTGTATTTGCTGCTTTTGTTTTGTTTCCAGGAAAAGCTTGGACCATTGCCTTTTAGCATTTTTTCTGTTTTCTTCTAGTAGTTCATTGTTTAAGGTTTCACATTTATTATCATGATTATTTTGTGTTATAAGTGTGCATGCATGTGTGCATATGAACAAAATAAAGAGGCCAGAGGACAGCCTCAAGTGTTACTCTCAGGAAGTGGGGCTGGGCTATAAAATCCCAAGGCCTGCCTCCCAGGGACTACTTCTTCCAGCAAGACTCCACCTCCTAGAGGTTCCACAATCTTCCCAAATACCACCGGCAGCGGCACGAGTATTGAAACATATGAACCTCATGAATGATAGTGTCATATAGTGAAGACAGGGTCAGACCAATAAATAGAGTCAAGGCTTCTAGTCTTGTCTGATGTCATTTCATTTCATTTCATTTCATTTCATTTCCTACCTCCTTCCCATTCTTCTTCCCTCCTTCCTTCTTCTCTTTTCCCTTCTCCCTCCCTCTATCTCTTATTGAGCCCAGAGACTTGTACATGTTAGGCAAGTTGTTTTTATTTTATTTTTTAATTTTTGTTTATTTGTTCTTGAGATAGGGTCTGACTCTAGCCCAGGCTGACCTTCAACTCATTCTAGTCCCACACTGACCTTGAACTCACAGTGACCCTCCTACTGTCCAGTGCTGGTAGTTAAAGGTGTGTGCCACCATGCCTAGCAGGCAAATTCTTCACTACTGAGATTCACCACCCATCCTCAGATTCAGTTTTGTCTTCTGTAGAGTCAGGACAGTGCAGTGATATTGCAGGGCAATTGGGAGGATGAAAAGAATGGCATTTGGGCATGGTGGCACATGCCTTTAATCCCAGCACTTGGGAGGCAGAGGTTGGCAGATTGCTGTGAGTTCTAGGCCAGCCTGGGACTACATAGTGAATTCCAGGTCAGCCTGGCCTAGAGACCCTACCTTGAAAAAAGAAAGGAAAAAAAAAAAAAAAAAGGAATACTGGATGTAGAACATCTAGCATGGTATCTGACAGCAGTGGCTATGTTTCCTTTCTCTCTTTCCCACCCTCTACTATTGTCTGACATATAGTTGTAGTATAGTAAGTTTTAATGTGAAGAACATACACATAGTTAAACAAATTCTATTAGGGTCTTCTTTTAATTCCTCTGTTTCTGAATTTTCACCATACTCAAAGTATTTTTTTTTAATCCCCAAATGTAGACTTTCTTTCCCCCTTTCCAGCCTTAGAAAGCTTTGGTTAAGAATGTAGTCCCTAAGTTGGGTGTGGTGGTGCACACCTTTAATCCCAGCACTTGGGAGGCAGAGGTAAGAGTATCACCATGAGTTCGAGGCCACCCTGATACTACTTAGTGCATTCCAGGTCAGCCTGGGCTAGAGTGAGACCCTGCCTTGGAAAAAAAAATGTAGTCCCTAGCACATAGATCATAGAGATAGCCTGGGTTTGAAATAGGCTTTATTATTTTTTTACACTTTTTTTAGTGACAATTTCCATAATTATAGACTAGGATTTATTATTTACTATAATAATAAGATTATTGTACAACCTTGAATAAGTTATATGAACCCTGTGTGCCCCAGATTCATCACTTGTAAAATGTTTTGCTTCATTTTAGGTTCCTAAATATTTGTCACAGCAATGGGCTAAAGCTCCTGGAAGAGGTGAAGTTGGTAAATTACGGATTGCCAAGTAAGTTACATACAAATATTTATATATATAGATGTCATTTTAAACATTTTTTTCCCCAAGGTAGGGTCTCCCTAGCCCAGGTTGTCCTGGAATTCACTCTAGTCTCAGCCTGACCTCAAATTCACAGCAGTTCTCCCACCTCTGCCTCCCAAGTGCTGGCATTAAAGGTGTGCGCCACCACGCCTAGCTGTGGTTGTCATTTTAACAAGCTTGTCTAGATGATGATGTATCTACAAGGAGACATGTGTACGCTTGCCTATAACACATACTCATTCACATACTCCTAGTGACAGGTGGCATGAATAGGAAGTTAAGTTTAATGTTAATACTTACTCTAGTTTCCTCATCCCTCCATCCCCTCTGTTCATGATGTGAGGAGGTTTGTTTGCGTTGGACATAATAGCAAAGAGCCTCAGTAGAAGCACTTTGCCACTCTGCCACCATCCTATGTATAGGTGCTCTGGCAAGAGGAGAGGACCCTGTAGTAATCAGTGTAACAGAGAAGCCTCAGAAGCTCAGCTGCTGTCTTCCCCCAGCCTTGTGTTTGTTCTTTCCCTACAGTTATTTTTGGCATGTTTTTCCTTTAATACTAGAGGTTGAACCCAGGTCCTCATTCATGCTAGGAAGTATTCTACTGCTGAACTACATCCCAGCCCTTATCTATTCTTTTTTTCTGTTGTTGTTTTGTTCTTTTTTTTTCCAGGTAGGATCTCATTGTAGCCCAGGCTGACCTGTAATTCACTGTGTAGTCCCAGGCTGGCCTCAAATTCACAGAGATCCTCCACCTACCTCAGCCTGGGATTAAAGTACTGGGGTTAAAGGCATGCCTGGCTCCTATAAACACACACACACACACACACACACACACACACACACATTTTCTTTTCTTTTTTTTTTTTTAGGTAGGGTCTCACTCTAGCCCAGGCTGATGTGCAATTTACTATGGAGTCTCAGCATGGCCTCAAACTCAAGGCGATCTTCCTCCCTTTGCCTCCCAAGTGCTGGGATTAAAGGCGTGCACCACCACATCAGGCTGCATCCATCCATTTTTAATCCAACTAAACTAAGGCTCTCCTGACTATTATTTCATAGAAACATCTCTCTCTCTCTCTCTCTCTCTCTCTTTTTAATAAAAAAGCAAGCACGGAACTTTCATAGGCTTTGCCAGAGACAGCTCTCATTGTGTTTCTGTCACACAGTTGCTGGGCCCTCTAGGAAACCACAATTCACCTCCCCCTTTCACTGAAGTCAAGTCACCTGGGTGGGTGTAGAGGTCAGTATAACTGCAGGCTTCAGTGGGGGCCCTGCAGCCCCAGGGTTTCCAGCAGCAGCTGAACCCTTAACTGGCTGGAGAACCAGCTGCCTTACTGGTCGGTTGGGCTGGACAATGTGCTGAACAGCAGCCTGGTTCCCCGGGACCTTGATGGCTGACATTGTATTACCAGAGACAATGGAAACACCTGGTCGAAGAGGTGTGCCCATTAGTACTTTGGTAAAAGTGACTTTTCCTCCATTGGTTGTGCCAGCCACTAGGGGCTGAGCTGTGTTGGTGATACCCTGCACCTGAGTTTGTGCTACATGGGCACCTGTGATTAAGGACCTTGGTGCAGCAAAACATCTCTTAACTGTTACCAGTAGCCTCCTCATTATCCTTTAGCTTTTGTTAGATAACGGACTTCCCTAAAACTCAGTGGCTTGGAACAAAAACCATTTTATTCATTAGTAATTCTCCAAATTTGTTCTGGTTGGTACTGACCTGGCAGGTCTTCCTGGATGGACCAATTGTTAGTGTCTGTGGGTTAGTATTAGTGTGGGCAGTGGTATCTGTTTAATCTCTAGCATCTTTTACTTGGCAGTGAAGGAGTTCTGGTTGCAGAAGAAAGGAGGTGCCTCAGAGCACAAGCAGTTTGCTAAAGTTCCATTGCCAAAACAATCCACATGGCCAAACCCATGTTCAAGGTTAGGATAGTAGGTTTCCATGCCACTGAATTTGTTTTTATTTATTTATATTTATTAATTAATTAATTTATTTTTTCGAGGTAGGGTCTCACTCTAGCTCAGGCTGACCTAGAATTCACTAGGCTGGCTTCAAGCTCATGGTGATCCTCCTACCTCTGCCTCCCGAGTGCTGGATTAAAGGCATATGCCACCATGCCCAAGTGGTGTGCATATTCTTCCATGCATTACCTTGCTGATGTTTTTCTGTATAAAATGGTGTTATTGGGTTGTATACATCCGAAGTCCCATAGAAATACCATGTGTGTTACATAAGTAAGATATTCTTGTTTTTATTTTATTTTTATTTTTCAAGATATTACCTTTACACAAAATAAAAGTCATCCATTTTCCTCCTTCACCCTCCTTGAAGGTGCTGACAGTTTCACATGTAACCTTCCAGATTACATACTGATTATTTTGGATGCTTAACATATGGACACAGTTTTAAAACATCTTTGTTGGGCTGGAGAGGTTAAGGCGTATGCCTGCGAAGGCTAAGGATCCCAGTTCGATTCTCCAGGTCCCATGTAAGCCAGATGCACATGGTGGTGCATGCGTCTAGAGTTTGTTGGCAGTGGCTAGAGGCCCTGGCAAGCCCATTCTCTCTCTCTCTCCCTCTCTGTCTCTGATAAATAAATAAAAAAAAAACTTTGTTTATTCCACTGATAATAGCTAAGTATTTCTCAAACCCCTCTAGGCTTAGTTTTGCTAACCTGATTTTGTTTTCTTTGTCATTTGCTCTTACATTTCAGGTGTCCCATTTTCCTTTATCTCCTCCTTTGGATAGATGGCCAATAACTCTGTCCCTTGTTTTTCCTACTACAGTCACAGAATTCTTTGCAGAAGAAAATCCTCAGTAGATGTGATTTGAAATCCCTGTAGTCAAATCACTTTAATCAGTCTCAGTTGAAGAGAAAGTGAATGCAACAGAATTTCTTAAAAGACACTCTTGTGGTTGAAAAGGAGTTTCTAAACTAATATAAGGGGCAAACAAGGGGTTGATTGTGTGTGTGTAATGCATGCATATGTATGTGGTATTTAGACAAAAGATTTAGCTACCTAAAATGGCATGTAATCAGCCTTTTTTTGTTAGAAGATCTATGTACTTTAAAAAATTTTTTTATTTTTATTTATTAGAGAGAGGGGGAGAGAGATTGAGAGAGAGAGAGAAAAAAAATGGGAATGTCAGGGCCTCTAGCTGCTGCAAATGAACTCCAGACACATGTGCCACCTTGTGCATTTAGCTTACGTGAGTACTGGGGAATTGAACCTGGACCCTTAGGCTTTGCAGGCAAGCGCCTTCACTGCTAAACCATCATGCCAGCCCTGAAATCTTAGTTTATAGCCTTGCTTTAGCTTTTAAAATTTTATGTTACCATCTTGTCTTAAAATACTTGTTTCTATTTTGATTTGTGTTGTATTTTACCGATAATCTTGAACATAAAGTATATGTATATTGTTGTTTTTTCGAAGTAGGGTCTCACTCTAGCCCACACTGTCCTGGAACTCACTCTGTAGTCCCAGGCTGGCCTTGAACTCACTGTCATCCTCCTTCCTTTACATCCTAAGTACTGGGATTAAAGGCTTATGTCACCATGTCTGGCCTATACTAATAAGATTTTAAATATAAATATTCCAAGTTATTGGGAAGTCCATCAGTAATAAAAGTCCACAAATGAGAAAACAATGAGATATAGTTTTTGTTGTACAAATGAATAAATTCTAAACAGGTTTGTACTGTTGATAGGCATTTAAATTGGCATGGACTTTGAAAGGCAGTCTGACATCATGCACGTGTGTCCGTACATATACCATATGCAGATACACATACACACAGTATTGCTACTCACACAGAGAGGAGTTGCCATCCCACTGCTTCCTCCTCCAGCATTGTGTGCTCAGTTCTTGTTTTTGCTGTTTTAGAGAGGGCTCACTCTGGCCAGGCTGACTGGAATTAACAGAGTCTCAGGACTGGGATAATGAGAAGGCTAGAACAGGGAATAACTGTTCAGTTACTCACTGGCAGTCTCATTAATTTCTAGGAATTTATCCCAGGAAACAACAAATTAGTGAAGCAAAGATCATCCACAGTACTGTTCAGTTACTCACTGAGTCCATTAATTTTAGAGGAAACAAAAATTAGTGAAGCAAAATCATCCACAGTAATATGTTCCTTTATAAGGGTAATTACTTTATAAGGGTATGGGTACATTTTAAAGTTATTTAAAGGTTTTATTTTAAAACACTTATTAGAGAGAAAGATGTGTGTGTATGTATATATATATATACGTACACACACTCTCACACACATACATATATATAGAGAGAGGAGGGAGAGAGAGAATGGGCACATCAGGGCTTCTAGCCACTGCAAACGAACTTCAGATGCATGCGACACCTTGTGCTTTGGGCTTTTCGTGGATACTGGGGAGTTGAACATGGGTCCTTAGGCTTTGCATGCAAGTACCTAATTGCTAAGCCATCTCTCCACTCTTAAAGGTTTTATTTAAAAATAATCTTGAGCTACAATAATGTTAGAATTGTAAAAAAGACTTTTCCTGAGCCATCTAAGAGTAAGTTATCATGCCTTATCACCCTTGACTGCTCTATGTGTATTTCTTATAAAAACATCCTCTACCCAGTCACCATCTGCCTTTTCATCTAATTACATTAGATAGAACCACTGCTTGGGCCTTAGCCATCAGTCAGGGTCTTGTCTCACTATTGTTCTATAACAAAAAGGTCCAGTTTGGAATTTTAGTTGCCATTAGCTTCCTGCATTTGATCTAGAACATTTTGAAATCTTTCCTTGACCTTTGTAATGTACAAATGTCAACATGTTGATATTTACAAGACAGTAATTTCATAGAATTTGGATTCTTCTGATGTTTCTTCATGATTAAATTTGAGTCATATATCCTTGGCTCAAATATAACAAAGTGCAGCTGGGTTCTTCTAGTATTCTAGCTGGGCTTCGTGCTTTTATTGTGTCCTGTTCCTGGTGGGATTAACTCCAACTGCTTGATTAAAGGGTGTCTTCTAAGCTTCTTCACTGGAAACTTACTCTTTCACCTTTATGATTACTATGCATATATTTTTATAGTGGGGTGATAAGTCAAAAATTTTTAGGTCATTTATTTTTAGTATGAACTCAGATTTTGGTTTTATTCCGTGAGTTTGTTGTCCTGTTCAGATTGTCCAAAATATAACCAGCAGGAGTTTCTTCTAGCTAGCTTCTGTGGTCTTTTGTGAATTATTCTTATTGACTTACTTTGGTGATGCTGGAGATTGAACCCAGGGCCTCACACATGCTAGCCAAATGCTCTACCACTGAGCTGTATCTCCAGCCCTTTATAATTTTACACTGTAGAAAATGAAATGAAACAAATGCATAAATGTTACCATTTTTAAGTTCAGTAGTGGAATACCCATTACTTTTTTATATTGTTTTATTTTTTATGCAGTCTCACTGTAGTCTAGGCTAGTTTGGAACTTACTCTGTAGCTAAGCTGGCCTTGAACTCAGTGTTGGCTTCTTGCCTCAGCCTCCTGAGTGCTGGGATTAAAGGTGTGTGCTGCTGTTACTGGAGGTTTCTGGGAGTTTCCAGGTTCTTGGCATCAGACTCAAAGAACTGAAGAAAGCTGCATACAAGTACTTTTGCAGAAAGATACTTTGTTAAGAGCAAAGTGATGATAAAGGTTGAAATACAGTGCGAAAGGGTGACAGTGGACCACTAGAGGAGAGTACTCAAGGGCAACAGGAAGAACCGGAAATGGCCTGGGGCTTCTTTGTAGCATTTTTAGGGGAGAATGGATCTGTTGCTAGGGGAGTAGTTTGGGTCGTCTTAAGGTTTGATTCACTGATTGGCGTTAGGTAACATTTTTCTTTTGTATTGTGCATATTTTTAGGTGGCTTTTGTTTTGTTTTTCTGATGTATGGTCTCATTCTGTGAGTACTGGCTAACTTGGAACTCACTCTGTAGTCCCAGGCTGAGCCTCACTGCAGTCCTCCTTCCTCTGCCTTCCATATGCTGGGATTACAGGGGTGCTGCCACATCCAGCTTGTGCATGTTTATTACCATGATGAATATGACTTTAATCATATGTACACCCACACATAGACATAAGATGGGGAATAAGGGTTTCTCCCTAAAATTTCACATAGAGAGCAGAGTTTGTCTTGCTATAGGTACACCCAAAACCAGTCCAGGCTGGATGGTCCCCTGTGCCTAAGAATATATTTCAGTGGGTGCAGGTCATGAAGAATGGTCCCTAAGGGGAGGAATAAACTAGTTCACTGTGTGGTGCAGTTCGGTTCAGGTGAGGGCCCCAGGTTCCCATCAGGTGCTAGGTGCATGGTTTAGGAGAAACATGTGTTTGCTGCTTAAGCCAGCAGTGTCCCAGGTGGCTAAACTATTCCTTCTGCTTGCCTGCCTCACCACCACACTCAGCTAAACCCTATTATTTTTCCATGTGTCTTTATCATTCTTTGAGCACCTCAGGCTTTCTGGACTACTCTTTTTATACTGTCCAAGCCCTGGGTCATCCATTTCACAAGGAGTACTGGTTAACATAGTATTCTGAAGCTCAGGTCTGGATTCCTCAAGTGTCTGTTGCTGTTCCTTGGCTTCTTTGGTGAGCAAAGCTGGGAGTAAATGCACATGTGCACAGGCATTCACTTTATCCTACTAGAGGTACTGCAGAATACTTCACGTTGCCCTGTTATGGGGATGTCCTCACCCTGTCACAGTTCTTGTTAAGCTGCTCCTTTGTGGAGATAACCCTTTTGTCCAATTGAGCTTTGACACCTTGCCCAGGCTGTCCTCTCAGCCCTAGAGCATCTTGGCCCCACCTGGACTGTGACTGCCATTCCCAGCGCACTCTGCAGATAGCTACCTGGCTTGGTCTTAGCAAATTGTTTTTGGGCTGAATTGTTCAGAAAGCAAAAACCCTCAAGTGTACTTGAAGGCTTGATATGATTTACTGGTTTCCTTTCTTTCTTTCTTTCTTTCTTTCTTTCTTTCTTTCTTTCTTTCTTTCTTTCTTTCTTTTTCTTTCTTTTGAGTATTTTTATTTATTTATTTATTTATTTATTTATTTATTTATTTATTATTTTTTGGTTTTTTTAGGTAGGGTCTCACTGTAGCTCAGGCTAACCTGGATTCACTATGTAGTCTCAGACTGCCCTTGAACTCACGGCAGTCCTCCTACCGCTACCTCCCAAGTGCTGGGATTAAAGATGTGTGCCACCACACCCGACGTTACTGGTTTTCTTAACTGGGAAAAGTTGATAGCCAGTTGGTTGTCAGGAATAGTAAAACCTTCTGACCCCATGATGGGAAAGTAGTTAGGTAACCAGTTAGAAGAGAGCCCAAAGAGTGAACCAAAAGGGATGTCACACTGCCTGCTTTAGCATCTGATCCAGTCTCATCCAGTCAGGTCTCTCCCTGCCTTCCTGAGCCTAGACCAATCAGCTCTCTCAGACTCACTGGAGCCTGAGGGTAAAGCCCACCACAGTAAAATTGTAAATAGATGCTTACCAGGTGGCACAGTCCCATTTTGGCTGTTCAGCTCTCCCGAGGCCTGAACTCCCAGGTCCCTGCTCTGGTAAGTCCTGTTGTAACCCCAGCCCAACTGGGCTGGGATGATCATAGGGAGGGACTCCTACTTGCAATTGGGCTCTCTACCCCCTCCTGCCTTCCACATGGCAGGATCTTTTTGCACTTCTCTTTCTTAATGTAATAATCTCTATGCACCTTACCCTCTGGTGTGTGGATTTTAATTCTTTAAATTCATGAGACAAGAATCTGGGGACACCCCAATGTATTGGTGTGTTGGCATATGTTGGTGTATTGGCAAGGAACTTCAAGACTCCCGTTATACCCAGGTGTCAAGTCCAAGAAGTATTTAATAGTGAACACAGATGATTAGTAAATCTTATTAAAAGCAATAAGAACAGCTAAAGGACCCAGTTTCAACTTCCCAGTACCCACAGAAAGCCAGATGCACAAGGCAGCGCATGCGTCTGTTTACTTGCAGTGGCTCGATGCCCTGATGTGCCCGTTTTCTCTCTCTCAAATAAATAAAAAAAAATATTTTTTTTTTAAAAAAAGAACTACTGGAACTTGAAAAAATAGTTGTGGGGTGTTGAGAAAGGGACAGAGTAGTGAAGGAGAACTGCATAGCATTATGAAAACCACTTGCTGAAGGATGGGCCACATACTTACCTCATTGATTTCTGAAGCATTGTTGAAGATAACTGCAGACCATCATTCACAGGGTACAGCATAGCTGTAATGTTGCACAACCGAAAGGTATGTACAGCATACATTTACACACCAATGTTACATACCTCATACATTACACATGTGGACCGTTCAAAATCAGTTTTCAGTTTTTAGAATATTAACTTTTGTTTCATATAAAATTAACTCACCCAGCACATATCAGTCTCTTATCGTTCCAGCTAAGATGCTGTTATAATAATGTGGACATAAAAATGAAGCTATTCTCCTGCTTGTGTTCCTAATTGCATCTGGGTAATTTTCTACTTATCCAGACTGGAAATGTCAAAGTGATCTTTAATTCATCCTTTCTCCTTGCTGCCCACTTCCAGTCATTTCCTCTTGTGTGTCAATTCTGACAGCTTAATGACCTACCCTTTTCTCCTCTTCACATTTCTCCACCACCTGCTCAAGCCTTCATTCCTTTTTCTATGGCTTCTTGTGTTTGCTTTTGACATCAGTGCCTTTGTTCCATCTGTTGCACTGATGTCTTAAAGGCAGTAAAATCAAAGACCCCAGGAAGCTAAGTTCAGAAGTGACAGGGGAGGACTGTGACCAGTTTAGTGCTCAACCCAAATGCATGTCTAGAGGATTGCTGTCCAGATGAATTGGGGGCCAGTTGTTTCCAAATCTTCCAGTCTTATAAAAGAAGCTAGCAATTCATATTTTTATGTGAAATCTTAAGCCTTTTCACTTCTTTTCTAGGTACTTTCCCAATAAAGAGAAAACTGGCATTGCATTTTAATGTAGTAAAAGAAAGAAATCTTACAATAAACAAACCAATGTTAAGAGTCCACACTCTTTCCTGTGATTGACAGCCCTTTACTGCTTAACTCCAGGCTGCTGTTCTGGTGTCAGATGCTAGATGCTTTCTGCTTTCAGATGTTTACCTGGGCTGTTCCCTAGGCTAGGATTCTAGTCTGCCTTTCCTTGACAATGTGTTATCCCTCAAGCACAAAGTTTTGTTATTTTGACAAGATATAAACTGTCTTATTTAAATATACTTATGGATTTGACCTATTTTTATTAGGGTGAACCTTTTTAGTATAAGGACCTATACTCATTATGTACTATCTTTCTAGTTCACTGCCTAATGAATATAGATGGCTTTTAATGATGAGATGAGTGAGTGAGTGAATGATTGAATGAATGAATAAATGAAGGCATGTTGGAACTGTGTCAGATGTTAGGGAGAAACAGGTTTCGAATTGGTCTTCACACTTGTTTTAGTCAACTTCTCATTGCTAAGACAAAATACCTGACAAATCAGTGTAGGGGAGAAAAGATTTGTTTCAGCCTACAGGGTACAGTCCATCGTGCCAGGAGTAGGGCCACAGTTAGGAATCAGAGAGCAATGAATGCTGGCCCTTAGCCAGCTTGCTCTCTCTCTCTCTCTTTCTCTCTCCCTCTCTCTCTCTGTCTCCAGGCAGTGAGAGCAAGAGCGAGAGAGAGACAGAGGAGAGAGAATTGGCGTGCCAGGGCCTCAGCCACTGAAATTGAACTCCAGACACTTGCGCCACCTAGTGGGCATATGTGACCTTGTGCTTACCTCACCTTTGTGCATCTACCTTAAGTGGGAACTGGAGAGTGGAACATGGGTCCTTAGGCTTTGCAGGCAAGTGCCCTTAACTGCTAAGCCATCTCTCCAGCCCCTAAGATATTTCTGTGATGATGAGTCTACATTTTACTTTATTTTTAAATTATTTGTTTGCAAGAGGAGAGAGAGAGAGAGAGAGAGAGAACACATATGGGTGTGCCAGGACCTCTAGCCACTGCAGATGAACTCCAGATACACAGAACACTTTGTGAATCTGGCTTTACGTGGGTACTGGTTATTAGGCATTGTAGGCAAGCATCTTAACTGCTGAGCCATCTCTCCAGCCCACCTCTCTTTTTTATCCAGTCCAGGACCCCAGCTCATGGAATGGTGCTATATATAGTTGAGCTGGGTCTTCCCACCCTAGCCTAATCAAGATAATCCTTCACAGGCTAAATTACAAGCATTAACAAACTTCTGAATCAATTGGGAAACATCCATTCAAACCACTACACCTGATCTAGGCAACCCTTCATAGGTGATTGCAGGTCCTGGCCAGTTGACAAGCTGTATGAACCACCCCAACACCTCTGGTGCCCTTAGCCCATTGGTGGGTGTTTTCTGGTATAAGTGCTGGGGCCTCTTTGTCCTTGGTATTTTCTTGGTCAGATAGCATCTGTGGATCTCGATTGCCTGAAGAATAAAGTCCATGCTTTGGGCTGAGATATTTAAGATCTTCCACAGTGTGGCCTCAATTGTCTTTTTTAGTTATCTCTCACTATTCCTTTCCATTGGCCCTAGTGGTTGAACCCAGTACTTTCACTGAGCTATACTCTAGCCTTATTGCTCCTTCCAGCCAAATCCAATCACACATTTGTGATCTTGATCTTTAATGTTTTGTTGTAAATGAAATCTCTTCAGACAGACACACTAATAAAATTTGCTAAAGTACTATGTAGATCCTGATATTAAATATGTATTCATAGGCTGCTGAAGGCTAAAAATGCTTAAGAAGATAGGAATTAGATGTTCATTATTTGGTCAATATATTAGGACAGGTTATAATATGTGATACATGTTTATAGACTAAACATTTGGGATTAATGTGACTCTGTAAAATTTTTAAATATATTTTTATAACTTAGTCAACTTAGATACACACATGCGTGCGTGTGTGTATGGGTATGGCTTAAACAAATGCCAGATGCTTTTTGTGTCTGGCTTTATGTGGCAGGGGAATTGACCTGGGCTGGCAGGCTTTGCAAGCAAGTTCCTGTAACTATTGAGCCATATCTCAAGCCCCTATAACTTAAGACTAATTGAGGAGGGGCTGGAGATATGGTTTAGCACTTAAGGCATTTGCCTGCAAAGCCTAAAGGACCTAGGTTTGATTCCCCCAGGTCCCACGTAAGCCAGATGCACAAGGTGGCACATGCATCTGGAGTTTGTTTGCAGTGGCTGGATGCCCTGGCACACCCATTCATTCTCTCTCTTTCTTTCTCTGCTTCTTTCTCGTTCTCTCTCAAATAAATAAAAAAGAAAAACAAGTTAAAAAAACAAAATAGTTGGGGGAAAGCCAGGCATGGTGTCACATGCCTTTAATTTCAGCACGTGGAAGGCTGAGGTAAGAGGATTACTGTAAGTTCAAGGACAGCCTGGGCAGAGAGACCCTCATTCAAAAAAACCAACAAAACAGGCCGGGTGTGGTGGCTCACGCCTTTAATCCCAGCACTCGGGAGGCAGAGGTAGGAGGATCGCCATGAGACTACATAGTTAATTCCAGGTCAGCCTGGACCAGAGTGAGACCCTACCTAGCAAAAAAAAAAAAAAAAAAAAAAAAAAAAAAAAGAATAGAGGGCCAAGGATAAATATTGGTCTCTATAAATATAATATTGTATGCAAATACAAACTAACATTTCTTTAGCTTCCTACTGAAACTTGAAAGAAATAAGAAACCTAAATAATTTTAAATATTTCTTCTCTCTTAGGAATCAAGGAAGAACTGAGGTAAGATTTTGTGTGTGTCGGGGGGGGGGTGGGGAGGGTGGGTGGTTTCCAAATAGGGTCTTGTTCTAGCCCAGGCTGACCTGGAATTCACTATGTAGTTTCAGGCTGGCCTCAAACTCATGGCAATCCTCCTACCTCTGCCTCCCACATGCTGGAATTAAAGGCATGTGCCGCCATGCTTAGTTTATATGCCAGATCTTAAGCATATAAAGTAATTCTGCTGTCTTTAAAGACCCTGGGAGAAATAATTTTATCCTTCTGCCATATTGGTGGATGAGCCTCATCAAAGTGACACCTGGGCATAAATCTCCTTTTTATGATATTTTAAAATATGTATTGGATTTATAATCAGAATTTCTGTGCTTACTTTGAATCTAAATATTTTAATAAGCTCTGATTAATGTGCCTGTTAGGTGTCATTTACCTTGAATGAGGATCTTGCAAACATTCATGATATTGGTGGCAAACCAGCTTCAGTCAGCGCTCCGAGAGAACATCCGTTTGTCTTGCAGAGTGTTGGAGGACAGACGTTAACAGTGTTTACTGAGAGCTCCTCAGGTAAGTGGGAGTGGCATTATTGAGTATGACTGTATGTGTATAGATTTTCTGCCCCAAAATGCACTCCTGTTTGCTTTGTTCATGGTCATTACCACCTAGTGTTTTGTCTACCTCAGTTTCTCATGTCATACAACTTTTTGCTCTTCATTTTCTTGAAATTAATGATATTTTGGTGTTTGCTTGAGAAGGGTTTAATTCCCATCTGAGATATAAGCATAGAGCAGAGCAGATGGGAATGTGGTATGTCAGGCTGCTTTCTAAGATGCGGAAGAATGATTTTCCCAGTTTGCCAATTTATATGGAGCAAATATATGTTGTGGTTTAAAAATACTGCTTACTATTAGGGAGTGGAGTAGTCTGCATTTGTGAGCTCATGTACTTGGTATATTGAGAAGCTTTTATGTTGCATAAAGATGAACTTTTAATTGTATTACCTTCCAAGAAGTGTGGTTTTGAAATTGTGTGTGATAGCAATGACATATTTTAGTGGTCTATCGACTGAGAGCACTTTCTTCAGATTGTGGATTAATTATAAACCCTGCTCTGGTAAGTCCTGTTGTAACCCCAGCCCAACTGGGCTGGGATGATGATCATAGGGAGGGACTCCTACTTGCAATTGGGCTCTCTACCCCTCCTGCCTTCCACATGGCAGGATCTTTTTGCACTTCTCTTTCTTAATGTAATAATCTCTATGCACCTTACCCTCTGGTGTGTGGATTTTAATTCTTTAAATTCATGAGACAAGAATCTGGGGACACCCCAATGTATTGGTGTGTTGGCATATGTTGGTGTATTGGCAAGGAACTTCAAGACTCCCGTTATACCCAGGTGTCAAGTCCAAGAAGTATTTAATAGTGAACACAGATGATTAGTAAATCTTATTAAAAGCAATAAGAACAGCTAAAGGACCCAGTTTCAACTTCCCAGTACCCACAGAAAGCCAGATGCACAAGGCAGCGCATGCGTCTGTTTACTTGCAGTGGCTTGATGCCCTGATGTGCCCGTTTTCTCTCTCTCAAATAAATAAAAAAAAATATTTTTTTTTTAAAAAAAGAACTACTGGAACTTGAAAAAATAGTTGTGGGGTGTTGAGAAAGGGACAGAGTAGTGAAGGAGAACTGCATAGCATTATGAAAACCACTTGCTGAAGGATGGGCCACATACTTACCTCATTGATTTCTGAAGCATTGTTGAAGATAACTGCAGACCATCATTCACAGGGTACAGCATAGCTGTAATGTTGCACAACCGAAAGGTATGTACAGCATACATTTACACACCAATGTTACATACCTCATACATTACACATGTGGACCGTTCAAAATCAGTTTTCAGTTTTTTAGAATATTAACTTTTGTTTCATATAAAATTAACTCACCCAGCACATATCAGTCTCTTATCGTTCCAGCTAAGATGCTGTTATAATAATGTGGACATAAAAATGAAGCTATTCTCCCTGCTTGTGTTCCTAATTGCATCTGGGTAATTTTCTACTTATCCAGACTGGAAATGTCAAAGTGATCTTTAATTCATCCTTTCTCCTTGCTGCCCACTTCCAGTCATTTCCTCTTGTGTGTCAATTCTGACAGCTTAATGACCTACCCTTTTCTCCTCTTCACATTTCTCCACCACCTGCTCAAGCCTTCATTCCTTTTTCTATGGCTTCTTGTGTTTGCTTTTGACATCAGTGCCTTTGTTCCATCTGTTGCACTGATGTCTTAAAGGCAGTAAAATCAAAGACCCCAGGAAGCTAAGTTCAGAAGTGACAGGGGAGGGACTGTGACCAGTTTAGTGCTCAACCCAAATGCATGTCTAGAGGATTGCTGTCCAGATGAATTGGGGGCCAGTTGTTTCCAAATCTTCCAGTCTTATAAAAGAAGCTAGCAATTCATATTTTTATGTGAAATCTTAAGCCTTTTCACTTCTTTTCTAGGTACTTTCCCAATAAAGAGAAAACTGGCATTGCATTTTAATGTAGTAAAAGAAAGAAATCTTACAATAAACAAACCAATGTTAAGAGTCCACACTCTTTCCTGTGATTGACAGCCCTTTACTGCTTAACTCCAGGCTGCTGTTCTGGTGTCAGATGCTAGATGCTTTCTGCTTTCAGATGTTTACCTGGGCTGTTCCCTAGGCTAGGATTCTAGTCTGCCTTTCCTTGACAATGTGTTATCCCTCAAGCACAAAGTTTTGTTATTTTGACAAGATATAAACTGTCTTATTTAAATATACTTATGGATTTGACCTATTTTTATTAGGGTGAACCTTTTTAGTATAAGGACCTATACTCATTATGTACTATCTTTCTAGTTCACTGCCTAATGAATATAGATGGCTTTTAATGATGAGATGAGTGAGTGAGTGAATGATTGAATGAATGAATAAATGAAGGCATGTTGGAACTGTGTCAGATGTTAGGGAGAAACAGGTTTCGAATTGGTCTTCACACTTGTTTTAGTCAACTTCTCATTGCTAAGACAAAATACCTGACAAATCAGTGTAGGGGAGAAAAGATTTGTTTCAGCCTACAGGGTACAGTCCATCGTGCCAGGAGTAGGGCCACAGTTAGGAATCAGAGAGCAATGAATGCTGGCCCTTAGCCAGCTTGCTCTCTCTCTCTCTCTCTTTCTCTCTCCCTCTCTCTCTCTGTCTCCAGGCAGTAAGAGCAAGAGCGAGAGAGAGAGACAGAGAGAGAGAATTGGCGTGCCAGGGCCTCAGCCACTGAAATTGAACTCCAGACACTTGCGCCACCTAGTGGGCATATGTGACCTTGTGCTTACCTCACCTTTGTGCATCTACCTTAAGTGGGAACTGGAGAGTGGAACATGGGTCCTTAGGCTTTGCAGGCAAGTGCCCTTAACTGCTAAGCCATCTCTCCAGCCCCTAAGATATTTCTGTGATGATGAGTCTACATTTTACTTTATTTTTAAATTATTTGTTTGCAAGAGGAGAGAGAGAGAGAGAGAGAGAGAACACATATGGGTGTGCCAGGACCTCTAGCCACTGCAGATGAACTCCAGATACACAGAACACTTTGTGAATCTGGCTTTTTTACGTGGGTACTGGTTATTAGGCATTGTAGGCAAGCATCTTAACTGCTGAGCCATCTCTCCAGCCCACCTCTCTTTTTTATCCAGTCCAGGACCCCAGCTCATGGAATGGTGCTATATATAGTTGAGCTGGGTCTTCCCACCCTAGCCTAATCAAGATAATCCTTCACAGGCTAAATTACAAGCATTAACAAACTTCTGAATCAATTGGGAAACATCCATTCAAACCACTACACCTGATCTAGGCAACCCTTCATAGGTGATTGCAGGTCCTGGCCAGTTGACAAGCTGTATGAACCACCCCAACACCTCTGGTGCCCTTAGCCCATTGGTGGGTGTTTTCTGGTATAAGTGCTGGGGCCTCTTTGTCCTTGGTATTTTCTTGGTCAGATAGCATCTGTGGATCTCGATTGCCTGAAGAATAAAGTCCATGCTTTGGGCTGAGATATTTAAGATCTTCCACAGTGTGGCCTCAATTGTCTTTTTAGTTATCTCTCACTATTCCTTTCCATTGGCCCTAGTGGTTGAACCCAGTACTTTCACTGAGCTATACTCTAGCCTTATTGCTCCTTCCAGCCAAATCCAATCACACATTTGTGATCTTGATCTTTAATGTTTTGTTGTAAATGAAATCTCTTCAGACAGACACACTAATAAAATTTGCTAAAGTACTATGTAGATCCTGATATTAAATATGTATTCATAGGCTGCTGAAGGCTAAAAATGCTTAAGAAGATAGGAATTAGATGTTCATTATTTGGTCAATATATTAGGACAGGTTATAATATGTGATACATGTTTATAGACTAAACATTTGGGATTAATGTGACTCTGTAAAATTTTTAAATATATTTTTATAACTTAGTCAACTTAGATACACACATGCGTGCGTGTGTGTATGGGTATGGCTTAAACAAATGCCAGATGCTTTTTGTGTCTGGCTTTATGTGGCAGGGGAATTGGACCTGGGCTGGCAGGCTTTGCAAGCAAGTTCCTGTAACTATTGAGCCATATCTCAAGCCCCTATAACTTAAGACTAATTGAGGAGGGGCTGGAGATATGGTTTAGCACTTAAGGCATTTGCCTGCAAAGCCTAAAGGACCTAGGTTTGATTCCCCCAGGTCCCACGTAAGCCAGATGCACAAGGTGGCACATGCATCTGGAGTTTGTTTGCAGTGGCTGGATGCCCTGGCACACCCATTCATTCTCTCTCTTTCTTTCTCTGCTTCTTTCTCGTTCTCTCTCAAATAAATAAAAAAGAAAAACAAGTTAAAAAAACAAAATAGTTGGGGGAAAGCCAGGCATGGTGTCACATGCCTTTAATTTCAGCACGTGGAAGGCTGAGGTAAGAGGATTACTGTAAGTTCAAGGACAGCCTGGGCAGAGAGACCCTCATTCAAAAAAACCAACAAAACAGGCCGGGTGTGGTGGCTCACGCCTTTAATCCCAGCACTCGGGAGGCAGAGGTAGGAGGATCGCCATGAGACTACATAGTGAATTCCAGGTCAGCCTGGACCAGAGTGAGACCCTACCTAGCAAAAAAAAAAAAAAAAAAAAAAAAAAAGAATAGAGGGCCAAGGATAAATATTGGTCTCTATAAATATAATATTGTATGCAAATACAAACTAACATTTCTTTAGCTTCCTACTGAAACTTGAAAGAAATAAGAAACCTAAATAATTTTAAATATTTCTTCTCTCTTAGGAATCAAGGAAGAACTGAGGTAAGATTTTGTGTGTGTCGGGGGGGGGGTGGGGAGGGTGGGTGGTTTCCAAATAGGGTCTTGTTCTAGCCCAGGCTGACCTGGAATTCACTATGTAGTTTCAGGCTGGCCTCAAACTCATGGCAATCCTCCTACCTCTGCCTCCCACATGCTGGAATTAAAGGCATGTGCTGCCATGCTTAGTTTATATGCCAGATCTTAAGCATATAAAGTAATTCTGCTGTCTTTAAAGACCCTGGGAGAAATAATTTTATCCTTCTGCCATATTGGTGGATGAGCCTCATCAAAGTGACACCTGGGCATAAATCTCCTTTTTATGATATTTTAAAATATGTATTGGATTTATAATCAGAATTTCTGTGCTTACTTTGAATCTAAATATTTTAATAAGCTCTGATTAATGTGCCTGTTAGGTGTCATTTACCTTGAATGAGGATCTTGCAAACATTCATGATATTGGTGGCAAACCAGCTTCAGTCAGCGCTCCGAGAGAACATCCGTTTGTCTTGCAGAGTGTTGGAGGACAGCGTTAACAGTGTTTACTGAGAGCTCCTCAGGTAAGTGGGAGTGGCATTATTGAGTATGACTGTATGTGTATAGATTTTCTGCCCCAAAATGCACTCCTGTTTGCTTTGTTCATGGTCATTACCACCTAGTGTTTTGTCTACCTCAGTTTCTCATGTCATACAACTTTTTGCTCTTCATTTTCTTGAAATTAATGATATTTTGGTGTTTGCTTGAGAAGGGTTTAATTCCCATCTGAGATATAAGCATAGAGCAGAGCAGATGGGAATGTGGTATGTCAGGCTGCTTTCTAAGATGCGGAAGAATGATTTTCCCAGTTTGCCAATTTATATGGAGCAAATATATGTTGTGGTTTAAAAATACTGCTTACTATTAGGGAGTGGAGTAGTCTGCATTTGTGAGCTCATGTACTTGGTATATTGAGAAGCTTTTATGTTGCATAAAGATGAACTTTTAATTGTATTACCTTCCAAGAAGTGTGGTTTTGAAATTGTGTGTGATAGCAATGACATATTTTAGTGGTCTATCGACTGAGAGCACTTTCTTCAGATTGTGGATTAATTATAAATAAAAGATTTTTTTTTCTTTTCTTTTCTTTTTTTTTTTTTTTTTTTTTTCGAGGTAGGGTGTCACTCTAGCTCAGGCTGACCTGGAGTTCACTATGTAGTCTCAGGGTGGCCTCGAACTCACAGCAATCCTCCTACCTCTGCCTCCCAAGTGCTGGGATTAAAGGCATGTGCCACCATGCCCAGCATAGAGAAAAGATTTTGTTGCACATTATTTTCATTACTTTTTGGGTTCTGTCCTTCTATGAATTTAGACTATCACTCCTAAAGCAGCAGCCCATCTCAGTTCACTGGAATTAATTTTCTCATACCTAATTCAAAAAGTTTCTGGTTATGTAATAGAAAAATATTTTCTCAAATTTTTATAGTGTGTGTGTGTGTGTGTGTGTGTATGGGCACACCGGGGCCTCTTACTGCTCCAAAGAAACACTCAAGAGGCTTATACCACTTTTTGTGTCTGGCTTATGTGGGCTGCTTGGGAATTGAACCCAGGCTGGTAAGCATTGCACACAAGTGCCTTTAACCTTGTGCATCTGGCCTATATGAGTCCTGGGGAATTGAACCTGGGTCTTTTGGCTTTGCAGGCAAATGCGTTAACTACTAAGCCATCTCTCCAGCCCTTCTTACTTCTTTTTAATGTCGTTATTCCTTGACCTTCTTTGTATCTTGCCGTGCTTTATTTGTGAAATGAGAATAGTAATTATTTACATTTTGATTAAATATGAATATATTTAGAGTACTTAGAACAATGTTCAGTACACAGTGAATGTTCTAATTGTGTTAGTATTACTACTATTGATATTACCTATTTTAAAACATTTCCAGATTTCTCTTTAAGACCTCTGCATGTATTTAGCTCCATGTATGTGTGTATCGTTGATGAAGTTCAGCAAATGGGGCGTTTTACATTCAGTGTTTCTCAGTGGCCTGGGTGACTGCGAAACAAAGCTCTAGAGTTATCTCTGTTAGCGTCCTTCCCTAGGTGCTGTTTCTAGTGCTTTCTCACAAGTGCTTCCTTGGCTCTTCTGAATAGAGGGTGAGGGCTGTGAGTGCCATGACAGATGTAACAGGCTCAATACATTTGCACATATACCTTTTCATTCCTTTTCTTTTTAGTTTGTTTGTGGGAAGAACGATCATGCATGAGAGGACAAACAACTTTGGGTGTCCATCTTGCCTCTCCCTTGTTTGAGACAGGGTCCTTCCTTGTTCACTACTAAGTTACTCAGGCTAGCTGGCCTACAAGGAGCTTACTGCCAACACCTGCCACAGTGTCCAGCTTTTGCATGAGTTCTGGTGAGTACTCAGGTCCTCACGCTCTCATGACAAGCACTGAGCCAGCTCCCCAGCCTGTATCTTCTTTTCTACAGGGCAGGACTATAGCATTCAGTGGAGGCTAAGGTGTATATTACCAAAGAAGCTACAGAGCCATTACTCTAGAATTGCCTTTGTGAGTCATAAACCTGCCAAATGTAGGTGACTAAGCTCTTTTATAGGGAGTAAGCTCTCTATTTTGGAATAGAAATTAGCTCTCTTATTGAAATAGAAATGAGGCAGGCATTATTTTGAATATACTTACATTTTCCCTCATGTAGAACTGTACTTGCTTATTATAAAAACTTACTTTTCTAGGGTCTTTATTGAGCAGTTCACAGGCCTATAAAATGGAGAATTTTATAAGAAATTAAAACATCAGTTGAATTCTGTATGATTAGAGTTTCAGTTTAAATAACTTTATTTCTTCTAGTAACATAATTTTGTTCTTTTTTTTTTTTTTTTTTTTTTTTGGTTTTGCAAGGTAGGGTCTCACTCTGGTCCAGGCTGACCTGGAATTAACTATGTAGTCTCAGGGTGGCCTTGAACTCTCAGTGATCCTCCTATCCCTGCCTCCCGAGTGCTGGATTAAAGGCATGCACCACCATGCCCGGCTTGTTTTGGTTTTTTTGAGGTAGTGTTTCACTCTAACCCAGGGTGACCTGGAAATCACTCTGTAGTCTCAGGCTGGCCTTGAACTTTCAGTGATCCTTCTACCTCTGCCTCCTGATTGTTGGGATTGAATGGTACCCTACCATTCCAAGCAATTTTGTTAATTTAAAAAAATATTTTAAAATTTAATTTATTTGAGAAAGAGAGAGAGAGAGAGAGAATTGGTACACCAGGGCCTCCAGCCACTGCAACCTACCTCCAGACACACACCACCTTGTGCATCTACCTTACATGGGTACTGGGGAATCAAACCTGGGTTCTTAGATTTCTCAGGCAAATGCCTTAACCAGTAAGCCATCTCTTCAGCCCCAGTTTTGTTCATTTTTGATATATGTCCTTTGAGCCCTTTTTTCTAATGGTTGAATTTTGCATATTTGAATGTCTCTGGGGATGGAATTAGAAGGGACTTCTGATGTTTTATAATGCTTTCCCTTTAAATAAAACTCTCTGAATAATAGTAACATTTTAATGAACCAAGTTGGTTTATTTCTACCAAGGAGTATGTGTTGTATCGTGTGGATTGCGATGGGTTAGCTCTTTTTCTACCTGTGCATTTCTGTGTGAGGTTCTAACAGGCCCATTTCCTTACTTCAGATTTATAGGATCTCTATCATCTTTTACATCCATCTCTATAGAAATGCTTTTTGTACTTTCCTTTATTTCCCTCCTCGTCTTGGGTGTTCTGTTTAAGATTTATTTATTTATTATTTGAAAGAGAGAGAGAGGGAGAGAGAAAGAGGCAAATGGAGAATGAGTACATCAGGACCTCCAGCCACTGCAAACATACTTCAGATCTTATACATCTGGTTTACGTGGGTCCTGGGGAGTTGAACCTGGGTTGTTGGCTTTGCAGGCAAGCACCTTAGATGCTAAGCCATCTCTCCAGCCCTCTGTTTAATATTTTTTAATTGACAACTTCCATAATTATAGACAATAAGCCATGGTAACCCCCCCACTTTCCCCTTTGCCACTCTACTCTCCATCATACCCCTTCCTTCTCTCAATCAGGCTGTCTTTTAGTTTGATGTCATCATCTTTTCCTCCTATTATGATTGTCTTGTGTAGGTACTAGAGGAGCATGTTGTAAGAAGTCCTACCCTTCCTCTGGCTCTTACATTTTTTCTGTCACCTCTTCTGCAATGGACCCTGAACCTTGGAAGATGTGAGAGATATTTCAGTGCTGAGTACTCCTCTGTCACTTCTTCTTAGCACCATGGTGCCTTCTGAGTCATCCCAAGGTCACTGCCATCTGAAAAGAGAAGCATCTCTTACTAGTGAAGCTTCTAGTAGCATTAATATATGGATAAGGACATTAAGAGAAGTGCTTAAAGGGCAGTTTGGTGAGCAAAGTATATACATTTAACCAGACACCAGTAGACTTTACACCCCTGGAGCTTACCCTTAACCACTAAGCCATCTCTCTAGCCCTCTGTTTAATATTTGTATCTGTAACTTATGGACAGCTAGTTTTTGCATGT
The DNA here is from genome assembly GCA_036365145.1 of Orientallactaga sibirica. Classification (NCBI taxonomy): domain Eukaryota; kingdom Metazoa; phylum Chordata; class Mammalia; order Rodentia; family Dipodidae; genus Orientallactaga; species Orientallactaga sibirica. The sequence goes on from JAEOAD010002183.1 coordinate 2,958,364, forward strand.
GTATGTGTGTTCATGTTCATGTGTGCATGTGCATGGTGGCCAGAGGCTGAGGTTGAGCACCTCCCCACCTTCTTGACTGAGGCAGCAATTTCTCAGTTGGACTCAGGACTAATCGGCTAGTCTAGCCAGGCAGCTTGCCTAGAGGATCCCATTTGTCTGCCTCCTGAGCCCTGGAATTACAGATGAGCAGCCACATCCATCCAGAATTTACATATGTGCTGGGGATCCAAACACAGGTCTTCACGTTTGTGTGGCAAGCACTTTATCCAGTGAGCCGTCTCATCAGCCCCTACTGGCAGCTGATTAATTTCTGTCTTTTTTTTTCCCCTGTCATTGGTATCTCTGTTTTTAATATTTTATTTTTATTTATTTATTTGACAGAGGGAAAGAGGCAGAGAAAGCTGGGGGTGGGGAGATGTGCCAGGGCTTCCAGCCACTGCAAATGAACTCCAGATGCATGCCCCACCTTGTGCAGATGGCTTATGGGGGTACTGGGGAATCAAACTGAGGTCCTTTGGCTTTGCAGGACAGCGCCTTAACCACTAAGCCATCTCTCCAGCCCCAGCATCTCTGTTTTTAATCCGAAGTAAATTGTCTTCTTTATAATTGCCAAATCTAGACAGAAGTGTTCATTCACTTGTTCCACGCATTTTTTTGGGCCCATGCTAGAACAGGACAGGACTTCTGCCCACTGGAGAGGCCTGTATGTGTAGGAGCAATTGCTACAGAAAGTCCTTGAGTAGAGGAAAGTACAGAGAGGGAATAGAGCGTGTGCTTTGTTGGAAGTCTCCCAAAGCACAAGTGTTTGGATTGGACCTTGGAGCATTTGAATAAGTTTATCAATAGGAGCAAAGGAGCAAAGATAAGATTTGTTTTTTTGCCAGGTGTGGTGGTGCACGCCTTTAATGCCAGCACTCGAGAGGCAGAGGTAGAATTGCTGTGAGTTCGCGGCCACCCTGGGACTACATAGTGAATTCCAGGTCAGCCTGGGCTAGACTAAGAACCTACCTCAAAAAAAAAAAAAAAAAAAAAAAAAAAAAAAAAAAAAAAAAAAGAAAAGAAAAGATTTGGTTTCGGTTTTCTGGCCTTTAAGTAGTTGCTCTTCATCCTGCCTTTTCTTGCCTGTAATACTGCTACATCTATCTAAATCTGTGTAGGAGAGTTCTAGTTAAAGTACAGTGGAAAAGTTTAGCTGCAGACTGTGAGTCTAGTGTAGAAATCAAGAAAGTTTGAACTAGTAGGAGTGAAGAAGACACAATTTGTAGAGATAATAGGCAATTTTGACAGCTTTTGGTGATAAATTGGTTGTGGGGGGTAGACTGAAGAGTGTGAGGTTTAGCATGGCTTCCAGTGTGTGTGTGTGTACATGCCGTGGTGTGCATGTGGAGGTCAGAGGACAACTTCTAAGTGTGCTCCACTTTTGAGATAAGGTCACTTGCTGCTACAACTAACAAACACCAGACTAGCTGGCCTACAGTATTCTGCTTCTCATGGCTCTGCTTCCCACTCTCTTAGACACATTGGAACCACAGGTGCTGGCCCAGGATTTTTATTTTATTTTTTATTATTGACAACTTCCATAATTATAGACAATAAAATATGATAATCCCCCCACACACTTTCCCCTTCACAACTCCACTCTCCATCATATCTCTTCCATTCTCAATCAGTCTCTCTTTTATTTTGATGTCATCATCTTTTCCTACTATTACACTGGTCTTGGGTAGGTAGTACCAGGCACTGCAAGGTCATGGATATCCAGGCTATTTTGTGTCTGGAGGAGCACATTATAAGGGGTCCTATCTTTCCTTTGGGCTCTTACATTCTTCCCCCACCTCTTCCACAATAGACCCTGAGCCTTGGAAGGTGTGGCCGAAATGTTTCAATGCTGAGCACTCCTCCGCTACTACTACTATTGCTACTGCTACTGCTACTACTACTACTAGTACTAGTACTAGTACTACTACTTCCTCTTCTTCTTCTTCTTTACATTTTTTTATTTATTTGAGAGAGAGAGAGAGAAAGAATGGGCATGCCAGGGCCTACAGCCACCACAAATGAACTCCAGATGCATGCACCACCTTGTGCATCTGGCTTACATGCATGCCGGGGAATCAAACCTGGGTCCTTTGGCTTTGCAGGCAAGTGCTTTAACCACTAAGCCACCTCTCCAGCCCCTCTGCTACTTCTCTGCACTGTGGTGCCTTTTGAGTCATTCCAGAGGTCACCACCATCTGAAAAGAGAAGCTTCTCTAATGAAAACTGAGAGTAGCATTAATATATGGGTATGAACATTAAAAGAAGTGTTTACTGGGCAGTTTTGGTAAGCATAATATATACATTTATCAAGGTACCAGCAGGCATTACATCCCTAGGACTCATGACTTCCCCCCATCATAGGTTTTCAGTATCAGGGACATATTCCCTCCCTTGGAGCAGGCCTATAGTCCAATTAGAGAGCAGTTGGTTTCCCCCATAACAGACATGCCACTATTGCACCTGTTGGCTCATTTGGCCTGGCTGACCAAACTTAAGGTTTGCAGTGTTCACTGTTGTTATCTCCACTGATGGCTGCTATCACTGATGGAACTGTATGCAGTGTAGCTTTTTCCAGCTTCTGTCTGCTGGTCTATATAGAAGAGGTTTTCAGCTTAGCTCCAGCAACATTTCTCAATGACCTTGCAGCCCCAAGCATGTGGAATCTTCAGCAATAGGATCTTACCATCTATTCCTGGTAGGAATCCAAGAACATTGACAGTAGCCTGTAAAGTTTTGGGGGCAACAGGGACCTCCTGGCCAACAACCCACTGGAAAGTATCACATCCCTGGTACTGAAATTTTATAGTAACAATCTATGGCTTCTGGGTGTGCCATTGTCCAAAAAAGTAGGTTTCCATATGGCTTATTCATACCCTCTTGGATTTTGATTAACCCTCCCCCCATCCTTCCTTTACTCAATCTCTTCCCCTGACCTAGCTAAGGCCTTTCCACTCCCATTAATCTGTTCTTCTACTTACATATATACAATACCATCCTCTTAAGTCCTCCCCCTCCTCCCTCTCTTATAGGCCCTCTCTAGCTTACTGGCCTCTGCTGCTGAGTTTCATTCCAACTCACAAGTCTAAACATTTGTAGCTAGGATCCATACTCAGTATAATCCTTTCCAGGTCCACCCATTTCCCTGCAAATTTCATAACTTCATTTTTCTTTACCAGTGAATAGAACTCCATTGTGTAAATGTATCACATCTTCATCACCCATTTATCAGCTGAGGGGCATCTAGGCTAGTGTCATTTCCTAGCTATTGTGAATAGAGCAGCAATAAACATGGATGTACAAGTATCTCTAAGGTAGTACGACGAGTTCTTAGGATATATGCCTAGGAGTGGCATAGCTGGGTCATGTGATAGATCTATTTTTTAGCTGTCTCAAGAACCTCCACATGGATTTCCACAATGACTGTACCAGACCCCATTCTCACCAACAGTGTAGAAGGGTTCCTCTTTTTCTGCAGCCTCGCCAGCAGTTATTTCATTTGTTTTCATGATGATAGCCATTCTGACAGTAGTGAGATGGAATCTCAAAGTAGTTTTAATTTACATTTACCTGAAGGCTAAGGATGTAGAACATTTTTCTAGATGTTTATATGCCATCTGTATTTCTTCTTTTGACAATTCTCTATTTAGTTCCATAGTCCACTTTTTAATTGGGTTGTTTGATTTTTTTATTACTTAGTTTTTTAAGTTCTTTGTATATCCTGGATATGTATAGTTGGCAGAGATTTTCTCCCATTTTGTAGGTTGCCTCTTTGCTCTATTCCGTGTCCTTTGCTGTTGAAAAGCTTTATAATTTCATGAGGTCCCAGGGGTTGATCAGTGGTTTTATTTCCTGAGCCACTGGGGTTATATTCAGAGAGTCGCTGCCTGTGCCAATATATTGAAGATTTCCCCTACATTTTTCCACTAGCAGTTTCAGAGTTTTTTAAAATTTCAATTTATTTTTATTTTTATTTATTTGAGGCAGAAGGAGAGTAAGAGGGGAGAGGGAGAGAATGGGTGTGCCAGGGCCTCTAGCCACTGCAAATGCATTCCAGATGCATGTGCCACCTTTTGTAGCTGACATACTTGCTACCTGGAGAATCGAACTTGTGTCCTTAGGCTTTGCAGACAAGCACCTTAACCACTAAGCCATCTCTCCAGCCTCAGAGTTTCAGTTTTGAAATTAAGGTCTTTGATCCTTTTAAACTTAATTCTTGTGCATGGAGAGAGGTAAGGACTTATTTAAATCCTCTTCTATATAGATATCCACTTTTCCCAGCACGATTTGTTGAAGGAGCTGTCTTTTCTCCAATGAATTTGTTTGACATTTTTGTTGAAGATCAGGTGTCTCTAGCTGCTTGGACTTACATCTGGGTCCTTTGTTCTGTTCCCTTGATCTATGTGTCTGTTTTTGTGGCAGTAACTTCTGTTTTTGTTACTATGGCTCTGTAATATATGTTAACATCAGGTATGGGGGCTGGAAAAATGGCTTAGTGATTAAGGCGCTTGCCTGCAAAGCCAAAGGACCCGGGTTCAATTCCCTAGGACTCACTTAAGCCAGATGCACAAGGGGGTGCGTGCATCTGGAGTTCGTTTGCAGTAGCTAGAGACCCTGGCATGCCCATTCTCTCTCTGTCTATCTCCCCTCTCTCTCTGTTTGCAAATAAATAAATTTTTTTATTTAAAAAATCAGGTATGGTAATACCACCAGCTTCATTTTTGTTGCTCGAAATTGTTTTGGATATTTGAGGTTTTTTATGCTTCCAAATGAATTTGAATGTTTTTTTCTTTTTCTATGAAGAACACCATTGGATTTTTGATAGGTACTACATTAAATGGATAGATTACTTTTGGTAAGATGGCCGTTTTCATAATATTGATTCTTCTAATCCAAGAACATGGGATGTGTGGTGGTTTGATTCAGGTGTCCCTCATAAAGTTAGGTGTTCTTAATATTAGGTTCCCAAATGATGCAGATTTGGGACTTAACACCTCCTGGAGGTAGAGTATTGTTGGGGCCAGCCTTATAGGTATTATAGCCAGTTTCCCCTTGCCAGTGTTTGGCACATTCTCCTCTTGCTATTGTCCACCTGATGTTGGCAAGGAGGTGATGTCCACTCTGCTCATGTCATCGTTTTCCACTGCCATTATGGAGCTTCCCCTTGAGTCTGTAAGCCAGAGTAAACCCTTTTTCCCACAAGCTGCTCTTGGTCCGGTGATTTCTGCCAGCAATGTGAACCTGACTACAACAGGATGTCTTTCCATTTGCTCGTGTCTTCTGCAATTTCTGTCTTGAGTTTTTGGAAGTTTTCAGTGTACAGATCGCTCACTTCCTTAGTTAGGTTTATTCCAAAGTACTTTAGTTTTTTATGCAATTGTGAATGGGAATGATTCTCTGATTTCATCCTCAGCATTTTTATTATTAGTATGTAGAAATACTATTGATTTCTGTTTTTTTGTGTGTGTTCTGCTATGTTGCTAAAAGTGTTTATCAGCTCTAACAGTTTGTTGGTAGAGTGTTTAGGATCCTTTATGTATAGAATCATGTAATCTCTAAATAATGATAATTTGATCTCTTCCTTTCCAATTTGTATTCCTTTTATGTGTGTCTTTTGTCTTATTGCTTATGGCTAAGGCTTCCAGTACTATATTAAATAAAAGTGGGGATACTGGTCACTATCTTTTGTCTTTTTCCTGATTTTAGTGGAAAAGCTTGTTTTTCTCCATTTAGTATTATGCTGGCTGTAGGTTTGTCATAAGTTGCCTTTATTATGTTGAGATATGTTCCTTCTAGTCCCAGTTTCTGTAGGACTTTTATCATGAAGGGATATTGGATTTTGTCCAGTGTTTTTTCTGCATCTATTGAGATGATCATGTGATTTTTGTCCTTCTGTCCTTTTTTTGTTTTCTAGGTAGGGCCTCACTCTGGCCTAGGCTGACCTGGAATTCACTATGTAGTCTCAGTGTGTCCTCAAACTCACAGCAGTCCTCCTACCTCTACCTCCTGAGTGCTGGGATTAAAGGCGTGCACCACCTTGCCTGACTCTCCTTCAGTCCTTTTATCTAGTGTATTACATTTATTGGTTTGCGTGTGTTGAACCATCTCTGGGATAAGGCTAGTTGGTAAGGGTGAATGACCTTTTTGATATATTCTTGTATTCTGTTTGCTAATATCTTGTTGAGAATTTTTGCATCTATATTCATGAAGGAGGTTGGTCCATAGTTTGCTTTTTTTATGTTCTGTCTTTCTCTGGTTTTGGTATCAGGGTGATGCTGGCTTCGTAGGAGTTTGGTAGATTTCCTTCCTTTTCTGTTTTATGGAAAAGTTTGAGAAGCACTGGTGTTTGTTCTTCCATGAAGGTCTGGTAAATTGACCAGTGAATCCATCTGGGCCTGGGCTTTTATTAGTTGGGAGATTTTTTTTTCTAACTGCTTGGATCTCTGTACTTGTTATAGGTTTATTTACTTAAATGGTTAATCTCATCTTGATTTATTTTGGTAGGTCATATAAATCAAGAAAATCATCCATTTCATTCATATTTTCAAACTCAATGGAGTATATGTTCTTATTTGGTATGTGTTGTGATGGTGCCTTTTTCATCTCTAATTTTATTATTTTTTTGGTCTCTTCTCTCTTCTGGTCAGAATTGCTAAAGGTTTATCAATCTTGTTTATGCTCAAAGAAACAATTCTTTGTTTCATTGATTTTTTTTTTTGTTTCTATTTCCTTAACTTCTGCCCTAATCTTTATAATTTCTTCCCATCTTCTGATTTTCGGTTTGCCTTGTTCTTCTTTTTCCAAGGCCTTAAGGAGAAGCATTAAGTTGTTTACTTGTGACCTTTCTAATTTCTTAATATAGGAATTTAAAGCTATAAATTTTCCTCTTAGGATTGACTTCATTGTGTCCCAAAGGTTTTGGTATGTCGTGTTCTCATTATCATTTGATTCTATGAATTTTTTGATTTCCTTCTTGATTTCTTCATTGACCCATTCATCATTTAGTAGTATATTGTTTAGTTTCCCTGGTTTTGTGTATGCTCTATAGCGCTTTTTTTGCTGTTGATTTGTAATTTAATCCCATTGTGATCAGATAGAGTGCAATGAATTGTTTTATTTTTTTAAATTTATTTATTTGCAAGGAGAGAGAGAGAGAGAGAGAACAGAGACAAACAGAAAGAGAATGGGCACATCAGGGCCTCTAGCTACTGCAAACGAACTCCAGATGCATGTGCCCCTCGTGCATCTGGCTAACATGGGCCCTGGAGAATCAAACACCTTAACCTCTAAGCAATTTCTCCAGCCCTGAACTGTTTTATTTTTAAATTATTTATGGGGGGAAGAGAGAGAATGGGTGCACTAGGCCTTCTAGCCAGTGTGAGTGAACTCTAGATGCATGTGCCACCATGTGCATTTGGCAAACATGGGTTGTGGGGAATTGAACTTGGGTCGTTAGGCTTCACAAACAAGCACCTTAAGTGCTAAGCCATATCTCCAGCCCTTTAAAAGTATTTATTTATTTGTTTATGAGAGAGAGAGAAAGGGAGAGAGAGAAGCAAGGAATTCTAATGTTCCTCTGTTTGTTAAGATGTGCTTTGATTCTTATTTACTCTATTTGGCACAGACTTTATCTTGAATATGCTCCCATTACTTTTAGGGTGCTATACATTATGAAGGCTTCTTTATTGAAATCTAATAAAGACGTCTTTTTATGAAGCCTATGCATTTAGGTAGGTTTAAAGCTTGGAGGATTTGCTTTAGAATGCTCTTTTGCATGTAAAGTACAAACTGTGTTTCAGCTTTAATGTACTTCTTCCTGTTACTTTTTATGGGGAAGACAAATATTCTATTGAAGGGAAGTCTGGTTGGTTGAAAGAGCACAGCCCAAGTCAAACATGGACTCACTAGATGCAAAGAGATATATGATTTAAAAGAGTTGCTGCTTTGACAGTGCTTATTTTAAGAAAAATGCTGCTAGAAAAGTTACAGTATCTCCTATGTTCACCATCTCTAGTGAGATCTGATGTGTTGAAGTTATGTTTTGATTTGGCACACAGCATGTTCAATGATGGTTACTCACCTCATATAAGATGTGGAGAAGAATCCTTTGGACATAGAGCAGATGACACCTCCTGTTTTGTAGTGTATTGTGGTGTCATTTTCTGTGAATGTGGTCAGGTAGAGTTGTTTTCGATGTTGTCATTGGGCTTTAAAAAAATTGTTTTTGGTCTCTTTTGGTGGGGTGGGGGTAGGCTAAAGCCATAGGAAGAAAAATATGATGTATGTGTCCAGTATATACTATTTTGTTTTTGTCTTGCAAGAGTTGAACTATTTTTAATAACAAGAGTAACTGGTGGAAAATGCAAAAAAAAAAAAAAAAAAAAAGATGTGCTTTGTGTACTAATATATGGTCTATTTTAGAGAATGTTCCATGTGCTGCTGAAAAGAATGTGTGTTCTGCAGCATTGGGATGAAATGTTCTATAGATATCTGTTAAGGTCCATTTGTTCACTAACCTCAATTAGTCCAGATGCTACTCTTATTTTTTGCTGGGATAACCTGTCAGTTGATGAGTGTGGATTATTGAAGTCACCCATTACAACTGTGTTTGGTGTTATGTGTGACCTTAGTTCTAATAGTGTTTGATGAAATTGGGAACCCTGTGTTAGGTACATGCATGTTTAGGATTGTAACATCTTTCTGCTGGATTATTCCTTTAATTAATATAAAGTGACCTTCTTTATCTTTCCTAACTAATGTTGATTTGAAGTTTACCTTGCTTGCTTGGAAGTTTGAATTCTGTACTATATGCCAGCACAGTATGACTTAGAATATGTAAATTGGTACCTGGAGAAAAATGTTTAAGCTCAAAATGCTCCTTGAAGATGCTGAATTACTAACCACTTGAAAACTGAGGTGATGTTGAAGAATTTCTAATTGGCCTTGTGTAGTGCTGCCTGCAAGTGTGATGAATGAAGCAAAGCATAAGCAGTGTTTCCATTTTCAAGATGTATTTTAAAAAATATTTTATTTATTTATTTATTTGACAGAAAGAGGCAGAGAGAGAGGGGGAGAGAATGGGTGCACCAGGGCCTCCAGCCACTGCCAACGAACTCCAAACGCATGTGCCCTCTTGTGCATCTGGCTTACGTGGGTCCTGGGGAATTGAACCTGGGTCCTTTGGCTTTGCAGGTAAGCACCTTAACCGCTAAGCCATCCTTCCAGCCCAAGATGCATTTTTAAAAAAAATATTTATTTGAGAAAGGGAGGGAGAAAGGCAGAGGTGGGGTGGGGGCACACCAAGGCTTCTTGCCACTGCATACAGATTCCAGGCTCATAAGCTACTTTGTATGTCTGACTTTATGTGGTACTGGGGAATTGAACCTGGGATGGAAACATTGCAAAAGTAAAACTTTAACTTTTTGGTTGACAATTTTTATACATGTACATACTATATTTTAGTCATCATCCCCTCCCATTTTCTTCTCTTGTCTCTTCTCCTCTGTTACCCTTCTGTTGAGTCCCTTCTTCCCAGACAGTCCTCTTATATTTTATTTTCCCTTCTCCATCATCCATGATGGAATATGGATGGGCCCACTATTGTGCCACTGATGTTAAACATGAGTTAAACCGCATTTCTACAGTTATCACAGGATGTTAATTGCTAATTGAAGTACAGTGAAACTCAGAGATTTAGTCTTATCTATCATGTTTGTAATGATTTTAATCACTTTAATGCAGTGGTCCCAGGACTATTTATTATTAATACATATGACATTTTTATAGGAAAATAAAAACATTTTGAAAATATTAGTGGGAAAGCTGGGTTTAATGATACACATCTGCAGTCCTACCATTTGGGAGGCTCAGGTAGGAGGGTCTTGAATTCTAAGCCAGCTTGAATTACATATGGACCTAATCTCAAAAAACAAAACAAAACAAAATGTAAAGATTGGCATATCTCATGAATATGTAGCTTAGACAACACTTGTGAGGTAAAGGTAGGAGGATTACAGAGATAGGAGGATCACCCTGAGTTTAAGGCCAGCCTGGGATTAATTACAGTGAATTCTAGGTTAGTCTGGGCTAGAGTGAGACACTGTCTTATAAAACCAATAAAATAAAAGCAAGCTGGGTTCTTATCTTTATTTTGCATTGCTTTTGTTGAGGTAGCTGAAGAAAATCCATCTTTTACGAATACATAATTGAAGAAAACTAATTAATTTAAAAGATGGTAAGTTATTTGTTTTGTTTTTGTTTTTATTTTAAAAGATTAGCTTCCATACAGAATCTGAAACCCATCAGTGAAATACTCATGTATTAAAGTTCACTGGTGGGTTGGAGAGATGGCTCAGTTGTTAAGGCATTTGCCTGCAAAGCCTAACGACCTGGGCTGGATTCCCCAGTACCCACATAAAGACAGATGCTCAAAGTGGTGTATGCATCTGGAGGTAGATTGTAGTGGCTGGAGGCCCTGAGGCACACATTCTGTATCTCTGTCTCTCTTTTCTCTGTCTTTCTGTGCTTGCAAACAAACAAACAAACTTAAAAATTAAATTTCACTGGTCAAGCTTGATGCATCATTATATGTCTGTTAGATCAGAATATGGAAGGCAGAGGCAAAGGGATCATGAGTTCAAGACCAATCTTGGCTACATGTTGAGACCCTTTCTGAAAAAAAGTGCCAACCAGGGGTAAGGCTTGGTGGTTAAAAGTACTTGCTTGCCAAAGAAATCCTGGCATGTTTATATGCACATGTGTCTGCTCACGCACAAACTTACAAAGAAGTACATTTAAAACTGTAAAGAAAAAACAGAAACTAAAACAAGTAGCCAGGTTTATGCCTTTAACCCCAGCACTCAGGAAGCAAAGGTAGGAGAATTACTGTGAGTTTTGAGGCCAGCCTGGGACTACAGAATAAGTTCCAGGTAAACATGGGCTAGAATAAGACTCTATCTCAAAAAAAAAAAAAAAATTAACTGGTTTATCTTGCATTTGGAATAATCTTTTACCTACCATACATTCTGTAGTTGGACTGTTCTTTCACTGAGTTAAACAGTTGTTTCCAATGTTAACCATTTCATTAGACAGTATTAGAAATCTGAATCCATTGCAGTAGCACTGATTTTTATCACAAAAGTATCAAAAAGCTACCAAGCTTAAAGCAATGGACACAAGATTTTCAAAGTTCCCATTTGCACTTGAAAAGTTGAAATTTGCTAAGTACTGTTTGGTAGTTTCCTTTTAAAGGATAAACATGGAGCTGGAGAGATTGCACATTTAAGATGCTTGCCTGCAAAGCCTAATGACCTGGTGTGGTGGTTTGATTCAGATGTTCCCCATAAACTTAGGTGTTCTAAATGCTAGGTTCCCAGCTGATGGAGATATGGGAATTAACACCTCCTGGATGCAGTGTAGTGTTGGGGGCAGGTTTATGGGTATTATAGCCAATTTCCCCTTGACAGTGTTTAGCACACTCTCCTGTGGCTGTGGTCCTTCTGTTGTTGGCCAGGAGGTGATTTCCACCCTTTGCTCATGCCATCATTTTCTCCTGCCACGATGGAGCTTCCCCTCAAGTCTGTAAACCAAAATAAACCCATTTCCCCCACAAGATGCTCTTGGTCGGGTGATGTTTGCCAGCAGTGTGAACCTGACTGCAACACCTGGGTTCAGTTCCCCAGTACTCATGTAAAGCCAGATGCACAGAGTGGTGTGTGCATCTGGAGTTCATTTGCAGTGGCTAGAGGCCCTGGTGCGTCCATTCTCTCTGCCTATTTCTCTTCTCTCTGTCTTTGCTTGGAAACAAAGGATAGACATTCTTCATTCAATTTTGAGAAAGTATCTTCATATACCTGAGTGTGAATAATCATGGTTTGCCTAATAGTTGTTTTTTCAAGTTAACAGTGATTGTCAATGAAACAAGTAGCTGCCAATCCAACCCAGTTGTCCAAGCTTTCCTCTGAGGCAGACATTTTAGTCTGGTAAGCCACAGAAGTGTGCCCCTCCTGTTTGCTATCACAGGATGTTCAGACATGTGTGTTATAGGGCTGAACTTTTTTACTTTTTTTTTTTTCTTTTTTGGTTTTTCAAGGTAAGGTCTCATTCTAGCCCAAACTGACCTAAAATTCATTATGTAGTCTCAGGGTGGCCTTAAACTCACTCTTACCTCTTCCTCCCAAGTGCTGGGATTAAAGGTATTTGCCACCATGCCCAGCTGGGTTGAACTTTTAATAAAACAATTTTGACTGTTCACCAAGAACATTCTGAAGGAAACAGACTTTAAAAAAAAAAAAAAAACTGCAAGTGTGAGGTTGTGGAGAATACAGAGTGAATTCCAGGTCAGCCTGGGCTAGAGTGAGACCCTACCTTGAAAAACCAAAAGAAAAAAAAAAAAAAAGAAATGCAGAAGCTTTTGAGAGCTTATCTCTATAGTAGACTTAAAACACACCTACCAAGGTTCAGGGAATTTTGGAGAAGAGGGTGTGGAACTATTATAAGAGCCACAGGTTGGTAGGAAATATCCAGAGGCATTGCCCCCCTGCCTTCAGCAACTGCTGCTGTCACATTTCATAACCCACAACCCCAGGCAGAATATCAGCAATTCCACTTAAGAGGGCCCTCAGCAGAATGGGGGAAGGGAGGAGAGAAATGATGGTACCAACATATGATGTATTCATACAAAGTTTCTACTTAATAAAATATATAGAAAATTTGTTTGTATACACACACACACACACACACACACACACACACACTTAAAAAAAAAAAAAGAAAAGTCAAGAAATAAGAAGGAAAGAAAGAAAAGGGGTAAATGATATTTCTGAAAATGACACCCAAAGCTGTTTTCTGGCCTCTGAACCCACATGCACCTGGACAGACAGACACATACACACACACTAAAATGTATGCATAGAGTGTAGAAGGCTTTCAAGTAAGAAGCAGTAGCAGTCGTTGTCCCCAGGCCACACTGGTTCCACCTCTGGGTGCTCAGTGCTGGTGAGAAAGGATGTGAGGCAAGGTTGCAGCTCAGCAGAATAGGAAGGATTCCCAAGGGAGTAGGAAGCCTGCGCCTGCTCTGTGTTCAGGATTACAGAGGCTGTGCAGCACACTGCTGTGCTGTGCTGGGCTGTGCTAGCTATCTGCTCATAATTGTTTGGTTTCAAGGAATTTGTATGTATATATATATATATATATATATATATATATATATATATATATGTTATAGCATGTTTTTGCTGTTTACATCTTTAGTAAACAGTGACTTTATTTGTTATGAAGTATATTATTTATTCATTATCAATCAGTGACCTTATTATGAAGTACAGAAACATAGGTAATCTATTTATTCACTAAAATGGGCACTTTGTTTTGTTTCGAAGTAGGGTCTCAACCATAGCACAGGATGGCCTCAAACTCACAGCGATCCTCCTACTTCAGCCTCCCTAGTGCTGGAAAGGTGTGTGCCACCATACCTGGCTTTAAAGTGGACACTTTACATGAACCATTTTATTTATTTTGTTAATAAACCAATGAAATAGGTAGTGTTGTCATTTTACTGAGAGAGATGAAGGCAATTATATAGGCTACCATGTAAGCCTGTGCCCTTAATCATCATACAAGTAGTTTTTAGAATGGATAAAAAAAATCAATTTTGTGGCAAGTAGGCAGCATTAACAACAGAGAAATAGAATGGAAAAATGTTTTTAATTTTTATTTATTTATTTATTAGAGACAGAGGAGAAGAGAGAGTGAGAATGGGTGCGCCAGGGCCTCTAGCCACTGCAAACAAACTCCAGACGCATGTGCCACCATGTGCATCTGGCTCTCGTGGGACCTGGAGAATTGAACCTGGGTCCTTAGGCTTCACAGGCATGTGCCTTAACCACTAAGCCATCTGTCCAGCCCCCAAAATAATTAAATTTTTATTGTGAAACATTTTAAATACATACCAAACAGAATAATACAATACTGTTTATCCTTGGCCCAGCTTTAGGGATTCATGGTAGACTTTTCTAATGTGGTATTGGTAATTATGAACAAATTACTTTAGCTTGATTTGTGTTTTTCTGAGACAGGTTCTTACTGTGTAGCCCAGGTAGCTCAGATTATCTCCAAACTGCTATCCTCCTGCTTCAGCCTTCCAAGTAATGGTATGTATATAGGTGTGTGCCTTTGGAAAGAGATAAAATTTTATCTTTATACCATTTTCTCATCATTGCTTTGGTAAATTTCATCCCCTGAGGTTGTATGAGGCTGTATATCACTTGGTATCTAATCTGGTTTCTCATTATAAAGCTTACTTCCTTCATAAGTTCTCCATTTGGACTGCCATGCAAAAACAGATGGTCTGTGTGATGATTCTCCATAGACTGTGAGTGTTGTTTCTATCTTGCCACTTTCTACATACAGATTAGCAGTAGGGCTGGAGGGATGGCTTAGCAGTTAAGGCATTTGCCTGCAAAGCCTAAGGACCCAGATTCGATTTCCCAGTACCCATGTAAGCCAGATGCACAAGATGGTACATGCATCTGGAGTTCATTTGCAGTGGGTAGAGGCCCTGGGATGCCCATTATCTCTTTCTTTCAAATAAGTTAATAAATTTTAAAAAATCAGAGCTAGGCTTGGTGGCCCATGCCTTTTAATTCCAAGACTCAGAAGGCAAAGGTAGGAGGATCACCATGAGTTTGAGGTCACCCTGAGACTACATAGTGAATTCCAGGTCAGCCTGGGCTAAAGTGAGACCCTACTTGAAACACCCCCTCCCAAATGAATTTAAATAAACATTATGTATTATCTGGTGTGGTGGACACCTTCTGGCAAAGTCCAGAAACAGTCTGGTTGTCACAGATAGGTGCAAGCTACTGGATGTGATAGCCGTTCTCCTGAACGTCCTGCAGCACACAGCATAGCCCTACCACAGAACACTTCCAGTCTAACACCCCATGGTGCCAATATAGAAAATCCCTAACAGTGGAAGTGAAGTTCTGGCTAGGTGGACAAGCTGTCTGTTGCAGCTACTTGAAGATAGTCAAGTTATAAAATGGGTAATTTTCTGCAGGAGCCAAGAGCAGTGACTAGAACCTATTCTCCCTCTGGTAATTATTGATGTTCTGTTTTCCTCATTGCCCTAATGCCCTCTTCCTGTTCTGTTTATTCCTCCCTTTGCTTTCATAGAAGAATCTGTGATGCTCTTTAGTGACTACTCTTCTTGAGGCTTTATCTTTTGTGTGTGTGTGTGTGTGTGTGTGTGTGTGTGTGTGTGTGTGTTTTTTTGAGGTAGAGTCTTGCTGTAGCTCAGGCTGACCTGGAGTGTTCTATGTTGTCTCATGGTAGCCTTGAACTCATAGCGATCCTCCTAGCTCAAAGCAGAGAAATCACTAGTGAACTTCTGTATTCCTGTCATCACGTTTCAGGGGTCATCCAATAGCCAGAACTGTCATCCAGCCACTGTCTTTGTGCTTCTCAGGATTATTTTATTTTATTTTTGTTTATTTTTTGGAGGGAGACACAGAGAGAGACAGACAGAAAGGGAGAGGAAGACAGATAGAGATGGGCACACCGGCAGTCTCTCAGCTGCTGTGAACGAAATCCAGATGCGTGCGCCCCCTTGTGGGCAAGTGCGGCATTGTGCCCTTGCGTCACTTTGCATCTGGCTAAACGTGGGACCTGGAAATTGGAACCGGGTTCTTAGGCTTAGCAGGCAGGCGCCTTAACCGCTAAGCCATCTCTCCAGTCTTCAGGATTATTTTAAAGATGATTTGAGCATATCACACTATCCTTAAATGCTTCAGTACACATCTCCATAAGGACTGCCTGTTAAAAAAATACATAACCACAAACATTTGTGATAGCTAAAAAGTACATACAGTTAGAGGAAACTGTTTAATTCTTAAACTCCAGTGGTTTATTTTTATTTTCCTTGGTGTTCTGGGTTTTGATTCTATTCTGTCTGAAATGGTCAGCTTTATATTGTATGGTTCATCAGATTGACACATTTTTCTGGTGTCAGGAAGCAGCCTTGCTGCTCTTTAGTGATGAAGATGAGAAAGAATAGAAAACCATTTCTAGAACCCTGAAGTCACGCTTGAGACTGTGCTGGTAGAGGCCTCAAAGTTTGTCAGATTAAAGTCAACAAATAGATGTGTTTGGAAAGAAAAAGAAAATCTTGCCAATCTAACGTGAGCAAACTCTAAGAAGTATAAAGGACTTTTATAGTAAAAGTTGACAGCAAACTAAAGACAGGTATCCTGAAAGAATTTATATGATGAATGATAGAGTGATTAGGCACAAGCACTGTTTCTTTGTGTCTTGGTAATATTAATAGGGACATTGTATATGCAGACTTCAATTTAGAGTATCATTTTCATACTTTGAATATTAAAGACACTGATTAAGAATAGAGACTCTGGGCTGCAGAGATGGCTTAGCACTTAAGGTGCTTGCCTGCAAAATCCAAGGACCCAGGTTCAATTCCCCAGGACCCATGTAAGCCAGATATACAAGGAGCGCATGTGTCTGGAGTTCATTTGCAGTGGCTAAGGCTCTGATGTGCCCATTCTCTCTCTACCTGCCTATTTCTTTCTTAGATAAATAAATAAAAATATTAAAAAAAAATAATAGAGACCCTTATCTTAGTGAATTTAAGTTTAAAATAAAACTTTCAAAAGTTCAATCAGTTTCTGTAGCATTGGTGCAGAACAACTCAAGCATTTTAAGGTTCTGAAATGAAATCTCATTCTGGAATTTTCCTACCAACTGGCAGATAAAACAGCTGTGGCCTGGCCAGAGGTGCAACACTGATGGTGAGCCAGCACACCCTGAAGAGAAGTTCAGCTGAAATCTGTCCAGTTTTGTGTTTCTGAAAGAACTCTGTGTGTGTATAGTGTGTATAGCTGGGCACAGATTCTTACTTACACAGACGGCATCATTAGCTGTTCCAGAAAGAAAACCCCACAGGTACATGGTGATTTTGTATTTTACTCTCTTCCCTGTAAAGAACCTTTCTTGAGAATATTTTGTGGTTGGAAGTTGTGGTTGTTTCTATTTATAGAGGGGAGAAAAAAGTCTGCCCAGGGTGGTTGACAGCTTCCACATCTTGTTTACGACTGTAGAATTGAGTTATTATGGCAAGGTAATAGACTTTTTCTTACAGTGTATTTGGTTTGTGCTGTAATTAGACAGTTTCTTCAGAGGAACACCTACACTGGTTAGCACAGACACTTTTCCTGCTGGGTCTAGGTGAAGGTTGCTGTTTTCTTATATGCACAAAGGCAGGGCAGACTCCTGTAGTTTCTGGACTATGGCATAAATGCTACAGATGCTGTTCATGCCCACTCATGTTCTTTCATCCCTGGCCATTTCTGTGCAAACAGACCAACTTTTACATTGTAGCATTTCTATCCCTGTCTGAGAGCTGTTTCTTCTGCCAGATACCCTGCTTGCCTATAGGGTAGGTCAGAAATGCCAGACTGCTAACTTGTAACTGAGTAAGGCCTCTCAAGCAGTGCCTGAAGTGGGTTAGTGGGTAAGTAACCCTAGCTTCCTTGACCCTTATAGTTTGGATAACTGCCTTCTAGAATTCGCAGCTGGATTAAGCAAGTGTTTCATCTGGGCCCAGTTGGCACTGGTTTTCTAGACTCATCTCTTTACTGGCATATTCCTACATTTTGTTTGTCTTTTCGTGATCCTCCATGTGAAATTTCAAACATATTTCAGTGTTGGCTTCTGTAGGAATCTCACCCAAGATGAAGATAATGAACTGTAGTGTTGCCCTTCTCTTCTTTACTCAGCAAAATGACAATGACCTTGATATGTGTGCACACATGCATGTGCACATATGTGTTGGGCCCTATGAGGCCCAGGTGTGAGGCCTAGTGGAACTTCCTAAGCCTGACTAGAGTTTGGCGACCTGTCTTTGGCCTACTTCCGCTTACTCAGCAAGGCCTAAGCCGAAACTGCCTCCGCCCAGCTACTGCTGATGTGGTGAAATACTATTGGCCCTTACACCTTTATCCCATCCTGAGACCCTCCCTCTTTCTCAAAGTTATATAAACACCTTCCCATTACAATAAAACGAGTTTCTGCCTTGACAGACTCCCAGCTCAGTGTGGTTTTTTTTCTCCCTGGTGTTTTAGGGGGGGAGGGGTCTGAGCCGCCGACACCGGTCATCCCGTTCAGCCTCAAGAGGAACCGCTGGCCCGGCTCTCTCTTCCGCTCTACCTGCCGGGGGAGGAACCGGCAGACTGGTGCCCCGTGTGAGGAACTCTCTTTCCTGCTTACGGAAGTACGCTGACGGGCCAATCGGACTGCGGACGGGTGTACCCTCATAAATTATGAGGTAGTCTTCATATCTAATATTCTAACCTTTGCTTCTGTAACCTGTGCTTGCTTCAACATCTTTCGTTCCTTTCTCTTTCCTTTCATTTCCGGGTTGCTGGCAAACCGCATCTGTGGCGCCTGTATTTCTAAACAGGTCATACGTTCATGGCGGACTCACCACGTGGGCAGACCTAAAAAAGAAACTCACTACGTGGACAGACCTGGAGGAATCTCAAAGCGTTCTGCCCCCTCATTTGAGTGGGGGCTCCATCTTAGAAGAATTCTACAACATGTTTAGCTATTTTTTGGGCCTTTATGCTTATGTTGTACTCATGTGTATTACTATTGCCCTGATTTTACAAAAACTCCTCCTACAATGTGGCTTAAATCTAAAACAAAAAAACCTCCTTGGCTCTTGGGACGAAACTTTTGTTTTAGCCCCATGGATTAATTCAGTCCTCCTTGCCTTAATTTCTGGCCTCCAAGACATCTCTGTAAAGGAGTTCATTTTTGCCCTTAACAAAAGCTATAAGGAAAAACTAAAACTGATTTTTAAAATCTCGTTCCTTCCAAGGCCGCCACCCAAGCTGCCACTGGCCCCGCTGTCTTTTCAGCTGTAACTGCCGCCTAAGGCAATTGTGCTCACAACCACTCCTCCCCCTCTTTAGCCTTAAAAGAAAAAAAAAATACAGAGGACTTTATTAAAACTGGGTTACTGGCATACATTTTACTATCCAGGCCCAAAATTTTAATCAAGGTTAAATTTATAGTGGACTGATGTGCTTGACTAAGGATATTGGACTAAAATTTTTAAAATTTTAAGTTAAAAAACCTCAAACAAATTAAAATTATAAAGACTCTAAAACTGATTTCAGGTTACTGAGCTACTATTGTCAACCACATTAACAATCTTAAAAAAGACCAGCCTGAGGCAGGCGGGCAGGCTCCTAACTTACTTTACATTAAAACAATGGAAAGGATGCCTGAGAAAAAACTGTTAAAAATATCTTGGGAGCGGGCGGGCGGTCAGCCACGAGGCTAGTCACCCCCGTCCCCGCCCCTTGCCTCTCAGCACCCCCTCGATGCTCTTAGCTGAGTGTCCCGTGGGGCCCAAAGCATTTACTTTAAAAAATAAAAAATAAAATAAAATATTCAAAACAGGCCCAAGCCACCTAAATACCACAGGTAAAAATAATAAAATAAAACCACAGTTCTATTTTGTTAGTTTTCAATACTGAGGCCATGATTAAGAGGGACGGCTGGGGACATTCATATTACACTGCTAGATGTAAAAAAAAAAAAAAACAAAAAACTACTTTTCAAGTCTATATGGCTATGTCCTACACACCATTGTCCCACCCTTCGCTGCCTTCCCATTAATGTAGGGCTGGAGGCAATCTGGCTTTTATCAGTAAGACAGCCCAGAAACAGGTCCTTTTACATACGATGGGCCATCCACCTCCAAACTTACTGTGAGCACATTTGCTCACACACTGGTCTACCTGACTTTATTGCTAATGGGGATTCACAGATAGACAAATTTATTGCTGTCTCTTTCTTGCCACCCTTAGAATAAGCTAAACATTTACACCAAATGTTCTATCTATCCCCCCTTAATAATTCAAGCCCAGCTAACTCAGTCGGTAAAACATAAGACTAAGCCCACTTCCTACTTAATGTCACTGGGGGCTATTCTTAAGGTGTTAATGGTGGGTTTAAGATTCCATTGTAAAGATATACAAAGTGTGCCTAACAGGAGTTCCTAAAGCTTGCTGTGGCTTGGCTACAATAATTTTGCGCTGCCCTCTTTTGCTTGGCCCTAAGGCAGAACAACTTCTTCTGCCATTATGAAACTTCCCCTAGATCTGTAAGCTTCAACATCATGGAAAACTGCTAACTGTCATCCCTCAATTGACCCTAATAATACATGTCTCATATCTTTTCTTCCTTGATTAATCATCCTAATGTTTTATTATTATTTTAGGTCATTCCAACCCATCTGATCTCCAAGACCTCACTGCTAAATGCCTTGCCATTTTACAGGCCCATGATTTTAAAGTGGCTCCAGAAAAGATTCAGACTGCCCCTCCCTTCAAGATTTTGGGCTCCATGTTATTCCTTGATACTGTTTCTCCTGTCAAACCCCAACTCCATATTCAAAAATTAATTTACAAATCCTGTCAGCCTTTCCTCCAGGTACCTCCTCTTAAAACTATAGGAGCCAATCCTCAAGGGCTATGCCCTAATCACCTTTAACAGATTGACGTTACACACTATTCTCCATTTAAAAAACTTAAATATATTTTTCTCTCAGTTGATACTTTCTCCCATGCTTGCTGGGCATTGGCACACTCCGGGGAAAAAACTAAACATGCAATTAGCCATATGCTTCAATGCTTTGCCACCCTTGGATTGCCAGATCAAATCAAAACCAATAATGGTCCCTGCTTCGTAAGCAGGACTTTTATAGATTTCCTCCAAACCTGGAAAATCTCGCTTTCCACAGGCATTCCATATAACCCGCGGGGCCAGGCCATCGTGGAAAGATATAATCAAACTCTCAAGTCTCAATTACAAAAACAAAAGGGGGAATCCCTACCCCCACACGACCAACTAAAAAAGGCATTATTAAACCTAAATATTTTAAATTTTTCTAAAGAAGATAGACACTTGTCCCCTTTTCAAAAACATTGGACCTCAGCTGTCACCTACAGCTCCATCTGGGTCAAATGGAGGGACCCATTAACTGGGACCTGGAGGGGACCAGACCCCCTCCTCACAGCAGGGAGAGGATTTGGATGTGTCTTTCCTCAAGAGGAAAAAAAGACCTATTTGGGTACCAGCAAGAGACTTAAAATATTTACCCCAACAAGGGGACAATAATAATCAACTCTTCAGGGAGTGTTCCACCCCTGAGAACTGTGCCTCTGTTTCTTCCCCCGGAACAATTGGAGGTGTGGATGCTGCTAGACCCAAATGAAGCCAGAAAAGCTCCAGAAAGATTTACAGAAGAGGAAACAGAGATGGACTTCCAAGACAACCCGCTGTGGATGGGCTTACATGACTTTTTTCCCTACCTTCTCCCTCCCCTGGAACCCCTCCTTCTTCTTGCTTTTTCCCTACCTTCTCCCTCCCCTTGGACCCCTCCTTCTCCTTCTTATCCTCACTCTCGGGCCCTGTGTAATTAATAAGATTACACAATTCATTCACCAACAGCTAGAGGCAATTAAACTTCATCAAGTCAAAATACCACAGGTTCACAACTCAAAAGCCCCGCTTTTCCTCTTCCTGGCTGTCCACCTAGCGTCCCTCCCCTGCCCTCCATCGAACCAACGACGGGTAAGATCTCAGACAGGCTGAGACAACCTAAGACAGGTCATGGAGTGGATTTTCAATGGGTTAGAGGCATGGTACTCAGTGACGGGTAAGATTCCCAGAGGGGGACAACCTAAGACAGAGGCCATGCCATCCACCATTCTTACAAAGGGGGGAGATGTTGGGCCCTATGAGGCCCGGGTGTGAGGCCTAGTGGAACTTCCTAAGCCTGACTAGAGTTTGGCGACCTGTCTTTGGCCTACTTCCGCTTACTCAGCAAGGCCTAAGCCGAAACTGCCTCCGCCCAGCTACTGCTGATGTGGTGAAATACTATTGGTCCTTACACCTTTATCCCATCCTGAGACCCTCCCTCTTTCTCAAAGTTATATAAACACCTTCCCATTACAATAAAACGAGTTTCTGCCTTGACAGACTCCCGGCTCAGTATGGTTTTTTTTCTCCCCAGTGTTTTAGGGGGGAGGGGTCTGAGCTGCTGACACCCGTCATCCCGCTCAGCCTCGAGGGGAGCCGCTGGCCCAGCTCTCTCTCTTCCGCTTTACCTGCCGGGGGAAGAGGAACCGGCACATATGCACATCCTTTAACAAAAAACAAGGACCAGCCGGGCATGTTGGTCTTTAATCCCAGCACTTGGGAGGCAGAGGTAGGAGGATTGCCATGAGTTCAAGGCCACCCTGAGACTTCAGAGTGAATTCCAGGTCAGCCTGGGTTAGAGTGAGACTCTACCTCAAAAAAACAAGCAAAAAAGGACCAAATTTGGTATTATTGTCAGCATCAAATTTTGTACCTCACTAGACACATGCTAGCATTTTTTGTGAGAGCATGCATATATGTTCTTTTTTCTTTGGGCATCTGTATATCCAGGTTATTTTAAACTCTAATGTGATTCCTAGGGTTACTGCACTGCATTAGTAGATTCAGAAATTGAACTCGTAAGTTTATATGTTGTGGGATGAATTGTGTTCCCCAGCACGAGTGAACATCAGATACCTCAGAATGTGACTGAGCCGGGCGTGGTGGCGCACGCCTTTAATCTCAGCACTTGGGAGGCAGAGGTATGAGGATCGCCATGAGTTCGAGGCCACCCTGAGACTACATAGTGAATTCCAGGTCAGCCTGAGCTAGAGTGAGACCCTACCTTAAAAAAAAAAAGTGACTGTTTGGAGATAGGACCTTTACAGAAGTAACAAAGTTAAAATGAGGCCTTTAGTGTGGACCCTAATGCAACTCAACTGTTGTCTGCATAAGAGGAAATTTGTACACCAGACAAGAGCAGGAATGCGGGTGCAGAGTGGGCATTCCAAGGCCATGGAGGCCTTGAAAGAAACAGTGACTACTGCTCTCTGGAGCTGATGTTTAAGCCACCATGTCTTTAATGTTTATTATGGCAGTCCTTGAAAACTAATGAAAATACATGTGATTTATTTTGTTTATTTTATTTATTTATTTATTTATTTATTTATTTATTTGAGAACGACAGACACAGAGAGAATATGTGTGCACCAGGGCCTCCAGCCACTGGAAACGAATTCCAGATGTATGCGCCACCTTGTGCATCTGGCTTACGTGGGTACTAGGGAATCGAGCCTCAAACCAAGGTCCTTAGGCTTCACAGGCAAGTGCTTAACCGCTAAGCCATCTCTCCAACCTTTTTTTTTTTTTTTTTTTTTTAAGAGTCAACTAAGAGGTCTGTAGCAGACAGCTTCAGGTTCGCTGAGATGAACTTCCAGACCAGGCACAGTTATGGAGGAAGGGATATTATTTATTGAAGCTTACAGATCCAGGGGAAGTTCCATAAAGGCAGGAGAAGCAACCTGCTCTTCACAGGACCAGGCAAAGGAGAGAAGCCAACCAGCCACCACAGCACACAGAGCAAAAACTACAGCCAAAAGGTCACACAGCATACTTCAGGAACTCCTGCTAGGCACATTTGCATATCTTTACAATGGAATCTCAAACCATCACCACACCTTAAGACCGGCCCCCAGTGACCTTGCCTCTAGCAAGGTGATTGCAGATGCAAACTATAAAGTAATAAAACATTGAATATATTGGGGGACATATATTCAAACTACCACAAGGTCTGATTGATACATTTTTAGAAAAATGTGTTTCCCTCTTATTCTTTAGCTCTTTGTTAGTAAATGGCTGGTTGAAACAAACCACATTTAGGAAACATGCTGAGAACATAAGGTTGTGGTTTTGGTGAATTGTGATAAAGTAAACATGTCCATGGAACTGCCACTCAGGTGGTGAAAGCACCATGACCTCCACTACCATCAGCCATTTCCCTGCTCCTCCAGGAGTAAATTTCCTTCCTTCCTCCCTTCCTTCCTTCCTTCCTTCCTTCCTTCCTTCCTTCCTTCCTTCCTTCCTTCCTTTGTTTGGTTTTTCAAAGTAGGGTCTCACTCTAGCCCAGGCTGACCTGGAATTCACTATGTAGTCTCAGGGTTGCTTCGAACTCTCAGCAATCCTCCTACCTCTATCTCCTGAGTGCTGGGACTAAAGGTGTGAGCCACCACGCCCCAGTAGAAGTGGCATTGTTTAGATTAGTGTAATATTAGAATATTAAGCTTCTTTTTTACTTTTCATTGACAACCTCTGTACATATAGACAATTTACTATAATCATAATCTCCTCCCATCAAGCAAGCAGAGAGAGAGGGAGGGAAGAAATGGATCTATGCCAGGGCCTCTTGCCACTGCAAACAAACTCCAAATGTATGAGCCACTTTGTATATCTGGCTTTATGTGGATACTGGGGATTTAATTTTCTTTCTCTAACTTAACAACTTTTGTTTTGTTTTGTTTTGTTTTTTGAGGTAGGGTCTCACTCTAGCTCAGGCTAACGTGGACTTTACTCTGTAGTCTCAGGGTGGCCTTGAACTCATGGCAATCTTCTACCTCTGCCTCCCGAGTACTGGGATTAAAGGCGTGTGCCACCACGCCCGGCTAACAACTTTTAATATTTTTATTCTGGCGTGACTTGGGGGCAGGTTAAAGCATTTATGGAAAGTGAATGTCATTTGAATCACTGTCACAGGTAATTTGTTTGAATTACTTTTCATGAGTTTTTTTATTCTTAAAATGAAATTGTTTCCACCAAATGACATTTTTTCAGCTAGTGAGGTGCTTTGTACATGGAGTGTATTTCCCTTGAAACTGTCTTCTGGAGTGAATTATATTCCAGTAGAAAGATTTTTTTTTGGCTTTGAAGTTGTTGCAGAAAACAGGAGAATAAAGAGAGTTGGAGTTCATGAAAAACTGGTTCCTAAAGGAACCAACTTGACATCAGAATGACGGCTCATAGAAGAACTAATGAGGCAAGGGTGGATGAAGAGGATGTGGCAGCCCAGCGGACTGGCGATAGATTAAGGTGACAGTCCAGTGTGGCTGTCACAGTGGATAGGTAGCAGAGGTAATGCAGTGAGATAATGGTGGTCAGTGAGAGTGGTACTAGGCAGTGACCGGATGACAGCAGACATAGGCCCTCACTAGAGGAAAGAAAACTGTTTGCAGGGACATATGCATGAAAAGGCCGTGTTTTAAAACTGTGTGTTGGCTTTCTATTCAGAATTCTTTGTCATAGGATATGTGGGTCTATGAAAGTGTTTTATGTGCTCCATCTATAGGAGTCCCATTAGGATTTAAAATCATGTGGTCGTATAGACACCCAGAGAAGAACCTAAGGCTGAAACTACACAGTTTTTGAAAAAAAATACTGGCAAATTGTGACACTAATAATTTGTTAAGTATTAGAACAGCAGTGTCTGAAGGCTCTTTTGTTTTTTGTTTTTCGAGGTAGGGTCATTCTCTTTAGCCCAGGCTGACCTGGAATTCACTATGTAGTCTCAAATTTACAGCAATCCACCTACCTCTGCATCCCAAGTGCTGGGGTTAAAGGTGTGTGCCACCATGGCCGGCTGATTGTCTTTTCAGAGTTTTGGTGCTTTTCGCAGAATATTCATTCTCCAAAAACCTGGGTGTGACTGCTATGCTAGTTCCTGCTTTTACCTGCCATGCTCTGGAAGATATCACAGATTAAGACCCTAGGTTTTGGGCTGGAGAGATGGCTTAGTGGTTAGGGCACATGCCTGTGAAGCCTAAGGACCCCAGTTCAATTCTCCAGTTCTCACGTAAGCCAGATGCACAAGGGGGCGCATGCATCTGGAGTTCATTTGCAGTGGCTTGAGACCCTGGCATGCCCAATCTCCCTCTCCCTCTCTCTGTCTCTAATAAATAAAAATAAAATCTTAAAAAAATTAAAAATAAAGATCCCAGGTTTTATTTCTGCTTCTTTTGAGAGAAGTAGAATTATTTTGAATGATTTTTAAAAATTAAACTAGAGAACCATTTTCTTACTACATGTTCATGTGCGTCCTGTCATAGAAGGGCATAGAAAAGAAGGGAAGAGAAAGGCAGCTTGTACTTTTTTGGACACAGGCTAGAACGCTCGCTAAGTGCTAGTTGGAGAGTGTGGACAAAGCACGAAGCAGCAGAATTAAGGAGTTAGAGGTCCTCTGCAGCTCTACAGCCAAGAAGAGGGCTCCCTAGGTAGCACTATAGATTTTTATTTGTTTGAAGCTGGGAGAAGGAAAAGAAATTCTAAGTTGAGAATGTATATTCTTGAAGGTTTAGGGACTGCTTGTTTTTTGTTTCTGTAACCTTGTCATTTTTTAAAGTTATTAAATATTACATGCATAGTACATACTTTTCTTCATTCAGCATGAATTCTCTTGAAGATTTATCAGAGGATTTGCATGATCATAGTTCATTCCTTTCCCATTCAGTGCTCTGTGATAACAGCTCTACCACAGTTTCTTAGGAACATCACTCACTGAAGGACATCAGGATTATTTCTTGCCATTGGCTATTGCACATAAGGCTGCCTAGGGACATTTGTGTATGGGTTTTTGAATGATTCCCTTTTCCATCACAACTCACTCCTTCCTCCACTGAGACAACTGTTGTCATTGGCATTTAGGTTAATCATTTCCTGTTATATAATCATTTTATCACTCAAGCCTTCTTTTCTTTGTAGTATATCTTACATTGACTGTATTTGTGTATCGTATAAATGGAATCATACAGTGTATGCTCCCCCCCCCCCATTTCAGCTTTTCCCCATACAAAGTATTACACAGGCTGGCTTAAACTTACTGTAGCCCATCTGCCTCTACTAGGATTACAGGCATGAGCTACCATACCTGGCATGGCACGAATACCTTTCTTAGTTTGGGTTTCTTTTTCCCTTCCTTCTTTCCTCTCTCTCTCCTTTTCTTTCCTTCTTTCTTTCTTTCTTTCTTTCTTTCTTTCTTTCTTTCTTTCTTTCTTTCTTTCTTTTTTTTTTTTTTGAGGTAGGGTCTCACTCTAGCTCAGGCTGACCTGGAATTCACTATGTAGTCTCAGGGTGGCCTCAAACTCATGGCAGTCCTCCTACCTCTGCCTCCCGAGTGCTGGGATTAAAGGCGTGCGCCACCACGCCCGGCTTAGTTTGGGTTTTTAACAGAGTAGCTTCCAAGACTGACCCAGACTATTGTGCAGGGAAGTGGTTTGTCCTAAGTATGTATTTAACATGTATTCATTTTATTTGTTTGACAGAGAATGAGGGGAGGATGAACACCCCAGGACTTCCTGCCCCTGCAAACAAACTCCAGATACATGTAACCACTTTGTGTATCTGGCTTTACATGGGTACTGGGGAATCAAACCCAGGCTGTCAGGCTTAGTAAGCAAGGCCTTTAACCACTGAGCCATTTCTCCAGCACATGCATTCATTTTTACTATTAGTAAATATTGAATGTTTAATATCCTCTATAAATTTGGCTTGGAAGAAGTACCCTGGCATATTGTGTATGTGTGCCTACTACAGAACATTTCAAAGAAATATTCCCAAGTGATTGGTCTTCATTTCTTGTTGATAGTGTAAACTGTTTTCCAAAGAAGTTCTTTCGTTTTGTCCCCTCGGTCTTCAGTATAAGTTCTTTTCATTTACCTCCATCCACTGATATTGTCATGTGTAGTGTTGATTGTTAATGGTTACTGTATTACTTAATTTGACATTGCCCTGGTTATTCATTTGGGATTCCTGTTTTGTGAAATGCCATTTAGATCTGTTTGAGTTATAGTTCTTTATTATATTCTGGTGTAGCTCTTGTGTTAAATTACCTTTTATTCTGTGGCTTGCCTTTTTATTCTCTTAATGTCTTCATTTTTTACACCATCCAGTATGCCAGTGTTTTCCATTGTAGCTAGTGCCTTTGTTTGTGGTTTAAGCAATCTTTCAGCTTCTTGCAACAGGCATTTTCTTCTGCTGTTTCCCAGAAAATGTGCTTGAGGTTTTTTGGGTTTTTTTTTCTGTGTTTGAATTTTTCACAATTAGAGCTATAGATTATTTGGAATTGCTTTTTCTGTTTGGTATGAGGTAGGGGTCAAATTTTATTTCTTTCCCAGTGGGTGATTATGGTGCATTTTAAAAAGACATTCCTCATTGTTGTTAGTGCTGCTCTGTATAAATGAAGCATGCACTGAATCAGGTCACTTATTATGTGTACTGACCCAGTACTTGGGAAATTGCCCCTTTTCTATTATCCAGAAGAATGCTGGCTTTATTTCTTCCCTAAGTATTTAAGCAGACTTGACTGGGCAAGTCTGCTTTTCTTTGAGAGCTAGATTTTATTATAGGATGGCATTCCTACACATCTTTTGAGAGCTTTTCATTCCAAACTGTCTCATCAAGAATGGTTGCGCAGCAGAAAGCCTTCAGTGATAGAATTTAGTTCTCCCTAAGATCTTGTAGGTTTCCTTGCTATTCTTTGACTTGATGCTCCCAATATCATGTCTGCAGCCTGCAGCTGGCTGCTTTGTACAACCCGCCCCCCTCGGGGTGGGAGGTCAAGAAAATAAAATAAATAAATGAAGTTTTAAAATCCCTTTTTCTTGGGGCTGGAGAGATGGCTTAGTGGTTAAGGTGTTTGCCTGCAAAGCCAAAGAATCCCGGTTCGATTCTCCAGGACCCACATAAGCCAGATGCATGAAGGGGTGCATGCATCTGGAGTTCGTTTGCAGAGGTTAGAGTCCCTGGTGCGCCCATTCTCTCTCTCTCTCTCTGACCTTTTCTCTCTCAAATAAATAAATAAATAAATTATATATATATATATATATATATATATATATATATATGTATATATATATTTTTTAATCCCTTTTTCTTGACCCAGGAGTCTCGTGTGCTCTGCCAGCTAACTTGTTAGCCTCCAAGTAGGGTAAAATTGTGTACAGGCTTTGGGGAGTTATTTTTGATATTCTATAGTTGTAATATGGTATTTCTGTGGGTGTGGTCTTGTTGTTTTACATATTGCATATGTATGAAGGCACACGTGAGTGTTGCATGCCTGGGAGGCCAGGGGTTGATGTCAGGAATCTTCTTAGTCACATTTCACTTTTGAAACAAAGTTTTTCACTGAGCCTGGAGCTTACTGATTTAGAGTAGCTAGCAGGTGAACATTTCACACGGGTTCTTGGGATTTGAACTCAGATTCTCTTGCTCGTGCCTCAAGGACTTTACCCATGGAACCATCTCCCCAGCCCAAGGTTTTTCATTCTTTAAGCTGCCTGAGATTCTCTGAGCTTCTTGTCTATTGATTACTGTTTTTCTTCAATTGTAGGCAGTTTTCAAATATCACCCCTGTGTTGTCTGTTCTATTCTTTCCTCCTCTCTTCTGAAAGTGTGACTAAACACTTGTTTTGCAAGTCTGCTCAGTTGCTTCATGTTATCATCAGCATCTCTGGTCAGACTTTTTTTTTGGCGGTGGGGTCAGGGGGCGGCATGTCTTACTTCACTCTGGAAAATTTATTTTTCCTATATTCCAGATCACTAAATCACTTCATTAGTTGTGTCTACCCTGATATTAAATTTGTCCAGTGGCGTTTAAATTGCATCTACTGTGTTTTATTTCTGGGTGTCCCACTTGGTTGTTATTTTAGTCTCAGGCCCAGTTATCTCATAGTCTGCATCTGAGTTGATCTCTGATGTGTGTCAGAGTCTCTTTCTTGTGGGTGTTTTTGCTTGGACTCATTGAATCTAGACTGGCTCGGTGTTGGACAGTATTAATTGTAGGGTGATATATGGGATTAAAATATGACTTTGCACAAAAATTCTTTCCTCCAGAAAAGACTTGATCACTACCAGTTCTCATTAGTCATTTTACTAGTTTATTGCTGGTAAGAAACCATCCCAAGACTGGGGCTTAAAATAATGACATAATACTTGCACAGATTCGTGGGAGGCTGTGTTAAACTAGAGGTTATTTTGCACTTAAACAATAGACTGAGTTGCTCATACATCTGCATTCAGCTGTAAGGTTCACTGTAGCACGGGGTCAAGACTGCCTCACTGCCAGGGTACTCTGGCTGTCCTCTGTGCTTGTCAGTGACCTTGTTTAATAGTCTTAACTAATGTCTGTGCTTGTCAGTGACCTGCTGTTGTTCAGTAGTTTAACTCAAGTCTGTACTTGACTGCTTCAAAAGAGCACAGGCTGTTAGGCCACTTCAGCTGAAGTTGATTGGTCACATCAAGTCACAGGGCAAGTCCAGATTCAAGAGGGGAAATAAACTGGGCATGATGGCACACGC
The DNA here is from genome assembly GCA_036365145.1 of Orientallactaga sibirica. NCBI lineage: Eukaryota > Metazoa > Chordata > Mammalia > Rodentia > Dipodidae > Orientallactaga > Orientallactaga sibirica. Next base: position 2,988,684 of record JAEOAD010002183.1, read on the forward strand.
TTTTAATCCCAGCATTGAGGAGGCAGAGGTAAGCGGATCATCATCAGTTTGAGGCCACCCTGAGACTGTATAGTGAATTTCAGGTCAGCCTGAGCTAGAGTAAGACCCTACCTCAAAAAACCAAAACAAACAAACAAACAAACAAAAGAAAGAAATAAAATTGACTCCACATTTTTTGATTATAGATTATTTGAATTCCCTAGCATTTTCATTGTGTAAAGCACCGAGGAACTAGCCAATTAATTTTCTTAATTGTCATAGAGCCTATGAATTTAGGGAGTTGAATTACAGGTCTCTAATCCAGTCACACCTCACCATACTCAGTCATCTTCTCCCTCAAGACTAAGTTGAATCACACATAATGGACCTAAAACATATGTATTGGGCATATAAATAGCTGTTATGTTATTCTCCATGTTTTCTGAAGTTCAAAAATTTTCAGGGCTGCAGAGATGGCTCAGCAGTTTAAAGGTGCTTACTTGGAAAGTCTGCTGGTCCAGGTTTGATTTGCCACATAAAGCCAAATCCACAGTGGTACATGATCTTTCAGTTCCGTTGCAGGGGGCAAGAGGACTTGCTGTATCCATATACACTCTCTCTCACATAAAAAATGTTTAAAAATTTTCAAAATAAGAAGGAAAGATGCTCAAGGGGGTTCATTATCTAATAGTTATTTTGTTTATCAAATAATTATTTCCAGCTGGGCGTGGTGGCACATGCCTTTAATCCCAGCACTCGGGAGGCAGAGGTAGGAGGATCGCCGTGAATTCAAGGCTACCCTGAGACTACATAGCAAATTCCAGGTCAGCCTGAGCTAGAGTGAAACCCTACTTCGAAAAATCAAAAAAATAATAACAATAATAATTATTTCCTAATTCACACTGAATTGGTGTGTTTGTTCAGGCCTTCCAAGAAGTGGATACCAAGATGAGATTAATTGTGCAGAGATTTCATAGAGAAGCAATAGGTTCCATTTCTTAAGACTAGCTGTGTGTGTATACAAACCTGGGAGGGAGATATTATTGGCTGGCATCTCCAGAGACAGTTGACTACAGTCAACTTATGATATACTCAGGGCTTACTAGAATAGCCAGAAGATTGAAACCAGACCATCTCTAGTATTATTATGCAGCTTTCCACTTATGCTAGAAGATACTTTAAAACAAACAGCAACACTCTGCCGGTTCCTCCCCTGGCAGGTAGAGCGGAAGAGAGAGCCGGGCCAGCGGCTCCTCTTGAGGCTGAGTGGGATGACGGGTGTCGGCGGCTCAGACCCCTCCCCCCTAAAACACCGGAGAGAGAAAACACACTGGGCCGGGAGTCTGTTGAGGCAGGAACTCGTTTTATTGTAATGAGAAGGTGTATATAAAGTTTTGAGAAAGAGGGTGGGTCCCAGGATGGGACAAAGGTGTAAGGGCCAATATTATTTCACCACATCAGCAGTAGCTGGGCGGAGGCAGTTTTGGCTTAGGCTTTGCTGAGTCACTCTTAAGCGGAAGTAGGCCAAAGACAGGTCGCCAAACTCTAGTCAGGCTTAGGAAGTTCCACTAGGCCTCACACCCGGGCCTCATAGGGCCCAACATCTCCCCCTTTTGTTTTTGTAAGAATGGCGGAGATCATGGCCCCTGTCTTAGGTTGTCCCCCTCTGGGAATCTTACCTGTCACTGGGTACCATGCCTCTAGTCCATTGAAAATCCACTCCATGACCTGTCTTGGTTGTCTCAGCCTGTCTGAGATCTTACCCGTCATTGGTTCCATGGAGGGCTGGGGAGGGACACTAGGTGGACAGCCAGTCAGAGGAAGAGCCGGGCTCCTGAGCTGTGAGCCTGTGGTATTTTGACCTGATGAAGTTTAATTGGCTCTGGCTGTTGGTGAATGAATTGTGTAATCTTATTAATTACACAGGGCCCGACAGTGAAGATAAGAAGAAGGAGAAGGAGGGGTCCAAGGGGAGGGAGAAGGTAGGGTAAAAAGCCATGTAAGCCCGTCCACAGCGGGTTGTCTTGGAAGTCCCGTCTCCTCTTTTTGGAGCTTTTCTGGCCTCATTTGGGTCTAGCAGCATCCACACCTCCAATTGTTCGGGGGGAAGAAACAGAGGCACAGTTCTCAGGGGTGGAACACTCCCTGGAGAGTTGATTGGTATTGTCCCCTTGTTGGGGTAAATATTTTAAGTCTCTTGCTGGTACCCAAATGGGTCTTTTTTCCTCTTGAGGAAAGACACATCCAAATCCTCTCCCTGCTGTGAGGAGGGGGTCTGGTCCTCTCCAGGCCCCAGTCAATGGGTCCCTCCATTTGACCCAGATGGAGCTGTAATTAACAGCTGAGGTCCAATGTTTTTGAAAAGGGGACAAGTGTCTATCTTCTTTAAAAAAATTTAAAATATTTAGGGTTAATAATGCCTTTTTTAGTTGGTCGTATGGGGGTAGGGATTCCCCCTTTTGTTTTTGTTTATCATGGTCTGGCCCCATGGGTATTAGAAAATTTGACTTAATCTGGCAATCTAAGGGTGGCAAAGTATTGAAGCATACGGCTAATAGTATGTTTAGTCTTTTTTCCGGTGTGTGCCGATGTCCAGCAAGCATGGGAGCAAGTATCAACTGAGAGAAAATTATATTTAAGTTTTTCAAATGGAGAATAGTGTGTAACGTTAATTTGTCAAAGGTGATTAGGGTGTAGCCCTCGAGGATTGGCTCCTGTAGTTTTAAGAGGAGGTACCTGGAGGAAAGGATGACAGGATTTGTAAGTTTGGATAATTTTGTTTATGTTTAAGCCCCCTTTAATTAATAAGTGGAAGTGTGTAGCTTTTGAGACTATATTACATTGAGGCAGAGCAGCCAGTTTGTAAATTTTGATGGCCTTTGAGATGTTGAAGCTTACAGATCTAGGGGAAGTTCCATAATGGCAGAAGAAGTTGGCCTGCCTTAGGGCCAAGCAAAAGAGAGAAAAAAAATCAATCAGCCACACAGCACACAGAAGCAAAAACTACAGCCCAAAACTCCAACACACTTTAGGAACTCCTACTGGGCACACTTTGTATATCTTTACAATGGAATCTTAAACCCACCATTAACACCTTAAGATTAGCCCCCAGTGACATTAAGTAGGAAGTGGGCTTAGTCTCATGTTTTATCAACTGAGCTAGCTGGACTTGAATTATTAAGGGGGATAGATAGAACATTTGGTGTAAACGTTTAGCTTGTTTTAAGGGTGGCAAGGAGGAGACAGTAATAAATTTGTCTACCTGTGGATCCCCATTAGCAATGAAGTCTGGCAGACCAGTGTGTGAGTGAATGTGCTCAGTAAGTCTGGAGGTGATGGCCCATTGTATGTAAAAGGACCTGTCCCTGGGCTGCCTTACGGATAAAAGCCAGATCAGAGAGGGGGTGGGGTACCAGGGCCTGGATGTTGCCTCCAGTCCTACGTTAATGGGAAGGCAGCGAAGGGTGGGACAATGGTGTGTAGGACATAGCCATATAGACTTGAAAAGCAGGTTTTTTCCCCAGTTAACTGTTTCCAAGAGTTTGTATTTTTAACAGTCTTTCCTCAGGCATTCTCTCCATTGTTTTAATGTAAAGCAGTCAGGCCACCTTTTTTTTTTAACCTTCCTTAAGATTGTTAACGTCTTGACAATAGCAACTCCATTAACCTAAAATTAGTCTTAGTGTCTCTATAATTTTAACTTGTTTGAGGTTTTTTAACTTAAAATCTTAAAATCTCAGTTGGTTATCTTTAGTTAAGCACATCAGTCCACTATAAATTTAACCTTGATCAAACTTTTTGGGCCTGGATAGCAAAATGTAGCCATCCCTTATGTCAGTAACCCAGTTTTAACAAAGTCCTCTGTATTTTTTCCTTTTAAGACTAAAGAGGGGGAAGGATGGTTGTGATTGCGATTGCCACAGGCGGTGGTTACGGGCTGAAAAGGCAGCGGGCTGGTGGCGGCTTCGGTGGCGGCCTTGGGAGGAACGAGATTTTAAAAGCCAGTTTTAGTTTTTCCTTACAGCTTTTGTTAAGGGCAGAAATGAACTCCTTTACGGAGAAGTCTTTAAGGCTGGTAATTATGGCAAGGAGGATTGAACTAATCCATGGGGCTAAAACAAAAGTTTTGTCCCAAAAGCCATGGAGGTTTTTTTGGTCTACTTTAAAATCACGTTGTAGGAGGAGTATTTGTAAAATCAGGGCAACAGTAATACACATGAGTACAGCACAAGCATAAAGGCCCAAAAAATAGCTAAACATGCTGCAGAATTAAGTTTAGATTTAGATCCGTGACAGCCAGACGAGCCTGTGTCCTTAGGGGACGGCTCGATGATACTAAACACAGTACAGGTGGGAACAGATCTCCCCAACAAGTTTGTTCTGTCTTTTGGGATGGAGTCCCCACTCAAATGAGGGGGCAAAACGCTTTGAGTCTCCTCCAGGTCTGCCCACATGGTGTGTCCATCAGGAACGTATAACCCGTTTAAAAATACAGGCGCCTCAGATGCGGTTTGCCGGCAACCTGGAAGTGAAAAGAAAGAGAAAGGAACGAAAGATGTTGAAGCAAGCACAGGCTACAGAAGCAAAGGTTAGAACATTAGATATGAAGACTACCTCATAATTTATGAGGGTACACCCGTCCGCAGTCCAATTGGCCCGTCAGCGTACTTCCGTAGGCAGGAAAGAGAGTTCCTCACACGGGGCACCAGTCTGCCGGTTCCTCCCCTGGCAGGTAGAGCGGAAGAGAGAGCCGGGCCAGCGGCTCCTCTTGAGGCTGAGCGGGATGACGGGTGTCAGCGGCCCAGACCCCTCCCCCCCAAAACACTGGAGAGAAAAAACACACTGGGCCGGGATTCTGTCGAGGCAGGAACTCGTTTTATTTTAATGAGAAGGTGTATATATAGTTTTGAGAAAGAGGGTGGGTCCCAGGATGGGAAAAAGGTATAAGGGCCAATAGTATTTCACCACGTCAGCAGTAGCTGGCCAGAGGCAGTTTTGGCTTAGGCCTTGCTGAGTCACTCTTGAGCGGAAGTAGGCCAAAGACAGGTCGCCAAACTCTAGTCAGGCTTAGGAAGTTCCACTAGGCCTCACACCTAGGCCTCATAGGGCCCAATAACACTCCATTTTGTATAAATTTTTTTTTAAAAAAATATTTTATTTATTTATTTGAGATAGAAAGAGACAGAAGGAGATAGAGAAAGAATGAGCACACTAGGGCCTCTAGCCCTGCAAACGAACTCAAGATGCATGCACCACCTTATACATCTGGCGACGTTGTGTGGTTTGATTCAGGTGTCCCCCATAAACTTAGGTATGTTGAATGCTAGGTTCCCCAGATGATGGCAATTGGAAGTTAAAGCTTCCTGGAAGCTGTGTATTGTTGGGGTAGGCTTGTGTATAGCCAGCTTCCCCTTGCCAGTGTTTGGCACACTCTCCTGTTTGTATTGTCCATTTTATGTTGGCCAGGAAGTGATGTCCACCCTCTGCTCATGCCATTGCTTTCCCCTGCCATCGCGGAACTTCCCCTTGAGTCTGTAAGCCAAAATAAACCTTTTTTCCCTCAAACTGCTCTTGGTCAGGTGATTTCTGCCATCAGTGTGAACCTGACTGCAACACATGGGTCCTGGGGAATCGAACCTGGGTCCTTTGGCTTTGCAGGCAAGCACCTTAACCACTAAGTCATCACTCCAGCCCTTTTATCATAAAAAAAAAAAAAAAAAAAAAAAAAACTTTTAAATTTATTTTGTAGACACACACACACACCCAGAGAATGGGCACACCAGGGCCACTAGCCACTGCATAAGAACTCCAGACACATGTGCCACCATGTGCATCTGGCTTACATGGGTTCTGGGGAATCGAACCCGGGTTCTTAGGCTTCACTGACAAGAACCTTAACCACTAAGCCATCTCTCCAGACCCAACACTGTAAGTATGCCAGGACTTTCAGGTATAACTACATTCATAGTGAACCAGACCTGTGGTCACCGTAGTTCCTGATTGATCAGGGGCTTTTCCCACTTTCTGTTTATGATCACTTTGAAGGGTGTAGTCCATTTGAGTTTTTTTTTAATTTTTAATTTTTACTGACAACTTCTATACTTACAGACAATAAACCATGATATTTCCCTCCCCCTTTTCCCCTTCACAATTCCACTATCAATCATATCTCCTCCCTCTCTCCATTAGTCTCTCTTTTAATTTGATGTCATCATCTTTTTCTCCTATTATGAGGGTCTTGTGAAGGTATTGCTAGGCACTGTGAGGTCATGGATACCGAGGCCAATTTGTATCTGGACAGTGGCATTGTAAGGAGTAGTAGCCTTCCTTTGGCTCTTACATTCTTTCTGCCACCTCTTCCACAATGGACCCTGAGCCTTGGAGGGTGTGATAAAGATGTTTCAGTAGTGGACACTCCTTCATCCCTTCTTCTCAGCACTGTGTTGTCTTTTGGGTCATCCCAGTGGTCATCACCATCTGAAAAGAGAAGCTTCTCTAACCAGAAATGAGAGTAGCATTAATACGTGAATATGAGCGTTAAGTGTAGTGCTTTTAGGGCACTTTGGTGGGAATAATATATACATTTAGCCAGATAAGAGCAGGCTTTATACCCCGAAGGCTCATGACTTCACCTTGCCATAGACTTTTGATAAAGTTTTTCAGTACCAGGCACGTATTCCCTCCCACCGAGCGGGCCTTCATTCCAATTAGGGAGAAGTTGGTTTCCCAAAGAGCAGACATACCACTATTGCACCCATTTGGTCACTTGGCCTGTCTGGCCAAACTTGAGGCATCCAGTGTCCACTGTTTTCAGTGCTGATGACTTCTGTTTCCCATAGGGCTACATGCAGTGCAGCTTTTTCTAGCTTTCAGTTGGCTTGTCTACAGGGAGAAGGTTTTCTGCTCAGTACCAGCTTGATTTCTCAGTGACCTTGCTGCTCAGGCAAGTGAAATCTTCAGCAATAGGGTCTTACCATCTGTTTCTCAAGGGAAACCAAGGTCCTTGGCAATAACCTGTAATGTTTTGGAGGCAACAAGGACCTCCTTGGCCAACAAATCACTGGAAGGTATCTTATCCCTGGCACTGAAAATTTTCTAGTAACAATATATGCCTTCTGGATGTGCCGTTATTCATAAAAGTAGGTTTTTATATGTCTTATTCAGAATATCTTGAATTTTGATTGACCCTTCCCCCACCCTGCTTTTACAGTCTTTTCCTCTGGCCTTGCTTAGGCCTTTTCCCTCCCTGTAATGTATTCTTCTACTTACATATATACAATACCATCTCCTTCAGTCCTTCTCTCTCCTCCCTCCCTTTTTCTAGCTTACTGGCCTCTGCTGCCAATTTCTGGTTCCAGGTCACACACAAGTCTATAGATTTGTAGCTAGGATCCACATATGAGAGAGAACATGTGATGTTTGGCTTTCTGGGCCTTAGTTACCTCACTTAGTATAATCCTTTCCAGATCCATCCATTTCCCTGCAAATTTCATATTTCATTTTTCTTTACCACTGAACAGAATGCCATTGTGTAAATGTACCACATCTTTATTATCCATTCATCTCTTGAGTGACATCTAGGCTGGTTCCATTTCCTAGCTATTGTGAATAGAGTAGCAATAAACATGGTTGTGCAACTATCTCTAAGGTAGTGAGAAGAGTCATTTAGGATATATGCCTAGGAATGCTATAGCTGGATCATATGGCAAATCTATTTTTAGCTGTTTCAAGAACCTCCACATTGATTTCCACAATAGCTGGACTAGTTACATTCCCACCAATAGTGTAGAAGCGTTCTCCTTTTTCCGCATCCTTGCAACATTTATTGTCATTTGTTTTCTTGTTGGTAGCCATTCTGACAGGAGTGAGGTGGAATATCAAAGTATTTTTAATTTGCATTTTCCTGATGACTAAAGGATGTAGAACACTTTTTTAGATGTTATATGCCATCTATATTTCTTCTGATGAGACTCTCTATTTAGTTCCATAGCCCATTTTTTAATTGGGTTGTTTGATTTCTTATAGTTCTGTTTTTTGAGTTCTTTGTGTATGTGAGTATGTGTGTGTGTGTGTGTGTATGTATGTATGTATATATATATATTTTTTCTAGATATTAATCCTCTGTCAGATGTATAGCTGGCAAAGATTTCCTCCCATTCTGTAGGTTGTCTCCTTGTGTCCTTTGCTTTGCAAAAGCTTTGTAATTTCATGAAGTCCCAGTGGTTGATTAGTGGTTTTATTTCCTGAGCAATTGGGGTTATATTCAGAAAGTTATTACCTATGCCAATATGTTGAAGTGTTTCCCCTACCTTTTTCTCTAGTAATTTCAGAGTTTCAGGTATGATATTAAGATCCCTGATCTACTTGGACTTGACTCTTGTGCATGGAGAAAGACAAGGATCTATTTTCATCCTTCTACATATAGATATCCAGTTTTCCCACACCACTTGTTAAAGAGGCTATCTTTTTTCCAATGAATATTTTTTGGCATTTTTGTCAAAAATCAGATGGCCGTAGCTGCCTGGATTAACATCTGGGTCCTCTGTTCTGTTCCATTGATCTACATGTTTGTCTTATTGCCATTGCCATGCTGTTTTTGTTACTGTGTCTTTGTAATATAGCTTAAAACCACTATAGTGATACCACCAGCCTTATTTTTGTTGCTCAAAATTGTTTTGGCTATTCGATGTTTTTTTGTGCTTCCAAATGAATTTTAGGATTGTTTTTTCTATTTCTGTGAAGAATGCCATTGGAATTTTTAATGGGGATTGCATTAAATATGTAGATTGCTTTTGGTAAGATTGACATTTTCACAATATTGTTCTGGGATGTCTTTCCATTTCCTTGTGTCTTCTGTAATTTCTTGCTTGAGTGTTTTTAAATTTATTTTTATTTTTTATTTTTATTTTTTTGGAGAGACAGAGGGGGAGAGGAAGACAGAGATGGGTGCACCAGCAGTGTCTCCGCTGCTGCGAATGAAATCCAGATGCATGCGCCCCCTTGTGGTCAAGTGTGGCATTGTGCCCTTGCGTCACTTTGCATCTGGCTAAATGTGGGACCTGGAGATTGGAACCAGCATTCTTAGGCTTAGGAGGCAGGTGCCTTAACCCCTAAGCCATCTCTCCAGCCTTCGTTTGAGTGTTTTAAAGATGTCATTGTAGAGATCCTTCACCTCCTTGGTTAAGTTTATTCCAAGGTACTTTCTTTATTTATTTGTTTATTTTTGAGGCAATTGTGAATGTGAGAGAGTCCCTGATTTCATCCTCCACATGTTTGTTGTTAGTATATAGGAAAGCTACTGATTTCTGTGTGTTTATTTTGTATCCTGGTACATTGCTAAAAGTGTTTATCTGCTCTAAGAGTTTGTTGGTAGAGTCTTTAGGGTTCTTTATGTATAGAATCATATCATCATCTGCAAATAATGATAATTTGATTTCTTCCTTTCCAATTTGTATCCCTTTTATGAGTGTCTCTTGCCTTATTGCTATAGCTAAGACTTCTATTACTATAGTAAACAGAAGTGGGGACAGTGGACACCCTTATCTTGTTCCTGAATTTAGTGGAAAAGCTTCAACTTTTTCCCCATTTAGTATTGTGTTGTTAGTATTGTGTCTAGGTTTGTCATAAATAGCTTTTATTATGTTAAGATATGTTCCTTCTATTTCCAGTATCTTTAATAAATTTTACCATGAAGTGATGTTGGATTTTGTTGAATGCCTTTTCTTCATCTATTGAGATGATCATGTGATTTTTGTCCTTTAGATCATTTATGTGATGTATTACATTGTTCAATTTTCATATGTTGTACCATCCCTGCATCTCTGGGATAAAGCCTACTTGGTCAGGGTGAATAATCTTTCTGATATATTCTTGTATTCTGTTTGCCAATATTTTGTTCAGAATTTTTGCATCTATGTTCATGAGGGAGATTGTTCTCTAGTTTTCTGTTTTTGTTCTATCTTTGTCTGGTTTTAGTATCAGGGTGATACTGGCTTCATGGAAAGAGTTAAGTAGAATTCCTTCCTTTTCTGTTTTATGGAAAAGTTTAAGAAGCATTGGTGTTAGTTCTTCCATGAAGGTCTGGTAAAATTCACCAGTGAATCCATCTGGGCCTAGACTTTTTTTAGTTGGGAGACTTTATAACTGCTTGGATCTCTGTACTTGTTATAGGTCTATTTAAATGGTTCACAAGTCTCATCTCATCTTGATTTAATTTTGGTAGGTCATATGAATCAAGGAAACATCCATTTCATTCAGATTTTCAAACTTAGAGGAATATATCTTTTTAAAGATGTCCTTATGTAATTTCTGCCCTAATCTTCATTATTTCTTCCCGTCTACTGATTTTTGGTTTGCCTTGTTCTTTTTTCCAAGACCTTAAGGTGAAGCATTAAATTGTTTAGTTGTCAACTCTCTAATTTCTTAATTTAGGCAATTAAAGCTATAAATTTCCCTCTTAATACTACCTACATTGTGTCCCAAAGGTTTTGGTACATTGTATTCTCATCTTCATTTGAGTCTATGAATTTATTAAATGATTTCCTTTTTAATTTCTTCAATGACCCATTCATCATTCAATAGTGTACTGTTTAGTCTCCATGAATTTATGTATGCTCTATAGTTTTTCTTGTTGCTGATTTGCAGTTTAATCCCATTGTGGTCAGATTAGAGTACAAGGGATTTTTCAATTTTCCTGTATTTGTTAAGATTTGCTTTGTTTCCTAATATATGGTCTATTTTAGAAAATGTTCCATGTGCTGCTGAGGAAAATGTATATTCTGCAGCATTTGGATGGAATGTTCTGTAGATATCTGTTAGGTCCATTTGTTCCATGACATCATTTAATCCAGATGCCTCTCCATTTACTTTTTGCTAGGATGACTTGTCATTTAATGAGAGTGGGGTATTGAAGTCACACATTGCAATTGTGTTTGGTGTTATCTCTGACCTTAAGTCTAATAGTGTTTGATGAAATTGGGAGCCCCCATGTTAGGTGCATATACATTTAGGATTGTAATGTCCTCCTGTTGGAGTGTTCCTTTAATCAGTATAAAATGACCTTATTTATCTTTCCTCACTAATGTTGTTTTGAAATCTCTCCTGTCAGATATTAGGATAGCAACCTCTGTTTTCCTGGGCCCATTTGCTTGAAGTACCATTTTCCACCCTTTCACCTTAAGACAGTATCTGTCTTTTATTGAGAGATGAGTTTCCTGGAGGCAACAGATAGCAGGATCCTGCTTTTTAATCCAGTCTGTAAGCCTGTGTCTTTTGGTTGGGGCATCGAGGCCATTGATATTAAGAGTTATTATTGAAAGGTATGTATTTATTCTCACCA